>JARQOD010000001.1:450476290-450520139 GCA_033576555.1 Oophaga sylvatica
TTAGTATACGGCCATCTGACTCAGCTTTAACAATTGGAGATACTATAAAAATAATTTTTTTTATAGTATCTCCAATTGTTATAGCTGAGTTCTGGTATGTAATGCTGTGATTTGAAACTCTTTTTTTTTTTTCCACAGATTCCTGGCAACTGGAGAATCTCTTTCCTCACTCCATTTCCAGTACAGACTTGGGATTTCCACCATGTCTGGAATTGTGAAGCACACATGCCGTGCATTGTGGGACTCTCTAGTTGCGGAATTTCTACCACAGCCCACAACAGAGAGTTGGATTGAAATTGCAGAAAAGTTTGAACAAATAAGTCAGTTTCCTAATTGCCTGGGCGCTGTGGACGGGAAACATATCCGGATTGTCAAGCCAGCAGGATCTGGATCCGAATATTTTAATTACAAAAAATATTTTTCAATTGTCCTAATGGCCATCGCTGATGCAGAGTACAAATTTATTGCTGTAGATATTGGGGCCTATGGCTGCTCCAATGACTCTCAAGTGTTCAAACTGTCAGCAATGGGCCGTCAGCTGTATGGAAACACCTTCCAGTTCCCACCCCCTAGACTACTGCCTCAAACATCTGGCCCACCTATGCCTTTTGTTTGTGTAGGGGATGAAGCCTCCAGCTGTCAGAACACCTGCTGAAACCGTACTCCAGCAGAGGATTGACACCGACAAAAAGAATTTTCAATTACCGCCTCACAAGAGCCAGAAGAATGGTGGAGTGCGCTTTTGGGATTCTGACAGCCAAATGGCGTGTTCTATTGACTGTGATCAACCTAAAGACTGAAACTGTGGACGAGGTAATCAAAGCTTGTGTCGTTCTACACAATTTTGTTATCAGCAAGGAACAGATTTCCATTGAGGACCACTCTGAAGAAACCACCTTGCATGATTACCAGAACATTACCAATAGAAGTTCTGTGACTGTTTCCCAAATGAGGGACAAATTTGCCGAATACTTTATGTCCCCTGAAGGAAGACTAGACTGGCAGGATGATAGAGTTTAATAAATTGCTCTGTGACCTTTGTACCTTGTATACCTTTGCCAACCAAAGTGATGTACCTTGTTGTGGATTATGTACAGTATTTTACCTTTTGGCCAAATTTGTGTCCCTGGTTGTGTATTAGCCAAAGTATTTCACCTTTTAACCAAAGTTCTGTACCTTGTTGGGGATTACCTAGCAATGTGCAGAACTTTGGTTAGGCTAATACACAACCAGGGACACAACTTTGGCCAAAAGGTAAAATTATTTTACCTTTTACCCAAAGTTATGTGCCTGGTTTTGTATATCCAATAAATGTTACCTTTATTTTACCTTAGAAATAAATGACAGACAACCATTTTAATCAACCAAATTAACATTTATTGTATGAAAATGTTTAACAAATTTTTTTCAATGTGAAAAATCTTTATAAACTTTTTTTTTCAATGTGAAATACGTTTTTATTAGAAATTTTTTTCAATGTCAAAGACATTTCTGAATCTTTTGTAATAATTTTTTTTTTACAACAATAGATTTTTTTTATTTACACACACCGTTACAAGTTTGTGTAGTGTGGGTGGAGATACTACTGGAGGGGCTGCGGGATACTTCGACAGTGGGAGTGTGGAGAGCGGACTGGGATGGTGGTGGGGAAGGATCAGGTGAAGGGGTGGAAAAAGAAATGGAATGGGTGGAGAGGTGGGAGGCAGAACAGGTGGGTGGTGGAGAGGAGGATTGGGCAGGGAGTAGAGGAGCAGATGTGGTTGGGAACTGGTGCAGGGAAGGAGGTTGGTACGGGGAAGGATGTTGGCACGGGGCAGATTGCTGGAAGTGGGGAGGTTGCTGGAAGTGGGGAGGTTGCTGGAAGTGGGGAGGTTGCTGGTACTGGGGAGGAGGGGGAGGAGGGACAGTGGCTGGAGAGGGGGCAGGTGTGGGAGGAACGACTGGGGTGTGTGTAGGAGGTTGGGAGGTAACCTGCGCTAGAGCAGCATGGCAAGTACAGTCATGGCCAAAAGTTTTGAGAATGACACAAATATTATATTTTCACATGATCTACTGCCCTCTGGTTTTTATGTGTGTGTTTGACAGATGTTTTTATCACAGACAGAAATATAATTGCAAACATGTGAGTAACAAAAGCTTATATTGACAGTTAGAATGAGTTAATGCAGCAAGTCAATATTTGCAGTGTTGACCCTTCTTCTTCAGGACCTCTGCAATTCTCCCTGGCATGCTCTCAATCAACTTCTGGACCAAATCCTGACTGATAGCAGTCCATTCTTGCACAATCAATGCTTTCATTTTGTCAGAATTTTTAGGTTTTTTGTTTGTCCACCCGTCTCTTGATGATTGACCACAAGTTCTCAATGGGATTAAGATCGGGGGAGTTTCCAGGCCATGGACCCAAAATCTCTATGTTTTGTTCCCTGAGCCATTTAGTTATCACCTTTGCTTTATGGCAAGGTGCTCCATCATGCTGGAAAAGGCATTGTTGATTGCCAAACTGCTCTTGGAGGGTTGGGAGAAGTTGCTCTTGGAGGACATTCTGGTACCATTCTTTATTCATGGCTGTGTTTTTAGGCAAGACTGTGAGAGAGCCGATTCCCTTGGCTGAGAAGCAACCCCACACATGAATGGTTTCAGGATGCTTAACAGTTGGCATGAGACAAGACTGGTGGTAGCGCTCACCTTGTCTTCTCCGAATGAGGCGTTTTCCTGATGTCCCAAACAATCGAAAAGGGGATTCATCAGAGAAAATAACTTTACCCCAGTCCTCAGCAGTCCACTGCCTGTACCTTTTGCAGAATATCAGTCTGTCCATGATGTTTTTTCTGGAGAGAAGTGGCTTCTTTGCTGCCCTCCTTGAGACCAGGCCTTGCTCCAAGAGTCTCCGCCTCACAGTGCGTGCAGATGCACTCACACCTGCCTGCTGCCATTCCTGAGCAAGCTCTGCACTGCTGGTAGCCCGATCCCACAGCTGAAACACTTTTAAGAGACGTCCTGGCGCTTGCTGGTCTTTCTTGGGCGCCCTGGAGCCTTTTTGGCAACAATGGAACCTCTCTCCTTGAAGTTCTTGATGATGCGATAGATTGTTGACTGAGGTGCAATCTTTCTAGCTGCGATACTCTTCCCTGTTAGGCCATTTTGTGCATTGCAATGATGACTGCACGTGTTTCTTTAGAGATAACCATGGTTAACAGAAGAGAAACAATGATGCCAAGCACCAGCCTCCTTTTAAAGTGTCCAGTGGTCTCATTCTTACTTAATCATGACAGATTGATCTCCAGCCATGTCCTCATCAACACCCACACCTGTGTTAATGGAGCAATCACTGAAAAAAGGTTAGCTGGTCCTTTTAAGGCAGGGCTGCAATGATGTTGAAATGTGTTTTGGGGGATAAAGTTCATTTTCTAGCCAAATATTGACTTTGCAAGTAATTGCTGTTAAGCTGATCACTCTTTATAATATTCTGGAGTATATGCAAATTGCCATTAGAAAAAGTGAAGCAGTAGACTTTGTAAAAATTAATATTTTTGTCATTCTCAAAACTTTTGGCCATGACTGTATGCATTACATGCATCTGTTGGCTAGGAGATAGCGTATCCATGCGGTCAGCTACAGACCAGAAAAAACTGTGGTTTGGCAAACTTCTTGCTTCTGAATGCATGGTTTGCAGAACTGTCTTAACCTCCAGAATGCTGGAGTTGAGCAGATTAAAGCCTGCAGCCATTTGCTCTGACAAGACTTTAAGACAGTTCTGGAAAGATGCATTAAGATGCAAGAATTCGGGCGTATAGCTCCTTTCCTGACCCCTCTGCCGCAGCCGCCCAGTAGCCACAGGTGTACTAGAGGTGGCAGCGGCAGAAGGGGGGTAAAGGGAAATCTATCTCCTGACCAGTAGCCTCATGCAATGCACTCGGCCACAATGCTCCAGCGCTGGTGGAGGGGACAGAGGGCTCACGTGTCTGGGAAGGCTGGGAAGGTGCGGATGGGCCGGGGCTGTCGATGTGTCCCTCGGTGGCGGACTCCTGAGGGATCGCTCCAGAAGGGTCCAACTCTGCAGGCTCCCGAGTGCTGGTCACCGTTCTGTGGAATAAAGAGAAAACAATACAATTAATATACTGATATTGAATGGCCCTGGCTGAAAAAAAAAAAATTAGTTAGACATGTTAACATTTTTTTTTACATGGGGTGTTTAATATTTACCTTCTGGTGACCATTGTTGCCCGGAGGAACGACAGGGCTCGTGCATACTTGTACTTGCTCCTGCGCCCTCCAGATCCACTCAGGGCCCGCATCTCCTTGTTGAACTCCTTCTTGAAGTGATCCCTCACAGGCCGACACCGCTTCACAATTCTCTCCCCTGAAACGAGAAAGCACAAATTGGTTAGTATACAACATCACGGCCCCCACGGGTTATGTTTTCAGGATTTCCATAGTGTTGTACAAAAGTAAATCCTGAAAACATGACCTGTGGGGGCCACGAGGACTGGAGTTTGGGAAACACTGCTTTACATCCAGCAACCTGAACTGTGTATACTTACGCATTTGAGTCTGGGCCCGAGCATCGAGGACCTCCCAGCGGTCCACAAGTTGTGAACAGATTTCCTCCAGAGCCGACGGGTCACGATGAGATCAACATGGCGGCGGTCCCCATGTTCCACAGCGGCTCCCTTTCTCTGACCAGATCGATGAGGAGGTCCACGTTGATCACCCCCCTCCTCACCGTCAGAGACGGGAGCACGCTGTGAAGCCTGTTAAAGAAAAAGCGAAAAAATATACATTAGTCTCCAAACTACCAAGGAAAAAAAAAATGGAAAAAAAAAATCAAGCAAAAAAGTAAAAAAATAATACAGTTATACTTACACGATGGTGACCGCCGCGTCGCTCACGCCGACGACCCTGGGAGGCACTGCGAGGACCTCTTGGCCGAACACCAGATTCAGATGACTATAAAAAAAAACAAAAATTATGTGCTTGGATGTAGGCATATGTGTTTGAGTGCAGTGTGATGTCTGTACTAAATTGTATTCTATGTGTTGTGTGTAGTGTGATGATGTGTTTCAGCGACGCATGCAGGAAACTTACGAATTGCGAGCCCACTCCGGGTATCTCTCCACCCCTTCGTTCTTATCCTGGGAGCTCCTCTTCAGGCTTCACTTTCCTGGTATAAATAAAAAATAATGCAATTAATATATAGATCACAGAGATGGATTGTGAAAAAAAAATACATTTTCTTACCTGTAAACGCTGACGATGCGAGGGAGGGCTCCCAGAAGAAGAAGACGTGTTCTGCTGTGCTGCTGCTCCTGTCGGGCGGCCTCTGCTGTGGAATAAAGAGAAAAAACGGACATGAATATATTGATATTGCATGGCCCTGGCTGAAAGGGGTTGTGTGTGATATTTACCGTCTGCCCTCTGCTCCCGTACTCTCCATCAACTCCATTTGTTGGGGTCCTGGTGCTTCTGGTGACGATGCTGCTCCTGTTGTGCAGCTTGTGCTGTGGAATAAAGAGAAAACAAGGCCATGAATTTATTGATATTGCATGGCCCTGGCTGAAAGGGGTTGTCTGTGATATTTACCGTCTGGCCTCTGCTCCCATACTCTCCATCATCAACCGCATTTCTTGGAGTCCTGGTGGTGTAGGTGCTGCTGTGGAGGATGCTGCTGCTCCTGTTGTGCGGCTTGTGCTGTGGAATAAAGAGAAAAAAAGGCCATGAATATATTGGTATTGCATGGCCCTGGCTGAAAGGGGTTGTCTGTGATATTTAACGTCTGGCGTCTGCTCCAATACTCTCCATGTCTTGGGGTGCTTGGGGTGCTGGTGGTGGTGGTGGTGCTGCTGCTGCCTCCTCCTGTCCTCTCCTGCGGCTGGCTCCTCTGCGGCTGGCTCCTGTGTGGCTGGCTCCTGTCCTCTTTGATGGCTGCATGGTTATGGCTGAGGGTGGTCCCACTGCCATGGTTTATACATGTTTGCTGTGGGCTGGGCTACTCTGAGCATGATCAGACAAAAAAAATGGATCCGGCGCATTGCGGCGCTCATAGACTTTCATTGTGACATAAAGCTTTTTCGCCGGAAACAAAAAAACGTTACAATAGCTGTTTTATCACGACGTCGGAATAAGACAATTAGCCAGATCTGGCAAAAAATTAGCGATCCGGCGCTAATGTTAGTCAATGGGAAAAAAACGGATACGGCATTAGAGTTTGCCAGATCCGGTTTTAAGAAAAAATGCCGGAACTCGCCTGACGGCGAAAACCTGATGTGTGAAAGAGGCCTTAAGGATTATGGAGGCCACTGAGCTCTTAGGAACATTGAGAACTGCAGAAATTCTTTTGTAACCTTGACCAGATCTGTGCTTTGCCACCATTCTGCCTCTGAACTCCTTGGCCAGTTCCTTTGACCTCACGATTCTCATTTGGTCTGACATGCACTGTGAGCTGTGAGGTCTTATAAAGACAGGTGTGTGCCTTTACAAATCAAGTCCTATCAGTTTAATTAAACACAGCTGGACTCCAATGAAGGAGTAGAACCATCTCAAGGAGGATCACAAGGAAATTGACAGCATGTAACCTAAATCTGGGTGTCTGAGCAAAAGGTCTGAATACTTATGAGCGACTTTCCCTTTTTTTCGGGTCGAGTCGGGTTTCACGGAACCCGACTTTCGCAAAAGTCGGGTCGAGTGAAATCGGCCGACTATCGCGAAAAGTGGTTGGGTCGACCGAAACACGAAACCCAATGCAAGTCAATGGGAAGCAAAGTCCTTAGGGAGTGGAGGACAGTAAACACACCTACAGTGCCCATTTCAATGGCAGCGACATCAATCATTATTACTTAAGCTTGGCAACCTTAATTAACTTTATAATAATAGTTACGCATTGAAAAATGGGGGTTATTTGGCTCAACTTGTGGGGGGAGTAGCGATGGATCCCATTTTTCTTGGGCCCAGGGACAAAGAGTGTCAGTTGGCCTCTTTAACACATACGGTCCGATACGGCACAGAAATATTGGTATAGTAAAGGAAAAATACTTCCTTTGTTACATGACATGACTGATATCTATGTTTCAATCTATAATAGCTCAAAAAACGGACATTATATTCCTCCTTACAGTATTATGGCCAACACATAGTGCGCCATACAGAATAATGAGCCCCATATAATGCTCCATACTGAATAGGCCCCATATGATGCCTCATACCCTATATGATGCCCCTAAATAATGGATCCCATATGATTCTCCAGTATATGATTGGCCACATTGATGATGCTCCAGTGTATGATGGGCCCAAATCAAGCTCCATATATAATGGGCCCCTTAATTAGTGTTCCAGTGTGTAATGGGCCACGTTAATGCTGCTCCAGTGTCTGCTGTCCCCCATTTACAATGCTTCAGTATATGATGGGCCCCATGGATGCTGCTCCAGTCTGTGATCTGCCCCATTGAGAATGCCCCTGCATATGATGGGCCCCATGGCTGCTGCTCCACTGTGGTATGGGCCAAAATCATGGCCCATATATAATGGGCCCAATGACTCATTATCCAGTGTATAATGGGCCACGTTAATGCTGCTCCAGTGTCTGCTGTCCCCATTTACAATGCTTCAGTATAATATGGGCCCCTTGGATGCTGCTCCAGTCTGTGATCTGCCCCATTGAGAATGCTCCTGTATATGATGGGCCCCATGGCTGCTGCTCCACTGAGGTATGGGCCAAAATCATGGTCCATAAATAATGGGCCGAATTATTAATGATCCAGTGTATAATGGGCGCCGTAAATACTGCTCCTGTGTCTGCTGTCCCACATTTACAATGCTTCAGTATATGATGGGCCCCATTGCTGCTGCCCCACTGTGGTATGGGCCAAAATCATGGTTCATATATAATGGCCCCAATTATTCATGATCCAGTGTATAATGGGCCCTGTAAATGCTGCTCCAGTGTCTGCTGTCCCACATTTACAATACTTCAGTATATGATGGGCCCCAAGGCTGCTACCCCATTTTGGTATGGGCCAAAATCATGGTTCATATATAATGGACCCAATTATTCATGATCCAGTGTATAATGGGCCCTGTAAATGCTGCTCCAGTGTCTGATCTGCCCTATTTAGATTCCTACAATACATGATGGGCCCCATGGATGATGCTCCAGTGTGTTATGGGCCAAAAGAAAGCTCCATATATGTCGGTGCACATTATTAATGATCCAGTGTAAAATGCTACCCATATATTCCTGAAAACATTTAAAAATATTTAGTAACTCTCCTCGCTGTGCACTGCTCTACTCTGCCCTCCTCAGCGTGGACATCTTACAGGTCTCTGCACTTGGACTGTTTAGGCAGAGGGAGTACAGACGTGAGGTAATTGTGCTCTGTAGCCTGAATTTTACTGGCAGGAAACGCGGAAGACGTCACAGCGGTAGAGCATGGAGAGGTAAGTATTGCAAGTGCTGTGCCCTTAGCAAGCATGGGTGGCCGACTAGTGGGCGACAGCACTGGCACAGGGCCCCTTATAGTACGCCGGTGCGTCTAACGGTGAGAGGGCCCATCCCACCATCAGAGACAAATGTTTGTACTATTAAGGGCCCTGTGCCAGTGCCGTCGCCCACGAGTGGGCCCCCCCCTGCTCTGGGAACCTGCACTTGCCCAGGTGCACCAGGTGCTGACGACGGCCCTGGTGGGGGTGATTTTTACGCTTTGTAGTCCATCCACGCTTGCAAGTGTGTGGCACACCAGGATTTTGGTTGCCACAGTGTCACGGGTGTGTCGCTGCGAAGATCGTCGCGATTGCACACCCTGACTTCTCACAGCTGAGTTTCTGGTGCTGGGTGTTTTTCGGCAGTGAGGGAGTTAATTCTTCCTCTCTCTGTGCTGGACTAGACCAGCCTCGCTCAGCTGCAATTAATGTTGTGGTAATTGGTTTCCTTCATATACCTGCCTGTCTGCTGGGGAAGTGTCGGTGAAAGCATTCATGCAGACCAGCAGAGCGGATCGTGTTGAGAAGTCTAAAGCTAAGAGTACCTGTTGTGGTTTTCTCCTCTCCTCGCTTTATTATTTATCTCCTTACCCGTTGGTGTTCCCTCTGTAGTGATAGTTTTGTATGCAAGGTGGTCTTTTATTTTACCCCTTGTACTGTCTCGTTCGTCTTATACTGTGTGTGAAGGCAGTTACCTTCCTGTTCCCTGTGGTGGTAATCAGGGTCCTTCTCAGGACTAGATTACAGTGGTTAGGGATTCACAGGAGATAGGGTTACGCTGGCGGCCTGGACCTCTGTACCATCAACAGTACCTCCAGGTAGAGGGATTAGTCAGGACCCCAGCTTAGGGTCAGCATAGACCCCGGTGCTCCTGTATACAGAGACAGCGTGACACACAGTGACCTTGACTCCCTCCAGGGGGGAGTGATGTCATGCCTGAAAGCAACGAAGGATCCCTTTAACAGGTAACACAGCATATATCTTTCAGACTCCGGACCAGAAGGGGAGATCCAACACCTTATTTCAGGAGAGCTCCTCCAGAAAATTCTAGCTGGGGGAGGAGTTAGTGAGTGTGGCTGGAGGGACAAGAGAGGAGAGACGTGTGGAGACAAACTGGTGAAAAGAGGGGCTATAGAGAGCTCACCCCAAGGTTGGAGCGCCAGAAACCCAACCCCCGGAGTCTGAGGCTGAGTGGGTAAACTAAAGTCCCAGCTGCAGAATCTGGAGGACAGTAGACAGCAGATTCTCTGCCCAAACTAATAGTCTACTACAGAGCAGCAGCACATGTGAAATGGAGACTCCATAAGTGAGTGATTCCTGAAGCAGTTTACACCTGCCTGCTATGAGAGTAAATTTATACCTACACAACAGACAGAGAGAGGAACGTGGATGGAGCTTATAGCAGGCAGTGCCTTAGAAAATAGCGCTACAAAGGAGACCTCACATGACACCTCAAGTAAGGGGATTCCAAATTGCTTTCAGGCCGACCGACACCAGCAGCATCTGTATCCAGTGCCCTGGACAATTTGCCAGCAAAAACTGTGAGTAAGGCTTCGGAAACTGCATCTCTCTGTGTCTCCTCAAGTCCTTCCTGCTATACACACTCCACTGTGCTCCATCTTTCAGCACCATTACTTTCTATTCCATCTCTCTGCCCTGGGACAAGCTTCACTTGTGGGAAGCTATTCCAACTGTAATGCATCACACCATCAGTCTCAGAGGATCTGCACTGCAGTGCTGGTCATCTATGACCACAAACCACAAGTGGCGTTACGAATACCTTACTACAAACTGTATCATCCCCTGTAAATATTTCCCCTTTTATTGGACGCCCAGGGCCTCAGACTGGGTCACTGCCGCTGTGACACATACCTTCAATTTACCGGCCCGGTAACGAGTATCCCACTGCCCTGGGGTGTGATCCATTCTGGCGTCACGAATAGGATATGGAAGCCCGGTGCCACGGGGTTCTGTGTGCCTATTTTGAACTGTCTTTTGTGCCAGAGACTTTGGTGAAAGTTTTGTGTGATTGTCGTCATTACAACACCAAGAGGCGCTTAGGGAGAAGAGAAGCGTGCCGTCGTGGGCAGAGCCAGAGTGAGAGCGCGCGAAAAGTGAGGTGCTGCGCGAGGAAAACGGCAGGTGGCAGAGAACAGGAAGCTGAGGCCTGGAGTCACGGCATGCAACGCTCACCGCGCTGGCAGAGCAATAGCCTGTTAAGCCAGTCGAAACGCCGAGCCTGGATAAGATTAACTAGGGGGGAAGAAAATGTCAAACGCAGGGGAAGATATAGCGGCGGCCGCAGCCGCAGCCCCCATACCGCCGCAAGATGCAGAGTCAGGTCCTACTGCAGCTCCCATAGCACAGCGTAATCCAGCGGCCAGCGCAGCGATAGCCCCCATAGCGCCGAAAGATGCTGTGTCAGGTCCAGCCGCAGCTCCCATAGCACAGCAAGATCTGGTGACCGCCGCAGCAGTCCCTATAATGCCGCTCTCAATGCCATATAGACCGTGAGTGGCCTGGCTACCACAATACTCTGTGGAGCCGTATATCCTGAGCGATTTCAGGGAGCGACTGTGCAGTTTATTTCATGTGTACACCCTGTCTGAAAAGCAAAAAGTAAGCATTCTCATTGGACAGTTAACTGGTGCAGCGCAAAGACAAGTAAAGTCATGGTAGGACGCTGATAAAGAGACTGTCAAACAAATTCTAGCCAAGCAAAAGAGCACCATTCACACCCGCACGGCAGCAGAAATAAAGATGAAGTTATTTGGAGCAAAAAAAGGGTGCAGGACAGTACACTTAACCTTCAGGAGGCACTGCGCGCCATAAGACAGATTGACCCAGGCAGCGTGCAGGATAGAGACAGATTGTTAAAGGAGCAGTTTGTTGAGGGACTCCTGTCCAGCACCCACAGCTCACAGCTGCGCATCATGGCCCAACAGAACCCTGACCTGAGCTTTTCAGACTTTAAAGACAGGGCCATCCGGGCGTTAAACGACCCAAATGTCAGCCATCCAGCGCCCCCTAGGCGCCCAGCCATTATATACCACCAGGAGGCGGCATCCTTCCCTCAGGCTCTCGCTGAGGCTGACGCACAGACCCTGGATGATGACCCATCTGCAGAGCTGCGTCTGCAGGTTCAGGAGGTGACCAAAAGTGTGTCTGCAGTAACCAAAAACGTGCAGTCCTTGCAAGTGCCCCAAAAGGAGAAGATAGAGTTAGCCTCCAGTCCAGATGACGTCCCATGGTGATGGAAGATGAGGAGCCCGCCAATCAGAGGGAGGGACAACGATCGCTACGACCAGGACGGACATCACATTTGCGCCCGCTGCAGAAAACCAGGGGACATTGCAAGATTCTGTCGAGCGACCCCTGGGGCAGAGGGCCAACCCCAGGGAATAAGACGGCCAGGCCCACAGAACTGGCAAGCCAAGTATGTCGGAGGTCAGCCATCCGAATAAACGCTTTGCTGGACACTGGCTCTCAGGTGACGACTATGCCATATATTCTTTACAAACGGTACTGGGCTGACTGTGATCTTACTCATGGCCCAGATGATGAGCTGACAGCAGTCGCCAGCAATGGTCAGCCGTTGCCACAGAAGGGGTATCAAGAGGTGACCATAAAGGTGGGGTGAGTAGAATTAAGAGCCCAAGGTATGATAATTGTAGATATTCATTGACAAGAATGGAACCCAATGATGACCTTAGGTACTAAGGTGATATAAACTTGTCTTGGCGAGGTTATTGTTTTGTTGCAACAGGTAGCCGAAACTGGGCTTTGCAGCGCGCCAGGAACGTTACAGAGGTTGATGGAGTGCTGTCTTGGACACATGAACTTCGAGACAGTTCTGTTGTACCTAGATGACGTCATTGTCTTCTCCAAGAACTATGAGGAACATTTGGAGCACCTGGTCAAGGTGTTCGAAGCCCTGTCAAAATTTAGCGTAAAGGTGAAGCCGTCCAAATGCCACCTCATGAACACCAAGGTGCAGAAAATAGGCCATGTAGTCAGTGCAGAAGGCGTGGCACCAGACCCAGACAAAGTCACTGTTATCAAGCTCTGGCAGAGGCTCGGCAACATCCATTAACTACGCCAGTTCCTCCGGTTGTTAGGCTACTAACGAAGGTTCATCAAGGGCTAAACTGAAATACCCGCACCTCTGCAAAATTTTCCTTGTGGGCCAGCCCAAGAAGGCCAGGAAGAAGAGTTCTACGTTTGATTGGAATGACGAAGTGGAAAGATCCTTCACTCTGTTGAAGATGGCTCTTACGGGGGATGAAGTTCTGGCCTAACCAGACTATAACCATTAAACACCCATTCATCCTCTCTACTGATGCAAGCAATGTTGGACTGGGAGCAGTACTGTAGCAGGTACAGAATGGCAAAGAAATAGTGATCTCCTATGCCAGCAGGAAACTTCGTCCCACTGAAAGGAACCCTGACAACTACAGCTCCTTCAAGCTGGAGTTCCTCGCCATCGTCTGGGCTGTGAACGAGCGGTTCACAGTTAAAACAGTACCTAGCTGTGGCAAAGTTTACCATCTTCACGGACAACAATCTGCTGACTCACTTGGAAACCGCAAAGCTAGATGCGCTGGAGCAGCGATGGATGGACAGGCTGTCCTAGTATGAGTTCACCATCAAGTACAGAATGGGGCATAAGAATGCCAATGCTGATGCACTGTCCAGAATGGCCAACTTACCAGATGGGGGATAAGATTTGGACAAACTCGAAGAAATAGAGTTACCGGCCTTCCACCATTCAATAGCGACTCAACGTGCCCAAGGGGTTCATAAAAAGCGATACATCACGAAAGAGGCTACCTTTAACCCATTGTCTCACCATGAGTGGGCAGAGACATAGGATATCGACCCAGCAGTCTGCTTGGTAAAGGAGCTACTGGCACAAGGTGACTCGCATCCTGGTTCAGAAGCTCCACAAGAGACCCAACAGTTGTGGAAGGAAAAGGGCAGACTGTTCATCTATGAGGGAAAGCTGTGTCTGAGAAGTGTCAATGCCCGAACTGACGAACTGGTCTGGCAGGTGGTAGTCACAAGGCGAGATGCATCAATGTTCCTGGAAGCATAACAAAATGGAGCATAACACTTCGGATGGAAGAACTGAGAGGTCCTACTTCGCGAGAGGTTCCACTGGATTGGTATGAGGAAGGCCATTGAAGATTGTTGGCGACAGTGTAGACCATGCAACTTGCGGAGGAAAGATCGCAACAGCCAGTGAGCCCAATTGCAGCCAATAATCACCAAACAGCCGCTTGAACTGTTAGCCTTGGACCATGTGAAGATGACTCCAAGCCATACAGGCTCTGTCTACCCCATCACCATCGTTGACTACTACTCAAGGTTCCTGGTAGTCGTGCCTGTCAAGGATCAAACAGCGAAGTCAGCGGGCAAAGCATTTTAAAAACACTTTTGTCGTCCCCTCTTTGTTATCCTGAACGAGTGCTTACTGACCAAGGCCTAGCCTTTGAAGCAGAAGTGTTCCAGGAGTTCTTCAACATGTACGGCTGGAAGAAAATCAGAACACCATACCATCCACACACAAATGGCATGTGTGAGAAGATGAACCAAGTGGTAATAGACCTCTTGAAGACCTTGCCTCTGGAAGAGAGAAACTTGTGGCCATAAAAGTTGCCCGATCTGGTGGATGTGTACAACCACATTCCGGTTAATTCTACCAACTGTACACCAGCCTACCTAATGAGAGCAAGACCTGGCAAATTACTAATTGATTTGGACATGGGAGTCCGGACACCTGAGGTGAGTGGTGTAAGGTACAAGAATCTGTAGAGTAGAGGTTGTCTCAGGTAAGACAAAAACAAGAAAGAAATTACAATCACCATGCACCTGCAGTTCCCTTGTCACCTGGAGAACAGGTCATCAAAAGGAAAAGGCAGCTACACAAGCTTGACGACCAATAGGAAGCTGAGCCATATACCATTATGCCCTTGTACTTCGACAATACAAAGGTGCACCTTATCAGTCAGGATGGAGGAGAAAGCAAAACAGCAGTGTCCAGGGATCACTTAAAATCGTGCCCTGACCACTTAAAGGGAAAAATTGGAGATAAGGACATTCCTTCGGCAGTTGAAAAAGTGGAAGAAAAGTTCCGCACTGTACTTGGCGAGTTCCCGTTGAACTGGACAACAGTAAACCAGGCCATAGTAGTGGCCGTCTTGACCTTTGGCCAACCAAGAGTGCCTGAAACAGAAGTGACTCAGGATCAGCCTGAAGAACAGCCAGTTCAAGTGCCAGAAGGCACACCTGCAGTGTAATGTGAAAATCTGGCCCCTGCTAGCATTTTTTCTGTCACACCACAGTGAGTGTAGGAAATCACTGAAGGTTACTGCCTAGCTTACTAACACACATATTAGACCAGGCTAGATCACGGAGACACCTGTACTGCATAAATCAGTCCGTAGTACTAGAGGTCAGATCCCAGCTAGGTATATGGACTAACATGCTACTGTACTAGTATTGTAAAGATGAAAATGTTTATAATTGCAACTTTTAACCATTCTGATTTCATTCTTTAAATGGACGATTGGGTCACTGGACTAGTAATGACCACGACAATGCTTGTAAATAGGTAATATTAATGACTAAAGAGCAAAAACCGTCTGGTGTGGTGGAAGACGTGGTCCAAAAGGGAAACCAGCCATACCTTGTAGCCCGCCCAAGGCCTACGTTGAGGGTTTGAGACGTGTCACTCACATTGAACTTTGTTAGGGTGAAAAAGGACACCCCATTTCAAGACTTCAAAAAAAATGTATATATTGGATGTTATAATTCTTGTAAATCGTTACAAATTAATATGTTTTCGCTTAGGTTTCCTCAGTACAGGAGTAATGAATTGTAGTAGGGGGGAATGTGGCACACCAGGAGTTTGGTTTCAAAATTTACCTTGACTCCCTCCAGGAGAGAGTGATGTCATGCCTGAAAGCAAGGAAGGATCCCTTTAACACGTATCACATCATCCAACACTTTTCTTACTCACGATCAGAAGGAGGAGCTGTAACACCTGATTTTCAGGAGAGCTTCTCTGGAATATTCTGGCTGGGGAGGAGTCAGGAGTGTGGCTGAGGGGACGAGAGAGGACAGACGTGTACAGACAAGCTGGGGAAAGAGGCGCTATAGAGAGCTCACTCCCCAGGTCTGAGCACCAGAAACCAGACCCCGGAGTCTGAGGAGGATGAGTGGGTGAATTTAACTACCAGCAGCAGAATCCGGAGGACAGAAGACAGCAGGTCCTCTGTCCCAATTAGGACTCTTCTACAAAGCAGCAGAACATGTGAGCCGGAGACTCCATAGCTGAGTCATTCCTTAAGCTGTCTACAGCTGCCTGTTATGATTCTGAAGTTCCACCTAGACAAGAGACAGAGAGAGAGGAACTTGGATGAAGCTTAGAGCAGCCAGTGCCTCAGAGAACAGCGCTAGAAAGGAGACATCACATCCCACCTGAAATAAGGGGATTCCAAATTGCTTTCAGGCCGACCGACTACCGCACCATCTGTAGTCAATGCCCTGGATACTTTGCCTGCAAAAACTGGGAGGAACGCTTTGGAAACTGCATCTGACTGTGTCTTCTGAAGTCCTTCCTGTTGCACACAGTCCACTCAGCTACATCTTCCAGCACCATTACTTCCTATACCATCTCACTGCCCTGAGACAAGCTTCACTTGTTGGAAGCTATTTCAACTCTGCTGCATCACAGCATCAGTCTCAGAGGATATGCACTGCAGCGCTGGTCAGGTCACCTCTGACCAGATACCACAGGTGGCGTCACGAACACCTTACTGCAAACTCTATCATCCCCTGCACATATTCCCCTTTTATTCGCCCCCAGGGCCACGGACAGGGTCACTGCCGCTGTGACACATCCCCTGTAACACACCAGCCCTGTACCGAGTATCCCACTGCCTTGGCTGCCGATCCAAGTGAACTGCATTCTTGTTCTCTACTATTGTATCCTCAGTGTGGTGGTTTGTTTATGGATCTTTTCGTTTGGCATATAATAAAGGTCTTGGGATTGTTCGCAATTCTCTGGCTCTGTTGATTGTGTGATACCGGAGACAGACCACGTGACAACAGGCATGTTTAATTTTTATGAAGGTGAGATCAACAACATTTTACGTATATATATCAGGAGTCAGACACAGACATTTCCAGTCTCAGTATGAATTAGACAATAAGATAAGAAGCATTAAAAGGGTAATGTATGGGAAGCCTACAGCTTTATACAGTGTAGTTTTAATTTTAAATCTACGTCTATATTGCATTAATAACAGACAGATGCTCACGGGCTCTCTATAGATTAGATAAAAATTAGAAAAAGGGTACTGTATTACAACACAACAGCTGTATACAGTGTCTGGGTAATTGTGAATCTCCGTATATATTTTAGGAGGCACACAGAGACGCTCAATGTCTCAGTATGGATAAGACAATAATATAATAAGAAAAAAGGGGTACTGTTTCAGCATATCCAAGGAATATATGGAGTATAATGAAAAAATTTAAAAACTCCATATATATTTAATGAGGCCCACTGAGACGCTCACAGGCTGAGTATGGATAAGATAAGAATCTAATAGTAAAGAAGGGAACTGTAGCAGCATATTAAAGGCATATATGTGGTATAATGAAAAAATAAAACATCTCCTTATACCGTATATACTCATGTATAAGCCGACCCGTGTATAAGCCGACCCCCCTAATTTTGCCACAAAAAACTTGGAAAACTTATTGACTCGCGTATAAGCTGGGTGTATAAGTTGCCGTCCTGCTCTGTGCTCCCCATCCAGCTCTGTGCGCCCCCATTCTCCTCTGTGCTCCCCTCCTCCTGCTCCATTATCCTGTCCTGCTCCGTGCTTTCCATCCTCCCCCGTCCTGCTCCGTGCTCCCCCATCCAGCTCTGCACTTCCCCATTCTCCTCTGTGCCGACCCCTGTCCTGCTCCGTGCTCTCCGTCCTCCCCCCGTTCTGCTCCGTGCCCTCCGTCCTCCCCCCGTTCTGCTCTGTGCTCTCCGTCTTCCCCCCGTCCTTCTCCGTGCTCTCCATCCTCCCCCCGTTCTGCTCCGTGCTCTCCGTCCTCCCCCCGTTCTGCTCCGTGCTCTCCGTCCTCCCCCCGTCCTGCTCCGTGCTCTCCGTCCTCCCCCGTTCTGCTCCGTGCTCTCCGTCCTCCCCCCGTTCTGCTCCGTGCTCTCCGTCCTCCCCCGCTCCTGCTCCATGCTCCTTGTCCTCCTCCATGCTCCCCCCATCCTCCTCCATCATACTCACCCTCCCCGTGCCATCGCTGAACGTCCCGGCCGGCAATCCTGCGTTCTCCCCGGCTTCCTGCAGCTCTCCAGCGCTGAGCGGTGACGTAATACCGCTCATTAAGGCCATGAATATGGAGGCCACGCCCATGGGAGTGGCATCGCGTCCATATTACAGGATCTTAATGAGCGGGTATTACGTCAGCGCTGGAGAGCTGCAGGAAGCCGGGGAGAACGCAGGATTGCAGGGACGTTCAGCGATGGCACAGGGAGGGTGAGTATGATGTCCCAGCCACCGGCTCCTGCCGCCGCATCCCCTCCCCTGCTGGTTTCTGCCATATACTCGTGTATAAGCCGAGGGGGCATTTTCAGCACAAAAAAGTGCTGAAAATCTCGGCTTATACACGAGTATATACGGTATATTTAAGGAGGCAGACAATGATGCTCAAAGGCTCAGTATCCATTACACAAGAATTGAAAAAGCTGAACAAGGGCACTGTATCATTCATAAACCAGGAGGACTTTTGGCTAAGATCAAGTGTATTCTCTTTCAAAAAGGTGACCTGCTCCTACCACTCGAGTACAATCCAACACAATACACAGTGGGTTGTTGCACTTGCTAGTACGTCAGGTGGCTCATATATCTATCTGTTGGAAAGCATGGCCCCACAGGATCAAAGTAACTAGGCTGTGTTAGTGTGATTGCTTAGGTTGCAATGTGCCCCAGAAGTTGGTCGCCCTGGTGGGAGTCTGAGTTTGCTTGGAGTGAGATCCCGGTAAAGTATTGGACTCTGTAGCACCCCGCACCTGGCCTTTCAGACTTTCTTGAGCAAACCCACCCCCCCTATTCCTGTCCTTCTGGTCATGATGGGTAATTTAGAAAAACCCGGTCAAAGGTGCAGTCAGCTTTGGCCTGAGAAACCTACATGAAACACGGCTGCCAGCTCCACTAGAGTGGCAGTCTGGTTTTATACTGGGAGCACGAAAACGCCTCTCCCCCGGCATGGGCTAGGGAGAGCATCGAAGATCCCTGAGCCTTGCTGTGGCCTTCTGCCTCTGAGGGACGGGAATGGTTTATTGGGGTTCCTCTCCTTCAGGAAGTGTCCACATGAATCCTCGCCTTATACGCTGCTTTGTTTGTACACTCAAAAATATATTAAAAATTCGAAATCACCGTATATATTTAAGGAGGCAGAAAATTACGCTACAATGCTCTGTCTCCATTACACAAGAATCTAAAAAGCTTAAAAAGGGCACTTTATCATTCATAAACCAGGACTTTTGGCTAAGATCAAGTATATTATCTTTCCAAAAGGTGGCCTGCTCCTACCACTCGCGTACATTCCTACACAACACACAGTGGATTGTTGCACTTGCTAGTATGCCAGGTGGCTCATATATCCATCAGGTGGAAAGCATGGCTCCCCAGGATCAAAGTCAGTAGGCTGTGTACAGTTATATGAAAAAGTTTGGGCACCCCTATTAATCTTAAGCTTAATGTTTTATAAAAATTGGTGGTTTTGCAACAGCTATTTCAGTTTGATATATCTAATAACTATTGGACACAGTAATGTTTCTGCCGTGAAATGAGGTTTATTGTAATAACAGAAAATGTGCAATCTGCATCCAAACAAAATTTAGTCTGGCTAACACCCAATTCTGCAAAGCAGGAAAGTGAACTGTATAAGTACAGTACAGCTGTAGATATTGCTGTGTGAATTGTTCAGCTCCGTATCTATTTCCATAGGAACACCCATAGTCAGAGGCCCAGTGTGGCTAACACCCAAATTGAAAAGCAGGAAAGTTTACTCTATCAGTACAATACAGCTGTATACATTGCTGGTGGAATTGTTCTTCTCCATATCTATTTAGGGAGAAACACAGTTAGCCAGAGGCCCAGTCTGGCTAACACCCAATTCTGCAAAGCAGGAAAGTGAACTGTATAAGTACAGTACAGCTGTAGATATTGCTGTGTGAATTGTTCAGCTCCGTATCTATTTACGGAGCAAAACTGTTAGCCAGAGGCGCAGTCTGGCTAACACCCAATTCTGCAAAGCAGGAAAGTTAACTGTATAAGTACAGTACAGCTGTAGATATTGTTGTGTGAATTGTTCAGCTCTGTATCTATTTCCGCAGGAACACCCATACTCAGAGGCCCAGTTTGGCTGACACCCAAATTGAAAAGCAGGAAAGTTTACTCTATCAGTACAATACAGCTGTATACATTGTTGGTGGAATTGTTCTTCTCCGTATCTATTTAGGGAGAAACACAGTTAGCCAGAGGCCCAGTCTGGCTAACACCCAATTCTGCAAAGCAGGAAAGTGAACTGTATAAGTACAGTACAGCTGTAGATATTGCAGTGTGAATTGTTCAGTTCCGTATCTATTTACGGAGAAAAACTGTTAGCCAGAGGCCCAGTCTGGCTAACACCCAATTCTGCAAAGCAGGAAAGTGAACTGTATAAGTACAGTACAGCTGTAGATATTGCAGTGTGAATTGTTCAGTTCCGTATCTATTTACGGAGAAAAATTGTTAGCCAGAGGCCCAGTCTGGCTAACACCCAATTCTGCTAAGCAGGAAAGTGAACTGTATAACTTCAGTACAGCTGTAGATATTGTTGTGTGAATTGCTCAGCTCTGTATCTATTTCCGCAGGAACACACATACTCAGAGGCCCAGTTTGGCTAACACACAAATTGAAAAGCAGGAAAGTTTACTCTATCAGTACAATACAGCTGTATACATTGTTGGTGGAATTGTTCTTCTCCGTATCTATTTAGGGAGAAACACAGTTAGCCAGAGGCCCAGTCTGGCTAACACCAAATTCTGCAAAGCAGGAAAGTGAACTGTATAAGTACAGTACAGCTGTAGATATTGCAGTGTGAATTGTTCAGTTCCGTATCTATTTACGGAGAAAAACTGTTAGCCAGAGGCCCAGTCTGGCTAACACCCAATTCTGCTAAGTAGGAAAGTTAACTGCATAACTACAGTACAGCTGTAGATATTGTTGTGTGAATTGTTCAGCTCCGTATCTATTTACAGAGAAAACTGTTAGCCAGAGGCCCAGTCTGGCTAACACCCAATTCTGCTAAGCAGGAAAGTTAAGTGCATAACTACAGTACAGCTGTAAATATTGCAGTGTGAATTGTTCAGTTCCGTATCTATTTACGGAGAAAAATTGTTAGCCAGAGGCCCAGTCTGGCTAACACCCAATTCTGCTAAGCAGGAAAGTGAACTGTATAACTACAGTACAGCTGTAGATATTGCTGTGTGAATTGTTCAGCTCCGTATCTATTTCCGTAGGAACACCCATAGTCAGAGGCCCAGTTTGGCTAACACCCAAATTGAAAAGCAGGAAAGTTTTCTCTATCAGTACAATACAGCTGTATACATTGTTGGTGGAATTGTTCATCTCCATATCTATTTACGGAGAAAAACTGTTAGCCAGAGGCCCAGTCTGGCTAACACCCGATTCTGCAATCAGGAAAGTAAACTGTATAAGTACAGTGCAGCTGTAGATATTGCTGTGTGAATTGTTCAGCTCCGAATCTATTTCTGTAGGAACACCCATAGTCAGAGGGCCAGTTTGGCTAACACCTAAAAGTGAAAAGCAGGAAAGTTAACAGTATCATCACAGTACAGCTGTATGCATTGCTGGGGGAATTGTTCATCTCCGTATCTATTTCCAGAGGAAGACCCATAGTCATAGGCCCAGTCTGGCTAACACCCAAAATTGAAAAGCAGGAAAGTTAACTCTATCAGTAGAGTACAGCTGTATACAGTGTTGGGGTAATTGTTAATCTCCGTATATATTTCAGGAGAAACACTGTTAGCCTGAGGCCCAGTCTGGCTAACACACAAATATCAAAAGCCTGAAAGTCGACTCTATCAGTACAGTACAGCTGTATACATTGTTGCGGGAATTGTTCATCTATGTATATATTTCCGGAGGAAGACCCATAGCCAGAGGCCCTATCTGGCTAACACCCAAATATGAAAATCTGCTAATTGTACTGTATAAGTAGAGTACAGCTGTATACAGTCTTGGTGGGAATTGTAAATGTACGTATCTATTTCAGGAGAAACACTGTTAGCCAGAGGCCCAATCTGCCTAACTCCTAAATCTAAAAATCTGAAAAGTTTACTGTATAAGTAGAGTACAGCTGTATACATTCTTGGGGGGAATTGTAAATCTCCGTCTATATTTATGGAGAAATACAGTTAGCCAGAGGCCCAGTCTGGCTAAAACCAAATGTAAACATCATAAAAGTGTACAGTATAAGTTCAGTACAGCTGTATACAGTCTTGGGGGTTATTGTAACTCTCAGTATATATTTGAGGAGGCAGACTGACTAAAAAATTATCAGTATGGATTACAGTACAATATAAACAAATTATCAGCAATAACTAAACACACATGTGGGCCAATCAGTGCCCCACTGCCCACGTTTTTCATAAATTACCAAAGAAGATCACAACTAAAGGCGTCATCTCTCTGGAATCAGTCAGGGAATATGTGGATCTCATCTGGCCTGCATGTAACAAGGATATGTGCCTCCTGCATTTCTTCCCCCTGCCCAGCAGTAGTACTGTGTTCTACAGCCGGCTCGATTCCTTCCTCAACCGCAAAATAAGCTATACAATTATAAATGTCAACAACATGGAGGCCTTTATAATTCCATTTCCAGCATGGCAGCCAATACCTACCAAACTTCACCCCTTAGGGGTGCCAGGTATGAAGGAGGAACATCCTCATCTTTTACGGGCTCTACTTTTGCCAAACCATCCATTCTGGTCTTTGTGTCCCATTAAGAGAAAACAGGATCAGGATATTCCTGATGAAATATTCACATCTATATTTGAAGATGTCGAAAGGGAGGAGAATTAGATGGTGGAACAAGGACACCCACCTTTAGGGCAGGAGATACCTGTTATGGGAGAAGTGGCCATTGCAGACCTGATAAATATTAGGAGAATTTATCTTTCAATTAACCTGCAGAAAATTGTTGACCAATAGACCAATAATTGTAAGTGTATGTGGCGACCCTGAGGGTTCAGTCGCCACAGAGGTACTGCATCTCAGCCAGAGATGTGATATTTTCAACTTTCAGGTAAGGTGGAGACATTACACCTGGCTCTAGCAACACTGTATCCATCACACACACTAGTTTATTTCATATAGCATGACCCAGCCAGCAAAGGGTGTACATGGTGGTTGGAGCTTGTGGGGTCAGAGCAGGAAGTTAGAGGGAAGATATAGAGTTCAACCTTGGGGGAGGAAGAGGACAGATGTGTTTTACACAGCTCTCCCATAAGGGCGAGGGTAAGAAGATATAATTGTGCAGCAGCCTCACGTCCTGAGGAGTTGCTTATTGAGAGAAAGAAAGAAGAGGGGTTCACTGTAAGAGAAAAGGGATTCTCAGAGAGAGCCACAGATGCACTGTAAGCTACAGGTGGGCACATTCCAGGACTGGCGTACGCCACCTTGGATAATCCAGGTTTCAGAAGGGACTCGGCCTCTAGAGTAGTGGAAGAACTTTATGACTCAGCTATCAAGCCGATAGCTGTGATAACTTTAGGGATCACAGCCACAACCGCAACTACCTTCTCCGGGAAAGAAAGCTATATAGGATCAAGGAAACGCATAAAGATAACGTTGTCCTGGAGGATCCGCAGCTTATAGACTGTGACACTGCTTAGCGAGGTGCTGGAAGGAAGAAAGGCGTGGGAAATCAGCACAGTGCCACGGCCAGGGAAGGCATATACTGACAGGGAGCTTTGTAATACTGTTCTACATCCACCTTGGAGTTGGCTGGACTCCTCACCTGGAGAGCGTGGCACCAAGCGGGCATCTGTACTGCCGACACCTGAACTGCGATTAAAGCTGTGGAAACTGCAATTGACAGTCTCCTCAAGTTCTTCCCTCAATGCACACTACACTTTGCTACATCTACCAACAACATAACTTCATCTACAACGTCTTCCTGCCCTGGGATAAGATAGTCTCGCCTGTGGGAGACTTTACAAACTGTGCTGCATCTCACCATCTGTCCCAGAGGATCTGCACTGCATCGCTGGTCAGTGGTCACCTCTGACCAGATACCAGAGCTGGCATCACGAATACCTACACTGCATACTGTCATCATCCCCTGTAAATATTTCACCTTTTATTGGACGCCCAGGGCCACCGACCGGGTCACTGCCGCTGTGACACATCCCCTTAAAACAACGGCACGCCAACGAGTACTATACTGCCCTGGCGGCTATCCATGTACGCTTCAAAATAATCATCAAAACCCCATTCCAGCAGCAGACCCTGTTAGGCCATCATGTCCAATGGCACACAGTTTTCATACTCCTGCTATTTTTGTCAATGATCCAGCTGCCATGTTTGATCCTTCAACCTTGTATGGTCCATCGTGCAGTAACCCTTATAGCTTCAAAACGCTACGTGTCAATAGGTTTCTAAGACAATTCTTAAGGTTTTAGACTAGGTATAGAGAAAAATTTGTTCATGTTTTCAAGAACCTTTATACCAAAAGTTTAACAAATACAAATTTTATTCTTATCACAGACTGATTCAACATTTGTAAAGATATTTTCCCTTTTTTTAGGTTGTTTCATGTTTGTATTGTTCACAAAGCATATTAAAATAAAAATCTCATACTATTTTGCAAGATACAAGGTATATGTAGTATAGTTTAAATATAATAAATCTCCTTCTATAATTAATGAGTCAGACAATCATGCGGAAAGGCTCAGTATGTATTACACAAGAATATAACAATTTGGTAGGTGGAGGAAGGGGGGTGGTGCAGCCCATATTGGGAGGTTGCAAAAATGGCATATGTTGAGGTGTCTAAAGGACGCAAAGCTGCTGGAAATGGATTCATTGGAGAAGTCCGAGGAAGAGGAAGACAAAATAAGGGGTACTGTATCACCAGATAAAAGGTATACATAGTCTACTGAAAATATTCTACATCTCCGTATATATTTCAGGATTCACACACAGACGCTCACAGGCTCAGTCTGGATTACACAAGAATAGTAAAAGATACACAAAAAATAATCATACATGTGGGCCAATGTTCCAGGTCTCAATGATGCAAACCCAGTTGGGAGGGGGAGACGACGACTTTGTGCAAAACGGTTACTGTATCCCAAGCGGACAGTTGTATACAGTCTAGGGGTAATTGTAAATCTCCGTATTTATTTACGGAGCAACAGACAGACGCTCACAGGCTCTGTGTGGATTACACCACAATCAAAAAAGTTTACAAACTGTAATGGATCAGCATCGTGCAGCTGTATACAGTGTTGGGGAAATTTTAAATGTTCGTCTACATTTCACTCTCAGGAAGCCAGTCCAGACTCTCCGGTACAGGAAACTAGATGGATACAAGTACGCAATGAAAGTTGAGTGATTGCAGACATTTTGAAATTAGTAATAATCAGGCTACAACCTCACGGTTGAATTCTGAGAGGCGATGCTGACCCTCAATTACTTTATCTGTGTAGCCAGACAAAACGGTTCTTTGTGAAGAAAGGCTTGCTGTATCGCAGTTGCGTCAATCCCATCACCGTTATCTGTCTACATCGAATTGTGATGCCAAGGAGACATGTAGACATGGTCCTCACTGCCTATCATGGTCAGTCTGGTCACTTTGGAGTGCTAAAGACAGAAGCCACAGACGGTTGCCGATTCTATTGGATTGGCATGAGAGGAGACCTTGAAAAATGTTGCCAGGAATTTCACACGTCTGTGACTAGTAAAACTTTGAAAGCTGATCATAAAGCAACACTGCATCCGATTGTGAGTCAACGTCCATTAGAAATGGTAGCCATTGATCATCTGAAGGTACAGCCCAGCAGGACAGGCCAGAGCAACGTCTTAACCATCATTGATCAGTTAACGAAATTTGTAGCGTCTGTCCCTGTGAAGGATTTAACTACCCAGACTCCACAGCGATGGAGCAGGGAGAGGTAAGTATTGCAAGTGCTGGGGCCCTGAGCAAGCAGGTGGGGCTGACTCTTGGGCGACGGCCCTGGCACAGGGCCCCTCATAGTACGCCGGTGTGTCTGACGGCGAGTGGGCCCATCCCACCGTCAGAGACAGTTTGTGGTACTGTGAGGGACCCTGTGCCCCTGAGTGTGACCTGATACCTGCTCAGGGCACCGGCACTTGTCCGGGTGCGCCAAGTGGTGACCGCGTCCCGGGGGGACAGCCCAGAAAGGGAGGTGGCATAAATGGCATCTGTTGAGTCGTAGGCTGGACGTTCACCTGGTACAAATGGAGGAATTGGAGAAGTGACTGCACTGAGAGGAAGACGAGGACAAAGCGAGCCATTTTGCTGGCAACCTAGGTGTAATCAGGGGAAGGTGGCATAAAAACCTTCAAAAAGCATGCATGGTTCATTTTAATAAAGGTTAGATCATCAACATTTTGTGTCGACAGCCGTGTCCTTCTTTCTGTCTGGATTGATACAGCAGCACTGAAGAGTCTTTCTGATCGCACACTACCAGCAGGGCAAGCGAGCTCCTGTAAGACATATTGTGCCAATTCAGCCCAGGTGTTCAATTTACAGGCCCAGTAGTGAAAGGGGAATGACCGTTGAGGGAGAACATTGATAACGTAAGGAAAAGTTCTTGGTAACCAGTTTACAACTACTGGCTCCTGTCTGTTGCTATAGATTCCTGATTACCAGGCGTGTGAGCTATCCTAGAGAAATCAGTTCACAACATGGTCATGAAACATACACTTTGTCTGCTGCTGTTCGCTGTACCGGGTAGTCTCTGTCCTTATCCCCCTCGATTCCACGCGGCCTATCTGGCGCTCCTCCGCAGTATTTCCACTGGGGCTCCATATTGCTATAGCGCAACAGGCTCTGCCTACATCCAACCCTGCTGGGGCCTGTTACCCTAAGCCCACTGTGACCCATTACTCCTGTGCACGTTGCAATAAAAAGTGGACATCAGCCCAGTCGTCGCCTTTCTGCCCGTCCTGCAGTCCTCCCACCATATCGGACTCACAGGAGCACTCAGACTCCCTGGATGAGAGCACTCCCCCTCCTCCGGAGTGGGCCGTTGCCATTTTTCAGTCGGTCGCTGAGTAAGGTATCCCAGTCCCTAGTCCAGGTCCTTGAACGCCTTCCACAGCTCTCCACAGCCAACAGTGCTCAGAACATCTCCCATGGCGATTACAACGCACGTGACCTCTACCTTCAAAGGGACAAAACCGTGAGAGGTTCTAGAAAGGGGACTCTGTCTGGCTCCTCGTACAGATCCCTGGGCCCTTCAGCAGCATCCAAGCCACTTTCCCCCTCTCATTCCCCCTCCTCGGAGGAAGATCTTGGGTCGGACATAGACTCCCAGTCCGGGTCTGACTCGGATTTGGACCAGACCTCCAAGATACAGGTCATGGTGTATAGCCTTATCTCGACTATCTCTCAACTGCTTAAAGTAAAAGAGGACGAGGCTCCTGCCCAGGATTCCTTTGTCTCATTAAAACGGGTTAAACGCCCTTCACGCATTTTTCAAAACCACAAGGAATTTGAATCTACCCTGTCTAAGTACTGGGCACATCTCGAAAAGCGTTTCCCAGGCAGGAAGCACTTAGACATTCTCTATCCCTTGAAACCCGATGTTCTCAGCAAGTGGGCAGAGTCCCCTAATGTGGAGCCACCTGTTTCTCGTCTTTCTTACAAGACGGTCCTGTCCTTGCCGGATGGCGAGTCTGTTAAAGACGCTACGGACAGGCAGATCGAGTCTCTGGCCAAATCAGCCATTGAGACAGCTGGCGCTTCCCTTTGTCCCAGTTTCGCTTCCACCTGGGTGGCGAAAGCCATCTCTGCCTGGGCTAAAATGCTTCGCAGGGGCATCTTGGCTTCAGCTCACCCACACGACCTAGGTGAGTTGGCAGCAAAAATTGGTGATGCCGGCAAATACATTCTGTATGCTTCCTTGGACTCGGCGGGTTTTTACGCTACAGCAAGCAGCAACATTGTGGCTATTAGCCGCATCCTTTTGTTGAAGGCATGTAGCGCGGATACTATTTCCAAATCATCTCTCACCAACCTACCCTTCCAGTGCTCCGGGCTCTTTGGGGCTAGGCTAGACCAGATAATTTCTGAGGCTATGGGAGGCAAGAGCACCTCTCCCCCTCAATACAGACCTAAGCGTCCTTTTAACACGAAGGGCCCTCGGCCCTTTAGGTCTTTTCGTCCCTTCACACCTTCTGAATTCTTTTCACAGCAGGAGCGCCCCTCTGCTTCAGGAGAACGGAGGAAACCTTATTTCAAGCCCTTGCCTCATTGGAAACCAATATGCCGTTCCTCTAAGCCCTCTTGGTCCTCCTGATCGAACAGGTTTCGTTCCAAGTGACGGGTCACCCCCACCTGGAAGGCTTTCCAGGGTGAGAGGCAGACTTCTTTTCTTCAGGGACGCTGTCGGTGGTCAGCGATGGCTGGGTCAGGGAGATGGTTACCTCCGGTTACAAGATCGAGTTTTCTTCACCAACAGAAAGGCACTTCTTTCTTTCTCGCCCTCCGAGGCAGCCGTCCCAGACCCCAGGTTTTGTCCAGGCCGTCTGTTCCCTTCTGGCCGCCGTAGTAGTTGACGTTCCTTCTCCAAAACGTTTTTCGTGGTTCTACTCGAATCATTTCGTAGTCCATAAAAATTAAAGGTTCTCTACGCCCAATCCTGGACCTCAAAAAGCTGAATCGTCATCTTGGGATTCGCCACTTCAGGATGGAGTCCTTACACTCAGTGATCGCTGCGATGGAGCCAGGAGAGTTCCTCTGCTCCTTAGACCTTCAGGATGCGTACCTTCACATCCCTATTTGTCTGCGACATTAGCGATTTCTTCTGATTGCAATCCAGGACGATCACTACAAATTCACGGCCCTCCCCTTCGGTCTGGCCTCTACCCCCAGGGTCTTCACGAAGCGAATACCGGCGGTCATGGCCATTGTTCGCTCCAGGGGGATTATCATAATCCCTTACCTGCACGACCTGGTAATCAAAGGCTCATCCCGCCGAGACTGTGCTCAGAGTCTTCAAGTCACTCTGGACACCTTGACGCGTCTCGGCTGGATCATCAACCGAGGGAAGTACTCTCTAACCCTTCTCAGCATCTGACCTTCCTGGCCTGGAATTCCACACATATTTGTCACGGCCAGTGTTCCTCCCGAGGGACAATTTCTGAGTTCTTTGCAAGGGAGTCCGATCCATTTTGGTCTTCATGTCCCAGAAAGGTCCCCAAAATTCAGAGAGAGCAGGATCAGGATATTCCTGTTGACATATTCATATGTATATTTGAAGATGTTGAAAGGGAGGATAATTTGATGGGGGATCAAGGACACCCACCTTTAGGG
The DNA here is from genome assembly GCA_033576555.1 of Oophaga sylvatica. NCBI lineage: Eukaryota > Metazoa > Chordata > Amphibia > Anura > Dendrobatidae > Oophaga > Oophaga sylvatica. The sequence goes on from JARQOD010000001.1 coordinate 450,505,418, forward strand.
CAGGAGATATCTGGTATGGAAGAAGTGAGTGGGCATTGCAGAGCTGATAAATATTATTTATCTGTGAAATAACCAGCCAAAAATTGCTGACCAAACAATAATTTTCAGTCTACGCCTACAAGTAACCAGCCAAACCCCATAACAGCAGCAGCAGGCCGTGTTTGGCCACCATGTCCAATGGCCCTCACTTTTCAGGCTCCTGTTCCTTTTTTGCAATGATCCAGCTGCCATGTTTGATCCTTCGACCTAGTATGGTCCATCGGGCTGTAACCCTTATACTTTCTAAACGCAACGTGGCAATAGTTTTCTAACACAATTCTTAGGTTTTAGAATAGGTATATAGAAAAGTTTGTTCAAGGCTTCAAGAACATTTATGGCTACAGTTTAAAAAATCTAAATTTTATTCTTACCACAGACCTATTAAACCTGTCTAAAGATATTTTTCAAATTTTTCGGTTAGTTAATGTTTGTATTGTTCACAAAGCATATTAAAATCTAAATCTCATACTGTTTGGCCACATACAAGGTATATAGTATACTTAAAATATTATAAATCTTATTTAATTCATGAGGCACACAATCTGGCTGAAAGGCTCAGTATGGATAACACAACAATGTCACAATTTTGTTGATGGAGGAGGGGGGGTGGAGCAGCCCAGATAGGGAGGTTGCATTAATGCCATATGTTGAGGTGTTTAACGTACGTAAAGCAGCAGCAAATGGTTTAAGTCGAGAAGTCATAGCAAAATGAGGCCCAAAAAAGGCCTACTGTATCACAAGCTAAAAGGTATATATTGTCTAGTGAAAATATTCAAAATCGCAGTACATATTTCAGGAACAGACACAGACGCTCACAGGCTCAGTGTGGATTCCACAAGAATATAACAAGATACGCAACAAAGAATTACACATGTGGGCCAATGTTCTCGGTGTCAATCATGCACTGATGTACTCCCACTCCCCACTTTTTGGAGAAATTAACAAAGAAGATCACAACTAAAGGCGTCATCTCGCAGGAATCAGTCTGTGAATATGTGGATCTCATCTGGCCTGCATGTACCAAGGATATGTGCCTCCTGCGTTTATGCCCCCAGACCAGCAGTGATACGGTGTTCTACAGCCGGCTCATTTCTACCTCAACCGCAAAAAAAAGATATGCAATTCTAAATGCCAACAACATGTAGGCCTTTATAATTCCACTTCCAGCATTCCAGCCAATACCTGGCAAACTTCACCCCTTAGGGGTCCAGTGTTGTGTTTCGGTAGCTGAGGAGGACAGGAACAACAGCAGGGCAGCAGAACACCTGAGATGTTGGTAACTGATGGGTTGCAGATTCCTAAACTAACGACACAACTAGAGGTAGCCGTGGAGCGTTCCTACGTTGATCCTAGACGCCTCGTCACAGCCTGAGAGATAACTACACCTAAAGGCAGAAATATGAAAGCTATCTGCCCCGGAGCAGATCCCCACAGAAAATAGGAAGCCCCCAAACATATAATGGCGGTTAGACAAGATGAAAACACAAACATAGGCAGAAAATAGATTGAGCAAACGCTGGGGCCACAAGCTGACTAAATAGGATAGGAAAGGAGAGATTACTTTCTGCAACCCAGAAAACCCTACAAAAATCCAACAATTCTGATTACAAAAATACTGAGATCACACGATCTCGCCACCCGCTAAATCAGATCTCAGTGTGAACAAAACAAAGCTGCAACCGCTGAAAAGACAGGAAAAAGCAAATGAGCAAATAACAGTGGCTGCAGATAAACTGTGAGGAGCTCAGGCCCCAGGAGGGACCTGTTATGATTTGGTAGCTGAGGAGAGCAGGCAAAAAAGGAAATACACCAGAGAGGTTGGAATCTATTGGATTGCAGTACCCTGACTAACCACCACAACTAAAGGCAGCCGTGGAGCGTACCTACGTTGGTCCTAGACGCCTCGTCACAGCCTGAGAAACTAACTACACCTAAAGACAGAAAGAGGAAAACTATCTGCCCCGGAGCAGATCCCCAAAGAACATAGAAAGCCCCCAAACATGTAATGGCGGTTAGACAAGAAGAAATACAGACACAGACAGAAAATAGTATGAGCAACGTTGGGGCCCAAACTTCCTAAATAGAAAAGGATAGAAAGGACACTTACTGCAATCCCAAAAAACCCTGAAAAGTACCAACTCTACTAATTACAAAAACACCTGAGATCACACGACCTCTACCACCTAAATTAGTTCTCTGGTGTAACAAAACTAAACAGCAGTCACTGATAAAACTGGAAAAGGCAAATAAACAAACAACAGTGGCTGAACTAAACTGAGAGGAGCACAAGCCCCGGAGGGGACCTGCAGACCCCCACAGAAGTGCAGGACAAAATGCAAAAAGCAAGCACAAAAAACTAAAAGAAGAAAAAGACTTATCTGTTAGCAGAAGATGCAGGCACGAAACAGCAAGCTATAAAGTGAACAGGAATCAAAGATGAGACCAGAACAATTGATCACCGGCAACCCTGATGGGAGGGAACCTCCCTTATATAAGACCAGTCAGTAACACCTGATCGCCAATCTTCACAATCTTCATTGGATAGTTCAGTACTGTTTGTAACCACCAGAGGGAGCATCTGCTCAGAATTCATTTCTAGCACATTCACAACAGTACCCCCCCCTTGAGGAGGGGTCACCGAACCCTCATTTGAGCAACCAGGTCGGTCAGGATGAGCTCTGTGATACGCAGGGATGAGTCTCCTAGCATGGATGTCCGAAGCAAACACCCAAGAATTGTCCCCTGACCATAACCTCTCCACTTAACCAAATACTGGAGTTTCCGTCTAGAAAAAACGAGAATTCAATATTTTCTCAACCACATACTCCAGATTGCCCTCAACCAAAACAGAGTCAGGAGGCACAGCCATAGGAACCACTGGCTCGACAAACCTCTTCAATAAGGACTTGTGGAACACGTTATGGATCTTAAATGTCCCTGGAAGAAGTAAACGAAAGGAAACAGGATTAAGAATCTCCATGATCTTATAAGGTCCAATGAACCTAGGCTTAAACTTAGGAGATGCAACTCTCATAGGGATATTTCTTGAGGACAACCAGACCAAGTCCCCCACTTCAAACCGAGGACCATCAGTCCTATGCCGGTTGGCAAACCGCTGGGCCCTCTCTGAGAGAGGGACAACCTCTCCACTACCTGGTCCCAAATCTGCTGCATACGCTCCACAACAGAGTCAACACCCGGACAGACAGAAGCCTCCGTCTGTCCCGAAGAAAATCGAGGGTGAAACCCAAAATTGCAGAAAAATGGAGACATCAAAGTGGCAGAGCTAGCCCTATTATTAAGAGCAAACTCAGCCAAAGGCAAAAAGAGACCCAGTCATCCTGATCAGCAGACACAAAGCATCTCAGATAAGTCTCCAATGTCTGGTTTGTTCTCTCAGTTTGTCCATTGGTCTGAGGATGAAAAGCCGAGGAGAAAGACAATTGAACACCAAGTTTAGAACAAAACGTCCTCCAAAATCTGGAAACAACCTGGACTCCTGTCAGACACAATGTTCTCAGGAATGCCGTGTAACCGAACCACGTGCTGAAGGAACAAAGGCACCAATTCAGAGGAGGAAGGCAACTTAGGTAATGGCACAAGATGTATCATTTTGGAAAACCTATCACAATCACCCAGATAACGGTCATTCTCTGAGAAACAGGGAGGTCGGAAATTAAATCCATAGAGATATGGGTCCATGGTCTCTTGGGCACAGGCAATGGCATCAACAAACCACTAGAGCGAGAGCAAGGCTAGGAGCGAGAGCAAGTCCTGCAGGACTGCACAAATTCCCTGACGTCACGAGACAAAGTAGGCCACCAAAAGGACCGACTAACCAAGTCTCTGGTACCAAAAATTCCGGGATGACCGGCCAACGCGGAACAATGAATCTCAGACATCACACTCTTTTACACCGGTCTGGGACAAACAATTTCCCAATGGGCAGCGCTCGGGGTTTATCCTCCTGACACCCTTCCAGAGCCATCTCAAATTGGGCGAGATGGCGGAAAGAACTACACCCTCTTTCAAAATAACAGCAGGATCAGATAACTCAGGAGAGTCCGCAAGGAAACTCCTCGAGAGGGCATCCGCCTTAACATTCTTAGTGCCAGAAAGAAAGGAAACCACAAAATTAAAACGTGTGAAAAACAAGGCCCACCTGGCCTGTCTAGGATTAAGTCGCTTGGCTGATTCCAGATAAACCAGATTCTTATGGTCCGTGAGGACCACCACCTGATGTTTGACACCCTCCAGCCAATGTCTCCACTCTTCAAAAGCCACTTCATGGCCAATAACTCCCGATTACCCACGTCATAATTACGTTCAGTTGGAGAAAATTTTCGAGAGAAAAAGGCACAAGGGTTACTTTTAGAGGTCTCTGGATCTCTTTGGGACAAAACGGCACCTGCCCCAATTTCAGAGGCATCAACCTCCACCTGAAATGGAAGAGAAACATCAGGCTGCCGTAGAACAGGAGCAGAAGTGAATCTCTGCTTAAGTTCCTGAAACGCAGAGACTGCCTCAGGAGGCCAATTCACCACATCAGAACCCTTTTTGGTCAAATCAGTCAATGGTTTAACAATAACAGAGAAATTACCAATAAATTTAGATAAAAATTGGCAAAACCCAAGAATCTTTGAAGAGCCTTTAATGAAGTAGGTTGGACCCAATCACAGATGGCCTGAACCTTGACCGGGTCCATTTCAATAACAGATGGGGACAAAATGAATCCCAGAAATGAGATCCTCTGTACACCAAAAAGACACTTTGATCCCTTCACATACAGAGCATTCTCTCTCAAAATCTGGAACACAGTCCGAACATGTTTCACATGAGAGTCCCAGTCATTGGAAAAAATCAAGATATCATCCAAATAAACAATCAGAAATTTATCCACAAATCCCTGAAAATGTCATTCATGAAGGACTGGAAGACAGAAGGAGCATTAGTGAGCCCAAAGGACATCACTAGGTACTCAAAATGCCCCTCTGGGGTATTAAATGCCGTCTTCCATTCATCCCCGTGCTTAATGCGAATAAGGTTATATGCCCCCCTGAGGTCAAGCTTGGTAAACCAAGTAGCACTTTTCACCCTAGAAAACAGGTCAGAAATCAAGGGTAACGGATATTGATATTTCACAGTGATATTGTTCAAGAGACGATAATCAATACATGGCCTTAATGAACCATCCTTTTTGGCCACAAAGAAAAAACCGGCACCAAGGGTGAAGAGGATGGTCGGGATATGACCCTTCTCCAATGACTCTTGATATAAGACCGCATAGCGTCATGTTCAGGTACAGACAAGTTAAAAAGGCGACCTTTAGGGAATTTACTACCAGGCACTAATTCAATAGGCAGTCATAGCTCCTATGGGGGGCAAGGATGCAGATTTAACTTTCGCTAAACACATCAGAAAAATCAGTCAAAAAGTCAGGAACATCCTGAGCCTGGGGGGAGGCAAAAAAACAGGAGTGTTGGTATTAACACATTGGCACCCCAACTGGTTACAGACAAGATTTCCAACCCAAAAAACAGGTTTTAATGAGACTGTAACCAAGGGAAAACCCAGTACGATTAATGTCATGCAGATTATACAGCCCCAAAAATTTGCAACTCTCCTGATGATCAGGTTCACCCTCATTATCACCGGGAGTAGAGAACTGAGGTTTATTCTCAGTCAAAGGGGAGAATCGATCCCCAGTAGGGAATAGACTTCCGTAGGGTAATCAAGGGAAACCCACAACGTTTAGCAAAATCAAAATCCATAGGTTAATAGCTGCTCCCGAATCAACAAAAGCCTGAGCAGAAAATGTGGACAGGGAGCAAATCAGGGTAACAGTCAACAAAAATTTAGTCTGAACACTACCCAAGACAATGAACATGCAAACGTCTTCCCGCTTAGGGCAGACTGAAATAGCATGAGAGGCATCACCACAGTAGAAACACAACCCATTGCGTTTTCGAAACGCATGACGCTGTGCCCCAGAAGCCACTTGTCACACTGCATGGGTTCAGAAGTGTTCACAAGGCAACACTGTTCCATGCATACCTCTATGCTCACGCAAACGTCTGTCAATTTAAAATCGCTAATGACATAGAATCATTGAGACCGAGGGGACAGGGAATCCCACCATACATCCTTACATTCTCTGACAGACCCTTCCGAAAAAGGGCTGCCAAAGCATCGTCATTTCATTGGTCAGGACTGCCCACCTTCAGAATCTCTGACAGTATAACTCAGCGACCTCAAGCCCCTGATTTAATGCCAACAAGGCTTTTTCAGCTTGATCAGTGACATTAGGCTCATCGTACAATAACCCAGAGCCTGAAAAAATGCATCAACATTACTCAAAACAGGATCCCCAGGTGTCAGGGAAAAAGCCCAATCCTGAGGATCGCCTGCGCAGGAGAGAGATGACAATTTGAACCTGCTGTGCTGCGTTCCCTGAGGACTTAAGATTTCAAGGCAAAAAACAACTTACAGTTATTTTTGAAATTCAGAAATTTAGCTTGATCCCCTAAAAAACAAATCTGGCATGGGAATCCTAGGTTCCACAACCGGCAACCTCGCAAGATAGAAAAGCAATACTCCGAACTTCAGTGGTAAGCTGATCACACGGCCAGATAACTGTGCAAACTCCATTGAGAGGAAAAAAAAAAAATCCTCCTCAGCATTCAAGAAACAGGGGAAAAAAAAAAAAAAAAAAAAAAATCCTGACAACTCTGACAATCTTCTTTCTTTAACAAATTTTTCCCTTCTGTGAGTACCATACAAATATTAGTTTTGGGCCAGTGATATGTTATGATTGGTAGCTGAGGAAGCAGGCAAAAAAGGAAATACACCAGAGAGGTTGGAATCTATGGATTGCAGTTCCCTGACTAACCCCCACAACTAAAGGCAGCCGTTGGAGCGTACCTACGTTGGTCCTAGACGCCTCGTCACGCCTGAGAAACTAACTACACCTAAAGACAGAAAGAGGAAAAACTATCTGCCCCGGAGCAGATCCCCAAAGAACATAGAAAGCCCCCAAACATGTAATGGCGGTTTGAAAGAAGAAATACAGACCAGACAGAAAATAGTATGAGCAAACGTTGGGGCCCAAACTTCCTAAATAGAAAGGATAGAAAGGACACTTACTGCAATCCCAAAAAACCCTGAAAAGTACCAACTCTACTAATTTCAAAACACCGAGATCACACGACCTCTACCACCTAAATTTTGTTCTCTGGTGTAACAAAATAAACAGCAGCCACTGAAAAAACTGGAAAAGGCAAAAAAAACAAACAACAGTGCTGTACTCAACTGAGAGAGCACAAGCCCCGGAGGGGACCTGGCAAGACCCCCACAGAAGTGCAGGACAAAATGCAAAAAGCAAGCACAAAAACTAAAAGAAGAAAAAGACTTATCTGTTAGCAGAAGATGCAGGCACGAAACAGCAAGCTACAAAATGAACAGGAAATTTAAAGATGAGACCAGAACCAATTGATCACCCGGCCCAAACCCTGATGGGAGGGAACCTCCCTTATATAAAAACCAGGGCAGTAACACCTGATCGCCAATCTTCACAATCTTCATTGGATAGTTCAGTACTGTTTGTAACCACCAGAGGGAGCTTCTGCTCAGAAAATCATGTCTAGCACATTCACAACAGGGACCTGGCTGACCTCCACAAAAGTGCAGGAAAAAAATGCAAAAAGCAAGCACAAACAGAAAAGCAAAAAATATCTTATCTGAAAGCAGGAGAAGCAGGCAAGACTCCAGCAATCTTCCCAAATGAACCAGGACCACATTGAGACAAGAACAATTGATCACCGGCAACCATCATGGGAGGGAACCTCCTTATAATTAACCAGTCAGTGAACCCAGATTGCCATTCCTCACTGAAAGGTTCAGTACTGTCTGTAATCACCAGAGGGAGCCTTGCTCAGAAACCATCTCTAGCACATATATCAGTACCCCCCCCTTGAGGAGGGGTCACAGAACCCCCACTTGTGCAACCAGGCCGATCAGGATGAGCTCGGTGATAGGCACGGATCAGTCTCCTAGCATGGATGTCCGAAGCAAACACCCAAGAATTGTCCTCCTGACCATAACCCTCCATTTAAACCAAATACTGGAGTTTCTGTCTAGAAAAACGAGAATCAATATTTTCTCAACCACATACTCCAGATTGCCCTCAACCAAAACAGGTCAGGAGGCGCAGCCATAGGAACCACTGGCTCGACAAACCTCTTCAATAAGGACTTGGGAACACTTAGGATTTAAAATGTTCCCTTGGAAGAAGAAACGGAAGGAAACAGGATTAAGAAACTCCATTCTTTAAGGTCCAAGAACCTGGGCTTAAACTTAGGAGAAGAACCCTCATAGGGATATTTCTTGAGGAAAACCCAAAAACCAAGCCCCCACAAGCCAGGACCTCAGTCCTTGGCCGTTGCAAACTTGGGCCCTTCTCCTGAGAAAGACACCTCTCCACTACCTGGTCCCAAATCGCTGCATTCGTTCAAACAAGTCAACATCCGGACAGACAGAAGCCTCCGCCTGTCCGAAAAAAAATCGAGGTGAAACCCAAAAATTTCAAAAAAATTTTGGAGACATCAAGGTGGCAGACTGCCCTATTATTAAGAGCAAATCACCAAAGGCAAAAAAGAGACCCAGCCCCTTTTGATCACAGCACAAAATATCTAAATAAGTCTCCAAGGCTGGTTTTTCCTTGGTTTTGTCCATTGGCTGAGGATGAAAACAGGGGGGAAAAAGAAATTGAACACCAAGTTTAGAAACAAATGCCTCCAAAACTGGAAACAAACTGGACTCCCGTCAGACACAAGTTCTCCGGAATGCCGGTAACCGAAACCCGTGCTGAAGGAACAAAGGCACCAATTCGGAGGAGGAAGGTAACTTAGGTAAGGACAAATGTACATCTTGGAAAACCCACAGTTCCCCAAATTAACGGTCATTCTCTGAGAAACAGGAGGTCGGAAATAAAATCCATAATTGGGTCCTGGCCTCTGGGCACAGGTAATGGCTTAACAAACCACTAAGCAAGCAAGGTTAGAGCAAAGCAAGTCCCATAGGACGCCCAAATTCCTGACGTCCGAAAAAGTAGGCCACCAAAAGGACCGACTAACCAAGTCTCGGTACCAAAATCCCGGGAGACCAGCCAAGCGGAACAATAATCCAGACCACACTCTTCTTCCCTGGTCTGGGACAAACAATTTTTTTTCAATGGGCACGCTCAGGTTCATCCTCCTGCACCCTTTTCCAAGGCCAGTCCAAATTGGGGAGATGGGGAAAGAACTACACCCTCTTTCAAAATAACATAGGATCGAAAACAGGAGATTCCCAAAGAAACTCCCGAGAGGGCACCCCTTTAATATTTCTTATGCCAGGAAAAAAAAAAAACACAAAAAAAAACGTGTGAAAAACAAGGCCCACCTGGCCTGTCTAATTTCGCTGGTATTTCGAGATAAACCGATTTTTTATCGCCGTGAGACCACCACCTGATGTTTGGTCCTTCCAGCCAATTCTCCACTCTTCAAAGCCCACTTCATGGCCAAACCCCGATTACCCAGTCATATTTCGTTCAGTTGGAAAAATTTTCAAGAGAAAAAGGCAAAGGGTTACTTTAGAGGTCTCTGGAGCTCTTGGGACAAAACGGCACCTGCCCCCAATTTCAAGGCATCAACCCCACCTGAAACGTAAGAAACATCAGGCTGCCGTAGAAAAGGAAAACAGAAGGAATCTCGCTTAAGTTCCTAAACCAGGACTGCCTCAGAGCCAATTCACCACCAAACCCTTTTTGGTCAATTCAGTCAATGTTTAACAATACCAGATATTACCAATAAATTTACTACAAATTTTGGGAAAACCCAAAAATCTTGAAGAGCCTTTAATGAAAGTAGGTTGAACCCAAACACAGATGGCCTAACCTTGACCGGGTTCCATTTCAATAACAGACGGAGACAAATGAATTCCAAAATGAACCTTCTTACGCCAAAAAGACACTTTTACCCTTCACTACGTGTTCTCCTCAAATCTGGAACACACTGAACAGTTTCACGACAGTCCCAGTCTTGGAAAAAATAAGGTATCTCCAAATAAACAATCAAAATTTGTCACAAAACCCGAAAATACTTTTATAAAGGGTTGGAAGAAAAAAAAAAAGGGGCATTAGTGGCCCCCAAAGGGGGTACTGGGTGCTCAAAAACCCCCCCGGGTTTTAAACGCCATCTTTTCCTTCAACCCCCCGGTTTTAAAGCGAATAAGGGTTTCGCCCCCTGAGGTCAACTTGGAAAAAACAGCATTTTCACCCTGAAAAAGGTCAAAATCAAGGGAACGGATATTGTACTTTTCAGTGATCTTTTTCAAAGCGATAAAAAATACACGGCCCCAATGCCATCCTTTTTTGGCCAAAAAGAAAAACCGCACCCAAGGGGGGAAAAGAATGGGGTGATATACCCTTCTCCCCAAACTCCTTATATAAGACGCATCACGGTTTTGGTACAGACAAGTTAAAAAGGGGAACCTTTGGAAATTTACCCCCGGCCTAATTCAATAGCGCAATCGTACTCCGTGGGCAAAAAGCAGATTTTCTTTACAAATACATCCAAAAAACAGTCAAAAGTCAGGAACAAACCTGAGACCGGAGAAGCAGAAAAACAGGGATTTGGGGTTAAACAAAGGGGGCCCCCCAATGGTCACGACACAAATTTTCCAAACCCCAAAAAATTTTTAGACTGTAACCCCAAAGAAACCTATACATAAAAACATGCGATTTTACGCAACCCCCAAAAAAACAACTTCCTATGATCTGGTTAACCCCCTTAACCTAGTAGAAAACTGGGGGGGTTTTTTCCCGCCAAAGGGGAAAATCAACCCAAAGGGGAATAGACTTCCAGGGGTATAAAGGGAAACCAAAACGTTTCGAAAGTCAAAACCATCAGGTTAATACTGCCCCAAAAAAACAAAAGCCGAGCAGAAAAGTGGCCGGGAAAAAATCGGGGAAAATCGAAAATTTGTTGAACACTCCCAAGACAACTGAGCGTAAAAAAACGTCTTCCCCGTTTGGGGGCAACAAATAGCATAAAAGGCTCACCACAGAAAAACAAACCCTTTCCTTTCAAAACTCATGACGCATGCCCCAGAATCATTTTTTTTTCAGTATTCCGGGTTTTTTTGGGTAACTTTGCAATGATTTGCCCTTTTTAAAATGGAGTTTGCTGTTTTTTGTGCCCTATTTTCCGTTCGTTTTTTAAAACCGGTCAGGGTTGGCTTCCGCTGGAGTTTCTGTTTCCCCTTTCCCCCGAAACCCCGCGCTTTTTTCCCCCAAAATCTTTTTTTTTTTTCCGGGAAAAGGCAAACCCCTTTCTTCAGGTGTTTTTCAGCCCGCATTTTTACCCAGTTTGGGGCATTCTCTCTATGTAATTCAAAAATACGGTTATCACAAAAATGTTGACTTGGGAATTTAACGCTTTTTAATCCTTTTGTAAGAACTTTTTCAAATGTTGCTTTTTTAACCCTTTTGCTTACCTCTGGGGAGTTTTTTGGAAAGTTAGGAAAACCTTTACTGAATATGAACTTTTGTTGGACTTCACTGAATTAAGCCAAACGAGATTAACTTGTCCTGGACCTCCCTTTTTTCTGCATACCTGGATCGATTTTTTTACACCCACAGTGTGAAAATCCGCCACGTTCCCCTTCATCAACTTACCTTGGGGGACATTTGGTGAGGACTCCTCCCAAAAAAATTACCCCCCTCGCATAGAGGTTCAAAGATTTATATCCGGATTAAACGGATTTGGGTTTTAAAAATATGGCTCATTCATGTCACAGGGTTTTTTGAATATTTTTTTTGGGGGGTTTTTTTGCTGTTTCCAAAAAAATTATTGCATTCAAAGAAACCCTCTTGATTGTTATTGCCCCACGCTACAAACCTGGTTTCCCCTACAATTATTACGGTACCCACCTAAAAAAGAGACTGCTGGGCAATGAGGAAACCGGGGACAAATTTTCACCATAGTTAAAAACCCTTTTCGCGGGGGTGGCGGCTGCCCCCTCAACAGATTAAACTTGGGTTCGGGTTAACCCCCAAAGCCCGGGTTTGGGGAGGCTCTCCAAAAATCACGGCTAGGTTGGTTCTGGGGCCTTACCTACTGAGCCTACCTCATCCACCAGATGCCCAAAAATTCCTCCATTCTTTTAATGGGCCGAATCAATTCCTGGGTTTGTTTTAACAATGTAATTATTTTTTATGTCACCTCTACTACCGGTTGAAGATCTAAGGGGTTTTTTTTTTATTATTATGTTTGTCATTCACTGGCTTGGCAAATCCATGGTTAAAACATGATACCGTCAAAAATTTGGACAATTTTTTTGGGAGCCATGGAGAAATGTTCGACGACCCAACCCCCTGCTACCGCTGAAATCTCCTTCTTTCCCCTTCGCCAGGGGAAACGGTCGTCCTAGCTATTTCCGAATTTAAAAAAAAGGGTTGTGGTGGACACCCAGTGGAAAACAATGCTTTTTACCCCAACTTTAGAAAAGGTTGTCAATGCAACAAGGATGATGCTCGTTTAAAACCCCGGGTTTGAAAATTTTTATACGCACTGTTCTTTTGATACCCCTTTAAATGAAGCAGACAAGAAAAAGGGGGGGCAAAAATCGCATTACTAATTACCTTTCCCTCCGGGAAAAACCCCAGGAAAAAAAACCCCGAGGGGCGGGGGGGTCCTTCAGTGGACTCACTGAAGGGTGGAATAAGAACCCGGGAAAACCGCCCGGAGCGCTTATTTTTTCTATTTGGTCAATGGACCATTTCCCCCATCAATTGCCCCAAAGTCCTAGGGACCAAACAAGGTTTTGGCGGTAGAGGGGTTATGATAAACGCGCTGGTTGAATTTCGGAACCAGTCTACTCTAATGGGTTTTTTTCCCCCTATGATGCCGATTTTCCCCAAAATCAAGGGGGGAAAAATTTCCCCCTTTTTTTTCTTCCAAACGATTCAGTGGGAGACAGGGATATCAAAATTTTGCCAGATAGCTCTGGACAGGTGGGGGAATTTTTTGGGGTTTTTTCTTTTGCAAAGGAACATGGATAAAGACACAATAAAGCTTAACCAATCACTAGGAAACGGTGGATGGTTCCCCATTAGTTTCTGGACCGTAATGGGGGAGACAGTGCCTTGGAGTGTAAAAGGAACCAACCACAAGAAACACTTTCTTTTTTAAATTCTTCCCTTTTTTCCTGAATTTTGGGAACCCCTGGTTGGGTACAAAACCCAAACTAAATTTGGGGAAACCAAGGAGAAACCTTTCTCCCGGTGCAGTTCTCCACAGCCCAACTGTAGGGCTCCTTTTCCCAGAATTTGGGAAGAGGGATACGGGTACCTACTCTCCCTCTGATATATCAGAATTCTCAGACATTTGTGAAAAAAGGGAAAGGAGTCAATTTCCCCCACATAGACCATGACTGCCCATAAAATTGCTTCCTGGACAGCGTTTCCCTTTCGGCCAGTTACCCGTTGGCGGCCCCGGAATTTTAAAAATCTTTACAAAGGTTTTTAAAAGAAAAATTTACCAAGGGGGTTTATCCCCCTCTTTTCCCACGGGGCTCCTTATTTTTTTAAAAAAGGAAGGATGGTCTCAAGACCTGCTTGACTCCCGGGGATTTAAAATTAAGTAACCATTCAAAAAGGGTCCCCTTGCCCTAATTCCCAAAATTTTGGAAAGAGTTTTCCCCGGCCAAAAATTTACCAAAATTAAACTTTGTGGGCTATAATTTTCCCGTTTTGGCCCGGGGACGAAGGAAGACAGCTTTTAGATGCCGGTTGGGCATTTTGAATATTTTGGGATGCCCTTCGGACTCTGTAACGCTCCTGCTTTTTTTAACATTTTGCCAAAGACATTTTCAGGGGTTTATGGGCCAATATGTGGTAATTTCCTTAGACTCTTAAACTTTTTACTCCTTACAGGAAAAAACAGGAACGCAGCCGTCTTTGACGTTTAGAGAAAATCATTGAATCAAACTGAAAGTGTGGTTCCATTGTTTGAAATTAATTTTTTGGTATGTTATCTCGCCTAGGGATTTATATGGGTCCAGCAAGATCCAGGCAAACTTGGACTGGGGCCGGGACCGGGAAAAAAATTAAGGAGGGACAACGTTCATTGGCTTTGCTAACTTTTATAGCTTTTTTCCGAAATTTTTTAGAAATTGTCCTCCCCCTCATCTCCTCACCAAGAAGGGGAAAAAAGTTTTGTGGTTTCGCAAGCTCAAAGCCTTTTATCCCGAAGGGGGTTTTTTTACCCGGCCCAATATTTATGCATCCGGATCCCGCACAGCCTTTTATCTGGGGGGTGGGGCGGTCTGATGTCATTGGGAGCTTCCCTCACAACGTACCGGAGACAAAGGTTTTTCTGCCCCTGTCCTTTTTCTCTCGGGTTTTATTTCTGCAGAAATTTAAATATGTGTGGCGAAAGAACTTTTGGGAATTATTTTTTTCCTTTAAGGGAAAGGAGACACCATTTTTCAGGGGCAAATCAGCGGTAGTAGTATCCGGATATCGCAAATTTTGGGAAATTCCCCAAGTCGCCGGGGTCTTTCTCCTGCAAGCTGGTGGAGTTGTTTTTGAACCCCGTTAATTTTATTATTTCGTACCGCCCCGGTTCCGTAAAGGGAAAACAGA
>JARQOD010000001.1:450520239-450808203 GCA_033576555.1 Oophaga sylvatica
TTTTGAGCACGTGACGTTTTTTGATCGCTTTTTATTTCGATTTTTGGGAGGTTAGAATGAACAAAAATCAGCAATTCATGAATTTCTTTTGGGGGAGGCATTTATACCGTTCGCGTGTGGTAAAATTGATAAAGCAGTTTTATTCTTCGGGTCAGTACGATTATGGCGATACCTCATTTATATCATTTTTTCATGTTTTGGCGCTTTTATAGAATAAAAACAATTTTATATTAAAAAATAATTATTTTTGCATCGCTTTATTCTGCGAGCTATAACTTTTTTATTTTTTCGCTGATGATGCTGTATGATGGCTCGTTTTTTGCGGGACAAGATGACGTTTTCAGCAGTACCATGTTTTTTATATCGGTCTTTTTGATCGCGTGTTATTCCACTTTTTGTTCGGCGGTATGATGATAAAGCATTGATTTTTTGCTTCGTTTTTTTTTTTTTTAAGGGGTTCGCTAAAGGGGTTAACTAGTGGGACAATTTTATAGGGGGGTCGTTACGGACGCGGCGATACCAAATATGTGTACTTTTATTGCTTTGTTTTTTTTATTTACAGGAAAGAATGAATTTATTGGGGAATATATATATTTTTTTTTAATTTATTTTGGATTTTTTTTTAAAACATGTTTATTTTTATTTTTTTAACTTTTTTACTTTGTCCCAGGGTGGGACATTACTGTAAAATGTCAGATCGCTGGTGTGACAGTGTGCACAGCACTCTGTCACACCAGCGATCGCTCAGGCAGTGCAGCAGGCTTCTCAGTGCCTGCTCTCGGCAGGCACTGAGGTAGCCGCCTCCCTCCAGGACCCCGGCACCATCTTGGATCCGGGTCCTGGGAGGGAGGAAGCCCTCAGAACAGCGCGATCACATCGCGCTGCTCTGATGGTCTCAGGGGGGCGCGCAGGGAGCCCCCACCCTGCGCGATCCTCCCCTGTGCCCCCAGTACACCGCGATCATGTTTGATCGCGGTGTGCAAGGGGTTAATGTGCCGGGAGCGGTCCATGACCGCTCCTAACACACAGTCATGGGTGTCAGCTGTGATAATCAGCTGACACCCGGCCGCGATCGGCTGCGCTCCCCCGGGAGCACGTCCGATCGCACGAGACGTACTATCCCGTCCGATCGCACGAGACGTACTATCCCGTCCCCGGTCATACGGGCCCAGGTACCATGGACGGGATAGTACGTCCGATGGCAGTAAGGGGTTAAAATCGAAATCTCATACTGTTTTGCCAGATACAAGGTAGATATAGTATAGTTACAATATTATAAATCTGTTATTTAATTTATGAGGCACAGAATCTGGCTGAAAGGCTCAGTTTGGATTAGACAAGAATCTGACAATTTTGTTGATGGAGAAGGGGGGGTGGATCAGCCCAGATAGGGAGGTTGCAATAATGCCATATGTTGAGGTTTATAATGTATGTAAAGCAGCTGCAAATGGTTTAAGTCGAGAAGTCCTAGGAAAAGGTGGCCCAAAAAAGGGCTACTGTATCACAAGCTAAAAGGTATATATAGTCTATTGAAAAAATTCAAAATCTCAGTAGATATTTCAAGAGGCAGACACAGACACTCACAGGCTCAATCGGGATTACACAAGAATATTAAAAGATGCGCAAGAAAGAATCACACATGTGGGCCAATGTTCACGGTGTCAATGATGCTAAAAAAGTAGTGGGGGAGGACCACTTTGTGCAAAAAAAGGGTACTGTTTCCAAAGCGTCCAGCTGTATACAGTCTAGGGGTCATTGTAAATCTCCGTATCTATTTACGTAGTTTCAGACAGACGCTCACAGGTTCTCTATGGATTACACCAGAATCCAAAAAGTTGACAAACTGTACAGTATCATAAGCGTACAGCTGTATACAGTGTTGGGCTCATTTTAAATCTTCGGATATATTTAAGTCTTAGTAAGCCTGTCCATAATCTCCCCTACAGTAAAGAAGATGGATACAAGTACACACTGAAAGTAGAGTGATTGCAGAAATATTGGTAATTAATAATAATGAGGCTAAAACCTCCAGGTACAATTATGACAGGCGATGCTGACACTCAATTACTTCATGTGTGGAGACAGCACAAACGGTTCTTTGTGAATAAAGTGTTGCTGTATCGCAGTTACGTGAAAACACTTCATAGAACACATGCCCATGGTTGTGGATGTATATAATATTAGTGCAAGGGGGAAACAATCCCTCCATCAAACAACCCATGGGCAATATGGAAATACATGGGAAAATCGCCAATTGACAATAATGAACAGAAGGAAAAAACACGATCAACAATCCCAAATGATGAAAAATAGAAAAATATTTTATTAATAAAATTGGACAAACAGGGGAGCAAGGCGGAGTGACAATGTAGCCAATTGCACATGTGGGAAAAACGGACGCCAGAGGATGAAAAAATTGTTGTATAAATTACATACATAGATTATAGTCCTAAACCTGACATGACAGTGAGCCATACCATTTTACAAAGGAAGAATCTAATATAGAACTGAAGTCAGCCACCATCTAATAAACATTGAATTGCAAGCCCAAATGGAGGGACTAATAAACCGAGGAGATAACAGAGGTAGTAAACTAGCCAGTGCTTGTTACCTGCAAGGAGTCAGGAAGGAACAAATGCCTCGTGCGTCCACCCCGACGCGCGTTTCGGCGTGTGTGCCTTTTTCAAGGGGTGATAGTAAGTGGGGGAGTGAAGGAGATTAAAAAGTCTAAATCCACCAATCAGAAGCACCTAATGAATCACATGATCAAAGGAAATCAGCTGCTGAAGTCTAGTAAATGACCATACCGAGTGGTCACAAAAGGTACGTCATCATAAAGCGTCAGACCAAGTATAGGAACATATACATAATCGCACCAACATTGCTGTCAACAGGATCGTAAGTTGTGCCACTGTGTGAGTATAATCACGCTTCTCAATTGACGCGCATGTTACTGGGGCAACATGAAAACGCTAGGCGGCGTCGGCGTCACGTGTCAGGTGACGTCACAATTTTTCTATTTTTCATCATTTGGGATTGTTGATCGTGTTTTTTCCTTCTGTTCATTATTGTATCGCAGTTACGTCTATCCCATCGGCGTTATTTGTCTGCATCAAATTGTGATGCCAAGGAGAGATCTAGACATGGTCCTCACTGCCTATCATGATCAGCCTGGTCACTTTGGAGTGCAAAAGACAGAAGCCACAGGCCGTAGGCGATTCTATTGGATTGGCAGGAGAGGAGACATTTAAAAATGGTGCCACGAATATCAGACGTCTGTGACTAGGAAAAGTGTGAAAGATGATCAGAAACTGTGATGATACTGCATGCTCCATTTCTTGTGCGGTTCTAGAACCTTCCCCATAGAACTACGACTCCCAGCGTTTTGCCAGCACAGAGCAAAGCCACCTCTCCTCCCCCCCTGTGCCTATAGTTCGCTGCAAGTCACGGTTTGAACTAACAGCTAACTCTATTCCTTTAACTCCCACCTCAGGAATCTCTTTGTCTTCAAAATCAGCTTTCTCTGCTCCCATTCTATGAAGTGGTAATCTAATCATCTGTCTATAATATGCCGTGAGCTTATGATAGAAACACGGCACCTGCTGGTCTGTAACGTAGCCCCATCAGGCATCGCTCCCGTGGTACTGGTGAACCCGTAACTCCAACAGAACCCGAGAAATGGGATTCTCGGATGCACCATGAACTATCTCACCCAAGTTTGGGCTCATTTGAACCGTCATTTTAAAGTAAGATCATTGATAGGTCTGCCATTATTCTGCTAGTTTCCCAGAAGGCGGTATCAACCTTATGATCTTTCAGAGCTCAAACTATAACTTGTCGCCTGGGGAGGTGGCCAGAAAAACCACCCCATTTTGTGAGGTCAGCAGCTCACAGGTATAAGTCTTGCGGTGAGCCCCCCTTAGTCATTCCAAGCTGTGATGACGTGACTAACAGATCTGCAAATGAACTATGACGTGTGGCTCCTCCCCCAGCCTGTCTTGCCTGTACCTATATAAGTACCATGTAAGTGATTTTCACCTTTAATCCTGTTTTATTTTTAACTGTATTGTACATAACTGTATTGTCTCAGCTTGTTACCTTTTTTTTAAAAACTATAAGCACTGCCTACCTTTTAAGGAATAAACCTATAAAATTATTAGTTTGTTTCTCCTGCTCTATAAACGAATTTGCACGTGCCTGAAGTACTACGCTACCGTTTTGGGGTTGCTACGGACCCTCTTGATAAATTATTCATTAAGTAAATCGTAGCTGGTGGCAGCTAAAAGGAAGGGGTGTAAAGTGTTAACCTATTGGGTGACGTTGGCAGTGACGGAGCGGGTTTTATAAGTGTATTGCCTGGCTGCGGCCCAGAGTAATTATAATTCCCTCACTGCAGCGTGCCCAATAGCCAGCACACATCCAAGTGGCCCATCTGGCGACTAATTATCCTAGGTGCAGTTCCCTGACTGACCTGAGGGTAAGGGGGGCCAGAGAGCTGCAAGTTCCTAAGTGGAAGTGGGATAATTATAAATCCCTGCAGATTATTGGGTCGGACGGCAGCAGCCGTCGTGTGTGTGCGCGTTTTTGTCACATTTGCGGCACAGAGGGATCACACGCCGTGATACCCTGGGCTACCGTGTGGCGGACCGTGTGCACGTTCATCACAGAAACCGCCACTGCATCCAATTGTGACGTCCATTCGAAATGGTAGCCAATGCCATTGATCATCGGAAGGTAGAGCCCAGCAGGACAGGCCATAGCTAAGTCTTAACCAGCATGGATCAGTTAACAAAATTGGTAGTGGCTGTCCCTGTGAATGATTTCACTGCCAAGACTCCACTGCGGTGGAGCAGGAAGAGGTAACTATTGCGGGGGCTGGGGCCATAAGCATGCAGGGGGTGCCCAGTCATGGGCGCCAGCACTGGAACAGGGCCCCTCATAGTACGCCGGTGTGTCTGACGGCGAGTGGGCCCATCCCACCGTCAGAGCCACTTTTTTGTACTATGAGGGACCCTGTGCCAGTGCCGTCGCCACAGAGTGGGACCCCCCACCTACTCAGGGCACCGGCACTAGCCCGGGGGCGCCAGGAGGTGACCCCAGCCCTGTGGGGGGCAGCCCAGATAGAGAGGTGGAAAAAATTACATAGGTTGAGGTGTAGGCTGGACGTTCTGCTGCTGAAAATGGAGGAATTGGAGAAGTCAGAGGAAGACGAGGACAAAACGAGCCATTTTGCTGACAACCTGTGTCATGAGGGGAAGGTGGGACAAAATCCTTTGAAACCCATGCATGGTTCATTTTAATAAAGGTTAGATCATCAACATTTTCTGTCGACAGCCGTGTCCTTCTTTCTGTCAGGATTGATCCAGCAGCACTGAAGACTCTTTCTGATAGCACACTACCAGCAGGGCAAGCGAGCTCCTGTACAGCATATTGTGCCAATTCAGGCCAGGTGTCCAGTTTACAGGCCCAGTAGTCAAAGGGGAATGACGGGTGAGGGAGAACATCGATAGGGGAGGAGAAGTAATTTGTAACCATAGTTGACAACTGCTGTCTCCTGTCTGTTGCTATAGATTGCTGATTACCAGTCTTGTAAGGTGTCCGTGAGAAATCAGTCCACAACATGGTCATGAAACCCCTGTCTCCAACGCCACTTCGGCTGTGTGGACCACGAACACCTCTTCCATTTGGCCCAGGACGGCTCGTGGTAGAACCTCCAACGCTGCTGTTAGATGAGAATGCCTCTAACAAATGGTTTACCAGAGTTGCTTGTTTGTTGGCCAATATTAGGTCGAGGCTCTCCTGTGGTATGATGTTCTCTAATTTGCCTTTATAGTGTGGATCGAGGATGCTGGCCAACCAGTAGTCATCATCCTTCATCATTTTGGCAATGCGGGGGTCCCTTTTTAGGATCCGCAAGGCATAATCAGACATGTGGGCCAATGTTCCAAGTGTCAGTGACGCCCTGCCAGCGGTGGGTGTAGGAGCACTTTCTGCCAAATCAACATCCCTCCAGTCACGCACAAACCCTGGACCTGAACTTGGCAAGCCAACATTTTGTCTTGGCCCCTCAGAAGCATCCTCCTCCCCCACATAATCATCCCCCCCTCCTCCTCCTCTTCCTCTTTTTCCTCCACCTCGTCCAGGACAGTTCCCTGAGCAGACAATTGCTGAATGTCATCAAGGCTTCCCACTTCCTCTTCATCATCCTCCGCTGCACACGCCTGATCCTTAATGTGCGTCAAAGTTTGCATGAGCAGACGCATAAGTGGGATGCTCATGGGGATCGCCCGCCAGGGCAGTGGGATACTCGGTACCGGGCCGGTGTATTGAAGGGATGTTTCACAGCGGCGGTGACCCGGTCCGTGGCCCTGGGCGTCCAATGAAAGGGGAAATTATTTACAGGGGATGTTAGAGTTTGTTGTAAGTTATTCGTGACGCCACCTGTGGTATCTGGTCAGAGATGACCAGCGCTGCGGTGCAGATCCACTGAGACAGATGGTGTGATGCAGCAGAGGTGAAATAGCTTTCCACAGGTACAGCTTGTGATCTCAGGGCAGGTTGATGTTGTAGTATTAAGGTAATGGTGCTGAGAGATGCAGCTGAGTGTAATAGGAGACGCAGGAAGAAACTGAGAAACAGTCAGCGAGCTGAAGTTTCCAAAGCTTTACTCACAGTTCTGATGCATGCAGTACAGATGTCAGCTTGGTACTGTGTCCTCCAGGTGAGGGGCTCAGCAAACCCCCAAGTAGATTGGGATACACCTTTCCAGGACTCCGTTCTATATGTATGTTTTTTTCACTGGCCGTCTCACTGTGCTGATTTACCGCCATCTATCCTTCCAGCACCTTCAACAACAGTGTCCCAGATCAGAGGCTGCGAATTCTATCGGACAACAACTTATTTCTGCGTTCCTTTGATTCTATATAGATACCTCTCCGGCGAATATAATGGTGGTTAATGACTGTGATCCCTATGTTATCACAGCAGTCGACTTGCTAGCTGAGTCATAAAGTTCTCCACTAGGCTAAGGGGTCGAGTTCCCTCTGCGACCTGGTCCCTCTGCCAACAGACGGATGGTTCTTGCTCTCCCCGTATCCCTAGAACCTCTCCCACTCCAGAAGCTTCTCTTTCTTTCTGCTTCTTTCTCTCTACTTCTGGACTAAGCTCTTCCAGCTTCTAGTCCCTCCTGAGTCTCTATCCAGACTCCTTCCTTTTCTACTGCAGCCTCCCCTCACTGGGAGCTGCTTCTCCATACGTCTTACTCCTTCCTCCTCCCGTTCAGAACTCCCTAACCTCTGTCTCGTGCTTCCTCAAGCTTCACTCCTCCTTGCTACTTACTACTCCACCCACCCATAAACCCTTTCCTATCTCAGCCTGGGATGAGACCATCCTCCTGTAGGGTCTGTCCAGGGTGCCCAGCTGTTCTAGTGTGTGTTGGGTGCAGGTGTTAGAGTCCTAGGTAGTGTTCCCTCCTTACCTGAGAGTGGGGTACCACACCTCTGGGTGAGGCGCAATACCTATGTGGCGACTGAACCCTCAGGGGCGCAACACATGCTTATGATGGCGTCGTCTGCGCTTACCAGCCGTGTGCATTCCTCAAAACACTGAAGGACTTTACAGAGGTCTTTCCGCTTTGACCACTGCACACCCGACAACTCCATGTCTGCCCTCAAACTGCCTGCCCGTGTATCCTCCCACAAATGCATTACAGCCTGCCTCTGTTCGCACAGCCTCTGAACCATGTGCATGGTGGAGTTCCACCTTGTGGCAACATCTATGATTAGGCGGTGCTTGGGGAGGTTGAGCGCTTGCTGCAGCTTCTGCATGCGACTGGAGTCTACGGGTGAGGGACGGATGTGCGAGCACAGTCTTCGCACTTTATGGAGCAGGGCTGTTAACTCCGGATAATTATTTAAGAAGCACTGCACCACCAGGTTCAAGGTGTGAGCCAGGCAAGGTATGTGTCGAAGTTTTGCCAAGGCTATGGCTCCCACAAAATTACGGCCGTTATCACTGACTACCTTGCCTGGCTCAAAATGTATACTGCCCAGCCATGTCTCTATTTCTCGATGCAAGTATTGGGACAGTACATCAGCGGTGTGTCTCTTGTCGCCCAAACACATCATTTGTAAAACAGCCTGCTAAAGCTTACTACTAGCTGTTTGATAGTGGGACACCTTGTGTGCAACACTGGCAGTTGCGGATGGAGTGCTCATGCGACTGCACTCTGTTGACGAGCTTTCGCTTCTGGAGGAGGAGGAGGGCAAACGCCTATAGCCAACTGTTGCCTATAACGTGGGCTAGGCAGCACTGTCCCACCACCGCTGTCCCCTGTGGACCCTGCATCCACCACATTAACCCAGTGCGCAGTTATGGACACGTAACGGCCCTGGCCATGCCTACTCGCCCATGCATCTGTTGTGAGGTGCACCTTTCCAATGACTTATTGTTGGAGTGCATGGACAATGCGGTCTTTCACATGCTGGTGGAGGGCAGGGATGGCTTTTCTAGAAAAAAAAATGCAGACTGCGTAGGTCATAGGGTGGGACAGCGTAGGTCATGAGTTGTTGGAATGCTGCGCTTTCAACCAAACGGAAGGGCATCATCTCTAATGAGATCAGTTTTGCAATGCAGGCGTTCAAACCCAGTGTACGTGGATGAGAGGCTGAGTACTTTCTTTTCCTGGTAGGGTGAGCTGGACTTGAGAGCTGCATCTGGTGGAACTATCGGTGGACACGAGGGACTGAGAGTGGGTTGTTGATGGTGATGGTGGTGGTGATGGCCTAGATGCAGTTTTTCGTTGTATAAACATTGTGATTCCCTGACTGCGTTGGCCTTGCGACGACACCTCAACATTTCTTGCTGGTGGTGTCAACTGGTGGGCTTACAGTGGGGGAAGCAATGGAGCGTTGCTGGCTAACTTCAGTCGGAGCCGGTGCACATGTGCTACCTGAGTTTTTGTACTCTGTCCACGCTTGCATGTGCATGTTCAGTAAATGTCTAAGCATGCAACTGGTTTTCAAATTTTTGAGATTTTTCCCTCGGCTAAAGGTTCTTAGGCACTTTTTACAGACAACCTTAGCCTCATCGGTAGGATTTTGTTCAAAAAAGTGCCACACTGCACTCTTCCTACTATGGTAGACATTTTCAGGCCTTGCACGCTCTGCTAATTGGATCGTCTGGCCAACCGTTCCTGCAACTCCTTTTTTTTAACACCTTTTTGGACTGGTACAGGCCTGCCAGATAAACCCAGATGCGATCTCGATACCTGCTGCGGACCCTTCTCCTCTTCTGAGCTAGTGCCAGTGGCACCCTCTTCCACCACTAGATGCCAATCCGGGTCAACAACTGGGTCATCCATCACCTCCTCTTCAATTTCATCTGCACCTTCCTCGTTGTCACCGTCTAAGGTAGTACAGTATGCGAGAAGGAGCACCTGAGTTTCATCAGGGTCAGAATCTGGCGCAGTAAACTGCGAGGGCAATGTAGTGCTGTGCTTCAATGTGGCAGCACAGTCATCTACCAGTGGCTGTGGATCAGTGCACTCCATGTCAGATTCATCTTGGACTGGGGAAAGAGGAATTTGACTTGATAACCCAGGCATGGTATGTGAAAACAGCTTCATGGAGTAATGTGAAGTGTGGGCTGACGCATCCTTCACTTGTAGTGGGGGTGAAGGACGCAAGGAAAGTGGTTGGTCCGGACCAGAAGGCTGCACTGACGACTCAGTGGGTGCAGCTTTTGAAAAATCAGAAGAGGAGGTGATAGAGCTGGAGTCTGATTTGGCAATATAAGCCAAAACCTGTTCCTGATGGTCCCGCTTTAAAAGTTGTTTACCTACTCCAAGAAAAGTGAGCCTTACAGGCCTTCTGGAGCCAGACGATGAGGCAGGCTCAACACCTCCTGCCTTAGGTGCTATTGTGCTTTTGCCACTAGCAGCAGATGCAGCACCACCACCACCATCAGTAGCAGGTGGCCCCCCACGACCATGTCCATGACCTTTTCCACCATACTTCCTCATGTTTGTGTAAATGTAGCCTAAATAACAGCAGATATACGGTACTGTATCAGAAGCGTACAGCTGTATACGGTGAAGGTGAAAAATTTTAATCTCTGTATATATTTGCGGACTAACAGACACAGACTGTCACAGGCTCAGTATGGATTACAGTAGAATCAAAAAAAAATGGACAGTCTCAGTAGCGTACAGCTGTAAACAGTGTTGTGGGAATTTGAAATCTCCGTTTATATTTCAGCAGGAAGACACACGGTCACAGGCCCAGTTTGGCTAACACCAGAAATATCAAACTCTGAAAAAGTGTACTGTCTCAGTAGCGTACAGCTATATACAGTGTTGTTGGCATTTTAAATCTCCATTTATATTTCAGCAGGAAGACACACGGTCACAGGACCAGTCTGCCTAACACCAGAATAGCAAACTCAGGAAAAGTGTACTGTCTCAGTAGCGTACAGCGGTATACAGTATTGTGGGAATTTTAAAGCTCCGTATATATTTCAGCAGGAAGACACACGGTCACAGGACCAGTCTGCCTAACACCAGAATAGCAAACTCAGGAAAAGTGTACAGTATTAGAAGCGTACAGCTGTATACAGTGTTGTGGGAATTTTAAATCTGCGTTTATATTTCAGCAGGAACACACACGGTCACAGGCCCACTCTGGCTAACAACAGAATATCAAAATCCAAAAAAGTGTACTGTCTCAGTAGCGTACAGCTGTATACAGTGTTGTGTGAATTTTAAATCTCTGTTTTTATTTCAGCAGGAAGACACATGGTCACAGGCCCAGGCTGCCTAACACCAGAATAGCTAACTCAGGAAAAGTGTACTGTCTCAGTAGCGTACAGCTGTATACAGTGTTGGGGGAATTGTAAATCTCTGTATATATTTCCGGAGTCACACACAGATAGTCAGCCTGTATTTGTCCCTGATACCAGCCGGTACATGGTACTGTGAGGAGCGTACAGCTCTATACAGTGTGGGAAAACTGAACTCTCAGTAACTAACAGAAATATCCCCCTTAGAACTGGCAGGCAGGCTATTAATCAGCTCTGCTGATCCACACAAGCAATTTCTACACTGTCACTGGCAGGCAGCTCTGCTACTCCACCAAATTAATTGCCCTCTTATCACAGGCAGGCAGCCTACTAATCAGATCTGATGCTCCACACAAGCAATTTCTACACTGTCACTGGCAGGCAGCTCTGCTACTCCACCAAATTAATTGACCCCTTATCACAGGCAGGCAGCCTACTAATCAGATCTGATGCTCCACACAAGCAATTTCTACACTGTAACTGGCAGGCAGCTCTGCTACTCCACCAAATTAATTGCCCCCTTTTCACAGGCAGGCAGCCTACTAATCAGATCTGATTCTCCACACAAGCAATTTCTACACTGTCACTGGCAGGCAGCTCTGCTACTCTACCAAATTAATTGCCCTCTTATCACAGGCAGGCAGCCTACTAATCAGATCTGATTCTCCACACAAGCAATTTCTACACTGTCACTGGCAGGCAGCTCTGCTACTCCACCAAATTAATTGCCCCCTTATCACAGGCAGGCAGCCTACTAATCAGATCTGATGCACCACACAAGCAATTTCTACACTGTCACTGGTAGGCAGCTCTGCTTCTCCACCAAATTAATTGCCCCCTTATCACAGGCAGGCAGCCTACTAATCAGATCTGATTCTCCACACAAGCAATTTCTACACTGTAACTGGCAGGCAGCTCTGCTACTCCACCAAATTAATTGCCCCCTTTTCACAGGCAGGCAGCCTACTAATCAGATCTGATTCTCCACACAAGCAATTTCTACACTGTCACTGGCAGGCAGCTCTGCTACTCTACCAAATTAATTGCCCTCTTATCACAGGCAGGCAGCCTACTAATCAGATCTGATTCTCCACACAAGCAATTTCTACACTGTCACTGGCAGGCAGCTCTGCTACTCCACCAAATTAATTGCCCCCTTATCACAGGCAGGCAGCCTACTAATCAGATCTGATGCACCACACAAGCAATTTCTACACTGTCACTGGTAGGCAGCTCTGCTTCTCCACCAAATTAATTGCCCCCTTATCACAGGCAGGCAGCCTACTAATCAGATCTGATGCACCACACAAGCAATTTCTACACTGTAACTGGCAGGCAGCTCTGCTACTCCACCAAATTAATTGACCCCTTATCACAGGCAGGCAGCCTACTAATCAGATCTGATGCTCCACACAAGCAATTTCTACACTGTCACTGGCAGGCAGCTCTGCTACTCCACCAAATTAATTGCCCCCTTATCACAGGCAGGCAGCCTACTAATCAGATCTGATGCTCCACACAAGCAATTTCTACACTGTCACTGGCAGGCAGCTCTGCTACTCCACCAAATTAATTGCCCCCTTTTCACAGGCAGGCAGCCTACTAATCAGATCTGATGCTCCACACAAGCAATTTCTACAGCGTCACTGGCAGGCAGCTCTGCTACTCCACCAAATTAATTGCCCCCTTATCACAGGCAGGCAGCCTACTAATCAGATCTGATGCTCCACACAAGCAATTTCTACACTGTCACTGGCAGGCAGCTCTGCTACTCCACCAAATTAATTGCCCCCTTTTCACAGGCAGGCAGCCTACTAATCAGATCTGATGCTCCACACAAGCAATTTCTACAGCGTCACTGGCAGGCAGCCTAAGAACCAGCGTTGCTGCACACACCAAAATCCTCCCCTCTCACTGCACAGTCACTGTACAGCTAATGGCTATCAGCACAAAGTAATTTTTTTTTTGAGGCCCTGCCTAACTCTCTCCCTGCCCAGACGGACCGCCAGCAACCTTCCCCTACACTGAGTTCGGCAGATGTAAAATTGCAGTGGGCGCTGAGGGATTTTATATGCACTGTGACGCCACTGAAAGCCAGCCAATCGCTGCAATGCCCTTCTCTAAGATGGTGCTGGCCGCTGCCTATGTCATCCCGTTGCCCACAGCCTGCGTCCTTGCTCATTGGCAGAGAAAAGGCGCTTAAAGTACTAGGGGAAAACCGACTTCAGTAATATGGTCACTGAACACGTGACCGAACTCGCGTCACGGTCGGGTTTCGTTTCATGAAACCCGACTTTGGCGAAAGTCGGTGGTTTTTGAAAATGAACGACCTGTTTCGCTCAATCCTACTTAAGACCATGTGATATTTCAGTTTTTCTTTTTTAGTAAATTTGCAAAAAAATCTAAATTTCTGGTTTTTATCAGTCAAGATGGGGTGCAGAATGTACATTAATGAGAAAAAAATGAACTTTTTTGAATTTACCATATGGCTGCAATGAAAGAGTGAGCAATTTAAAGCGGTCGGAATACTTTCCGTACCCACTGTTTATGTGTAATATAATATCCATAGTATGAGTATATAATGAGAGGCTGGCTAGTCCTCATGGATTATTATTTGATTGAGAGATTTGACCTAAGCCTGGTGATCTGCCTGTCGTACTTTTCAAGACTATTTATTCTGTAGTATAACACAAAACCCTATAAGGTATGTCCTCAACACCATATATACTGGGTCCTATACCATGTTCCTGCAGCATCTTTCTTCATCTCCATATATACCTGGTCATATACAATGACCCTACCGTGTCTGTCCTCATCACATATATACTAATAACGTGACCCTATATTATCTGTTTTCATCACCATATACAGTTGAAACCAGAAGTTTTCATACACTATATAAAAACACGTTTGACCCAAGTCATTCAGTTTAAGCTCAATGGTACCAAATATTAATGAAATGTATGTAAACTTTTGACTTTGCAGTAAGTAATAAAAATATCTTAAAACATTCTCTCTCATTAATCTGGCATTTGCCAAATATTAATAATTATGGTAATCTTATTGACCTAAACAGGAAAGGGTTATTCTGATTTCATGTCAGATATTGAGAAAAACATGCATATGTCTTTTTATGTAGTGTATGTAAACTTCTGGTTTCAACTGTATATTTGGTTTTATACGGTGACCCTATAGCATCTGTTTTCATCACCATATATACTTGGTCCTATGCCATTACCCTATAGCATCTGTCATCATCACCATATATACTGGGTCCTATATTGTGACTCTATAGCGTCTGTCCTCATCACATATATGCTGGGTCCTATACCATGACCCTATAGCATCTGACATAATCACCATATATACTGAATCCTATACCATGACCCAATAATGTCTGTCCTCATCACATATATACTGGGTCCTATACCATGACCCTATAGCATCTGACATAATCACCATATATACTGAGTCCTATACCATGACCCTATAATGTCTGTCCTCTTCACATATATACTGAGTCCTATACCATGACCCTATAGTGTCTATATTCATCACCATATATACTGGGTCCAATTCCATCACCCCACAGTGTCTCTTCTTTTCACCTTATATAGTGGGTTGTATACCATGACCCTATAGCATCTGTCCTCATCACCATATATACTGGGTCCTATACCGTGACCCTATAGTGTCTGTCTTCATCACCATATATACTGGATCCTATACCATGACCCTATAATGTCTGTCCTCATCACTATATAAACTGGTTCCTATACCATGACCCTCTAGTGTCAGTCCACAACGAGAGATGAGCGAATATTTTAAAGTTCGGATTACGATTGCCGATTTTGCAATATTCACCGATTTATTTGTCGGTCCAGTCCACACCTGCCAGTGTTCATCTTTTTAACTGCTGGTCCAGATCGCACCTGACAGTGCCCATCTGTGTAACACCCGGTCCAGTCCGCACCTGCCACTACCCATCTGTGTAATACCCAGTCCAGTCTGCACCTGCCAGTGCCCATCTGTCTAACACCCAGTCCTGTCTGAATCTGCCAGTACTCTTCTGTTCCTCAGCTGGTCCTGCTGCACCTGCCAGTGGTCATCTATTTAACTGCTGGTCCAGATCACACCTGCCAGTGAACATATACATATTTGTAACACCCAGTCCAGTCCGCATCTGCCTGTGCACATCTGTGTAACACCCGGTCCAGCCCACTCCTGCCAGTGCCCATCTGTGTAACACCCGATCCAGTACACACCTCTCAGAGCTCACCTTTAAAACACCCGGTCCAGTCTGAATATGACAGTACTCTCCTGTTCCTCAGCCGGTTCAGCCGCACTTGCCAGTGGTCATCTATTTAACTGCTGGTCCAGATCACACATGCCAATGCCCATCTGTGTAACACCCAGGTCGGTCCAGATCTGCCAGTGTCCATCTGTGTAACACCCAGGCCAGTCTGCACCTGCCAGTGTCCATCTGTTTATCACCTTGTCTAGATCACACCTCCCAGTGCCCATCTGTGTAACACCCGGTACAGCCCACACCTGCCAGTGCACATCTGTGTAACACCCAGTCCAGTCCGCATCTGCCTGTGCATATCTGTGTAACACCCGGTCCAGCCCACACCTGCCAGTGCCCATCTGTGTAACACCCGGTACAGCTCACCCCTGCCAGCTCCCATCTGTGTAACACCCGGTCCAGCCTACACCTGCCAGTGCCCATCTGTGTAACACCTGGTCCAGTCCGCATCTGCCAGTGCCCGTCTGTGTTACACCCAGGCCAGTCTACACCCGCCAGCGCCCATCTGTATAACACCCGGTTCAGATCGCACCTACCATTGCCCATCTGTGTAACAACTAGGCCAGTACACACCTGCCAAGGCCCATCTGTGTAACACTCGGCCCAGACAGCACCTGCCAGTGCTTTTTTGTTCTTCTGACAGTCCCATCTGCACCCGTGGTTCCAGTGTCCCTACAGTGCCTGCTTGCATTCTTCATCCTTCCTTTGGGCTGTACCAGCTTACTTGCTCTAGGGAGTCAGTTGCCACCCTCTGTAGGTCCGGACTGAAGTTGCACCTAGTGCCACCTGCTTGTCCCTCCTTGGGTCACAGTTTTCACCTGCTGCTACTTTTTCAAGGTTGGATTTGGTAGGTCACCTTTATGCACCCCTCCAGGCTTTCCGAGGGCATGGCACGATTGTTCCACAACCTTGCCGTTACAGTCTCCATCTGTTGGGTAGGCTGTAGTGGAAGAGGTCTCGGTCCCCATTATACTAGTTCTACTCTGGTGAAATTGATGCCACTTTGGAAATGTCTGCCACTAATTTTTGGAAATGTATAGACTCCTGGTTGGGTCTCCTTCATGTGTGTTGCCTGTAGCAGTAGGCCTCTGAAACCGTCAGGCCTCCACCTCCTTTGAGTCAACTACCTGTGTTACTATCCTTACATTTTTCTGACAATTTTAGTCTACGAAACTGATATTTGGTACACCTGAATGTGACTGAGCATAAAAGCAGGTTGAGCTGTTGCATGTGGTATCAGGGCTTTCAGCACAGCAGGCCTACACCGATGCCTCACCTACCTCATCTTAACTTGATGTTCAATTCAAAGTTGTAAATGCTGTCCCAGACCCCGATACCTCATGCCTGGCTTATTGCTGCAGTGCCATGCTACAATTTGTACTGTGGGTGAATAGAAGCCACTTTCCTGGCATCTGCCTCTAATTTGATGTGTTTTGGCAGCTTTTGGACCCGTTTGAAGGTGTTGTTTTTGCCTCCCATTTACTCCAATGGCGTTCAGCTATGTTTGGCGAATATTCGACAAATAAATCGGTGTATGGTGGTGTCAGCGAGGATTGTGGAGTTATTGTGGAGTTGGCAATGATTGTACTGTGGTATATACACATAATTCCATGTGTTGTAATCCGGAGGTGGATATGCCGTACGCTTACTATTAGTTTTCCGAGAACTAATTATTGTGAATAGCCTGTGGCCTTCCTCGGTTGATCGTCACCCAATTGTTGTATTGTCTGAACGATAGGGACTAGTTGAGAGCTTTTCACTCCAAAGATCACAGCGGGTGGTTCTGCAAGACTCATGGCGTGTGATCTCTGTGATTATTGGATGATCACTCCAATCTGTTGGCCATAGAAATGCAGCCTTTTCGTCTTGTGGATACAGACTGTTTTTGAATAGGACTCTGTCCTCATCCTGGGGGATACATAGCGACCCTCGCATATGACACCGGTCACTGCCTCAGAACTACTAGACAGCAGGGCTTGGTGAAATAAACTACTAAATACCTAAAGTTGCCTAGCTAAACCACTACATACCGTAAGATGGAGAACTAAACTACTAGACAACAGGGGTTGGAGAACTAAACTACTAAACAGCTAGGTTTGGAGAATGAAGCAAATATACCCCAGAACATGGAGAACTAAAGTAATAGAAAACAGTTGTTGGAGAACTAAACTACTAAAGAGCTTGGGTTGTAGAACTAAACTACAACACACCAGGGGATGGAGAACTAAAGCAATAGACAGTGGTGTCACTAGACACCAAGTCGTGGAATTCCCAGGGCTTGCGGGACAAACCTCTGTCTCTAATAATAATAACAATAATAATCTTTATTTATATAGGGCCAACATATTCCACAGTGCTTTACAATTCAACAGTTCATATACAACAGTCATAGCAATTTTAACAATAATACAATAATTAATGCTAAGATAATGACAACCCTGCCCGTAAGAGCTTACCATCTGCAATGAAGTGGGGGTGACAAAGTACAGGTGCTTATTTACAATGATGGTCCAGCCATCTAGAGGAAATGGAAGGTAGATAAAGCTTGAGCTGGTCACCAGACAATTTTTGTAGTGCTTTTGGGAGCCATGGAGGATTATGATCAGAGAAATAGAGAATGGACTTGTAAGGTTCTTTGTCTCTGTTGACATGTTCCTTGAAACTCAGTTTTCCGTCGGCCATTTTGCTTTCTGTCTTTCTGCAGCTCTTGCCCTCAGTTAATATGGAGTTTCCAGTTTTCATGTTCCCGCCCTGATTCTTCCCTCTTGCTTCTTAAGCAGCCTCAGCTGAACAATCAGTGCTCCTGAATCAAGCCTCAGTCAGTCTGTGACCTGACTCCTGGAAGCCTTGGACTTGTACTCCAGCTATTCCCTACTGAGGAACCTTGGAACACTTTTGGACTCTGGAAACCTGCTGTTTGGTGAATCCATGTTTGCAGAGGAATTACGGTACAGAGAAGAGATCCTGAACCTGCTTTGGAGATTTACTGTAGTGCTTGAAGTTACTCTGGCCTGCTGTGTCTCCTGTCGCTGTTCCTGCAAACTGTGTGAACTTTTCAGCATGCTTGTATGAAGTAATACAACTCATTTCATTTCAACCTATGTCTCCTGTGTTTTCTTCGCACCCAAGCACAAGACGCTATAGGAACTGTACGCTATACTTGAAAAGATTCAGGAGCCAATGTTTAGTGTCTGCTGGGTCTGGGAAAGCCGTGTCTGCTGTGACTGTGGATATCAGATGTCCGTTTAATACCTTATGTGATGACAGTGGTTGTGACTTCTCACAACCATTCCAGGTGAGCACATTCCCTTAAAATTTTACTCTGGAGTGTTACCACAGGTAAACACTATTGTTTTTTTTTTTTGTTTTTTTTTCTTCTTTCCTCTTCTCCTTCCAGCACCTCTGCCTTAAAAGATCTGGAAGATGGAGGCCCGCATAAAGGAACTTTGCGGAGTGACTGATACAATCCTTTCAGATGTACAGACTTTAAAAACCCGTTTTGCAAGCCTACAGGACCTCACTAATCATAATTTGCAAGTGTTTGGACAGACTACCCAGGAATTGCGAGCCAGGATTGAGGCTCTAGAGGAACGAGCCCAGGCTCCTGCCATAACCCCAAGTTCTGGGATCCCCAAATTACCTTTCGTTTTGGCGGTGAACGTGAGAAATTCAGGGGATTTATTAATCAATGCAATTTATTTTTCTCTGCACATGCTTCACAATTTCCCACTGAACGATCCAAAGTGCTTACTATAATCATGTTGCTTACCAATAAGGCTTTGATGTGGGCAAACCCTCTGATTGAGACTGAGGATGATTGTTTGAATCACCTTGATGCTTTTATTTCAGCCATGGGGCAGGTGTTTGATGACCCCAATCGAGGTGCAACAGCTGAAGCAGCCATGTTAACTTTGCGCCAAGGTAAGCGTTCAGTAGCCGAATATGCCCTGGATTTCAGGAGATGGGCTCTTGATACCACTTGGGACACTTCCGCTAAAAAATCTATTTTTCGGAAAGGGTTGTCTCCACTGATTAAGGATGAACTTGCTCGTGCCGACCTCCCACTGCGTTAGGTGACTTTATCAACTATTGTATCCGTATTGATGCTCGTCTGACTGAATGCAGACAAGAGA
This sequence comes from Oophaga sylvatica, assembly GCA_033576555.1. Classification (NCBI taxonomy): domain Eukaryota; kingdom Metazoa; phylum Chordata; class Amphibia; order Anura; family Dendrobatidae; genus Oophaga; species Oophaga sylvatica. The sequence goes on from JARQOD010000001.1 coordinate 450,539,515, forward strand.
GATGGTTCGAAAATAATCGCACTAACCTTTTCCTACCTCCCTCCTCAGCTAAGGAACCTTTGAGTAGGATCACAAGGGAACCAGAACCTGAACCCATGCAGGTGGACTCTTTGCAAAGACGGGTTAGTGATGCATGCAAAGAACATCGTATAAAGGAAAATCTATGTTTCTACTGTGGTAAGTCAGGGCACTTCATTATAAACTGCCCCAGCCGTTCTCGTAAGACTACTGCAGCAGTCATTCACTGTGAGTGTTGCGAGAGGAGCTCTGTCATGTCCGAGCCTCAGGCTCCAGAGAGATCTGCTGCAAGAGATCTTGATTTCTCGGATTTAAACTCTGTTAGTTCTGGGGACGATGACGGTATAAACGCTGCAATTTTTCAAGTTTCCTCAGCGGTGTCCCAGCTGAGTTGTAAAAGAAACAATTCTCATTGCTTCCTTTCCATCAAACTCTGGGGTTGACTCAGTCTGGGTGTCTAGCTCTGCTATGATCGACTCAGGAGCAAGTGGAAATTTTATGGATATCTCCTTTGCTCTGAAACAGGGGATACGTTCAGTAAAGAAGGCTACTCCAGTACAGATGGAGACTGTGGATGGCTCTCTACTGACTTCTGGACCAGTGGATCAAGAAACAGAGCCTTTGAGGGTCCTTATGGGTAAAGATCATCAGGAGAAAATGTCTTTTTTGCTTACCTCTTCTCCCCACTTTCCCATCATTCTAGGGCTACCATGGGTGCAGGCGCAGAATCCTACGATTAACTGGGAGACCAAGGAATTACACTTTCCGGAGAAACAGATGAGTCGAGGAGTTTCAGCTTGCTCTGTTCCTAAAGGAACCATGTCAGTCCCTGAACTACCAGCTGTATACCAGGACTATGTGGATCTATGTGACAAGAAGAACGCTGATCAGCTTCCTCCTCACCGTCCATATGATTGTCCAATTGAATTATTGCCCGGAGCCGAGATACCTTTTGGTAAGATCTACCCCCTAGCGGGGCCCGAGCTAAAAGCTTTGAAGGATTATATAGACGAAAATTTAGCCAAGGGCTTCATACGCCCCTCTTCATCTCCCGCAGGTGCACCCATCTTCTTTGTGAAGAAGAAAGATGGATCTCTGAGACCCTGCATAGACTATAGGGAACTCAATAAGGTTACTATTAGAAACCGTTATCCATTGCCTTTAATCCCTGAGTTGTTGGAGAGAGTGCGGCATGCCAAAATTTTCTCTAAACTGGATCTCCGTGGGGCCTATAACTTGGTCCGTATTAGACCTGGGGATGAATGGAAGACTGCTTTCAGGTCACGCTATGGACACTTTGAATATCTAGTTATGCCTTTTGGTCTGAGTACCGCCCCAGCCACTTTCCAACACTTCGTGAATGATATCTTCAGGGATCTCCTAGATACATTTGTGGTGATTTATCTGGATGATATTATAATTTTTTCTAACTCCACAGAGGAACATCATGGACATGTGAGAATGGTCTTAGAACGCCTAAGGCTACTTTCACATTTGCGCTCGGACGACCTTCGCCTATCTGCGCACGGCCGCCGCTAAGCTCCGCCCACGGCCGCGCCTCCTCCTGGCGGCTCCGCCTATGGGCGCATGACGGCGCATGCGACCTGTGTACCCTATCTTTATCATTGGGTACGCAGGCCGTGCGCAGTATGCGATTGACTGCGCATGCGTCCTTTTGACGCTGCGCCGAGCGCACCAAAGCGCACAATGTTGCATTTTAGTGCGCTCGGCGCACCGTCAAAAAGGACGCATGCGCAGTCAATCACATACTGCGCACGGCCTGCGTACCCAATGATAAAGATAGGGTACACAGGTCGCATGCGCTGTCATGCGCCCAAAGGCGAAACCGCCGGGAGAGGCGCGGCCGGGGGCGGAGCTTAGCGGCGGCCGTGCGCAGATAGGCGCAGGTCGCCCGAGCGCAAATGTGAAAGTAGCCTAAGACAAAACCATCTCTACATCAAACTTGAAAAATGTGAATTCCATAGGACCGAAATTCAATTTCTGGGGTATGTACTATCTACGCAAGGGATTAGTATGGATGGAAGCAAGACCCAAGCCATCAAGGATTGGCCAATTCCTAGAAATGTGAAGGAGGTGCAGCGTTTCATCGGGTTTGCCAACTTCTATAGACGTTTCATTAAGAATTTTTCTGAGGTAGTGTCACCTATCACCCAACTTACCCGGAAACAGTCTAGGTTCTCCTGGACCCCGCAAGCTCAGGAAGCATTTTCCTGTTTAAAGGATAAATTTACCACCGCACCTATCTTAGTACATCCCAACCCCGAGCTTGCCTTCATAATAGAGGTGGATGCTTCAGACTGTGCCGTTGGAGCTATACTCTCTCAGAGAACAGGTGAGAAGAATGTCTTGCATCCCTGTGCCTTCTTTTCCCAGCAGTTGTCTTCGGCTGAGAGGAACTACGATGTGGGCAATAGAGAATTGTTGGCCATTATTGCCGCCTTCAAGGAATGGAGACACCTTCTTCAGGGAGCTGCACAGCAAATAGTCGTCCTGACAGACCATCGTAACCTTGAATTTATCAGGTCGGCTAAGTGCCTGACTCCTCGCCAGGCTCGCTGGAATCTTTTCCTAAACCAATTTAATTTTGTCATTTCTTATAGACCAGGATCGCGCAATGGAAAGGCTGATGCACTCTCTAGGATTCATTCAGCAGAGACACGTCCACTTACTCCTCCTAAGACTATTCTTCCTGACTCTAGATTCCTGGGAGTGATTCATAATCAAGACCTACTTAAGGACATCAAGGAAGCATACCATGCGGATTCTTTGTTGGCTCAAAGCCCAAGGGACGTAAGTCTTGTCTTTAAGAATGGTGTGTGGATTCAGGGACAACGTCTGTATATACCTGAAACAGTCAGATTGAGAGTATTGCAACTCATCCACGATTCCAAGATAGCTGGGCATAGGGGAATTCTAAAGACACAAGAATTTCTTTCTCGTTTCTTTTGGTGGCCCACTTACAGGAAAGATGTCTTAAACTATGTCACTTCATGTGAAGTCTGTGCAAGATGCAAAACACCTCGCTCCTCACCAACTGGTCTGTTGCAACCTCTTCCCACCCCGTCCCGCACGTGGGGATCCATTTCTATGGACTTCATTGTGGAGTTACCAACCTCTCAAGGGAAGAACACCATTCTAGTGGTGGTTGACCGTCTAACAAAGGCAGCTCATTTTATCCCTTGTGTCGGCTTACCCACTGCAAAACAGACATCAGACTTGATGATTAAGAATGTGTTTCGCTTACATGGAGTACCGGATGAGGTCATTTCGGATCGAGGGGTGCAATTCACTTCAAGGTTTTGGCAAAATTTCTGTGCAGCATTGGACATTAAAGTAAACCTTTCTTCTGCTTTTCATCCCCAGACTAATGGACAGACAGAACGAACCAATCAGACCCTGGAGCAGTATCTCCGCTGTTTTATCTGCCACTACAGGATGATTGGGTGGATCTACTTCCACTGGCTGAGTTCTCTTATAACAACTCTCAGAGCGCCTCCACTAAGCAGTCTCCTTTTTACTCCAATCTAGGTTATCATCCTAACATTCTTCCTCGATTTCCCATAGATACGCCCTTGCCAGCAGTGGCTGAAAGAATCACTTCTTTACAAAAGAATATGGATCTTCTAAAGGAAAATCTAGAATTGGCTCAGGAAAGGTACAAGAAAGCAGCAGATAAATTTCGTAAACCTGCACCAGCTTTCAAGGTAGGAGATTTGGTCTGGCTGTCAACCAGAAATCTTAAATTAAAGATTCCATCGTCTAAATTGGGACATAAGTACATTGGACCTTATAAGATCAATAAGATTATAAGTGCTGTTGCTTGTCGTCTTCAACTGCCCAGAACTATGAGAATCCACCCTGTCTTTCATGTATCCCTACTAAAGGCTGCAACACCCAATACGTTTCCTGGACGTTCTTCTCCTTGCCCTGACCCAGTGCTGGTCGATGGTCAGGAAGAATTTATGGTGGAAAGGATTCTAGATTCCAGGTTGTACAGAAATCAGTTGCAATATTTGATTAAATGGCAGGGCTACCCAGTGGAGGACAACTCATGGGAACCAGTCAATAATGTAAATGCTCCTCGCCTGCTCCGCCAGTTTCATCAGAGGTACCCTGACAAGCCTGGTCTGAGGTCATCCGGAGGTTGTCCCTAAGGGGGGAGTAATGTAAGGTTCTTTGTCTCTGTTGACATGTTCCTTGAAACTCAGTTTTCCGTCGGCCATTTTGCTTTCTGTCTTTCTGCAGCTCTTGCCCTCAGTTAATATGGAGTTTCCAGTTTTCATGTTCCCGCCCTGATTCTTCCCTCTTGCTTCTTAAGCAGCCTCAGCTGAACAATCAGTGCTCCTGAATCAAGCCTCAGTCAGTCTGTGACCTGACTCCTGGAAGCCTTGGACTTGTACTCCAGCTATTCCCTACTGAGGAACCTTGGAACACTTTTGGACTCTGGAAACCTGCTGTTTGGTGAATCCATGTTTGCAGAGGAATTACGGTACAGAGAAGAGATCCTGAACCTGCTTTGGAGATTTACTGTAGTGCTTGAAGTTACTCTGGCCTGCTGTGTCTCCTGTCGCTGTTCCTGCAAACTGTGTGAACTTTTCAGCATGCTTGTATGAAGTAATACAAGTCATTTCATTTCAACCTATGTCTCCTGTGTTTTCCTCGCACCCAAGCACAAGACGCTATAGGAACTGTACGCTATACTTGACAAGATTCAGGAGCCAATGTTTAGTGTCTGCTGGGTCTGGGAAAGCCGTGTCTGCTGTGACTGTGGATATCAGATGTCCGTTTAATACCTTATGTGATGACAGTGGTTGTGACTTTTCACAACCATTCCAGGTGAGCACATTCCCTTAAAATTTTACTCTGGAGTGTTACCACAGGTAAACACTATTGTTTTTTTTTTTTGTTTGTTTTTCTCCTTTCCTCTTCTCCTTCCAGCACCTCTGCCTTAAAAGATCTGGAAGATGGAGGCCCGCATAAAGGAACTTTGCGGAGTGACTGATACAATCCTTTCAGATGTACAGACTTTAAAAACCCGTTTTGCAAGCCTACAGGACCTCACTAATCATAATTTGCAAGTGTTTGGACAGACTACTCAGGAATTGCGAGCCAGGATTGAGGCTCTAGAGGAACGAGCCCAGGCTCCTGCCATAACCCCAAGTTCTGGGATCCCCAAATTACCTCCTTTTCGTTTTGGCGGTGAACGTGAGAAATTCAGGGGATTTATTAATCAATGCAATTTATTTTTCTTGCACATGCTTCACAATTTCCCACTGAACGATCCAAAGTGCTTACTATAATCATGTTGCTTACCAATAAGGCTTTGATGTGGGCAAACCCTCTGATTGAGACTGAGGATGATTGTTTGAATCACCTTGATGCTTTTATTTCAGCCATGGGGCAGGTGTTTGATGACCCCAATCGAGGTGCAACAGCTGAAGCAGCCATGTTAACTTTGCGCCAAGGTAAGCGTTCAGTAGCCGAATATGCCCTGGATTTCAGGAGATGGGCTCTTGATACCACTTGGGACACTTCCGCTAAAAAATCTATTTTTCGGAAAGCGTTGTCTCCACTGATTAAGGATGAACTTGCTCGTGCCGACCCTCCCACTGCGTTAGGTGACTTTATCAACTATTGTATCCGTATTGATGCTCGTCTGACTGAACGCAGACAAGAGAGATGGTTCGAAAATAATCGCACTAACCTTTTCCTACCTCCCTCCTCAGCTAAGGAACCTTTGAGTAGGATCACAAGGGAACCAGAACCTGAACCCATGCAGGTGGACTCTTTGCAAAGACGGGTTAGTGATGCACGCAAAGAACATCGTATAAAGGAAAATCTATGTTTCTACTGTGGTAAGTCAGGGCACTTCATTATAAACTGCCCCAGCCGTTCTCGTAAGACTACTGCAGCAGTCATTCACTGTGAGTGTTGCGAGAGGAGCTCTGTCATGTCCGAGCCTCAGGCTCCAGAGAGATCTGCTGCAAGAGATCTTGATTTCTCGGACTTAAACTCTGTTAGTTCTGGGGACGATGATGGTATAAACGCTGCAATTTTTCAAGTTTCCTCAGCGGTGTCCCAGCTGAGTTGTAAAAGAAACAATTCTCATTGCTTCCTTTCCATCAAACTCTGGGTTGACTCAGTCTGGGTGTCTAGCTCTGCTATGATCGACTCAGGAGCAAGTGGAAATTTTATGGATATCTCCTTTGCTCTGAAACAGGGGATACGTTCAGTAAAGAAGGCTACTCCAGTACAGATGGAGACTGTGGATGGCTCTCTACTGACTTCTGGACCAGTGGATCAAGAAACAGAGCCTTTGAGGGTCCTTATGGGTAAAGATCATCAGGAGAAAATGTCTTTTTTGCTTATCTCTTCTCCCCACTTTCCCATCATTCTAGGGCTACCATGGCTGCAGGCGCAGAATCCTACGATTAACTGGGAGACCAAGGAATTACACTTTCCGGAGAAACAGATGAGTCAAGGAGTTTCAGCTTGCTCTGTTCCTAAAGGAACCATGTCAGTCCCTGAACTACCAGCTGTATACCAGGACTATGTGGATCTATGTGACAAGAAGAACGCTGATCAGCTTCCTCCTCACCGTCCATATGATTGTCCAATTGAATTATTGCCCAGAGCCGAGATACCTTTTGGTAAGATCTACCCCCTAGCGGGGCCTGAGCTAAAAGCTTTGAAGGATTATATAGACGAAAATTTAGCCAAGGGCTTCATACGCCCCTCTTCATCTCCCGCAGGTGCACCCATCTTCTTTGTGAAGAAGAAAGATGGATCTCTGAGACCCTGCATAGACTATAGGGAACTCAATAAGGTTACTATTAGAAACCGTTATCCATTGCCTTTAATCCCTGAGTTGTTGGAGAGAGTGCGGCATGCCAAAATTTTCTCTAAACTGGATCTCCGTGGGGCCTATAACTTGGTCCGTATTAGACCTGGGGATGAATGGAAGACTGCTTTCAGGTCACGCTATGGACACTTTGAATATCTAGTTATGCCTTTGGTCTGAGTACCGCCCCAGCCACTTTCCAACACTTCGTGAATGATATCTTCAGGGATCTCCTAGATACATTTGTGGTGATTTATCTGGATGATATTATAATTTTTTCTAACTCCACAGAGGAACATCATGGACATGTGAGAATGGTCTTAGAACGCCTAAGACAAAACCATCTCTACATCAAACTTGAAAAATGTGAATTCCATAGGACCGAAATTCAATTTCTGGGGTATGTACTATCTACGCAAGGGATTAGTATGGATGGAAGCAAGACCCAAGCCATCAAGGATTGGCCAATTCCTAGAAATGTGAAGGAGGTGCAGCGTTTCATCGGGTTTGCCAACTTCTATAGACGTTTCATTAAGAATTTTTCTGAGGTAGTGTCACCTATCACCCAACTTACCCGGAAACAGTCTAGGTTCTCCTGGACCCCGCAAGCTCAGGAAGCATTTTCCTGTTTAAAGGATAAATTTACCACCGCACCTATCTTAGTACATCCCAACCCCGAGCTTGCCTTCATAATAGAGGTGGATGCTTCAGACTGTGCCGTTGGAGCTATACTCTCTCAGAGAACAGGTGAGAAGAATGTCTTGCATCCCTGTGCCTTCTTTTCCCAGCAGTTGTCTTCGGCTGAGAGGAACTACGATGTGGGCAATAGAGAATTGTTGGCCATTATTGCCGCCTTCAAGGAATGGAGACACCTTCTTCAGGGAGCTGCACAGCAAATAGTCGTCCTGACAGACCATCGTAACCTTGAATTTATCAGGTCGGCTAAGTGCCTGACTCCTCGCCAGGCTCGCTGGAATCTTTTCCTAAACCAATTTAATTTTGTCATTTCTATAGACCAGGATCGCGCAATGGAAAGGCTGATGCACTCTCTAGGATTCATTCAGCAGAGACACGTCCACTTACTCCTCCTAAGACTATTCTTCCTGACTCTAGATTCCTGGGAGTGATTCATAATCAAGACCTACTTAAGGACATCAAGGAAGCATACCATGCGGATTCTTTGTTGGCTCAACCCCCAAGGGACGTAAGTCTTGTCTTTAAGAATGGTGTGTGGATTCAGGGACAACGTCTGTATATACCTGAAACAGTCAGATTGAGAGTATTGCAACTCATCCACGATTCCAAGATAGCTGGGCATAGGGGAATTCTAAAGACACAAGAATTTCTTTCTCGTTTCTTTTGGTGGCCCACTTACAGGAAAGATGTCTTAAACTATGTCACTTCATGTGAAGTCTGTGCAAGATGCAAAACACCTCGCTCCTCACCAACTGGTCTGTTGCAACCTCTTCCCACCCCGTCCCGCACGTGGGGATCCATTTCTATGGACTTCATTGTGGAGTTACCAACCTCTCAAGGGAAGAACACCATTCTAGTGGTGGTTGACCGTCTAACAAAGGCAGCTCATTTTATCCCTTGTGTCGGCTTACCCACTGCAAAACAGACATCAGACTTGATGATTAAGAATGTGTTTCGCTTACATGGAGTACCGGATGAGGTCATTTCGGATCGAGGGGTGCAATTCACTTCAAGGTTTTGGCAAAATTTCTGTGCAGCATTGGACATTAAAGTAAACCTTTCTTCTGCTTTTCATCCCCAGACTAATGGACAGACAGAACGAACCAATCAGACCCTGGAGCAGTATCTCCGCTGTTTTATCTGCCACCTACAGGATGATTGGGTGGATCTACTTCCACTGGCTGAGTTCTCTTATAACAACTCTCAGAGCGCCTCTACTAAGCAGTCTCCTTTTTACTCCAATCTAGGTTATCATCCTAACATTCTTCCTCGATTTCCCATATATACGCCCTTGCCAGCAGTGGCTGAAAGAATCACTTCTTTACAAAAGAATATGGATCTTCTAAAGGAAAATCTAGAATTGGCTCAGGAAAGGTACAAGAAAGCAGCAGATAAATTTCGTAAACCTGCACCAGCTTTCAGGTAGGAGATTTGGTCTGACTGTCAACCAGAAATCTTAAATTAAAGATTCCATCGTCTAAATTGGGACATAAGTACATTGGACCTTATAAGATCAATAAGATTATAAGTGCTGTTGCTTGTCGTCTTCAACTGCCCAGAACTATGAGAATCCACCCTGTCTTTCATGTATCCCTACTAAAGGCTGCAACACCCAATACGTTTCCTGGACGTTCTTCTCCTTGCCCTGACCCAGTGCTGGTCGATGGTCAGGAAGAATTTATGGTGGAAAGGATTCTAGATTCCAGGTTGTACAGAAATCAGTTGCAATATTTGATTAAATGGCAGGGCTACCCAGTGGAGGACAACTCATGGGAACCAGTCAATAATGTAAATGCTCCTCGCCTGCTCCGCCAGTTTCATCAGAGGTACCCTGACAAGCATGGTCTGAGGTCATCCGGAGGTTGTCCCTAAGGGGGAGTAATGTAAGGTTCTTTGTCTCTGTTGACATGTTCCTTGAAACTCAGTTTTCCGTCGGCCATTTTGCCTTCTGTCTTTCTGCAGCTCTTGCCCTCAGTTAATATGGAGTTTCCAGTTTTCATGTTCCCGCCCTGATTCTTCCCTCTTGCTTCTTAAGCAGCCTCAGCTGAACAATCAGTGCTCCTGAATCAAGCCTCAGTCAGTCTGTGACCTGACTCCTGGAAGCCTTGGACTTGTACTCCAGCTATTCCCTACTGAGGAACCTTGGAACACTTTTGGACTCTGGAAACCTGCTGTTTGGTGAATCCATGTTTGCAGAGGAATTACGGTACAGAGAAGAGATCCTGAACCTGCTTTGGAGATTTACTGTAGTGCTTGAAGTTACTCTGGCCTGCTGTGTCTCCTGTCGCTGTTCCTGCAAACTGTGTGAACTTTTCAGCATGCTTGTATGAAGTAATACAAGTCATTTCATTTCAACCTATGTCTCCTGTGTTTTCCTCGCACCCAAGCACAAGACGCTATAGGAACTGTACACTATACTTGACAGGACTATATATAAAAGGACTTTAATTAGGGAACGTGATAGGCCGCCTTAAACAGATGTGTTTTCAGGGAGCACCAAAAACGGTGTAAGTTGTGGTTCCCTTACCATGATCCTATAGCATCTGTCCTTATCACATATCCACTGGGTCCTAAACTGTGACCCTATAATGTATGTCCTCATCACCATATATACTGGTTCCCTTACCATGACCCTATAGCATCTGTCCTCATCACCATATATACTGGTTCCCTTACCTTTCCCCCTTAGTGTCTGTCCTCATCACCATATATACTGGTTCTCTTACCATGACCCTTCAGCGTCTGTCCTCATCACATATATACTTGGTCCTATAACATGATCCCATAGCATCTGTCCTCATCACCATTTATACTCGGTCCTATACCATGACCCTATAGCGTCAGTCATCATCACCATATATACTGGGTCCTATGACATGAACCTATAGCGTCTGTCCTTATCGCCATGCAGCCTTATTCTGCGACCTATACCATTACACGAGAATGTCTATTACCTGAGATCAGAGTTATTACTCTGTGACCTTATCCTACGCTTTGATGTCTCCACACCTCATGTCTGCCGGAGGCAGCAGAGATGCATAGTACAAACATACATTAAAAAAACATACCTCACACAACATGAATATTTTATACTTTGGTTATTGGCTTTATGCGCTATTACTTGTAAGTGTGTCCTATGGAGATTGCCTCCATCACTACTGCTGCAGAAGATGTATGATCTGCCCTCCTGGATCAGAGATCAAAGCCAAATATTCCCAGCAACAAATGTACTCTGAAATCATCGCTGTCTTCAAGGAGTCCGGGCCAACTGCGATGGAGAAGAAGCAGAGTGAAATTAATGATCGTTCTCGTGTAGCTGAGCCGGAGTATAATTACCAGGATCTTGTAATATTTCAGTCTGGAAAAGTCCTATAAATTATTACTCGTCTCTTCCTTGTGTTTACTACTACGAATATTATTATATATTTGTTTTTTATTATGATTATTGTTATTATCATTTTTTTTACATATTTTCTCTGTTGCACAGCTACATGTGTGGACGCTATATGTCTATTACTAGAAGAGAATAATCATTTAAAAATTATTATTATTATTATTATTATTAATAATAGTGTTATTATTATTATCCTGCCACAAATAGCTCACAAGACATGAAAAATGTCCCATAAAGCTAGTCGATCACCTTTTATTTAATGTATTATCTCCAGATTTTACAATACAAACTGAATAAATTCTAAAATAGACCCTGTAAACTTGATGAGGCTGATATATTTACTATGAAAATCCATATCCAGCTATAGAGTAAGAGAGATGAGGACCGAGAGCTGCAGTTTGTACTGTGCAGTGTAAGACTTAATTGCTGTAGGTTGATACAGTAAAGATGTATATCTTTGTACCGTGTTAGCCAATATTTAGAGTTGAGAGTCCTCAGTGGTTGATACCTTTTAATGGCTAACTGAAAAGATGGTAACAAATTGCAAGCTTTTGAGACTACTCAGGTCTCTTCATCAGGCAAAGACTTTGACTTGGGGACAAGGAATGCTGGGGTTGTGGGTTATATAGTAAATTAACTATATGGGCTCATACCCATTTGTGGAAAAAAAACGGTCCGTTTTCTGGATGGAAAAAACGGTCCGAATATATGCAATTGTCATGCGATTTTTAATCGCACCAACTGTTTTCCATCTGTTTTCCATCTATATGCAATGCGATTTTAACATGACGTTTTACATAGAGCAGTTCTCTCTATGTAAAAATTCATGTAAAAATCACATTGTCAAAAAAAAGTACACAAAAAGCAAATAATTATATATATATATATATATATATATATAGGTCATACACTTCTACATAGTATAATAGCTGCTAATTCAATTGCCGGCTTTTGTGAAATTACAGACCCGACATGAAATGACACATGGTTTACATACAGTTAACCATGTCATTTCATGTAGTTTGATATATGGTTTTCACGAACAATTACATGAGTGTATGTGTGCAAAATTTCACACATGTAGGGGTTAATGAAAGGTGTAAATTCGTTGAAAGAAAATGCGTGGGCTCCCGCACTATTTTCTCAACCAGACAGACAAAGCCAGCGAGTGGAGGCAGATAATATTAGCCTAGGGAGGGTGCATTTATTTTGTGCCCCCCCCTGGCTACTAACATCTGCCCCCAGCCACCCCAGAAAAGGCAAATCTATAATTAGATTCGCCCTTTCTGGCACTTTGGCCATCTATGCCCATTACCCTGTTGCGGTGGCGAATGGGTTAATAATGGGTTAAAGCCACCATGCTATTGAAAGGTGACTTTAAGCCAGGTTAATAATTGAGAGCTGTCAATTTGACAACTATCAATTATTAATCCTATTGTATGAAATCGTTAAAAAAATACACACACATTAATGAAAAATCATTTTAATGAAATAAAAACACAGTTTTTGACCATCTTTTATTGTACAGGTAATCCTCGATTCCCTTGCTCTCTTGAAATAAAAATAAAATAATAAAGCAAGCTTTTTCTTACCTATCCGACGCACAGTCAGGTCCCATGATGTAATCCTTCACAAACGGTTAACTAGCTTTCAGCCAAGCAGCACAGCTAATGCTTGCCGCTGAGCTGAAAGCTCCTGAATGAATGACTTCCTCTCCCGGCGACAGGAGAGAAAGTGATTACTGTGTGAAGCTTCATTGATTGCTTCCAACTGCAATCAGTTCACTTCAGGTTAGCGGGGACACCGCACAGCATCAGTGACGTCAGAGGGAGTCCCCGCTGACCTGAAGTGATCTGATTACAGTGGGAAGCAATCAATTAAGCTTCACACAGTAATCACAACCTCTCCTGTCGGGCCAGAGATAAGCTCATTCATTCAGGAGCTTTCAGCTGAGCAGGCAGCATTAGCTGCGCTGCTTGGCTGAAAGCTAGTTAACCCTTTGTGAAGGATTACAGCGTGGGACCTGACAGATCGCCGGATAGGTAAGAATAATGTTGTTTTATTATTTTTTCTTTATTATAGGAGATCAAGGGCTTCGCAAGGATTAACAGTTAAATAAAAGATGGTCAAAAAAATGTGTGTTTATTTCATTAAAATTATTTATTCTTCATGTGTGTGTGTTTTTTTTATTTCCTTCAATAGGATTAATAATTGATAGTTGTCAAATTGACATCTCTCAATTATTAACCTGGCTTAAAGTCACTTTTCAATAGCAAGGTGGCTTTAACCCATTATTAACCCATTCACCACCGCTACAGGGCAATGGGAATAGACGTGCAAAGTGCCAGAAAGGGCGAATCTAATTATAGATTTGCCTTTTCTGGGGTGGCTGGGGGCAGATGTTATTAGCTAGGGGGGGCACAAAACAAATGCACCCTCCCTAGGCTATTATTATCTGCCCCCACTCGGTGGCTTTGTCTGTCTGGTTGAGAAAATGGGGTGGGAGCCCACGCATTTTTTTTCAACGAATTTACACCTTTCATTAACCCCTACATGTGTGAAATTTTGCACACATACACTCATGTAATTGTTAGTGAAAACCATATATCAAACTACATGAAATGACATGGTTAACTGTATGTAAACCATGTGTCATTTCATGTCGGGTCTGTAATTTCACAAAAGCCGGCAATTGAATTAACGGCTATTATACTATGTAGAAGTGTATGAACTATAAATATATATATATACATGTCACAATGACATGTATATATATATATATATATATATAAATATATGTATTCTATGTGTATGTATCTAGTGTTTTGTGAGCTATCAGTGTGATTTTACAGTAGCCGGGGATGATTTGCCGGCTTTTCAAAGGACACTGGTGCGTATAAATTGGAAAGCGCTCGCATGGTGCGAGTGCTGTCTGATTTTTTATCGCATCCATTGACTTGCATTAGCGATTATCATGCCAAAATCACTGCAAATCGCAGCATGCTGCGATTTTTTTCTCAGGGCTCCTTTCCACTTGCGAGAAATACGTCCGATTCTCGCATGTGAAATCCCAGCTCTGGGGCCGACACTCGAGAGTGGAGTGCGCGGCTGCATGTAGTTCTATGTAGCTGCTCGCTCCACTCCCGAATGCCGGCCCCAGAGCTGGTATTTCTCGCAAGTGGAAAGGAGCCCTCAGACCGATTTCAGCTGAGAAAAAAATCGTAAATGAGAAGTCCCCTATTGAATAACATTGGACGATTGCAATCCGATCTTTTATCGGCTTGCAATCGTCCGTTTTTGTCTCTAGTGGGTATGAGCCCTATGACTTACATCCTGAACCTGTTACGTCCAGAAACGCTATATACCTGGTGATAAAAGGGTGATCTGCAGGTAAAAATTATTAAAATCCTGCCTGCTTTACTCGAGCAGCGGCTACAGGGAGAAAATGATGTTATATCTTCCCTGCAGCCGCTCACTTGCATTGAGGAAAGTGGCATTTTTGTGACACGTACAGAAGGCTTTTAATTCGCCTTTTCTTGCCTCTAAGTAGCGGTGAGTGAATTTGATTTCAGCAGTTTGCTTGAATTTGGCCAGGAGTTTCCATTCACATCTAAATTATTTGATGCAAATTGAGTGTTTCCAGAACACAGACTGATTGCTCTCTGTAAGGGCTTGTGAACATGACAGATTTTTTCAGATGAGTGCTATCTGTGGTTTTCACGGATGGTACTTGTACTTATGATATTCTATGGGGCTGTTCACATGTTCAATTTTCTTTTTTCTTGGGCCGAGTGGTCTGCTGAAAAGATTGGAGACTTGTCCAATTTTTATCCGAATTTCGCACTCAGATGACATCCAAATGCAATCTGATTTTCACGGACTGACAGAATAGAGAAGGTGGAGGAACTTTTTTGTTCCATTCTTTCTGGTCAAACTCTGATCAGAATAACTGGACCATTTTTCTTGAATGTGGAGACAATTATTGTGTGATCCTACCCTAAGAGCAATAAAATAATATTCCTGTAGTTATAACACCTTTTATATGGCTAGCAAAAATAAAATAAGTGATTGTAGGATTCCAAACAAAGAGAATAATAAATGTAGGGTGAAAAAAAATTGCATCTGCCAGTAGCACGCCACAGCCTAGCTCCCTCCAGTGTTTCATCACAGCGTAGCTCCCTTAGGTACGCACACAGCCTAGTTCTCTCAGGTACTGCGCCACAGCCTAGCTCCCTCTAGTATTGCGCCACAGCCTAGCTCCCTCAGGTACCACGCCACGGCCTGGCTCCCTCCAGTGCTTCGTCACAGCCTAGCTCCCTTAGGTACCACGCCACAGCCTAGCTCTCTCAAGCACCACGCCACAGCCTAGCTTCATCCAGTGTCACGCCACAGCCTAGCTCCCTCTGGCGTCGCTCCATAGCTTAGCTCCTTCCGGGGTCACGTCACAGCTTAGCCCCTTCTAGTGTCACACCACAACCTAGCTCCCTCAGGCACCTCACCACAGCCTAACTCCCTCCAGTGACATGCCACAGCCTGGCTCCCTCCCTCCCTCCCTAGTGTCAGGGGGTACAGAGACTGATATACGCTCCTAT
This sequence comes from Oophaga sylvatica, assembly GCA_033576555.1. Taxonomy (NCBI): domain Eukaryota; kingdom Metazoa; phylum Chordata; class Amphibia; order Anura; family Dendrobatidae; genus Oophaga; species Oophaga sylvatica. The sequence continues at coordinate 450,555,077 of JARQOD010000001.1, forward strand.
CACCTCAAAGTAGAGTATAAGATGTTGCTGCTATATGTATATAGTGTTGACTACCGTTATGCTATACGTTCTTAGAGTAATGTGTACATATTATTTTATATATATCTTTGTTATGCTGCTAGAATGTATATTATATTACATTATACATGTAAAGATAGGGTAAGTGTAGTGCTTCAAGTTGGACACTAGATGGGGGCACATTAGTGTACATAATTCACATAGTAAAGAGTTAATAATGGGAGAGGTCATTGTGGATAAGCAGGAGGATTTCCTGGATTATAATTAGTAGGACCAGGGTGCCCAGATAGCTTGAGTGGGCTCTATAACCCGGGCACCACTGTGATCATGCAATGTTAAGCAAAATACCCAGCCATTCAGAGTCTGTAAGGACAGAAGTGCAGCTGAAGCAGCCGTGCGACCACAGTTGGGAGCAGAAGCTCGAGAAGCAGGTCTTACATCAGTACAGGAACGCAGGTTGCTCATTATGTAGCAGGTCATTGCATGGGCCGATGCCCTCAAATCTGGGGTGAAACGGATGAGGGAACCCGCAAACATAGTGAATCTGGACAGGGAGGACGCTGTGTTACCGCAAGAGGTGGTCTCTCCCCGTAATGTTCTGAAGGAGGTAGAGAGGAGTGCAGAGGAAGTGTATAATGTGAACTGTGTGGATCTTTATGCTGATGTGGTTACTGACAAGTATGTGCTGCGAAACGAAGCAAGTAAAGTTCTGCATTTTAAGTTTGAATTGCACTCTGTCTCTTTGTGCACCACAACGCCAGTGGCGGAACTTAAGCAAGCCCGATGGGACCCTGACGTTGCAGAAGGCGAAGCAGAAGGTTTGCTGCAGAGGGTACTATATTTTCATGTGACGGGAGACAAGGCACACTAAAGCATATACTCCCTGCCTCTCACACTAGCTTCCTCTAGTGTTGGAGCATAGCTTAGCTCCTTCCAGGGTCACGCTGCAGCCTAGCTCCCTTCGGCACGACATCACAGCCTAGCTCCCTCCAGCGTTGCAGCATAGCTTAGCTCCTTCCAGGGTCGCATCACAGCCTAGCTCCCTCTGGTGCCACACCACAGCCTAGCTCCCTCCAGCGTCGCGGCATAGCTTAGCTCCTTCCAGAGTCGCGCCGCAGCATATCTCCCTACGGCGTCGCACCACAGCTTAGTTCCCTCTGACATTGCACCATAGCTTAGCTCCTTCAAGGGTCGCATCACAGCCTAGCTCCCTCTGGTGCCACACCACAGCCTAGCTCCCTCCAGCGTCGCGGCATAGCTTAGCTCCTTCCGGGGTCACGCCGCAGCCTAGCTCCCTAAGGCGCCATGCCACAAACTATCTCCCTTCGGCGCCTCGTCATATCTTCTTTAACTCTCCTGGCATATTCACTCAGTTTTGGGCTTCTGACATCACGACCAAAGTGACATCGTGTTGTGATGTTGTAATAATATGTGTTCCCAAAGGCTAAGTCAGTGCTTCAGTCAGCACACTTGCCAAAATAAAATATCTACTCAATACAGGAAGCCTAGGTGCCAAGGGATGATGCTGGAGGGTTCTTTGTTGAGGATTGGATGAGGGGCTAAGATGGAAAGACAATTCAAGGTCATGACGAGTATTTTTGGTGTTTTACGCCCTGTACAAATCAGCATTTTGGTGGCAGTCATTTTTGCTAATTCCCACAAAGTGAATTAAAAAAATTCAGATTGGGGAGACTCTGAACTTTTTGAACAATTAGAGACAAGTTTAATTTGATTTGAAGGAATTTGCTCATCTCAATATCTAGGTTCTCTTTACATGTTCAATGGTCTCCTCAACCAGGTCAGTAAATATCTCATTGTTAATAATAACTGAAAACACAGAAGAGAGAGAGGGGGAGGAGGGCGATGATACTGCAGATTCTTTTTTTTTTTCCTTTTTTTTTCAGCCAGTTGATGAGAGGTAAGGATGAGCAGAAATATATACTGGAAACATCAGATTTTTCACAGCCTAAAGCATAATTCTTAATCTTTACATCAGTAAAAACGCCTAATAATCCAGCAGTGCAGGAAGATGAAACCAAACTGAAGTACAGATGCCTTCTCCAATGGTCTCATAGTAGTCACAGGGGCTTACTCTGTGACATTTTTCTGTGCATTTTCAGAAATTGTGAATCTGCATTTATTATCAGCATGTGAACAACAAGGAACACAATTTTCTTCTTTGTTTTTCTGATTATACAGAACCGGAGATCTGGAAAATTAAAATTGGAGTCGTCATAATTCTATAAATAAAAATGTGCCGTTTCATTTCATTGAGCCGCACCGCAATAAACGTAGAGCACGATCAGCAGAAAACAAAACAGAGTAGCAACTAAGTTACATAAAAAAATAAAAAATGACAATATAGAAAAGTGACTTGATCGAGAGCTCTCTCTGCGGCACAAACTGTACAGGAGGGATTATTTAAAACAGCGCAATAAATGTAAGTATATTCCCCTTTACATAAAAGAAATTCCATCTGTGTACTTCTATTACTCTTCATAACACAGAGCAGAATAATTAAGTTTTAGCAGCTTGCAGAGCAAATTAAATTATATTTATTCAATGCATAGCAAATTTCCCTGCTTGGATGACATTGTGCAATGAGATAGAGCCGCATTAAGCAGCGCCCTCTACTGGGCACGAGAAGAGAACCGAACCACAGCTTCCAGTGGATCGCCTCCTGGGTTTCTGGAAAGCGATGGAAGAAGCTTGTAGAATACATAAAGTATGTGGCGTGGTGGAAAAAGCTATAGATAATACAAAAGTATTCCCAGAATAATACTAATGCCAATAATGTTATAAAAAACTAACACTTTATGTATCATATGTACATCAGAGGTGAGCGAATCTGCCAAATTAGGGTTCGTCAGATTCGCACTAAATTAAATGAGAAACAATGAATCGCCATTAAAAAAAGCCGTTTATTATAATTTGAGGACCCCGAAATTCAAAGCAGTGTAAAAAATCCAATACTGTTAAAAAACAATATAATATCATAGTCACCTGTGTCCCTATCACTGGTGCTTCCTGCTGGCTTCCTAGGCCACCTGCTGCACTCCAGTCTACACTTTTGGGCAGCGCTTTTAGACTCGACGCACATTCTAACATCATGACATCTGATTATAATGTAAAAGTGGAGAGAAACACTGAAACAGACTCAACAAACATGATCAGTGAACCGGACTTTTTTTTTTGGGGGGGGGATTCCATTCAAATTTCGTAGAGATTCGCTCAACTCTAATTATGAAGTATGTGCGGTGAAAAAAATAGCTAGAGAATGACTTTTAACAGGCAACCCCTGCATGTGTTGTGACTGTCGAAAAGCCGCGAGACATGCAGCTGTGGGGACTCGAACATATTTTTCGAGCCCCCCAAAGACACTTGGCAAGCACATGAGCATGCTCATATAACACCTTATCCATGCACGTTGGCTCATCACTACTAGCATTTGATTGTATTGGCACTACTAATGTTAACCCTTAAAATGCTGCTGCCAAACGCTTTCAGAAGCAATGTAGCGAGTGGTGATGGGTGGCCGTGGCCTGCTTAAGGACCTCATCATTGAAGTGAAGTCCAGCTACAGACCATGATTAATACTATATACAGCAATGATTACATAGTTTAAGTCTGTCAATGGGGACTGGAAAAAAAGGTGGTGGGGGAAACATAAAAATTTTAATGTGAAAAAAATATGGGAAAAGTACATATTTTATATTGCAAAGTCCATAAAAGACCGATATTTCAAAATCTAATATTTTTAACCTGTGCAGTAAAGGTAATAATGAAAACAAAATGCTAAAATTTTCTCTTTTTGTCACTGAACCTCCCACGAAAAATGCAATAAATGGCAATCAAAACGTAGTGTGTTCCCCAAAATGATGTAATTAAAAATACCAGCTCAGCATTCAAAAATTTATACAGGTTAATTGACGAGAAAATGAAAAATAGTTAAGTGTCTCTGAAAGTGGCGGCACAAGCAAAAAAAATTTTTCTGCAAAGTTCTGAATTTTTTTTAAATCTATTAAAAATAGTAAAAAAAAACCCCAATCTATAAATGTTGGTATTGCCATTATCCGACTGGCCTGAAAAATCATTTCTTACTGAACAGTAAATGGTACATAAATTAAAGATAGAAAAAAATGAAGAAATTCTGATTTTCACTTTTTCACCGCACTTTTTTTCCCCTAATTTTTCAGTACTTTGCTTGGTAAAAAGAAAGATGTCCTTTGAAACTAGAAGAAGTAAGACTGACTTATTTGGCTCAGCGGAAAAATAATAATAAAAACTATGGAGGTAAAAAAAATGAAAATGCAAAAATGTAAATTATCTTAAGGAGTTAAGCAGACTTAAAAACCATGAAGGCTGAATATTTAAAAATATTGGAAATTGAGTTTTCAATAGTAAAATCTAATTATATATATATTTTTAATTACCATTTCGGTTCTACAATATATTTGGAAATTATTAAGTATTTTCCAAGCTGTAAACCGCAGATAGTAATATATTTTTTGTAATCCAACTGCTCAGCCAGAATGGAGAGAGCGAGTGCAGCGGTTTGTAGTGGAGATCAAGCACTTGTCACACAGTCGCGCAGCCTCCAAAGTGATTTTGACAGTGCCCTAAGAGAGGGCTTTGTGTGTAGCCTGTGGAATGAGCAGATACAAAGACACTTTTCTCAAAGGAAAATCGACTTCTTGCCCCGCTGTTGACATATTCATGTAACGGAAGAGCTCAAATCACTGAGAGTCAATTGATACCGCATGTTAGGTAAAAGGCACTGTTTTATGTGTCAGAAGGAGGCGCCGAATGCCGAAGACCCAAAGCTTGGGTTGTTGCAAGCCAAGGCTGGAAGAAAACTCAATCTTTCGCCATATTTTATCGGATTTTTATATACGTCAAATTTTTATTTATTTTTTCTTGCCGAAGCCTCTGGGAAAATTCATCTCCATGAAAGATACAGTAAAGATGCATATCTTTGTACCGTGTTAGCCAGTAGATAGAAAAATATTTAGATTTGAGAGTCCTCAGTGGTTGGTTGATACCTTTTAATGGCTAACTGAAAAGATGGTAACAAATTGCAAGCTTTCGAGACTACTCAGGTCTCTTCATCAGGCTAAACTAATACAAAATCTGAAGAATCACATATTTATACACCACACAGCACAGAAAAAATGCAATAGATAAGACAAGTGATGTAAAGCAGAACTGTCATTATGGGAGATAGAGATGAACATAAATATTGGCACAGTTCATAGATAAGGAGTGTGAAAGTTTTATTGCCCTCTGATTGGGGTCTGGTAATGTTTTGTGATGTTTTCCAAAGACGCTGTGAAAACTTCACAAAACATGACCAGACCCCAATCAGGGGCAATAAAACTTTCACACTCTTTATCTATGAACTGTTCCAATATTTATGTTCATCTCTATCTCCCATAATGACAGTTCTGCTTTACGTCACTTGTCTTATCTATTGCATTTTTTCTGTGCTGTGTGGTGTATAAATATGTGATTCTTCAGATTTTGTATTAGTTTAGCCTGATGAAGAGACCTGAGTAGTCTCGAAAGCTTGCAATTTGTTACCATCTTTTCAGTTAGCCATTAAAAGGTATCAACCACTGAGGACTCTCAACTCTAAATATTTTTCTCCATGAAAGAGAAATTCCCCTCCCGAAACATCAAATGTAAACCCTCAAGTCAAAGAATTACGCTGTGAAAGACTCGTGGGTAAACTCAAGGTCAGCCAAAGAAAGTTCCAAGGATTATAGAGACGAGCAAATCGATTCCAAGGAGATCAAATTGTTTTAGAATTTTCCAAAATTTGGAGATTCAGATGAGACCAAATTTTAGACGATTTTTGGCTGAACACCACTTTGCTTGATTCTGAGGTGTCAGAAAGGATTAAAAAAAACTCAATGAACTCTTAAATGCCAGAAGAGAAGCAGATTAGGTGGATCCTCTGCTTTGCTGATGGAGATCCAAAAGAATAATTCAGGAAACAAGGTGGATTTTGTTATGAATGTGCTAGAGATGGTTTCTGAGCAGAGGCTCCCTCTGGTGGTTACAGACAGTACTGAACCTTCCAGCGAAGAATGGCAATCTGGGTTCACTGATTGGTCTGATATAAGGGAGGTTCCCTCCCATGATGGTTGCTGGTGATCAATTGTTCTTGTCTCAATTTTGGTTCCTGGTTCATTTGGAAGTTTGCTGGAGTCTTGCCTGCATCTCATGCTTTCAGATAAGATATTTTTTGCTTTTCTTTTTGTGCTTGCTTTTTGCATTGTTTTCTGCACTTTTGTGGAGGTCAGCCAGGTCCCCTCCTGGGGCCTGAGCTCCTCACAGTTTATCTGCAGCCACTGCTATTTGCTCATTTGCTTTTTCCTGTTTTTTCAGCGGCTGCAGCTTGGTTTTGTTCACACTGAGATCTGATTTAGCGGGTGGTGAGATCGTGTGATCTCAGTATTTTTGTAATCAGAATTGTTGGATTTTTGTAGGGTTTTCTGGGTTGCAGAAAGTAATCTCTCCTTTCCTATCCTATTTAGTCAGCTTGTGGCCCCAGCGTTTGCTCAATCTATTTTCTGCCTATGTTTGTGTTTTCATCTTGTCTAACTGCCATTATATGTTTGAGGGCTTCCTATTTTCTTTGGGGATCTGCTCCGGGGCAGATAGCTTTCATCTTTCTGCCTTTAGGTGTAGTTATCTCTCAGGCTGTGACGAGGAGTCTAGAATCAACGTAGGAACGCTCCACGGCTACCGCTAGTTGTGTCGTTAGTTTAGGAATCTGCAACCCATCTGTTACCAATATCTCAGGTGTTCTGCTGCCCTGCTGTTGTTCCTGTCCTCCTCAGCTACCGAAACACAACAGGATTTGATGTTTTCTTTTATTATCAATGTGTTTCAAAGTTTTCTGACTTCTTCATCAGGATATAACCACACGATAAACTGTTCCCCAGTTTTTTCTGTAATAAAGTCTTATAGTCTCCTCTCCTTGACCCTACCACCACCACTGACCCTAGTCCAGTGCTCCAGTCATCGAATCTTCATCCAAGTGCAGGCAAGTGGGGCACGATGCACAACAATGTCGTGAGTCATAACCAACGTGATCACTAGGGTGTGGTGCACATCACTGACATCCAAATGTGTCACCACGCCCTACATGACATTATGGGGCTTAGTGGAAGCACTGGATGGAGAAGAACAGAATGAAGAGAAGCCAAGAAGAGGATGTGGTGGGTAGCAGTGGCACAAGAACAGTTAGGCCAGAGTCAGACTCACCGTACAAAAATACGGACTGTATTGTACGGCCGTATTACGCCAAAATGTTGGTGGCACACCAATCCGTATTTCATGCGTTTTCAGGGTGCAGCTGCGTATTTCGCGCATGTAAGCATCCGTGTGCAATCCGTATGGTATCCGTATAGCGTATTTTTCTCGCAGCCTTGCAAAATGGACATTTAATGGTTTTTAGGCCTGAAACTCATTCAAATCATCATCAGCAAGGCTATTTATTGCCTCTGCATCTGGTTGCAACCCCCAATCTTGCCATTTTGGTGGTCTGCTTGTGTTGGAGGGCTGCTGCTTGGTTGCCAACATGTCTGACAGTCTGCAGTTCACCCCAAATGATAAAGTGTTGTACAACTGGGTTTTGTCCCGCCGCTTTGGCCAGCCTTACCCAGTGATCGTTGATCCGCGCAGGAGGAGGCGAATGTGGGTGCATCCGCATTTGAGGCAACGCCTCACTAAAGGCCATTTTCACCGCCTTTATGCATCTCTGCGGACTCATCCAGACAAGTTTTTTCTGTTTTGTCGGATGACCATTCCCACATTTGACCTTTTGTTGGAGATTGTGCGCTCTGGGATCACCTACCAGGACACCCGGATGCGCAAAGCTATCTTTGCAGAGGAGCAACTTCTCCTTACGCTAAGGTATATATTCCTCAGCTACATACTGTCTGTTGATGATGTGTTTTCCCACAAGTGTCCCTTTAGCCTTATGTCTGTAGGTCAAATAACCTCACAATATATCCCATATATCACCTACAACTACCACAACTATTCAATGTATGTAAAAACTGTAACTTTTGCTCAATTTAAGTTATGATTCTTTGTAACTGACATCATGTAACGGTTATGTATAGTGCGTTTGTTCTACCTTTGTGCATGTATAGTGATTGGTCTCTATGATTTGGCTTTTATCCTAAGTCACATTACAAGACTCGTTAAAGGGTTAATTGTGACTTGTAGGATCGCTACTTCCAATAGGTGGCGCTATAGATTTCAAGTCCTCTTTTTCTCTTAAGAGGCAATTTGCATATTAAATTTCCCAGAGGAGCATTGCACGGCGAATAAGTCTCCTTACCTTGAAACGCCAGAGCTGGTATGTCACTCTCCACAAGGAGAAACCTTACCCCTTAGACCTCAGTCCAGAGCCTCTCACCTAGCCAAATCATATCTCATACTTTGTACTGACAAGGACCAATAGGCCAAAACACCGTGTCTGCAAATTGAGATATTATTTGACTTTTATCCTAAGTCACATTACAAGACTCGTTAAAGGGTTAATTATGACTTGTAGGATCACTACTTCCAATAGGTGGCGCTATAGAGTTCAAGTCCTCTTTTTCTCTTAAGAGGCAATTTGCATATGGTCTTTATTTGGTTACTTGTAGGTTCCTAACTACTGGCATATCTTATGCGGCACTCCATCTGGAGTTCTTGATTGGGAGGTCCACCATCTCTGTCATTGTGCGTGATACCTGCTCTCAACTCTGGGACAGACTTCATCAACAGGTGATACCGGAGCCAAAGATGGAAGACTGGAAGAGGATTGCCAGGGGATTTGAGGAGCAAAGCCAGTTCCCAAATTGCATAGGAGGCCTTGATGGGAAGCATATCCGTGTGCATAAGCCGCCGAACTCAGGGTCCCAATTCTATAAGTATAAACAATATTTTTCTATTGTGCTGTTGGCTCTGGTTGACAGTAACTACAGGTTTATAATTGTAGACATTGGGGCCTATGGAAGAACTGGAGCCTCTAGAGTCTTCAATTCTTCCATTATGGGTCTGCGGCTTCGCAATAACGAGTTGCACCTACCACCAGCACGCCAACTTCCTGGCTCCAACCTCGAACCGGTCCCATATGTTGTAGTTGGGGATGAGGCCTTCCAGCTATCAAGGAATGTGATGAGGCCTTATCCACGACGACATCTTGACCACCGTCGGCGGATCTTCAACTTGCGGCTATCATGGGCCATGCGCCTGGTGGAGTGTGCCTTTGTCATTCTGTGTGCAAAATGGCGTGTTCTCCAGTTTGCTATTCAGCTGAGTGAAGCCAATGTCAATGAGGTCATAAAATCATGTGTTGTTTTCCATAATTTCACCAAAATGCATGATTGTGGCCCATCTGACGTTGGTGAAAATGTGTTGACCAATGTGGATATCCCTTTACAGCGCCCACTGTCAGGACTCAAAAGCAGGGTTATCTTCACCCAATATTTTGTCTCAACTGAAGGAAGTACAACATTTCAAGATGAGGCATTGTCTATGCTGCAATGTTTTTATGTTACCTTCTAAAAGTATTGGTTCCATACATAGTCTCTGTCTGTTGTTAATGGTCATAATAGATGTGTTGGTGGTTGAGTACAAACAACATATGGAAACAGACTCCAAAAATTTAATAAAAATATATATTTATATGTACAAACTGCCACTTGAGGTAGTGACTACCATATTTGCTTCATATGGTATCTGTATTTACAGCACAATGGTGTAAGTGTGCATTCTTACACAAGTAACCAAATAAGGCATGACCAAATGACACATTATTCCATACATAATAGTATGTCAACACAAAAAACAATACTCAATATGGGTAATGCTGATCATATGTGACCTATATGTCTGATTGATCACATCACACAAGATCAAAGATGTAATAGCGAACATGGAGTTAAATAAAATTAAAATAAATATTTTGCTTTTCCATAAATAACAATAATAAATAAGGAAAATCTGAAAATATCACTATCACTAGTGACCACCATATCTACCCCATATGGTTGGGTTCAAAGACTAGACTATTGCAATGATGCAATAGCCAACAATTTGTAAAATGGATGGGGTAAAAATAACAAACATTGGTATAAATTATAAGATATAACGAAATAATAATATTTTCCCCTAGCCCATATCCCACCATCTAAGTACCATATGCTGTTTGTAGGCATTCAGATGAGTGCAAATATGCTTTACACATCATAGTGTATTAATAAATAACATCAAATAAATAAATGTTGTTGTAAGCATAGGACATAATGCAAACACCTTACGTTGAATAGGCATACACAATAGCATATTGTTACCATATGTACCTTACATGCTTATAGATTGTTGCACATTTCTGTAACACAACAGGACTATAAAGCAAAAATGAAAAAAATACTACATAGTTTTGCAATGATAAGATGTAAGTGCAAAAAAATATCACAGCTGGTGGTATGTGGGTGGTGAGGTAGGCGGGTTCCCAGCATCTCTGTGTGGTTGGCTATGATGCGAATCTTGAACATCACCCTGTTGGGGTGGATTTTCTTGGCCCTGAGCTAACATCTGGCCACGTTCAGCTTGGTGTGTGGGCACATTGCCATACAGATAAGGGAGATTATATTCTTGTGGAAGAACCCCCCAATATGTCCATGTTGAGCATATCCAGGTTGGGACCAGCCTCCAACACTGGATCTGTACAAGTGGCCATATTGGGAAGTGGGATTATAGCCTGCCATTTGACCCTGTTGCTGCCAAGGTTGGTTGGCCGCCTCTTTCCTTGCGCGGTCAGCGTAATGCGCATCTCTCTAAACCCATATTTCGGGCCTCTCCTGCACAAATATAATGAACATCTCCACATTGATGAGTGTAGGCATCATGGCCGACTCCGTGGAGGCGTTCTTCCGGGATGTCCGGCGCTCTTTTTGAGCTAATTTGCATGTGTCCGCTTCCTCCTGCATGTGTTGCACCATTTCCTGTGAGCTGCAGAAGTCTTCCATATTTCTCGCAAGTCACACGCCTGGTCCGTGTGTAATCCGTTGTTTTCTCGCACCCATAGACTTTCATTGGCGTACAATGGGCGTAATACGCGTACAATCGCAGCATGCTGCTGGTGTCTCGCACCGTAAGATACGGCCGAGAAAAAAAGGCATGATCAGTGCTACCCCATAGAGAAGTATTGGTCCGTGTGTAATGCGTGGTTTTCACGCCTCTCACTCGTCCATATTCCTACCTAGTGTGACGCCGGCCTTAGGCTACGTTCCTACGATGAGATTTTGGTGAGTTTTTGATGCAAATATTCTGCACCATTTAGTCACCCATTATATAAAATAGGTTACTTGCATTTTTTTTTTTAAATAAGCAGTGTAAAAAACTCACCAAAAACTCATTGTGGGAACGTAGCCTTATTAGAAAAGCTCAGGAGAGGTGAATCTAAGGGCTTGTTCACACATCTCGTTTTTATTGCATTGTTTCCTCGCAGTTTCACTGCACAAAAGTAAATGAGATTTCTGACATTTCATGCACAGGCTGCTTAATTTTTCATTGCAGATTTGAAGCAGATATGTATCTGCCACTTATTAATTCTTTCAGCCTTTTTGTAGCGTTTTTCACCCATTCAAATGAAAGGGCGTAAGTAAAAATGGATCACAAAAATATACCAAACACAAAAGTATTTTACACAGCATTTTTCAGCCAAACACACTTTAATTAAAAAAATCTGCTGCAAATTCTCAATGTGTGTTCAAGATGCTCATGCGAGGTAGTCGTGGGTGAGCTCTGGTCTCCACTCGCTCTGGTAAGCTACAGACAAGGGGTGTCTCAGACCTAGTATGCTGCTGTGTACTGTATGTGGTGCTTCCCACTTACTTCTAGCCAGCAGGCCTTTTCTGAGCCCAGGAATCTCTCCTCTGGACCCAGGGCAGCAAACAGTCCAGGAGACACGTGGTTAATAAAAACCAAACTTTTACTTATAGAATGGCAGTATGTACAATATTTACTAGCAGGTTTAAAGGATAAGGCCTAACGGGTTGTCATCTTTCCCACAGGTACCGGATAAAACTTTAGAGTTGGTTCTCGGGATACGTGGCATATCCCTCTTTTTCGCTTTCCTAGCCCTTGGAGTTCTTCCTCACCTGTAGCAGCATTTCTGGATTATGATACCTTCCGCCCTATGTAGTCTGAGTCTATCCTTCTATCTAGCTTCGCAAGCTGAGTGTGTTCCTAGCCCCCGACATCCATCTCGAGGTTGCCCTTGACCAGTAGGCAGAATCACACGAAAGGTATTTACAGCAAGCTGCTGTCCCGAATATTGAGCTCACATTGTCCCTAGCAGCCCACTATTACTGCTGCATATGCACTCCTGCCCTCATATTAACTGAACTGTCACTTCCTGCCTCTGTCTCTAAAGCCCCCGTCTCACACAGCGATCTCGCTAGCGAGATCGCTGCTGAGTCACTAGTTTTGTGACGCAGCAGCGATCTCCCCAGCGATATCGCTGTGTGTGACATTCAGCGACGATCAGCCCCCTGCCGGGTATCGCTGATCGTCGCTGAATGTCCTGGACATTTTTTTGATCGCTGGTCTCCCGCTGACAGGCACGCATCGCTGCGTGTGACAGGCGGGAGACCAGCGATCCGCTGGTAACCAAGGTACACAGCGGGTTTCCAGGCGTGGGGCTGTGCCTAGAAACCCGCTGTGTACCTTGGATACCAGCGCCCTGATGCAGGGAGCTGGTAACCAAGGTACACATCGTGTTTCCAGGCACCGCGCAGCGCCTGGAAACCCGATGTGTACCTTGGTTACCAGCTCCCTGCATCAGGGCGCTGGTATCCAAGGTACACTGTGGGTAACTAAGCGATGTTACCCGCACTGTCGCTGTGCTGATTGCTGCAGCGATCATGTAGCGATACACCAGCGATCCTGATCGTTGTCGGGATCGCTGGTGTATCGCATTGTGAGACCCGGACTTTACACTCAGTTCCCCCCTCCCATCTGAGTTGGCCATCACAGTTAACCCTGTCCCAGCTAACTGCAGCCCCATGGGGTATTCTACCTGTACCACATACAAGTACATAAACACATTTGACCCTTGGGGTTCTGGGAGCAATCCATGAGCTTCCACCACCGTTACACATGCACATACCCTTAGTGTATTATACAGTATTTTTAACCCATTCCCAGAAAATTAGATGTACACCGAATTTATTTCCTGTGAATCAAATCTCTCCTTTGAATCTGCCTGAACTTATTTTTGCAGATTTGCTCAACTCTAAAGGATTAATAAGTCTCTAAGGCTTTATTCACACAGACATCAGTATTTTTAATCAGTATTTCTAATCAGTATTTCATGAGTATTTGTATACCTAAAAACTACAAAATGCAGAGCAGGTGTCAATCTTTCTATGATAGTTTTATTTCTGTATGTGCCACTTCTGCTTTTGTCATACAAACAGTAATGAAAGATACTGACCAAATACTCAACATGTGAATGTGGCCTAGAAGCATCAAACAGAACCTAAGATGAAAACATTGGTAGTGATAAGCGAACGTGCTCGGATAAGGTGCTATCTGACCAGTGTCTTCGACATACTCGAAAAATATGTTCAATTCCCCACATATAAACCATAAGTCATTTTCTGATGACATCTTCCTTTTAAGGCTCCTACACAAGAGACATGTCAGGAATCGCACAATTGCTTCAGCGGCAGCACCACCCAACCTGCCAACTTTACCTGCCATTGATATCTTTCAGTCTATGGCTAGAAATAAAAAATGCCATTGTCACCGCATTCTAGATCCCATTAAAGAAAAATGTTTTTAAGACAACTGGAACGAAAATAACATTGCGAGGACCATCTGTTTTCTGTTAAAGGGGATCTGAAGGCGGAACCAGCCAGCAGCAGGTGTTCAGTCTCCCTGCAGTGCCTCTGCAGGCGAAAATAGGTATTACACATTGGCTTTAGAAACCTATAGACAGTACATACACATGCTTGGTCCTCCAGAAAAAGCTAAGGATCCTCTTTGTTATTATTCTATTCTCAGGGTATTCAGGGCAGACGTCACCATTAATTAACCCTTTAAGAGGCTGCACTGTACTACTATGGCTTTCTGATTACCCAGTTCTGCTCTAATGATGGACATCAGAGAATTCTCCGATCCCGGTTGTTTCCTTCTTGCATGCTACAGTCGTCATAAAGATGGCGAGATATATCAGAAAAATTTGAAACATAAAACCAAAAAATAGAAGCATTGTGTAATAGGAGGCAAGGGCAGGTCAGACAGGGGAAGGATTTATATGGTTCTTGCCTAGTGGACTCTAATTAAAATAAACTTGAGTTCTAATTTTGAAGCCTCTTATCATAACATAATGATACAAGTCTTCTGCGTAGTTTTATTTTTCATCCTGATATAACCCAGAAATATGAATGGAACTGAGGTCAGGTATGTTCGGGACTAAAAGGACAATAGAAGAGAAAAATATGCTCTAAATGAATGCCCAGTGCATCTCCTGTACCTACAGTGTGTCCTGTTCTCATTCCTACAAGGCATCTATTCTGTCCCCAGTCAGGGATATAATGTGAGAGCAGTAGGCTTAGAATAAGAGACAAGGGGAAAGTGTTGTCTCTGGCCTCTTTCACATGTCACTATGTCCTGTAAGTGTGGTCACAGTTTTCACATGTACCAGAGACACTTACACACGTAGACCCATTCAAGTGAATGTTTCTATGCACGTCAGTGTGTTTCCACAGACCGAGTGTCCGTGGAGAAAATACGCTGACATGTCAGTTTTTTAACAGCAGCATGGGCCGCAAAACATCTCGCACACGTGCACACTGATGACACTCAGGGATGTCATCAGTGTGACACATACCGGGGTCTGAGAAGCAGCAGTACAGTTAGCGCTGTTCCCCGGCACCGAGTACTGAAGACGACTCTCATCATTCTCCCAGCAAGAGCAGGAGGCAACTGATGGGACTATTGCTCTCATCAGCCTACACTTGCTGCAGCTAATAACAGTGAGAGCAGGCAGCGGATGATGGTAGCATAAATGTATAAATAACAAAACAGTGTGGGTTCCCCTGTATATCTAATAACCAGCCAGGCAAAACTGACAGCTCAGCCCCCATTTCTGACAACCAGCCATGATAAAGCAGACAGCTGGGGGCTGGTATTCTCAGGCTGGAAAGAGGCCATGGATATTGGCCTCCCCAGCCTAAAAATAGCAGCCTGCAGCCGCCCAGAAAAGGCACATCTATTAGATGCACCAATTCTGGCGTTTTGCCCGGCTCTTCTTACTTGACCTCTAGCCGTGGCAAATGGGGTAATATTTGTGGGCTTGACTACGCCTTTGTATTGTCCGGTGACGTCAAGCCCACAGCTTAGTAATGGATAGGCATCTATAAGAATAATACAAGAATAAAAAGCAACAATATCCTCACCTGTCTGACATTCTGTCCCAGCGGTGAGGGATTTTATATGCACTGTGACGTTACACAAAGCAAGCCAATCACTGCAATGCCCTTCTGTAAGATGGTGCTGGCCGCTGCCCATGTCATCGCGTTGCCCACAGTCTGCGTTCTTGCTCATTGGCCGAGAAAAGGCCCTTAAAGTATTATGGGAAAATCGACTTGGGCGCAATGGTCGCCGAACACGTGACCGACCTCACGCTATGGTTGGGTTTCGCTCTGCAAAACCCGACTTTGGCGAAAGTCGGTGTTTTTTGAAATTGACCGACCTGTTTTGCTCAACCCTACAGTAGATAACAGAGGATCCACCCATTCACAATAGGTGACATTATAGCTCACCTCTTCCCCCTTCTTTCACAGAAATCTTTGCACACGCTCATTAGCTGATTGAATACAAAAGATAGGTTTCGGTATATGACTATTGTGGCTATTGTACATGTGCTATGTCCTAATTCAAAAGGAAGTTGGAATCTAAAAATACCCCAGTGGCCAGAGTGAAAATTGCAGGATTTTTATTTTTTAACAGATTGTGATCTGTTAAAAAATATTTGGCAAACTTTAAAAATATATATTTAACACAAAAACCTCATTAAAAAATACATTTTCTGATTACAGCTCCAGACCTAAAGGCTTAGCAAAAACTATGAGTTGAAAAAAAAAAATAGTTTACATTATTCGCCTGGCTCAACACTGGAACGCAACTTCCCACCAGGTCCTCCACTGGCTCCCTCCCATTCTGGCCTCTTCTGGTGTTCATGGCAGGTGATATCTTCTTCTGCCTCTCCTTCCTCTCTGCTCCGGTTCTTCCTGCACTGACTAAACCCCGGACACCGAATGTTGATCTGTTCAGAATACAGAGGGACACAATGGTGAGAAAAGAGGAGCGCCACTGATCTGGGAAAAATATGTCAATCTTTCTTTAATTTTCTTCACCTCTCAGGACCTAATAATTAGTGGTTGACCCTTTTTAATGCTCCCACAGCAATGAATGGGTAGTAGCTGCAATACCGCTCACAGCCTGTGAACAAGATTGGCACTGTTTCTGGAACAGCAAATCTATTAGTGCTTTTTTTCCAACAAATATGATCCTTATCTTATGAAATGTGCAAATAATAAAAAAAAAATCTTGCACTGTTGGACATTTTTCTTACAACTATACAATTAACTCCCACTGGTCCAGATAGATGTTTTAAGTGAAATAATTTATTTTGTGCTGACATGTAATTATCTCTATTTCTAGATGGATTGTTACCTGCAGCTGTGGGAAGCTGCGATAGAGACCTGGTGTTCTCTCATATGCAAATGTGTTAATGGGCTATTTGCTGAATGGTTTAGTTTGGAATAACAATGACTCCTCAGCTTGTGATATCTCAGAAGTTGATGTTTGTTTTTCTTGTATAGTCGAATGTAAAGAAAAAACAAAAACTGTTACAAAAAGTGGTTACAAATTGTAAGATCCAGATCTGATGCCTCATTTGCCATCCCCTCAGGACCACCAGGACTGCTGTGATATCATAACGTCTCTTAAAGGGTAGTAAATATCAAACTTTCTAGTATCAGAGTGGATGAATTGAATTTCACAAGATTTTGTCAAGATTCACTAAATTGGGGGGACAAATTTCGATTTATATAATAGAATAAATTCAAAGGGTACCTGTCCCGCCATCAATGGTCCTCCCATCTACACTTTTTTTATCTCCTTTCGTTTATATTTTTCTGGACTTGTCTTCTGTTTTCCAAGTCCCCATGTCATCACATGGGGCGCAATGCACGTCATTGACTTGTCTCATCCTGGTTCCTATTGCATGGAAGTTTCAACTGGAAAAAAGATAGAAGGGCCAAGTGGAGGACTAGCAATGGTGAGACAGGTACCGTGAAGTGAAACCTCTTTCAGGTCCTCCATAATCCAGCAGAATAGCTGTCATCTATCCACTATTTCACCCTATGCAAATCTAGAAAAATTTGGATTCAGAAAAGACGTACAGTACAGACCAAAAGTTTGGACACACCTTCTCATTCAACGATTTTTCTGTATTTTCATGACTATGAAAATTGTAGAATCACACTGAAGGCATCAAAACTATGAAGTAACACATGTGGAATTATACATTACACTTTACAAAAAAGTGTGAAACAACTGAAAATATGTCTTATATTCTAGGTTCTACAAAGTAGCCATCTTTTGCTTTGATTATGCTTTGCATGCAGAAAAGGTGAATGGATGGATTCTACATGCCTGGTTCCCACCGTGAAGCATGGAGGAGGTGGTGTGATGGTGTGGGGGTGCTTTGCTGGTGACACTGTTGGGGATTTATTCAAAATTGAAGGCATACTGAACCAGCATGGCTACCACAGCATCTTGCAGCGGCATGCTATTCCATCCAGTTTGCGTTTAGTTGGACCATCATTTATTTTTCAACAGGACAATGACCCCAAACACACCTCCAGGCTGTGTAAGGGCTATTTGACCAAGAAGGAGAGTGTTGGGGTGCTACGTCAGATGACCTGGCCTCCACAGTCACCAGACCTGAACCCAATCGAGATGGTTTGGGGTGAGCTGGACCGCTCACCGCTTCAATTTTGAATAAATCCCCAACAGTGTCACCAGCAAAGCACCCCCATACCATCACACAACCTCCTCCTTGCTTCATGGTGGGAACCAGGCATGTAGAGTCCATCCGTTCACCTTTTCTGCGTGCAAAGCAGTAATCAAAGCAAAAGGAGGCTACTTTGAAGAACCTAGAATATAAGACATATTTTCAGTTGTTTCACACTTTTTTGTAACGTGTAATGTATAATTCCACATGTGTTAATTCATAGTTTTGATGCCTTCAGTGTGATTTTACAATTTTCATAGTCGTGAAAATACAGAAAAATCTTTGAATGAGAAGGTGTGTCCAAACTTTTGGTCTGTACTGTAGGTTTTTTTTTTTAAATTCCCAGACATACTTGTGGGGATGCGACACCCGGCATTGCCGCCAATCAGTTCTTGATGTCGGAAGTGCTCAGTTGCAAAGCTGCACAACTCCCTCAACTTCATAGTGGCCTCGGCTGAGTGTTGCACATCCGCCTCCTATTCGAACCGATGGGGGACGGATATACAATACCGGCCACGGTCACTTTACAGTTGATGGAACTGTGCTGTTCAGCTCTGCAGATAAGCACTTCCGGCATTGGGAACATCCGACTGAAGGGGGTGCCTGGTTTTGCAACCCTACTGATCACATATTGGAAACTTATTTTAAGGATCGACCATCTATGTATTAGTAATAATAGTAATAAACACTTTACATTACAGAGGCGACTTGTAATACCAGAGAAAATACATAATTTAACAGATCCCAAGAGGATTGAGGGCTCTGCTGCTCACAAACTTACGATCTGTGTTGAAATAGGGGAGACATAAAAGGTGAATGGTAAAATATGCTTGTGTTGTACTGTCCAGCCATCAATATAATAAATATGGTGTTCACATAGCGCTGCATGACCCGGTCACCAGTCAGTATGTGTACAGTACAGACACAGAGGGATAATAAGCACACAGGAGGGTGTGTGAACAGATGATACTAAGGACCAGTGTCATGATTTTGGACTGGATTGTCCAGTCCCGTCCTGTCAGGTCAGGATTAATGCGAGTCTGCCTCTGTCTTGTTCGGGGGCTGCTATTTAATGCCGGGTGTTCCTGGGTCTGGTGTCAGAAATACTTCAGTGTTTTCGGTTAGTGGTTGCTGACCTAGGTTACTCATCTGTAATCGTTGTGCCTCTGTGCGTGTGTGCTCTGTTGTGTATGAGCCGATTTTGTCCCCTGACTTCTGCCTCTGTTTTCTGCTTGGTACTTATCTGTCCATCCTGGATCTCTGACCCCTTGGCTCGTCTCGATTTACTCTTCTGTCTTGTCCTTGGTACCTCGCTCTCGTCTGGCTTTTGACCCTCGGCTTCCCATTGACCACATTATTGTTCTCTGCCCTGAGCGCCGTGTCCTTGGCTTATTCCCCGTCCTCACACACGGTGGCTCCGCCCCCTGTGATCACATGACTGCTTAGTCTCAGGTCCTGTGCACTCTGTGTGTCTTAGTGTCAGGTCCTGTGCATATTGCGTGTCTAGCTCTCTGCACTCCCAGCTCCCGGTCTCTTGCTCCCTGCTTGCGCCTTACAGGATCCCCACAGTGCCACTAAGCAGTATTATCACAACCAGATTTGGAGGAGAATTTTGTATGGACAAAATGGAAATAGATAAGTGAGGTGAGGCAATAGCCCAATCTCAAGAATTGAATTTTTAAGGCACGCTTAAAACTATGGGTATTGGAAATGAATCAAAATGTCCTGAGAATTAGTGCAACATGTGAGAAGTCTTGGAGATGCGGGTGGAAGGCCATTAGGTCATTAGTAGGATGACAGACAGAGACAAGTGCATATATGTAGGGTGGTGTTGAACAGTGGAGAACTTTTGGGGTGAGAAGTTTATATTGTATTCTGTAGTGGATGGGCAACCAGTACAATGACTGGTACAGGGTAGAGGCATTGGTGTAGCGGTTGGAGAGGAATGTGAACCTGGCTGCTACATTCAGGGAGGATTGGAGAAGGGCGAGTTTTAGTAAGAGAGATACCAATTAGTAGAGAGTTACAATAGTCCAGACAAGAACGAATAAGAGCGACAGTAAGAGTTTTTTCAGAGTCAAAGGTAAGAAAAGGTCAAATTCTATAGATGTTTTTGAGGGGTAGGTGACATGAACAAGTGAGTGATCGGATGTGGAGAGTGAGGGAAAGATCTGAATCAAGTATGACCCCAAGACAGCGGGCATGTTGCTGGGGAGTAATGTGGAACCACACACGGAAATGGAAATATCTGGCATAGGTAGAATAGTGGAATAGGAAACACAAGGAGTTGAGTTTTTGACAAATTCAATGTTAGATAGAGGTAGGACATGATGTTAGAGGCAGCGGTAAGAATATCACTGGTATTTTGAAGTAATGCAGGGTTAATGTCAGGAGACAATGTGTATAATTGTGTGTCATCAGCATAGAGATGGTACTGAAAATGGAATCTACTGATTGTTTGTCTAATAGAGACGGTGTTCAAAGAAAAAAGGAGGAACCCTAACAGTAAGGGGAATAGGAGAAGAAGAGGAGCCAGCAATAAATACAGTGAAGGAGCAGTCAGAGAGGTATGAGGAGAACCAGGAGATGCAGGTGCTTCTCACAAAATAAGAATATCATCAAAAGGATAATTTATTTCAGTTTTCCAATGCAAAAAGTGAAACTCATTTATTATATAGAATCAATACAAACAGAGTGATCTATTTCAAGTGTTTATGTTAACGTTGATGATTATGGCTTACAGCCAATGAAAGCCCAAAACTCTTTATCTCAGTAAATTAGAATAATTAACAAAAACACCTGCAAAGGCTTACTAAGCATTTAAATAGGTCCCTTAGTCTTTTTCATTAGGCTCCACAATCATGGGGAAGACTGTTGACTTGACAGATATCCAGAAGGCAGTCATTGACACACTCCCCAAGGTGGGTATGCCACAAAAGGTCATTGCTAAAGAAGCTGGCTGTTCACAGAGTGCTGTAACCAAGCATATTAATGGAAAGTTGAGTGGAAGGAAAAAGTGTGGTAGAAAAAGGTGCACAAGCAATCCGGGATAACCGCAACCGCAAGGAGTGAAATGCTGCTGGTGTTATTGCTTCAAGAGCCACCACGCACAGACGTATCCAGGACGTGGGCTACAAGTGTCGCATTCCTTATGTCAAGCCACTCATGGCAATAGACAATGCCAGAAACGTCTTATCTGGGCCAAGGAGAAAAAGAACTGGACTGTTGCTCAGTGGCCCAAGGTGTTCATTTCAAATGATAGTAAATTTTGCATTTCATTTAGAAATCAAAGTCTCAGAGTCTGGAGGAAGAGTGGAGAGGCCACAATCCAAGCTGCTTGAGGTCTAGTGTGAAGTCTCCACAATCAGTGATGGTTTGGGGAGCCATGTTATCTGCTGGTTTAGGTCCACTGTGTTTTATCAAAACCAAAGTCAGCGCAGCCGTCTACCAGGAAATTTTAGAGCACTACATGCTTCCCTCTGCCGACAAGCTTTTTGAAGATATAAATTTCATTCTCCAGCAGGACTTGGCACCTGTCCACACTGCCAAAAGTACCAATACCAGGTTTAAAAACAACAGAAGCAATGTACTTGATTGGCCAGCAAACTTGCCTGACCTTAACCACATAGAGAATCAATGGGGTATTGTCAAAGGGAAGATGAGAAACACCAGACCCAACAATGCAGACAAGCTGAAGGCTGCTATCAAAGCAACCTGAGCTTCCATAGCTCCTCAGCAGTGCCACAGGCTGATTGCCGCCATGCCACGCCGCATTGATACAGTAATTGATGCAAAAGGAGCCCCGACCAAGTATTGAGTGCATTTACTGAACATACATTTCAGTAGGCCAACATTTCGGATTTTAAATTCATTTTCAAGCTGGTGTTATAAAGTATTCTAATTTACTGAGATAATGACTTCTGGGTTTTCATTGGCTGTAAGCCATAATTATCAACATTGACAAAAATAAACACTTGAAATAGATCACTCTGTTTCCAATGACTCTATATAATATATGAGTTTCACTTTTTGTATTGAAGACCTGAAATATATTAACTTTTTGATGATATTCTAATTTTGTGAAAAGCACCTGTAATAGTATTCTTGAGCACGATAAAGAATATTGTAGTGAGAAGGAGATGGTGATCCACAGTGTCAAATGCTGCAGATAGTGATGATCGAGCGTGCTCGCATATGGTGTTATCGTAGCATGCTCATGTCCTAATTGAGTTTTTTTGGCAAGCTAAAAAAAAATGCTCCAGTCGCATGTCTTGTGGCTGTTGGACAGCTGCAACACATGCAGGGAAATATTCTGAAAATACTCGATTAGGACATAAGCATGCTATGATAACACCATATGCGAGCATGCTCGATCATCACTATCTGCAGAGAGATCTAGGAGAATCAGCAGGGAGTAGTGACCATTAGATTTCATAGAATCATAGAATGTTACAGTTGAAAGGGACCTCAAGGGTCATCGTGTCCAACGCCCTGCTCAATGTAGCGCAGGATTCACTAAACTATCTCAGACAGATGTCTGTCTGACCTCTCATGGCAGCCTGTTCCACTCATTGATCAACCCTCACTGTCAAAAAGTTTTTTTCTAATATATAATCTGTATGTTCTCCTTATTAGTTTCATTCCCTTCAGATATTTGTAGACAGCTATTAAAGTCTCATCTTAGCCTTCTTTTTTGCATGGTAGACATTCCCAGATCCTTTAAATGTTCCTTGTAGGACATATGTTTCATTTCGCTCTTCATCCTGGTAGCTCTTTTCTGAACAGGTATCGCTGAAGCTAGCGACGTCATCCAGGTAGGCCTGGGCATACCCGTGAAATCCCTCTAGTAACTGGTCCACCATCCTTTGGAAGGTAGCCAGAGCGTTCTTCAACCCAAATGACATTCGATTAAATTCATACAGGCCAAAAGGGATGATGAATGCAATCTTCTCTTGAGCCTCTTTTGTGAATGGGATCTGCCAGTATCCCTTGCTCAAATCGATGGAAGATATGAACTGAGATCCGTCTAATCTGTCTAGTAGTTCATTCACCCGAAGAATGGGGTACGCGTCTGTAAGGGTGACCTCATTGAGTTGCCTATAGTCCACACAGAAGCGAGTACTCTTTTCTTTCTTGTGCACCAACACTACACTGGCTGCACATGGGCTATGGGAAGGAACTATGACCCCAATATTCAACATGTTATTCACCACGGCCTTCATCATCGCCAACACTGGGGGCATCACCCAGTAGGCGGGTTATCTGAGTGGAGTGGCTATCCCTGTGTTGACATGATTTTGGCCCAAGGGTGTTTGACTAGGTCGACTAATGAACAGGGAGCCATATGTTACAAGCAGTTTTGTTAACTGCTGCTTCAGTGATGGACCAAGCAGCTCCCACAATGGAACATCTGTTCCTCCAATTCCTCTTTTAGATTCCACCAATAAGTCCGGGATCTGGTACAGATCTGGGTCATCTAAAGGAGGACAACAAACTGTAAGTTGGTAACTTCCCTTTGCTCATATGCTTTTAGCCTGTTAACATGATAGGTCAGTTCACGAACACTTGCTCGATCCAAGGCCACGTGTAGTCAATCTCCCCGCCACATGGCTTGCCGCTTGGTTTTGTGTACTGGTACTAGTACTTGATCCTTCTGTTCACAAGTAAATTCTCAGAGTCTGACAGTACGGTTGTAACACCATTGTTGCCTTTCCTGAGCTACTTCTAAATTCCTATGGGCTAAGGCCATGAGGTACCTCATCTTCTCCCTAAACTTTTGGACATACTTCAGAATGGGAATGTCTTCTGTGGGAAAAGTGCCCACCCAACACTCTCTTACTACCTCCAAAGGTTCTCATACTTTTCAGAAGTACAGCAATTCAAAAGTAGAGGACCCGGTAGAATCCAACGACACCTCCCGGTAGGCGAACAGGTCCACATAAGGACTAATGAGCTGCTTTAGTGTTCTGTTGAAACGCTCACACAACCCGTTAGTTTCTAGGTGGTAGGGGGCATTATGCATGGGGCTGACACCATGATTCTCTCAGATGGTCTGAATCAGCTCGCTTTGGAACTGGGTCCCCTGGTTGGTCAATACCTCCTGTGGAAACCCTACTTGACTAAAAATGTCCAGTAGAGCTTGAGCCATGTGCTTCGCATCTATGGATGACTGGACATCAGCCTCTTTGTAGCAGGTGACAAAGTCAATCAGGATGAGGATGAACCTCTTTCCGCTGCAGCTGGGGACAGCTAAGAGGCTGACTAAATTTATGTCAACCCTCTGGAATGGTTCATCTATCAAGGGCATGGATTTGAGCGGGGCACAACAGGGTGCTCTCCCATCTTTTGACAAACCGGACAAGAGGATCGATATTTCCACACCTCTTGTGAAACACTTGGCCAAAAGAAACTACGCAGCAGTCGGGCCTGGGTCTTTCTGACCACCATGTGCTCAGCTGCAGGGACGTCATGGGCCAAGTGCCAGAGATGGGGCCGATAATGCTGGGGCACCACGAGCTGATGGACACAGGTCCAGAGTTTCTCTGGGCAGGATGCCGGCATTTACTGATATAGCAGTCCATTCTCCCTTCTATACACCTTCCCCTGATTTCTTTCCCAGGTTGGGCAGCCATACTGCAGGCAAGCTCTAGGGTGGGGTTCGTGAGTTGGGCTTCACTAAAATCCTTGCAATCTGTCTCCTCCCAGTCAATGGCCACAGTCTGGTGTACTCACTGCCGTCGACTCAGAGGAGAATGATGGACGCTTCACATCAGGGTGTTGCTTGGTTTGGTTGCAGGTGATGACTGTGAGAAATTGGCTGGACAGTGCATGGTCATTCAACAAAAATAACAGGTGTGGGGAGGCCGTCCATGAGTCCCACTTCGAACTCTCCCTGGTCAGTACCCCAGTCCAGCTACACACATGCTAGAGTGATGTCCAAGCACTGACCTCCAGCCAGGAAGATGGACTTGGCGGCTTGGTAAATAGTGTCCTGGTGAGACAATATCTGGGCTGACCAGGTTGATGGAGGACCCAGTGTCCATAATTCCCAGGGTCTTGATATCACTGACCTTAACTGGCTGGGTGTTGTGATGGAGGTTGGCTAGTGTAGGGTGGCCAACCCGCTGTAGAGTATGGACGAGATATATCATTTCCTTCACTGCTGGTGTATCCTGGGAACTGTTAACTGTTATTTCTTTATAACAGAGTATTTTCATACGTTTGTTTTACTGTCCTTTTCTATGTTTCAGTCTTTTGGTGGTGTGAACACTGTCCTACAGACTTGCTCACTGTGTGCATGGCCCATGTGTTTGTATTCAATTGGTTTCTTGTTTTTGCAAGATTAGGGAGGTTTTCCACCTCTTCCTTGTGGGCCATGCACATAAAGGCCGTCCTCTGCAGCGTGTCCACATCGGACATTACCTGTCTGAATCCTGCACATATAGGTACCATACACATGACCAAGTTTTTAAATACATCAGTTAGGGACTGCTCTGATACGGGTTACCTTGACATTTGGTAGAGTGGCTTGTAAAAAATGTATCAACCAAATACTCTGTTTTTTATCATCTTTTTACTAGCACTTGCTGTTTACTGTTATTTCTTTATAACAGAGCATTTTTAGACGTTTCTTTTACTGTGATTTTCTATGTTTCAATTTCTGGAACCTGGTATGATATCTCTTGGGTGATGGTACAAAGGGCCAGCGGGGTGTCCTTAATAGTTCCATAGTCCAGGCAGTCTTGAGTCCCAAGTGGCTGGGCAGCATCCCATGCTGACCAGTTAAACTAGTACAAAGGGATTATCAGCTGTGGGCACTAGGTGCATCACCACTAGAGTCTCAGAATCTTGCAGATGTTCATCGAGTTTGGTGTTGCATTCATTAAACACTGGCACATCTCTGTAGCGGAGATGAGTTCCTTTGTGGGGGACGATTATGGGGGTAGTGTCCGGCGCTGGTGTTAGGAGTACTGGAACTCCCAAAACTGATTCCAGGACCATAAAACAAGCCCTTTCCACACTTAAGGCTCCAGGTCCCAATGCAACCAACAACTACTGGATTCGAGCAGCTGGGGACTGTGTTGATTCCAGACCAACTCTGGGTACTTGCTTTAGAAATTCCTCTTGGTCCATCTCAGCAGAGTTTTTGTCATCCTCCATGACGCTCTGGGGATCCCAACGGCCCAATTCCTTGACCAAATCCAACCAAGTGTCAGTGGTCCAGTATTTATTCTGTCTAAGTTGGCACAGCTCCTGTAGTTGTCATTTCTTGTTGCGGCTATACATCCACTCTGGTCCTCTTCCCAAGCCATGAGTCTTCTTGGGAATGATGCAACAAGTTTTTCACATTGGATTTGGGGATCCTCTGCCATTCTTCCTTGCAGATCCTTTCCAGTTTCGTCAGGTTGGATGGTGAACCTTGGTGGACAGCCATTTTCAGGTTTCTCCAGAGATGCTCAATTGGGTTTTGGTCAGGACTCTGGCTGGGCCAGTCACAAATGGTCACAGAGTTGTTCTGAAGCCACTCCTTTGTTACTTTAGCTGTGTGCTTAGGGTCATTGTCTTGTTGGAAGGTGAACCTTCAGCCAAGTTTGAGGTCCAAAGCACTCTGGAAGAGGCTTTCATCCAGGATATCTCTGTACTTGGCCGCATTCATGTTTTCCTTCAATTGCAGTCGTCCTGTCCCTGAAGCTGAAAAACACCGCCATAGCATGATGCTGCCACCACCATGTTTCACTGTTTGGATTGTATTGGGCAGGTGATGAGCAGTGCCTGGTTTTCTCCACACATACCGCTTAGAATTATCACCAAAAAGTTCTATCTTCATCTCATCAGATCAGGGTCTTATTTCTCATAGTCTTGGAGTCCTTCATGTGCTTTTCAGCAAACTTTATGCAGGCTTTCATATGTCTAGCACTGAGGAGAGACTTCCGTCAGTCCACTTTGCCATAAAGGCCCGACTGGTGTAGGGTTGCAGAGATAGTTGACTTTCTGGAACTTTCTCCCATCTCCCTACTACATCTGTAGAGCTCAGCCACAGTGATCTTGAGATTCTTCTTTACCTATCTCTCAAAGGCTCTTCTCCCACGATTGCTCAGTTTGGCTGGATGGCCAGGTCTAGGAAGACTTCTGGGGGTCCCAAACTTCTTCCATTTAAGAATTATGGAGGCCACTGTGCTCTTAGGAACCTTGAGTACTGCAGAGATTATTTTGTAACCTTGGCCAGTTCTGTAACTTGCCACCATTCTGTTTCTGAGCTCCTTGACCAGTTCCTTTGACCTCATGATTCTCATTTGGTTTGACATGCACTGTGAGCTGTGAGGTCTTATATAGACAGGTGTGTGCCTTTACAAATCAAGTCCTATCAGTTTAATTAAACACAGCTGGAAGGAGTAGAACCATCTCAAGAAGGATCACAAGGAAATGGACAGCATGTGACCTAAATATGAATGTCTGACCAAAGGGTCTGAATACTTATGACCATGTGATGTTTCAGCTTTTCTTTTTAATAAATTTGAAAAAATGTCAACATTTCTGGGGCTTTTTTCAGTGAAGATGGGGTGCAGAGTATACATTAATGAGAAAAAAATGAACTTTTTGCATTTACCAAATGGCTGCAATGAAACAAAGAGTGAAAAATTTAAAGGAGTCTGAATACTTTCCGTACTCACTGTACAGTATATACGTCCCCCATTCTGCATTGTCTTCTGAAGTTGGCAGCTGACTTCAGTGTCCATGCGATGGGGGCGCATGACCTCACTACCATGTGCCTAGTTGCATGTTTGCCGACGTCAGCTGCTGGCCTCTGATTGGCCCGCAGCGTGTATTGCAGAGCACGGACCCGGCAAGTTTGTGTGCTGCAACAAACTTCAACTGGATGTGTGTCTGAGGACGCAGATTCAGCTGAAGTAGGAGCTGAAGTCGTGTGCCCACAGGCAGGCCCGGCTCCAGGTTTTTGCGGGCCCCAGGCGAAAGAGTCTCAGTGGGCCCCCCTTTAACACATACCACGATTCATGATGCACATATACAGCAGAGAAATATAGGTATACAATGCCAGATTTCACTTCTTACATGAGTGTAGGCACCCGACTCAACGCAAGTCAATGGGTGCAGAAACGCTGCAGATCCGCACAAAGAATTGACCTGCTCCGGAAATGAACCCGCAGCGTTTATTCTTCGTATTTTCAGGCATGTGCACAGCGTTTTTTATTTGACATGGACTATAATGGTACTGTACAACGCAGGAGAATCTTCTGCTTATCCGCAGGGCCAAATCCGCTGCTAATCCGCAGCAGAATCCGCAACGTGTGCAGAGACACGAAAATGCTGGTAAAAATCTGTGCGGTTTTTAAGGCATATTTTCAAGCATTTTTGCGCTTCATGAGCTTTTGTATGCATTTGGACTGACACCGGATAAAAAAAAAAAACCTTGCTCAGGTGCCAAGTGGGCCCCCCCGTCTCGCCAGGGCCCCGGCATTTGCCCGGGTGCCCCGGGTGCTGACGCCGCCTCTGCCCACAGGTTTGCTACCAGTGTTCTATTATGTGTACTTCCGCATAATGATAATAATGAGAGATATCTTCTTTATAAATCTGTTATAATTATTTTCTCTTACGAGTTTTTGTTGTTTAGGCAATAAATACCGCATGGAAGTTATTTGTGTCTGACAGCACTTATAAGTCCCACCAAGAACGTGTTAATGCGGCGTGCGATGGAAGGTGATTTAAAGGATTAGTCCTAATTTACTGAAACCCCACAATAGATTTTAAGGGACGTTTTATTAGCTTTTATTCTTTATGAAAATGAATGAGACTATAAAGATATCGAACTTTTGTAGTAAATCTATTTTTTCCTTGTGTAATAAAATCAATGCTTCCAATTTCAAGACAGCAAACAAACTGCCGATTCCAGTGTATTTCGGAATGACGACGCACGGGGGGATATAAAATTCTTCCTCGCCATCGTTTCTCATACTTTCTTTTTTTTCTTTCTATCTTTTCCTTTAATATTCACCTTGTGTATTTAACTAACTGCCATTGTGCACTTTTCGGGGCTCATTTTATCCATTTCTAAATGTGCTTTTAAAGGGCCCACTCTTTGGCACAAGTGGGAAGTGGGTGTAAGGAGTGGGGTCACAGGGTCCCACTAGTTAACCCCTTTAGTCAAATCCATAAAATAAATAAAAATCTCGCAAAAAATTATGGTTTTCATCATATTGCTGAACGAGAAGTGGAATAAAGCACGATAAAAGACGGATATAAATAAAAATTGTATAACTGAAAACGTAATCTATCTTCTCTTGCAAAAACAATCTGTGATACAGCTTCATCAGCTGAAAAAAAAAGTTATAGCTCTCAAAAGAAGCGATGTAAAAATAATTATTTTTTTCTATAAAATAGTTTTTATTGTGTAAAAGCACAAAAACATAAAAAATGATATAAATGAGGTATCACTGTAATCGTACTGACCCGAAGAATAAAGCTAATAAATTTTACCACACACGGAAAGGCATAAAAAAACAAAAAAAAATTCCTAAATTGTTGATTTTTGATCATTCTGGCTCCCAAAAATCAGAATAGAAAGCGATCAAAAGGTGTTATGTGCCTGAAAATGGTACCAATAAAAACATCAACTGGTCCCACAAAAAACTAGCCCTCACATGACTTTGTTGGCATAAATATGGAAAAATTATAACTATCAAAATATGGCTATGCTAGCTTTTTCAATAAAATGTATTTTTTAGTGTGTGACAGCTGCCAAACATATAAACCCGATATAAATCTGGTATCGCTGTAATTGCACTGACCCGAAGAATAAAGTCGTCTAATCACTTAAACTGTGCGAGAAACAGCGCACATTTATCCTGCGCTATGCGCTGAGTGCTTACACAGGGGTTGCCATGTAATTCTCTTAAATACAAGATTCAGACAGAAACCCTGGCGGAAGATTCCCTATAATGAGTCAGATCGAGGTGCTGTGGACGCTGTCTGGCCTGTGATTTGGCAGTGTCTGTCTTTTTATGACTGCATAAAAGTAAATGGTCAGCTTAGAGCACTGGATAAATGTGATTCCAAACATTAAGTAAAATGTTCCAAATAAAGCTAGAAAAATATTTAGACTTGAGAGTCCTCAGTGGTTGATACCTTTTAATGGCTAACTGAAAAGATGGTAACAAATTGCAAGCTTTCGAGACTACTCAGGTCTCTTCATCAGGCATAGACTAATACAACATCTGAAGAATCACATATTTATACACAAAATAGCACAGAAAAAATGCAATAGGTAAGACAAGTGACATGAAGCAGAACTGTCATTATGGCAGAGGGATTAACATAAATATGACTAGTTCATAGATAAGGAGTGAAGGTTTTATTACCCTCTGATTGGGGTCTGGTATTGTGTTGTGATGACCCTAAAAGGTCAGGGAGGCAGATTCCTTAATTGTTGTAGAACGACATAAAACTCTGGGATATATTCATCCCAGCACTAAGAGTGTCAAAGGTCATCATAAGTTTATATTCCCAGACTTTTCTATCCTTCTCAGATTTGAAGTTAGATTTTAATACAAGTAATTCCATATCTGTAATGCTATGCATTTTTTCTGTGCTATTTTGTGTATAAATATGTGATTCTTCAGATGTTGTATTAGTCTATGCCTGATGAAGAGACCTGAGTAGTCTCGAAAGCTTGCAATTTGTTACCATCTTTTCAGTTAGCCATTAAAAGGTATCAACCACTGAGGACTCTCAAGTCTAAATATTTTTCTATCTACTGGCTAACACGGTACGAAGATACACATCTTTCCTATACCAAATAAAGCTTCAACTCAATCCACAAAAATAGCAAGTCCCCACTCAGGTCTGTCATCTGTTAATTGAAATATAGGGGGCTTCCACGTTACTGTTAATACAAAGGCTTTGGAAAAGCGAAATGGCTCTTCACTCGCTAAAAGAAATTCAGCAAATTCTAGAATTCCAAATCCAAATGCTCTCCTCCCTTCTGAGCCCCACAGTGTGACTAATAAACATTTAGCGTCGACGTTTGGCAATTTTGTAGTGATGAGAGCCCGCCTAATTTATAGGTGCGTGTCCCCAAAAGCAGTGCTTACCACACTTCTAGAAAACTTCCTTTAGGGGTCCAGTTTCCCAAATGGGGTCATTTGTGTGGGTTTTCCACTGCTAAGGCATACCATGAACTCTCCAAACACGATATGACACCTGCACACAATTCCATCAAAGTTTGCTTTCCAAAACGTCAATCCTTCCTGTGAAGCCCCTAGGGGTTCAAGATGCTCACCACACATCTAGATGCATTCCTTGAGGGGTCTAGCTTCCAAATGGTGTCACTTAAGGGCAGTTTCCACTGTTTAGGCACATCAAGGGCTCTCCAAGAGCAACATGGTATCCGCTAATGATTGCACCCAATTTTACGAATTACATAAAACTGACTGGCACTTCCAAGCTAGTATGAACAGGTGCATACTAGAAGCAACCATATCAATATACAATAAACACAAAAAAAAGTTGCACTCTGAAGTGATAAAGCAGGTCAATATGAAATACGTGAAATTTGAATAGCAATATTGCTTCTGGATACTAAGAAAAAACTGAGACGCTTAGCACATAATTTGGCCAATTCATGCATGCAAAGCAGCCAATGACAAGGCGGTCTCAGAACTGCTGCGTCCTACGTGTCTAATGTGAATACCTCTATAAGATTGAAGCAGTATTGCTATTCATACTTCATATATTTCATATTGACATGCTTTAGCACTACAGAGTGCAACTTTTTTTGTTTATTGCATCCAATTTTCAATTAAAAAAGTCAAACACTTCTCCTTCCCTTCTGAACCCGTGGCCTAAACATACTTTTCCCTACATATGGGGTATCGGTGTATTCAGGAGAAATTTCACAACAATTTTTGGGGTCCACCTTCTCCTGTTACCCTTATGAAAATAAAAAAATGGGGCTAAAAGGACATTTATGTGGAAAAATATGATTTTTTTTTTTTTTTCATGACGTTGTAAATTTTTGTGAAGCACCTGGGGGTTCAAGGTGCTCACCACGCATCTAGATAAGTTGTTTGATGACTCTAGTTTTCAAAATGGGGTCACTTTTTGGGGTTTCCACTCTTTAGACACATCAGGGGGTCACCAAATGGGTCAAAGGGTCTGCCTTCGATTCCAGTCTGTTTTCCGTTTAAAAAGTCAAAGGGTGCTTATTCTCTTCTTAACCCTGCTGTGCGCCCAAATAGTACTTTTCCCCAACTTACGGGGTATCGACATACTTGGGAGAAATTGCACAACACATTTTATGGTCCATTTTCTCCTGTTACCCTTGTGAAAATAAAGAAATTTGGGTCTAAAGTAAAATGTTTGTGAAAAAAAGTAAAATGTTCATTTTTTCTTCCACATTACTTTAGTTCTCATGAAGCACCTGAAGGGTTAATAAACTTCTTGAATGTGGTTTTGAGCGCCTTGAGGGTGGCAGTTTTTAGAATGGTGTCACTTTTGGGTATTTCCTGTCATGTAGACCCTCAAAGTCACTTCAAATGTGATGTGGTCCCTAAAAAAATGGTTTTCTAAATTTTGTTGAAAAAATTAGAAATTGCTGATCAACGTTTAACCCTTATAACTTTCTAGCAAAAGAAAATGATGATTCAAAAATTGTGCTGATGTAAAGTAGACATGTGGGAAATATTATTTATTAACTATTTTTTGCAACATAACTCTCTGATTTAAGGGCAAAAAAATTTAAATATTGAAAATTGTAAAATTTTCTACATTTTTGCCAAATTTCCATTTTTTCACAAGTAAATGCAAGTCATAACAAAGAAATTTTACCATTATCATGAAGTACAAGAAAACAATCTCAGAATCAGTGGGACACGTTGAAGTGTTACAAAGTTATAACCTCATAAAGAGACCGTGGTCAGAATTGTAAAAACTGGCCCGGTCATGAAGGTGAAAACAGGCTCGGGGGTGAAGGGGTTAAAATAAATATAATCTCTTTTTTTTATAAATACACATTTGGTATCACTTTGTTCAGAAAAGTCTGATCTATCAAAAAATAAACATAATTAAACATTATGAGCAGAAAAAAATTTAAGAACCCGCAAATTACATTTTTTGTTGGTTATTGCAATATCCCCAAAAATGCTGTAATAAGCAATCAAAACATCACATCCATCCCAAAATGATATAAAAAAAACTACATCTCATGCCACAAAAAATAAGCTGTTGCACAGTTCCATCGACAGAAAATTGAAAACGTTATGAGACTCGGAAAATGGTGAAAAAAAATGTAAAACTTTTTTTAAAAAACTTCTGGGTTTTTTACCATTAAAATAGTCAGTAAAACTGGACGTCTGATATTGCTGTAATCATAATGATGATGAGAATCATATTGAAAAGTGATTTTTACTCTACAATGTATGCCATAAAAACAATTCGCAAAAGACTGCCAGAATTGTATTTTTTTCACAATTTTTCACCACTTGAAATTTTTTATCCATTTTCCAAGTATACTACATCGTAAAATCAAAGTAATCATGTGTCTATGTGGACAGAAAAATAAGCAATGTTGCTCTGGGAATAAAGGGAGGTAAAAAATTAAAACATAAAAATGGAAATTGGCCGCTTTGTGAAGGGACTAAAAGAGCGTGGCAGGTTTACAACAACTTTGCTGATTCCTTACAGAATGAACATCCTACCTGTCCATGAGTTGTGTCTGGTGTTGCAATGAATGTAGTAAAGTTGCAATACCGCAAACATCCTGTGGCGCTGTTTCTGGAGGAAAGCAGCTTTGTTCTTCTAATCCTGGACAATCACTGGCTACTAGAGATGAGCGACTTTGCCTTTTTTAGGGTCGAGTCGGGTTTCATGAAACCGACTTTCTCAAAAGTCGAGTCAAACGAAATCGGCCGACTATCGGGAAAAGTCGGAGGTCCGACTGAAACACGAAACCCAATACAAGTCAATGGGAATAAAAGTCGGCAGGGAGTGGAGGACAGTAAACACACCTACAGTGCCCATTTCAATGCCAACGACATCAATTCTTATTACTTAAGCTTATCAACCTTAATTTACTTTATAATAATAGTAACACATTGAAAACTGGGGTTTTTATGGCTAAAGTTGTGGGGGGGTAGGTCTGGCTCCAGGTTTTTGTGTGCCCCGGGCGAAAGAGTGTCAGTGGGCCCCTTTAACACATACCACAATTCATGATGCTCCGATACGGCAGAGAAATATAGGTATAGTACAATGACAAATACTTCACTTCTTACATTACATATATCTATTTTAAATTGTACAATAGCTCAAAAAACAGACAGTATAGTCCTCCATACAATATTATGGCCACCACATAGTGCGCCATACAGAATAATGAGCCCCATATATTGCTCCATACAGAATAATTGGTCCCATATAATGTTCCATACAGTATATGATGAGCTCCACATAATGCTACAGTATATGATGGTCCCCATATAATGTGCCATACAGTATAGGACGGTCCCCATAGAGTAGAATGAGCCCCACTTATTGCTCCATACAGTATAATGAGTCGCATATAAAGCTCCATACAGTATATGATAGGCCCCATATATTGCTCCATACAGAATGGGCTCCATATAATGCTCCATACAGAATAGGCCCCATATGTGCTCCATATGATGCTGCATACCCTATATGATACCCCATAAATAATGAACCCCATATGATGCTCCAGTGTATGATGTGCCCCATGAATGATGCTCCAGTGTATGATGGGCCTATATAAAGCTCCATATATAATGGGCCCAATATGATGCTCCAGTGTATGATGGGCCCCATTTATAATGCTCCAGTGTATGATGGGCCCCGTATATGATGCTCCAGTGTATGATGGGCCCCATTTATAATGCTCCAGTATATGATGGGCCCCATGGATGATGCTCCAGTGTATGATGGGCCAATATAATGCTCCATATATAATGGGCACCATATGATGCTCCAGTATATGATGGGCCCCATGGATGATGCTCCAGTGTATGATGGGCCCCATTTATAATGCTCCAGTATATGATGGGCCCCATAGATGATGCTCCAGTGTATGATGCGCCAATATAATGCTCCATATATAATGGGCCCCATATGATGCTCCAGTATATGATGGGCCCCATGGATGATGCTCCAGTGTATGATGGGCCAATATAATGCTCCATATATAATGGGCCCCATATGATGCTCCAGTATATGATGGGCCCCATGGATGATGCTCCAGTGTATGATGGGCCAATATAATGCTCCATATATAATGGGCCCCATTTATAATGCTCCAGTGTATGATGTGCCCCGTATAATGTTCCAGTGTATGATGGGCCTATATAATGGGCCCCATATGATGCTCCAGTATATGATGGACCCCATGGATGATGCACCATTGTATGATGGACCTATAGACTGTGTGCAGAATTATTAGGCAAATGAGTATTTAGATCACATCATCCTTTATACATGTTGTCCTACTCCAAGCTGTATAGGCTTAAAAGCCAACTGCCAATTATATAAATCAGGTGATTTGCATCTCTGTAATGAGGAGGGGTGTAGTCTAATGACATCAACACCCTATATAAGGTGTGCTTAATTATTAGGCAACTTCCCTTCCTTTGGCAAAATAGGTCAGAAGAGAGATTTGACGGATTCTGAAAAGTCAAAAATTGTGAGATGTCTTGCAGAGGGATACAGCAGTCTTGAAATTGCCAAACTTTTGAAGCATGATCACTGAACAATCAGCGTGGGCCCCCACCTGCTCAGGGAACCGGCACTTGCCCAGGTGCGCCAGGTGATGACGCCAGCCCTGAGTGGTACATCCCAGTTAGAGATGTGGAAAAACGGGCATATGTTGAGGTGTAGGCTGGACGTTCAGCAGCTTAAAATGGACGAATTGGAGAAGTCGGAGGAAGAGGAGGACAAAGCGAGCCATTTTGCTGGCAACCTATGTGTCATCAGGGGAAGGTAGTACAAAATCCTTTGAAACCCAGGCATGGTTCATTTTGATGAAGGTGAGATCACCAACATTTTTGGTCGACAGCCGTGTCCTTCTTTCTGTCAGGATTGATCCAGCAGCACTGAAGATTCTATCTGATAGCACACTACCAGCAGGGCAAGCGAGCTCCTGTAAAGCATATTGTGCCAATTCAGGCCAGGTGTCCAGTTTACAGGCCCAGTAGTCAAAGGGGAATTAACTGTGAGGGAGAATATCAATAAGGGAGGAGAGGTAATTTTGAACCATAGTTGACAACTGCTGTCTCTTGTCTGTTGCAATCGATTCAGTATTACCACTCGTGTGAGGGTTACTTGAGAAATCAGTCCACAACATGGTCATGAAACCCCTGTTTCCAACGCCACTTCGGCTGTGTGCACCATGAACACCTCTTCCGTTTGGCCCAGTACGGCTCGTGGTAGAACCTGCACCGCTGCTGTGTGCTGGGAATGCCTCTAACAAACGGTTTACCAGAGTTGCTTGTTTGTTCGCCAATATTAGCTCTAGGTTATCTTGTGGCATGATGTTCTGTAATTTGCCTTTATAGCGTGGATCGAGGATGCTGGCCAACCAGTAGTCATCATCCTTCATAATTTTGGCAATGCGGGGGTCCCTTTTTAGGATCCGCAAGACATAATCACACATGTGGGCCAATGTTCCAGGTGTCAATGATGCACTGACAGTGGTGGGTGGAGGAGCACTTTCTGTCAAGTCCACATCCCTCCAGTCACGCACAAACCCTGTACCTGACCTTGGCAAGCCAACATTTTCTCTTGCCCCCTGAGAAGCATCCTCCTCCCCAAAATAATCATCCCCTCATCCTCCTCCTACTCTTCCTCTTCTTCCTCCACCTCTTCCAGAACAGTTCCCTGAGCAGACAATGGCTGACTGTCATCAAGGCTTCCCTCCTCCTTCTCTTCCTCCTCCGCTGCAGACGCCTGATCCTTAATGTGCATCAAAGTTTGCATGAGCAGACGCATAAGTGGGATGCTCTTTCTTATGATGGCGTCGTCTGCGCTTACCAGCAGTGTGCATTCCTCAAAACACTGAAGGACTTTACAGAGGTCTTTCAGCTTTGACCACTGCACACCCAACAACTCCATGTCTGCCTCAAACTGCCTGCCCGTGTATCCTCCCACAAATGCATTACAGCCTGCCTCTGTTCGCACAGCCTCTCAACCATGTGCATGGTGGAGTTCCACCTTGTTGCAACGTCTATGATTAGGCAGTGCTTGGGGAAGTGGAGCGATCGCTGCAGCCTCTGCATACGACTGGAGTCTACGGGCGAGCGACGGATGTGCGAGCACAGTCTTCGCACCTTATGGAACAGGGCTGTTAACTCTGGATAATTAATTAGGA
The DNA here is from genome assembly GCA_033576555.1 of Oophaga sylvatica. NCBI lineage: Eukaryota > Metazoa > Chordata > Amphibia > Anura > Dendrobatidae > Oophaga > Oophaga sylvatica. The sequence continues at coordinate 450,592,579 of JARQOD010000001.1, forward strand.
AGCACTGCACCAACAGGTTCAAGGTGTGAGCCAGGCAAAGAATGTGTCTGAGTTTTGCCAGGGCTATGGCCACCACAAAATTACATCCGTTATCACTGACTACCTTGCTTGGCGCAAGATGTAGACTGCCCAGCCATGACTCAGTTTCTTGCTGCAAGTAGTCGGCAAGTACCTCCGCAGTGTGTCTGTTGTCGCCCAAAGACATCATCTTTAAAACAGCCTGCTGACGCTTACCACTAGTGGGACACCTCGTGTGCAACACTGGCAGCTGCGGAAGGAGTGCTCGTTCGACTGCGCTCTGTCGACGAGCTTTCACTTCAGGAGAAGGAGGAGGGTCGAACGCCTACAGTCAACTGTTGCCTATACCATGGACTAGGCAGCACTGTCCCACCACCGCTGTCCCCTGTGGACCCTGCATCCACCACATTAACCCAGTGCGCAGTGATGGACACGTAACGGCCCTGGCCATGCCTACTGGCCCATGCATCTGTCGTGAGGTGCACCTTTAGACTCACTGATTGTTTGAGTGCATGGACAATGCAGTCTTTTACATGCAGGTGGAGGGCAGGGATGGCTTTTCTAGAAATGAAGTGCCAACTGGGTAGGTCACAGCGTGGGACAGCGTAGGCCATGAGCTCTCAGAACGCTGCGCTTTCAACCAAATGGAAGGGCATCATCTCTAATGAGATCAGTTTGGCAATGTAGGCATTCAAAGCCAGTGAACGTGGATGAGAGGATGAGTACTTTCTTGTCCTACTCAGAGTGTCTGCTAGGATGAGCTGGACTTGAGAGTTGCATATGGGTGAACTAGCGGTGGACATGATGGACTGAGAGGGGGTTGGTGATGGTGGTGGAGGTGATGGCCTAGATTCTGTCTTTCGTTGCAAAAACATTGTGATTCCCTGACTGCTTTGGCCTTGCGACAACACCTCAACATTTCTTGCTGGTGGTGTGCTAACCGGTGGGCTTATAGTGAGGGAAGTGATGGAGCGTTGCTGGCTACCTTCAGTCGGAGCAGGTGCACATGTGCTACCTGAGGTTTTGTAGTCCGTCCACGCTTGCAAGTGCATGTTGATTAAATGTCTAAGCATGCTACTGGTATTCAAATTTCAGAGATTTTTCCCTCGGCTAAAGGTCCTTCCGCACTTCTTACAGATAACCTTTGCCTCATCAATAGGATTTTGGTCAAAAAAGTGCCACACTGCACTCTTCCTACTATGATATAAATTTTCAGATCTTGCACGCTGTGCAAATTTGACCGTCTGGCCAAGCTGTCCTGTAACTCTTTTGGTTATTTTAACACGTTTTTTGGACTGCTACGGGCCTGCCAGATAACCGCTGCTGCAATGTCGATGCCTGCTTCTGATCCTTCCCTCTTCTGAGCTATTGCCAGTGACACCCTCTTTCCCAAATGGATGCCAATCCGGGTCAACAACTGGGTCATCCATCACCTCCTCTTCAATTTCATCTGCACCTTCCTTTGTGTCACCGTGTAAGGTGGTTTAGTATGCGGGAAGGGGCACCTGAGTTTCATCAGGGTCAGATTCTGGCTAAGTAGACTGCGAGGGCAATGTAGTGCTCTGGGTGAATGTACCAGCAGAATGATCTAGCAGTGGCTGTGCATCAGTGCATTCCATGTCAGATTTATGTTGGACTGGGGAATTCAGGATTTGACTTGATAACCCAGGCATGGTATGTGAAAAGAGCTCCATGGAGTAAAATGAAGTGTGGCCTGCCACATCCTTCACTTTTGGTGGGGGTGAATGACACAAGGAAAGGTGTTGTTCCTAACCAGGAGCCTGCACTGATGACTCAGTGCTTGCATTTTTTGAAACTTCAGAAGAGGAGGCGATAGAGCTGGAGGCTGTTTCGGCAATGTAAGGCCGGCGTCACACTGGCGACAGAATCGGACGACTGCAATGCGATGAAAAATCGTATTGCAGTCTGCCCTATGTTAATCTATGGAGCAGCTCCCAGTATCCGTTATTTTGTGGTCTGTTTTAAACGTCCGTGAGCAATCGCAGCATGCTGCGATTGTCACCGATTGTGGGTCGACAATCGCCAATGCAAGTCTATGGGAGCGATGAAAAATCGGATTACAAACGGACTGCATGTGTGACTTGCGATGAAATCGCATCGGTGTCCTTTAGAAAAGCCGGCAATTCATCCCCGGCTATACTGTAAAATCACACTGACAGCTTTAATAAAGACTAGAAAGAATAGATATACACACATAGAATACATATATATATATATATATATATATATATGTAATTGTGACATGTATATATATATATATATATATTTATATTTCCTAGACTTCTACATACTGTAATAGCCGCAAATTCAATTGCCGGCTTCTGTGAAATCACAGAAGCCGACATGAAATAATACATTGTTTAGATACAGTTAACCATGTCATTTCCTGTATTTTGATATTTGTTTAGAACTTACAATTACATGAGTGTATTTGTGCTAAATTTCAGACATGTAGGGGTTAATTAAAGGTGTAAATTCGTTGACAAAAAAATGCGTGGGCTCCCGCTGTATTTTCTCCACCAGACAGACAAAGCAAGCGAGTGGGGGCAGATAATAATAGCCTAGGGAGGGTACTTTTTTTGTGTGCCCCCCCTGGCTACTAACATCTGCCCCCAGACACCCCAGAAAGGGCAAATCTCTAATTAGATTCGCCCTTTCTGGCACTTTGCCCGTCAATTCCCATTGCCCTGTAGCGGTGGCGAATGGGTTAATAATCTCACCTTAATGTCACCTTAGTATTGAAAGGTGACCTTAAGGCAGGTTAATAATTGAGAGCTGTCAATTAGACAACTATCAATTATTAATCCTATTGAAGTAAATAAAAAAAACACACACACACTTTAAGAATAAATAATTTTAATGAAATAAAAACACATATTTTTGACCATCTTTTATTTAAGTCTTAATCCGTTCGAAGCCCTTGTTCTTCTAAAATAAATATAAAATAATAAAACAACATTATTCTTACCTATCTGGCAATCTGTCACGTCCCACGATGTAATCCTTCACAAAGGGTTAAGGGTATGCCACACTAAACAATATCGCTAACGGGATCGCTAAAAAACGTCACTATTTAGCGATCCCGTTAGCGATATTGTTCAGTGCGGCAGCTTCCAGCGACGAGCTTCCTGCTGTGATCTCGCTCGTCGCTGGAATCGTTCCGGACCCTATTTTCTCGTCGGCGCTCCCGCTGGGTAAGTATCTAATCGCTGTGTGGCACCTTTTCTTAGCGATTTAGCGGTACTTTTGTACCGCTAAAGTCGTTAAGAAGATCGCTAACGGCGATAGCGTCGTTAACTATATCGCTAAATGTGGCCGCATTTAGCGATATAGAAACAATCCCGCTAGCGATCTCATTAGTATGCAACGCTAACGAGATCGCTAGCGGGATAGCTTAGTGTGGCAGTACCTTTAACTACTAGCAATCAGATAAGCTGCGCAAGTAATCCTGCGTGCTCATCTGATAGCTCCTGAATGAATGAACTTATCTCCTGCCGACAGGAGAGGATGTGATTCATGAATGAAGCTTAATTGATTGTATCCACTTTCACCTTAGGTCAGGTCACTCAAGTGAAAGTGGCAATAAATCAATTAAGCTCCATTCATGAATCTATTCCTCTCCTTTCGCTGGGAGAGTAACTTATTCATTCAGGGGAATACAGGTCTGAGACAGCATTATTAGCTCTCTGCGACCTGTAACCTGTTAACCCTTTCTGATGGATTACACCGTGGGACCTGACTGTACTTCGGATTGGTAAGAATCATTTTGTTTTTTTATTTTATTTTTATTACAGGAAATGGTTTTAGCAGGAAAATAAAATATTGTCAAAAACTGTGATTATTTCATTAAACTTCTTTTTTATTAAACTGTGTGTGTTTGATTTTTCTATCATACAATAGGATTAATAATTGATAGTTGTCTAATTGACAGCTCTCAATTATTAACCTGCCTTAAGGTCACCTTTCAATACTAAGGTGACATTAAGGTGAGATTATTAACCCATTCGCCACCGCTACAGGGCAATGGGAATAGACGGGCAAAGTGCCAGAAAGGGCGAATCTAATTAGAGATTTGCCCTTTCTGGGGTGTCTGGGGGCAGATGTTAGTAGCCAGGGGGGGGCACACAAAAAAAGTATTATTATCTGCCCCCACTCGCTTGCTTTGTCTGTCTGGTGGAGAAAATACAGCGGGAGCCCACGCATTTTTTTTCAACGAAATTACACCTTTAATTAACCCCTACATGTCTGAAATTTTGCACAAATACACTCATGTAATTGTAAGTTCTAAACAAATATCAAAATACAGGAAATGACATGGTTAACTGTGTCTAAACAATGTATCATTTCATGTCGGCTTCTGTGATTTCACAAAAGCCGGCAATTGAGTTAGCGGCTATAACTGTATGTAGAAGTCTAGGAACTATAAATATATGTATATATACATGTCACAATGACATGTATATATATATATATATGTTCTATGTGTATATATCTATTCTTATTTTTTGATTGAAATATTATTCTTTTGGATCCATTATATGTCAGTTTTGCAAGCCTGCGAGAAAATCTCGCAAGTCGGATGAAAATCGGATGTTACAAGGTACACACACATGCGATTAAATCGCATCTTTGAAGGAAAATCGGATGCCAGAAGGATGTGTGATGTTTTGATTTTGTTCCGATTGTCGACCGTCTAAAACGGACCGATTTTTTGTGGTTGTGTGTGACGCCGGCCTAAGACAAAACCTGTTCCTGATGCTCCGGCTTTAAAAGCGGTTTACCTACTCTCAGAAAAGGGAGCCTTCCAGGCCTTTTGGAGCCAGACGATGATGTAGGCTCAACACCTCCTGCCTTAGGTGCTATTGTGCTTTTGGCACTACCAGCAGATGCACCACCACCACCACCATCAGTACCAGCTGGCCATCCACGGCCACGTCAGCGGCTTCTTCCACCATACTTCCTCATGTTTGGGAAAATGTACCCAAAATACTAGCAGATATATGGTACTGTATCAGAAGCGTATAGCTGTATACGGTGAAGGGGAAAATTCTAAATCTCCGTCTATATTTCAAGAGTAACACACAGACGCTCACAGGCTCAGTATGGATTACACCTGAATTTAAAAAGCAGAAAAAGTGTAATGTATCAGAAGCGTACAGCTGTATACAGTGTTGGGGTAATTTTAAATCTCCGTATATATTTCCGGAGTCAGACACAGACTCTCTCAGGCTCAATAAGAATTAGACCAGAATATAAAAAGCAGAAAAAGAATAATTTATCAGAAGCGTACAGCTGTATACAGTCTAGGGATAATTGTAAATCTCCGTATATATTTCCAGAGTCAGACACAGACTCTCACAGGCTCAGTATGGATTACACCAGAATATAAAAAGCAGAAAAAGGGTACTGTATCAGAAGATGCCAGGTGTATATAGTATTGGGGAAAATTTCAACCTCCGTATATATTTCAGGAGTCACACACAGACTCTCTCAGGCTCAGTAAGGATTAGACCAGAATATAAAAAGCAGAAAAAGAATAATTTATCAGAAGCGTACAGCTGTATACAGTCTAGGATAATTGTAAATCTCCGTATATATTTACAGAGTCAGACACAGATTCTCACAGGCTCAGTATGGATTACAACAGAATATAAAAAGCAGAAAAAGGGTAATGTATCAGAAGATATCAGGCGTATACAGTGTAGTGGTTATTGTAAATCTCCATATATATTTCAGGAGTAACACACAAACTCACAGAGGCTCAGTATGGATTATACCAGAATATAAAAAGCAGAAAAAGGGTACTGTATCACAAGCGTACAGCTGTACACAGTGTTGGGGTAATTTTAAATCTCCGTATATATTTCCGGAGTAGCACAGACTCTCACAGGCTCAGTATGGATTACACCAGAATATAAAAAGCAGAAAAAAGGTAATATATGAAAAGCTTACAGCTGTATACAGTCTAGGGGTAATTATAAATCTCAGTAAATATTTCAGGAGTAACACACAGACGCTCACAAGCTCAGTATGGATTAGATCAGAATATAAAAAGCAGAAAAAGGGTAATGTATCAGAAGATTACAGCTGTATACAGTCTAGGGGTAATTGTAAATCTCCGTATATATTTCCGGAGTAACATACAGATGCTCACAGGCTCAGTATGGATTAGACCAGAATATACAAAGCAGAAAAAGGGTACTGTATCACCAGATACCAGGTGTATTTAGTATAATGAAAAAATTGTAAATCTCTGTATATATTTCAGGAGTCACACACAGACGTTCTCAGGCTCAGTATGGATTAGACAAGAATATAAAAAGCTGAAAAAGGGTAATGTATCAGAAGATTACAGCTGTATACAGTCTAGGAGTAATTGTAAATCTCCGTATATATTTCCGGAGTAACATACAGATGCTCACAGGCTCAGTATGGATTAGACCATAATATAAAAAGCAGAAAAAGGGTACTGTATCACCAGATACCAGGTGTATATAGTATAGTGAAAAAATTGTAAATCTCCGTATATATTTCAGGAGTCACACACAGACTCTCTCAGGGTCAGTATGGATTAGACCAGAATATAAAAAGCAGAATAAGGGTACTGTATCACCAGATACCAGGTGCATATAGTATAGTGAAAAAATTGTAAATTGTAAATCTCCGTATATATTTCCGGAGTCACACACAAATAGTCAGCATGTATTTGTCCGTGATACGAGCCGGGACACGGTTGTGTGGGAGGAGCGTACAGCTCTATACGGTGTGGGAAAAAATGAACGCTCGGTAACTGTGCAGAAAAAAAGAATAAAAGTATTAGTGCTGTGTAAAAAGCAGTCTGCACAGCAGTGTACACACAACAATACAGCTATCAGGCAGCCTAATAACCAGCGCTGCTGCACACAAGAAAATCCTCCCCTGTCACTGTACACTAACTGTACAGCACAATTGCTATCGGCAGAAGCACAGAATCACTTTTCTTTTCCTGTCTAACTCTCTCCCTACTGAGAAACAGCGGCAGCAACCTCTCTCTACGCTAAGATCGGCAGAAGTAAAATGGCGGTCGGCGGTCAGGGCTTTTATAGCCACTGTGACGCCACCCAAAGCAAGCCAATCACTGCAATGCCTTTCTCTAAGATGGTGGTGGACGCTGCCCATGTCATCTCGTTGCCCACAGTCTGCGTCCTTACTCATTGGCTAAAAAAAAAAGGCGCCGGCAAGCATAATGGGAAAACCGACTTTGGCTCTTGGATCGACGACCGCATGGCTGACTTCACTCTATGGTCGGGTTTCGCTCGGCGAAACCCGACTTTGGCGAAAGGTGGCGATTTTTGAATCTGACCAACCTGTTTCGCTCAACTCTACTGGCTACAAATTCTTATGACAGAGGAAACCACTGGGGAATTACTGAAATGTCCTAGTTTGTTATACTTAGGTTCTCCACTTATCCCTGTTTCTACTAGTGATGTTCCATTATTAGATAGGCAATACCAAATTTAAAGGGGTTGTCTATCTTTGGCTACAATTTTACTTTATTTTTTTTACTTAAATGCATGTATTTGGGGTTGAAAATCATTTTTTCGTTTGGATGTTAACTCAATTTTTGCACCATTTGCCTTCTACAGTGTTTGCGTCACATTTTCCAACTGGCTGCAGAATGAGGATAGACCATCATTTGTTATAACTGAACAACCCCTTGAAGGAAGTGACAAACTGGGCAATTGCCCAAAGGCTTCATTTTCATGGTATCCCAATTGACCTAAAGCCCCTGTACATATTAGATAAAAGTCTATTTAACCTGAGTTTGTCAGGATCGGTTGACCAGCTAATGGGCTTGAAGGGGCTTTTCTCACCAAAAGATAAAGTTTGGGGAGAAGGTTACAGAATTTTTAAATTTCTTTAGTTCACAGCTAACAAAAGCCTGCCCCAGAAAAGTTTGGCAGCAGCTTTCTCGGCTGAATATCCCTGTCTATGGCCTAGTTTTGGAACCCCAAATCTCAATGGCTACCATCATTTGATCATGTTCAGTTGGTGCAGGGCTTGTTACACGAGATCTCTGATACACTGTAATGAGTCCTGCATCTGTGTCCGCTGGACCAGGACACTTTTATTCTTTGCAGATCTCTCCTAATTGTAGATAAGTTTTGGACTAATTGGATCACATCCTCGTAGACTTATTACATCTCCATCTTTCCATCCTCAGCAAATTCATTCATTTTATTTATACCCTCAGGTGTCGGTTTAAAGTAAATATTACTCAAAGACAAATATCAGCTCCTCTTGTGTCTCTGTGGCAGCAAATATGTAATATTCAGTGCTCCCTGGTGCTATAAAGTTAATAACAGCATAAAACACACAATATTCTTCTATGTGTGCAGCTATGAATATCAATTATGAGCTTCCCTCCGAGTTCGTGTGTTGCCCTTTAAGCCTTAAAGGGTCTAATTTGTTTTAGGGATAGATTGTAAATTCCTCTTCCATGTACATGTAATATTTACCCCTTTACATCTTATAAATGTGTTTTTTTTTAATGATGTACAATCTGTCACGCACAATGCAAATATCACTCAGTATACAAGCGGAATTTGATTTTTTTTCACTAAGGATATTTTTTGCATTACAGCGTTTTCAGAAAACTGCAATAAAAATGGCTGGTGTCATATGCATCTGTACTTCAGCCCCTATTGTTTGCTAAGGGTCCATACTGCACCTGCAAGGGTCTTTGATTCTATCTGGAGCATACATATCCCTTTAATTACCTTGAAAGCTACGGTACATAAAATGCTAAAACATATGGATACCTGAAGGACCATATTGCTTTATTTAAATGTGTGAATTTGGGGGTAAAAACTATTTTTTTCTAAGTCGATTTCATTAAAAGTACTCCACTGTTTGGTTTTTGCAGAATGAGTTAACTGAGAATCTGTTAGTGAGATCATTCCAATGGAGAGTTTGAAACTCATTTTATTATTATTATTATTATACATTTATATAGCGCCATTTATTCCATGGCGCTTTACATATGAAAAGGGGAAAAATATAGACAGGTACAATAAACATGTGCTGGACAAGGGACACACAAGTACAGAAGGAGAGAGGACCCTGCCCGCGAGGGCTCACAGTCTGCAGGGATGGGTGAGAATACACTAGGAGAGGGTAGAGCTGGTCGTACGATGGTTCAGTACACTGAGGATCATTGCAGGTTTTATCTGTCTTTTTCTGAAGTCTTCAACAATCAAAATTCGGTATTCAACTCAACTTTGATATATTGATGATACGTTTCCATAAATTAGCACAGAGGAGTTAAGAAAAAGACAAAAGCGTTAAACTTCTAGCAACACAAGCTCACTGATAGATTTTTGGCTGACTCATTCTGCAATCAGAGACTGTAAAAAACAAATGATGAAGCAAAATTAAATTTAAACTCAATTACAAAACAAAAAAAAATACTTTTTGCCCAAAACACACTAAAATTACAGAATATGGCCATTGACAATTTAAGTAAAAAAAAAAAGTTATCATAGATAATGAAAAGATAAATGTCCACCAATCATATCCAAGGCCGATAATTAGAACATATCAAAATGGTAGGCAAGGGCAGAAAAAATATGTTTTTCTTTTTTCTTTTTTTTTATTATTTGCTGCACACTAAAAGACCAACAAAGAAAGTAAATAACACATAAATTACTGAATTGATGTCCAAAATAATAATAATAATAAAGTTATAAGAAAAGTTTTACCCCTGCTTGTGAAAAATAGCTAAAATGGTCTCGTCTGGCTCAAAAATAGTGTGGGTATTGATGGGTTAAGTAATCCCCCTTCCTTTCATGTGTCTCCAGTCAATTTCACATGACTAATAGATATTTGTAATTCATAACCAAAGCCTAAGGCAACAATTAGCACAATCATTGGTTCATGCTGCTCAGGGATATCTACAAGTGTTCAGTGCACTGGTACGTAGGATCAGATAGAAACATTAGATACAGATGGAACAGAGAGGAAATACAGATGGACAGAAAGAGACAGACAGAGAGGAAAGAAGCTTATATATGAGATCCAGAGAAACAGAGGATGGAAGGATAGAATAGGAAATGGATGGATGGAAAGATATATACAGTTAGGTCCATAAATATTTGGACAGAGACAACATTTATCTAATTTTGGTTCTAGACATTACCACAATGAATTTGAAGCAAAACAATTCAGATGCAGTTGAAGTTCAGACTTTCAGCTTTCATTTGAGGGTATCCACATTAACCCCTTCACCCCCAAGGGTGGTTTGCACGTTAATGACCGGGCCAATTTTTACAATTCTGACCACTGTCTCTTTATGAGGTTATAACTCTGGAACGCTTCAACGGATCTTCGCGATTCTGAGATTGTTTTCTCGTGACATATTGTACTTCATGTTAGTGGTAAAATTTCTTCGATATAACTTGCGTTTATTTTTGAAAAAAAACGCAAATATGGCGAAAATTTTAAACATTTTGCAATTTTCAAACTTTGAATTTTTTTTCCCTTAAAACAGAGAAATATGTCACACAAAATAGTTAAGAAATAACATTTCCCACATGTCTACTTTACATCAGCACAATTTTGGAACCAAAATTTTTCTTTGTTAGGAAATTAGAAGGGTTAAAAGTTGACCAGTGATTTCTCATTTTTACAACAAAATTTACAAAGCCATTTTTTTAGGGACCACCTCACATTTGAAGTCACTTTGACGGGTCTATATGGCAGAAAATACCCAAAAGTGACACCATTATAAAAACTGCACCCCTCAAGGTACTCAAAACTACATTCAAGAAGTTTATTAACCCTTCAGGTGCTTCACAGGAGCTGAAGCAACGTGGATGGAAAAAATTAATATTTAACTTTTTAGCCACAAAAATGATCTTTTACAAACTTTTTTTATTTTCACAAGGGTAAAACGAGAAAATGGACAGATAAAGTTGTTGTGCAATTTCTCCTGAGTACGCCAATACCCCATATGTTGGGGAAAACCACTGTTTGGGCACACGGCAGAGCTCGTAAGGGAAGGAGCGCCGTTTGACTTTTTCAAACTAAAATTGGCTGGAATTGAGATTGGACGCCATGTCGTGTTTGGAGAGCCCCTGATACGCCTAAACAGTGGAAACCCCCCACAAGTGACACCATTTTGGAAACTAGACCCCCTAAGGAACTTATCTAGATCTGTTGTGAGCACTTTGAACCCCAAAGTGTTTCACAAAAGTTTATAATGCATGGGTGTGAAAAAAAAAAAAAAATTTTCCACAAAAATGATTTTTTAGTCCCAAATTTTTGATTTTTCCCAAGGAAATTGGACCCCAAAACTTGTTGTCCAATTTGTCCTGAGTACGCTGATACCCCATATGTGGGGGGGGGAAACTGTTTGGGCGCACGGCAGGGCTTGGAAAAGAAGCAGTAACGTTTTGGAATGCAAACATTGATGGGGGTCATGTTCCGTTTGTAGTGCCCCAGATGAGCCTAAACAGTGGAAACCCCCCACAAGTGACCCCATTTTGGAAGCTAGACCCCCTAAGGAACTTATCTAGATCTTTGGTGAGCACTTTGAACCCCCAAGTGCTTCACACAAGTTTATAATGCCCGGGCATGAAAATAAAAAATCCTATTTTTTTCCCACAAAAATTATCTCTTAGTCACTAATTTTTTATTTTCCCATAGGTAACAGGAGAAATTGGACCACAAAATTTGTTGTCCAATTTGTCCTGAGTACGCTGATACCCCATATGTGGGGGGGAACCACTGTTTGGGCGCATGGCAGAGCTCGGAATGGAAGGAGCACTATTTGACTTTTTCCAACCAAAATTGGCTGGAATTGAGATTGGACGCCATGTTGCATTTGGAGAGCCCCTGATGTGCCTAAACAGTGGAAACCCCCACAAGTGACTCCATTTGGGAAACTAGACCCCCTAAGGAACTTATCTAGATCTTTGGTGAGCAATTTGAACCCCCAAGTGCTTCACACAAGTTTATAACGTAGAGCCGTAAAATTAAAAAATTATATTTTTTCCACAAAATTGATCTTTTCACCCCAATTTTTATTTTCCCAAGGGAAACAAGGCTCCAAAAGTTATTGTGCAATTTGTCCTGAGTGCGCTGATACCCCATATGTGGGGGTAAACCACTGTTTGGGTGCATGGCAGAGTTTGGAAGGGAAGGAGCGCCGTTTGACTTTTTCAACGCAGAATTGGCTGGATGCCATGTCGTGTTTGGAGAGCTCCTGATCTGCCTAAACAGTGGAAACCCCCCACAAATGACACCATTTTGGAAACTAGACCCCTCAAGGAACTTATCTAGATGTGTGGTGAGCACTTTGAACCCCAAAGTGCTTCACAGAAGTTTATAACGTACAGCCGTAAAAATAAAAAATCCTTTTTTTTTTTACAAAAATGATTTTTTAGCCCCCAATATTTTATTTTCACAAGGGTAGCAGGAGAAATTGGACCCCAAAAGTTGTTGTCCAATTTGTCCTGAGTATGCTGATACCCAATATGTGGGAGTAAACTACTGTATGGGCGCACGTCGGGGCTCGGAAGGGAAGTAGTGACGTTTTGGATTGCAGACTTTGATGGAATGGTCTGGGGGAGTCATGTCGCATTTGGAGAGCCCCTGATGCACCTACACAGTGGAAACCCCCCACAAGTGACCCCATTTTGGAAAATAGTCCCCACAAGGAACTTATCTAGATGTGTGGTGAGCACTTTGAACCCCGAAGTGCTTCACAGAAGTTTATAACGTACAGCCGTAAAAATAAAAAATCCTTTTTTTTTTTACAAAAATGATTTTTTCGCCCCCAATATTTTATTTTCACAAGGGTAACAGGAGAAATTGGACCCCAAAAGTTGTTGTCCAATTTGTCTTGAGTACACTGATACCCAATATGTGGGAGTAAACTACTGTATGGGCGCACGTCGGGGCTCGGAAGGGAAGTAGTGACGTTTTGGATTGCAGACTTTGATGGAATGGTCTGGGGGCGTCATGTCGCATTTGGAGAATCCCTGATGCGCCTAAACAGTGGAAACCCCCCACAATTGACCCCATTTGGGAAAATAGACCCCACAAGGAACTTATCTAGATGTGTGGTGAGCACTTTGAACCCCGAAGTGCTTCACAGAAGTTTATAACGTACAGCCGTAAAAATAAAAAATCCTTTTTTTTTTACAAAAATGATTTTTTCGCCCCCAATATTTTATTTTCACAAGGGTAACAGGAGAAATTGGACCCCAAAAGTTGTTGTCCAAATTGTCCTGAGTACGCTGATACCCAATATGTGGGAGAAAACTACTGTATGGGCACACGTCGGGGCTCGGAAGGGAAGTAGTGACGTTTTGGATTGCAGACTTTGATGGAATGGTCTGGGGGCGTCATGTCGCATTTGGAGAGCCCCTGATGCGCCTAAACAGTGGAAACCCCCACAAGTGACCCCATTTTGGAAAATAGTCCCCACAAGGAACTTACCTAGATGTGTGGTGAGCACTTTGAACCCCAAAGTGCTTCACAGAAGTTTATAACGTACAGCCGTAAAAATAAAAAATTATATTTTTTCCACAAAATTGATCTTTTCACCCCAATTTTTATTTTCCCAAGGGAAACAAGGCTCCAAAAGTTATTGTGCAATTTGTCCTGAGTGCGCTGATACCCCATATGTGGGGGTAAACCACTGTTTGGGTGCATGGCAGAGTTTGGAAAGGAAGGAGCGCCGTTTGACTTTTTCAACGCAGAATTGGCTGGATGCCATGTCGTGTTTGGAGAGCTCCTGATCTGCCTAAACAGTGGAAACCCCCCACAAATGACACCATTTTGGAAACTAGACCCCTCAAGGAACTTATCTAGATGTGTGGTGAGCACTTTGAACCCCAAAGTGCTTCACAGAAGTTTATAACGTACAGCCGTAAAATAAAAAAATTCTTTTTTTTTTTTACAAAAATGATTTTTTAGCCCCCAATATTTTATTTTCACAAGGGTAGCAGGAGAAATTGGACCCCAAAAGTTGTTGTCCAATTTGTCCTGAGTATGCTGATACCCAATATGTGGGAGTAAACTACTGTATGGGCGCACGTCGGGGCTCAGAAGGGAAGTAGTGACGTTTTGGATTGCAGACTTTGATGGAATGGTCTGGGGGAGTCATGTCGCATTTGGAGAGCCCCTGATGCACCTACACAGTGGAAACCCCCACAAGTGACCCCATTTTGGAAAATAGTCCCCACAAGGAACTTATCTAGATGTGTGGTGAGCACTTTGAACCCCGAAGTGCTTCACAGAAGTTTATAACGTACAGCCGTAAAAATAAAAAATCCTTTTTTTTTATACAAAAATGATTTTTTCGCCCCCAATATTTTATTTTCACAAGGGTAACAGGAGAAATTGGACCCCAAAAGTTGTTGTCCAATTTGTCTTGAGTACACTGATACCCAATATGTGGGAGTAAACTACTGTATGGGCGCACGTCGGGGCTCGGAAGGGAAGTAGTGACGTTTTGGATTGCAGACTTTGATGGAATGGTCTGGGGGAGTCATGTCGCATTTGGAGAGCCCCTGATGCGCCTAAACAGTGGAAACCCCCCACAAGTGACCCCATTTTGGAAAATAGACCCCACAAGGAACTTATCTAGATGTGTGGTGAGCACTTTGAACCCCGAAGTGCTTCACAGAAGTTTATAACGTACAGCCGTAAAAATAAAAAATCCTTTTTTTTTTTACAAAAATGATTTTTTCGCCCCCAATATTTTATTTTCACAAGGGTAACAGGAGAAATTGGACCCCAAAAGTTGTTGTCCAAATTGTCCTGAGTACACTGATACCCAATATGTGGGAGAAAACTACTGTATGGGCACACGTCGGGGCTCGGAAGGGAAGTAGTGACGTTTTGGATTGCAGACTTTGATGGAATGGTCTGGGGGCGTCATGTCGCATTTGGAGAGCCCCTGATGCGCCTAAACAGTGGAAACCCCCCACAAGTGACCCCATTTTGGAAAATAGTCCCCACAAGGAACTTACCTAGATGTGTGGTGAGCACTTTGAACCCCGAAGTGCTTCACAGAAGTTTATAACGTACAGCCGTAAAAATAAAAAATTATATTTTTTCCACAAAATTGATCTTTTCACCCCAATTTTTATTTTCCCAAGGGAAACAAGGCTCCAAAAGTTATTTTGCAATTTGTCCTGAGTGCGCTGATACCCCATATGTGGGGGTAAACCACTGTTTGGGTGCATGGCAGAGTTTGGAAAGGAAGGAGCGCCGTTTGACTTTTTCAACGCAGAATTGGCTGGATGCCATGTCGTGTTTGGAGAGCTCCTGATCTGCCTAAACAGTGGAAACCCCCCACAAATGACACCATTTTGGAAACTAGACCCCTCAAGGAACTTATCTAGATGTGTGGTGAGCACTTTGAACCCCAAAGTGCTTCACAGAAGTTTATAACGTACAGCCGTAAAATAAAAAAATTCTTTTTTTTTTTTACAAAAATGATTTTTTAGCCCCCAATATTTTATTTTCACAAGGGTAGCAGGAGAAATTGGACCCCAAAAGTTGTTGTCCAATTTGTCCTGAGTATGCTGATACCCAATATGTGGGAGTAAACTACTGTATGGGCGCACGTCGGGGCTCAGAAGGGAAGTAGTGACGTTTTGGATTGCAGACTTTGATGGAATGGTCTGGGGGAGTCATGTCGCATTTGGAGAGCCCCTGATGCACCTACACAGTGGAAACCCCCCACAAGTGACCCCATTTTGGAAAATAGTCCCCACAAGGAACTTATCTAGATGTGTGGTGAGCACTTTGAACCCCGAAGTGCTTCACAGAAGTTTATAACGTACAGCCGTAAAAATAAAAAATCCTTTTTTTTTATACAAAAATTATTTTTTCGCCCCAATATTTTATTTTCACAAGGGTAACAGGAGAAATTGGACCCCAAAAGTTGTTGTCCAATTTGTCTTGAGTACACTGATACCCAATATGTGGGAGTAAACTACTGTATGGGCGCACGTCGGGGCTCGGAAGGGAAGTAGTGACGTTTTGGATTGCAGACTTTGATGGAATGGTCTGGGGGAGTCATGTCGCATTTGGAGAGCCCTGATGCGCCTAAACAGTGGAAACCCCCCACAAGTGACCCCATTTGGAAAATAGACCCCACAAGGAACTTATCTAGATGTGTGGTGAGCACTTTGAACCCCGAAGTGCTTCACAGAAGTTTATAACGTACAGCCGTAAAAATAAAAAATCCTTTTTTTTTTTACAAAAATGATTTTTTCGCCCCCAATATTTTATTTTCACAAGGGTAACAGGAGAAATTGGACCCCAAAAGTTGTTGTCCAAATTGTCCTGAGTACGCTGATACCCAATATGTGGGAGAAAACTACTGTATGGGCACACGTCGGGGCTCGGAAGGGAAGTAGTGACGTTTTGGATTGCAGACTTTGATGGAATGGTCTGGGGGCGTCATGTCGCATTTGGAGAGCCCCTGATGCGCCTAAACAGTGGAAACCCCCCACAAGTGACCCCATTTTGGAAAATAGTCCCCACAAGGAACTTACCTAGATGTGTGGTGAGCACTTTGAACCCGAAGTGCTTCACAGAAGTTTATAACGTACAGCCGTAAAAATAAAAAATTATATTTTTTCCACAAAATTGATCTTTTCACCCCAATTTTTATTTTCCCAAGGGAAACAAGGCTCCAAAAGTTATTGTGCAATTTGTCCTGAGTGCGCTGATACCCCATATGTGGGGGTAAACCACTGTTTGGGTGCATGGCAGAGTTTGGAAAGGAAGGAGCGCCGTTTGACTTTTTCAACGCAGAATTGGCTGGATGCCATGTCGTGTTTGGAGAGCTCCTGATCTGCCTAAACAGTGGAAACCCCCCACAAATGACACCATTTTGGAAACTAGACCCCTCAAGGAACTTATCTAGATGTGTGGTGAGCACTTTGAACCCCAAAGTGCTTCACAGAAGTTTATAACGTACAGCCGTAAAATAAAAAAATTCTTTTTTTTTTTTACAAAAATGATTTTTTAGCCCCCAATATTTTATTTTCACAAGGGTAGCAGGAGAAATTGGACCCCAAAAGTTGTTGTCCAATTTGTCCTGAGTATGCTGATACCCAATATGTGGGAGTAAACTACTGTATGGGCGCACGTCGGGGCTCGGAAGGGAAGTAGTGACGTTTTGGATTGCAGACTTTGATGGAATGGTCTGGGGGAGTCATGTCGCATTTGGAGAGCCCCTGATGCACCTACACAGTGGAAACCCCCCACAAGTGACCCCATTTTGGAAAATAGTCCCCACAAGGAACTTATCTAGATGTGTGGTGAGCACTTTGAACCCCGAAGTGCTTCACAGAAGTTTATAACGTACAGCCGTAAAAATAAAAAATCCTTTTTTTTTATACAAAAATTATTTTTTTCGCCCCCAATATTTTATTTTCACAAGGGTAACAGGAGAAATTGGACCCCAAAAGTTGTTGTCCAATTTGTCTTGAGTACACTGATACCCAATATGTGGGAGTAAACTACTGTATGGGCGCACGTCGGGGCTCGGAAGGGAAGTAGTGACGTTTTGGATTGCAGACTTTGATGGAATGGTCTGGGGGAGTCATGTCGCATTTGGAGAGCCCCTGATGCGCCTAAACAGTGGAAACCCCCCACAAGTGACCCCATTTTGGAAAATAGACCCCACAAGGAACTTATCTAGATGTGTGGTGAGCACTTTGAACCCCGAAGTGCTTCACAGAAGTTTATAACGTACAGCCGTAAAAATAAAAAATCCTTTTTTTTTTACAAAAATGATTTTTTCGCCCCCAATATTTTATTTTCACAAGGGTAACAGGAGAAATTGGACCCCAAAAGTTGTTGTCCAAATTGTCCTGAGTACGCTGATACCCAATATGTGGGAGAAAACTACTGTATGGGCACACGTCGGGGCTCGGAAGGGAAGTAGTGACGTTTTGGATTGCAGACTTTGATGGAATGGTCTGGGGGCGTCATGTCGCATTTGGAGAGCCCCTGATGCGCCTAAACAGTGGAAACCCCCCACAAGTGACCCCATTTTGGAAAATAGTCCCCACAAGGAACTTACCTAGATGTGTGGTGAGCACTTTGAACCCCGAAGTGCTTCACAGAAGTTTATAACGTACAGCCGTAAAAATAAAAAATTATATTTTTTCCACAAAATTGATCTTTTCACCCCAATTTTTATTTTCCCAAGGGAAACAAGGCTCCAAAAGTTATTGTGCAATTTGTCCTGAGTGCGCTGATACCCCATATGTGGGGTAAACCACTGTTTGGGTGCATGGCAGAGTTTGGAAAGGAAGGAGCGCCGTTTGACTTTTTCAACGCAGAATTGGCTGGATGCCATGTCGTGTTTGGAGAGCTCCTGATCTGCCTAAACAGTGGAAACCCCCCACAAATGACACCATTTTGGAAACTAGACCCCTCAAGGAACTTATCTAGATGTGTGGTGAGCACTTTGAACCCCAAAGTGCTTCACAGAAGTTTAAACGTACAGCCGTAAAATAAAAAAATTCTTTTTTTTTTTTACAAAAATGATTTTTTAGCCCCCAATATTTTTATTTTCACAAGGGTAGCAGGAGAAATTGGACCCCAAAAGTTGTTGTCCAATTTGTCCTGAGTATGCTGATACCCAATATGTGGGAGTAAACTACTGTATGGGCGCACGTCGGGGCTCGGAAGGGAAGTAGTGACGTTTTGGATTGCAGACTTTGATGGAATGGTCTGGGGAGTCATGTCGCATTTGGAGAGCCCCTGATGCACCTACACAGTGGAAACCCCCCACAAGTGACCCCATTTTGGAAAATAGTCCCCACAAGGAACTTATCTAGATGTGTGGTGAGCACTTTGAACCCCGAAGTGCTTCACAGAAGTTTATAACGTACAGCCGTAAAAATAAAAAATCCTTTTTTTTATACAAAAATTATTTTTTCGCCCCCAATATTTTATTTTCACAAGGGTAACAGGAGAAATTGGACCCCAAAAGTTGTTGTCCAATTTGTCTTGAGTACACTGATACCCAATATGTGGGAGTAAACTACTGTATGGGCGCACGTCGGGGCTCGGAAGGGAAGTAGTGACGTTTTGGATTGCAGACTTTGATGGAATGGTCTGGGGGAGTCATGTCGCATTTGGAGAGCCCCTGATGCGCCTAAACAGTGGAAACCCCCCACAAGTGACCCCATTTTGGAAAATAGACCCCACAAGGAACTTATCTAGATGTGTGGTGAGCACTTTGAACCCCGAAGTGCTTCACAGAAGTTTATAACGTACAGCCGTAAAAAATAAAAAATCCTTTTTTTTTTTACAAAAATGATTTTTTCGCCCCCAATATTTTATTTTCACAAGGGTAACAGGAGAAATTGGACCCCAAAAGTTGTTGTCCAAATTGTCCTGAGTACGCTGATACCCAATATGTGGGAGAAAACTACTGTATGGGCACACGTCGGGGCTCGGAAGGGAAGTAGTGACGTTTTGGATTGCAGACTTTGATGGAATGGTCTGGGGGCGTCATGTCGCATTTGGAGAGCCCCTGATGCGCCTAAACAGTGGAAACCCCCCACAAGTGACCCCATTTTGGAAAATAGACCCCACAAGGAACTTATCTAGAAGTGTGGTGAGCGCTATGAAGCCCCAAGTACTTCACAGAAGTTTTATAACATACAGCCGTAAAAACAAAAAAATCATTTTTTTTTTACAAAAATGATTTTGTCGCCCCCAGTTTTTTATTTTCCCAAGGGTAACAGGAGAAATAGGCCAAATTGCACAATAACTCTTGGGGTCCAGAGTATGCTGATACCCCATATGTGGGGTAAACTACTGTTTGGGCGCATGGCAGAGCTTAGAAGTGAAGGAGCACCATTTGACTTTTTCAACGCAGAATTGGCTGGAATTGAGATCAGACGCCATGTTACATTTCGAGAGCTCCTGATGTGCCTAAACAGCAGAAACCCCCCAATTCTAACTCCAACCCTAACCCCAAACACCAATAACCCTAGTCCCAACCCTAACCACAAACCTAACCCTAACACACCCATAACCCTAATCCCAACCCTAATCCTAACGTTAGCACCAACCCTAACCCTAATACTAACGTTAGCGCCAACCCTAACCCTAACTTTAGCCGCAACCCTAACCCTAACGGGAAAATGGAAATAAATACATTTTTTTAATTTTATTATTTTTCCCTAACTAAGGGGGTGATAAAGGGGGTTTGATTTACTATTTATAGCGGGTTTTTGTGATTGGCAGCTGTCACGCTAAAAGACGCTTTTTATTTTTACATTTTGAGAGCTATAATTTTTGCATATTTTGGCCCACAGAGTCATGTGAGGTCTTATTTTTTGCGGGACGAGTTGACGTTTTTATTTGTACCATTTTTGAGCACGTGACGTTTTTTGATCGCTTTTTATTTAGATTTTTGGGTGGTTAGAATGAACAAAAATCAGCAATTCATGAATTTCTTTTGGGGAGGCGTTTATACCGTTCCGCGTGTGGTAAAATTGATAAAGCAGTTTTATTCTTCGGGTCAGTACGATTATGGCGATACCTCATTTATATCATTTTTTTAGGTTTTGGCGCTTTTATAGAATGAAAACAATTTTATATAAAAAATCATTATTTTTGCATCGCTTTATTCTGCGAGCTATAACTTTTTTATTTTTTTGCTCATGATGCTGTGTGACAGCTCGTTTTTTGCGGGACAAGATGCCGTTTTCAGTGGTACCATGATTCTTTATATCGGTCTTTTTGATCGCGTGTTATTTCACTTTTTGTTCGGCGGTATGATGATAAAGCATTGATTTTTTGCTTCGTTTTTTTTTTTTAAGGGGTTCACTAAAGGGGTTAACTAGTGGGACAGTTTTATAGGGGGGGGTTGTTACGGATGCGGCGATACCAAATATGTGTACTTTTATTGTTTTGTTTTTATTATTTACAGGAAAAAATGAATTTATTGGGGAATATTTTTTTTTTTTTTTATGATTTTTTTTTACACTTTTTATTTTTACTTTTTTTACTTTTTTACTTTGTCCCAGGGTGGGACATCACAGTATTTTATCAGATCGCTGGTGTGACAGTCTGTCACACCAGCGATCGCTCTGGCATCGCTGCAGGCTTCCCCAGCGCCTGCTCTTAGCAGGCACTGAGGAAGCCGCTTCCCTGCAGGACCCCGGCGCCATCTTGGATCCGGGGACCTGGAGGGAGGACGGACCCTCGGAACAGCGCGACACATCGCGCTGCTCTGAGGGTCTCAGGGGAGCGCGCAGGGAGCCCCCTGCCTGCGCGATCCTCCCCTGTGCCCCGGGTACACCGCGATCATGTTTGATCGCGGTGTGCCAAGGGTTAATGTGCCGGGAGCGGTCCGTGACCACTCCTGACACACAGTCACGGGTGTCAGCTGTGATAATCAGCTGACACCCGGTGGCGATCAGCTGCGCTCCCCCCGGGAGCGCAGCTGATCGCCCATGACGTACTATTCCGTCCGTGGGAATTAGGTCCAGGGTCACATGGACGGAATAGTACGTCTGATGGCAGAGAGGGGTTAAAATTGGATGAAGGGTTTAGGAGTTTCAGCTCCTTAACATGTGCCACCCTGTTTTTAAAGGGACCAAAAGTAATTGGACAATTGACTCCAAGGCTATTTCATGGACAGGTGTGGGCAATCCCTTCATTATATCATTCTCAATTAAGCAGATAAAAGGGCTGGTGTTGATTTGAGGTGTGGTGTTTGCATTTGGAAGGTTTAGCTGTGAAGGAAACATGCGGTCAAAGGAGCTCTCCATGCAGGTGAAACAAGCTATCCTTAAGCTGCAAAAAACAGAAAAAAACCATCCGAGAAATTGCTACAACTTTAGGAGTGGCAAAATCTACAGTTTGGTACATTCTGAGAAAGAAAGAAAGCACTGGTGAACTCATCAATGCAAAAAGACCTGGGCGCCCACGGAAGACAACAGTGGTGGATGATCGCAGAATACTCTCCATGGTGAAGAGAAACCCCTTCACAACAGCCAACCAAGTGAACAACACTCTCCAGGAGGTAGGCATATCAATATCCAAATCTACCATAAAGAGAAGACTGCATGAAATTAAATACAGAGGGTTCACTGCACGGTGCAAGCCACTCATAAGAATCAAGAATAAAAAGGCTAGGCTGGACTTTGCTAAAAAACATCTAAAAAAGCCAGCACAGTTCTGGAAGAACATTCTTTGGACAGATGAAACCAAGATCAACCTCTACTAGAATGATGGAAAGAGAAAAGTATGGCGAAGGCGTGGTACAGCTCATGATCCAAAGCATACCACATCATCTGTAAAACATGGCGGAAGCAGTGTGATGGCTTGGGCATGCATGGCTGCCAGTGGCACTGGGTCACTAGTGTTTATTGATGATGTGACACAGGACAGAAACAGCCGAATGAATTCTGAGGTATTCAGAGCCATACTGTGTGCTCAGATCCAGCCAAATGCAGCCAAACTGATTGATCGTCGTTTCATACTACAGATGGACAATGACCCAAAACATAAAGCCAAAGCAACCCAGGAGTTTATTAAAGCAAAGAAGTGGAATATTCTTGAATGGCCAAGTCAGTCACCTGATCTCAACCCAATTGAACATGCATTTCACTTGTTAAAGACTAAACTTCAGACAGAAAGGCCCACAAACAAACAACAACTGAAAACCACCGCGGTGAAGGCCTGGCAGAGCATCAAAAAGAAGGAAACACAGTGTCTGGTGATGTCCATGAGTTCAAGACTTCAGGCAGTCATTGCCAAC
Organism: Oophaga sylvatica; assembly: GCA_033576555.1. Taxonomy (NCBI): domain Eukaryota; kingdom Metazoa; phylum Chordata; class Amphibia; order Anura; family Dendrobatidae; genus Oophaga; species Oophaga sylvatica. The sequence continues at coordinate 450,615,419 of JARQOD010000001.1, forward strand.
AAAGGGTTTTCAACCAAGTACTAGAAATGAACATTTTATTTACAATTATTTAATCTGTCCAATTACTTTTTGTCCCTTTAAAAACAGGGTGGCACATGTTAAGGAGCTGAAACTCCTAAACCCTTCATCCAATTTTAATGTGGATACCCTCAAATGAAAGCTGAAAGTCTGAACTTCAACTGCATCTGATTTGTTTTGTTTCAAATTCATTGTGGTAATGTCTAGAACCAAAATTAGATAAATGTTGTCTCTGTCCAAATATTTATGGACCTAACTGTATGGGATACATAGCTAGATGGATGGATAGATAGATAATATATAGATGATAGATAGATAGATAGATAGATAGATAGATAGATAGATAGATAGATAGATAGATAATAGATAGATAGATAGATAGATAGATAGATAGATAGATAGATAGATAGATAGATGATGTACAGCTCTGGCAAAAATTAAGAGACCACTGCAAAATTTTCAGTTTGTCTGATTTTTGTCTTTATAGATATATTTTTGAGTAAAATATAAATTGCTCTTTTATTCTACAAACTACTGACAACATGTCTCCAAATTTCCAAGCAATAAATTTTGTATTTATTTTCAGAAAATGAGAAATGGTCAAAATAACAAAAAAATGCAGTGCTTGCAGACCTCAAATAATGCTAAGAAAACAAGTTCATAATCATTTAGAAACAACAATAATAATGTTTTAACTCAGGAAAAGTTCAGAAATCAATATTTTGTGGAATAACCATGATTTTTACTCACAGCTTTCATGCGTCTTGGCATGCTTTCCACCAGTCTTTCACATTGCTTTTGGGTGACCTTATGCCACTCCGGGTGCAAACATTTAAGCAGTTCTTCTTTGTTTGATGGCTTGTTACTATCCATCTTCCTCTTGATTACATTCCAGAGGTTTTAAATGGGGTTCAGGTCTGGAGATTGGGCTGGCCATGACAGGGATTTGATGTGGTGGTCCTTCATCCACACATTGATTGACCTAGCTGTGTGGCATGGCGCATTGTCCTGTTGGAAAAAACAGTCCTGAGAGTTGGGGAACATTGCCTGAGCAGAAGGAATCCACTGTTTTTCCAGGATAACCTTGTATGCGGCTTGATTCATACATCCTTTGCAAAGATTAACCTGCCCAATTCCAGCCTTGCTGAAGCATCCCCAGATCATCACCGATCCTCCACCAAATTTCACAGTGGCTTGTATGCCTCTCCAGGTCTCCGCCTAACCATTAGACAACCAGGTGTTGGGCAAAGCTGAAAATTAGACTCATCAGAGAAGATTGCCTTACTCCAGTCCTCTATGGTCCAATCCTTATGGTCTTTGGCAAACTTCAGCCTGGCTCACCTTGCTTCTCATTGATGAAAGGCTTTTTTCCAGCTTTACATGACTTGAGCCCTGCCTCTAGGAGCCTGTTACGAACTGTTCTTGCCATGCACTTCACCCCAGCTGCCATTTGCCATTCCTTTTGTAGGTCACTTGATGTCATCCTGCGGTTGCTGAGTGACATTCGAATAAGATGATGGTCATCCCGGTTAGTGGAGGGTCGTTTTCGCCCTCTGCCTGTCTGTAGCTTTGTTGTCCCCAATGTCTGCTGCTTGACCTTGTTGTAGTAGACTGCAGTCGTAGAAATTGTAAGGATAGACGCAACATGACGCTCACTGTATCCCTCTGCTAGTAAAGCCAGAATTGAGCCCTTCTTGTCCTAACTAAAGACTTTTCTTTTCAACTCCTTTGGCATGGTTAAAAGTTATTTTTTCATTCCTATTACTTTTGGGATATTACTAACACTTGTTTTGCCATCCAGCTTGTCCTATTGCAATAGGAGTGTGAACACCACAGCAGTGTTTTTTACACTTTCCTTCGTTAAATAAGATTTGGTTCAGGTGATCACCTAATCAGAAGCACATTAAGTAGAATGAGGTGTACTCTGGTTGGAATTCAACTGGGAATGGAATGGCTGTCAGACATGTAGAGAAGCTGATTTTTATAAAACTGTGCAGTGGTCTCTTAATTTTTGCCAGAGCTGTATAGATAGATAGATAGATAGCTAGAGAGCGATAGATAGATAGATAGATAGATAGATAGATAGATAGATAGATAGATAGAGAGATAGATAGATGATATAAAGATAATAGATAGATAGATAGATAGATAGATAGATAGATAGATAGATAGATGATATAAAGATAATAGATAGATAGATAGATAGATAGATAGATAGATAGATAGATGATATAAAGATAATAGATAGATAGATAGATAGATAGATAGATAGATAGATAGATAGATAGATAGATGATATAAAGATAATAGATAGATAGATAGATAGATAGATAGATAGATAGATAGATAGATAGATGATATAAAGATAATAGATAGATAGATAGATAATAAATAGATGATAGTTGATAGATAATAGATAGATAAATGATAGATAGATAGATGATCAATTGATAATAGATAGATAATAAATAGATAGATAGATAATAGATAATAAATAGAGATTAGCTAGATAGATGATAGATAATAGAGAATATATAGGATAGATAGATAGATAAATAGATAGATAATAGATGATAGCTAATAGATAAATAATAGATAATAGATAGAGAATAGATAGGATAGATAGATGATAGATAGATAATAGATAATAAATAGATAGATAGTAGATCGATAGATAGATTGATAGATAGATAGACAATAGATGATAGATAATAGATAGATTGGTAATAACTGTAAAAAATGGAAATTTATTCAACCACTTAAAAGCCCATGACATTTAACCCCTTAAAGACCGCCGATACGCCTTTTAACGGCGGTCATTAAGGGTACTTAAACCACAGCGCCGTTAATTAACGGCGCTGTGGAAAAAGTGAATAGCGCCCCCCACAGTTTGATTTTCTCCGGGGTCTCGGCTACGTGCGCCCGCCGCGAGGTGCTGGGGGTGGTTGGGCGATTTTCTCTGGGGTGTCCCCAGAGAACATAATAGGGGCGATCGCAAAAGAAAACACACAGCCGCGATCCTGCCTGTAAATTTCTCTCCCCTCTGATGTGATCGCACATCAGAGGGGAGAGAAATAGGGTCCCCGGGAACCCCGATCTCCCCCCTGTACCTTCCTGTGGCCCCTGTGTCCTCCGTCCTCCCCCTGTCCTCCGTCAGCACCCCCTGTCCTCCGATCCTCCAGCGTCTTCATCGTCTTCATCTGGCGTCAGATTCAAAATTTTTTCATTCATTCTCCTGAATCTACATTTTGATCACTGTGATAAACTATCACAGTGATCAAAATAAAAAAAACAGTACATAAACCCCCCTTTATCACCCACTTAGTTAGGGACATATAATAAAATATAGAAATTTTATTTATTTTCATTTTTCCATTAAGGTTATAATTAGGGTTAGAATTAGGGTTAGGGTTATAATTAGGGTTAGCATTAGGGTTAGGGTTAGGCTGGGTTCACACTGCGTTATGGCAGTCTGACAGAGGGACTGCGTTACACCGCGGTATAACGCGGTGTAACACAGTCCGTTAACGCTGCCATTCATCCCCATTTGAGGGCGCATCGAGACGCATGTCGTAAAGCGGCATGCGTTCGCGACGTGCCGTTATTCAGTGACGGAGCCTCGGACGCGGGCTGCAGCGTCTAGGCTCCGTCACCCCTAGCGCAGATGAATCATCGCTGATTCCTCTGCGCTAGCGGGTATAGCATAACGCGATCGCGTTATGCTATACCGTTACCAGCCCGTCAACGCTATGTGTTGAACGGGCTGGTAAAACGCAATATGAACCCAGCCTTAGGGTTAGGGTTATAATTAGGGTTAGGGTTGGAATAAGGGTTAGGGTTAGGGTTACAATTAGGGTTAGGGTTACAATTAGGGTTGGAATTAGGGTTGGGATTAGGTTTAGGATTAGGGTTAGGATTAGAGTTAGGGGCGTGTTGGGGTTAGGGTTGGAGCCAGAATTGAGGGGTTTCCACTATTTAGGCACATCAGGGGGTCTCCAAACACGACGTGGCGTTCAAAAAGTCAAATGGCCCTCCCTCCCTTCCGAGCCCTGCCGTGCGCCCAAACAGTGGTTTACCCCAACATATGGGGTATCAGCGTACTCAGGACAAATTGCACACCAATTTTGGAGTTCTAATTTCTCCTGTTACCCTTGGGAAAATAAAAAATATCTGGCTAAAAAAATCATTTTTGAGGAAAAAAATGATTTTTTATTTTCACGGCTCTGCGTTTATAAATTTCTGTGAAGCACTTGGGGGTTCAAAGTGCTCACCACACATCTAGATAAGCTCCTTGGGGGGTCTAGTTTCCAAAATGGTGTCACTTGTAGGGGGTTTCAACTGTTTAGGCACATCAAGGGCTCTGCAAATAGAACATGACGCCCGCAGAACATTCCATCAAAGTCTGCATTTCAAAATGGCGCTCCTTCCCTTCCAAGCTCTCCCATGCGCCCAAACAGTGGTTTACCCCCACATATGGGGTATCAGCGTACTCAGGAAAAATTGCACAACAGCTTTTGGGGCCCAATTTCTCCTGTTACCCTTGGGAAAATAAAAAAATAGCGGGCTAAAGAATCATTTTTGAGGAAAAAAATTATTTTTTATTTTCACGGCTCTACGTTATAAACTTCTGTGAAGCACTTGGGGGTTCAAAGTGCTCACCACACATCTAGATAAGTTCCTTAAGGGGTCTAGTTTCCAAAATTGTGTCATTTGTGGGGGGTTTCCACTGTTTAGGTGCATCAGGGGCTCCTCAAACGCGACATGGCGTCCAATCTCAATTCCAGCCAATTTTGGTTTGAAAAAGTCAAACGGTGCTCCTTCCCTTCCAAGCCCTGCCGTGCGCCCAAACAGTGGTCCCCCCCACATATGGGATATCAGCGTACTCAGGACAAATTGGACAACATTTGTGGTCTAATTTCTCCTGTTACCCTTGGGAAAATAAAAAATTGGGGACTAAACAATCAGGTTTGTGAAAAAAATATGATTTTTTATTTTCACACCCGAGCGTTATAAACTTCTGTGAAGCACTTGGGGTTCAAAGTGCTCACCACACATCTAGATAAGTTCCTTAGGGGGTCTAGTTTCCATAATGGGGTCACTTGTGGGGGGATTCCACTGTTTAGACACATCAGGGCCTCTATAAATGCGACATGGCGTCCAGCCAATTCTGCGTTGAAAAAGTCAAACGGCGCTCCTTCCCTTCCAAGCTCTGCCATGCACCCAAACCGTGGTTTACCCCCACATATGGGGTATCAGCATGCTCAGGACAAATTGCACAAAAACTTTTGGGGTCTTGTTACCCTTGGGAAAATAAAAATTGGGGTGAAAATATCATTTTTGTGGAAAAAATATGATTATTTTTTTTCACGGCTCTACGTTATAAACTTCTGTGAAGCACTTGGAGATTCAAAGTGCTCACCACAAAACTAGATAAGTTCCTTAAGGGTCTAGTTTCCAAAATGGGGTCACTTGTTGGGGGTTTCCACTGTTTAGGCACATCAGGCGCTCTCTAAACGCGACATGGCGTCCAGCCAAATCTGCGTTGAAAAAGTCAAATGGCGCTCCTTCCCTTGCGACCTCTGCCGTGCGCCCAAAAAGTGGTTTACCCCCACATATGGGGTATCGGCGTATTCAGGAGAAAATTGCACAACAAATTTTTTGGTTCATTTTTTCTTTTAACACTTGTGAAAATAAAAAAAAATTGGTTCCGAAGTAAAGTTTTTGCAAAAAAAGTTAAATGTTAATTTTTTCCTTCCACATTGCTTCAGCTCCTGTGAAGCACGTAAAGGGTTAAAATACTTCTTGAATGTGGTTTTGAGCACCCTGAGTGGTGCAGTTTTTAGAATGGTGTCACTTTTGGGGATTTTTTATCATATAGACCCCTCAAAGTGACTTCAAATGTGATGTGGTCCCTAAAAAAAAATGGTGTTGTAAAAATGAGAAATCGCTGGTCAACTTTTAACCCTTATAACTTCATAACAAAAAAATTTTGTTCCCAAAATTGTGGAGATGTAAAGTAGACATGTGGGAAATGTTATGTATTAAGCAACTTATGTGACATATCTCTCTGATTTAAGGGCATAAAAATTTAAAGTTTGAAAATTGCTAAATTTTCAAAATTTTTGCCATATTTCCATTTTTTTCATAAATAAAAGCAAGTCATATAAATTTTTTTTACCACTAACGCGAAGTACAATATGTCACGAAAAAATAGTCTCAGAATCAGCTGGATTCGTTAAAGCATTCTAGAATTATAACCTCATAAAGTGACAGTGGTCAGAATTGTAAAAATTGGCCCGGTCATTAAGCTGCAAAATGGCTCTGTCACTAAGGGGTTAAAGCAAAAAGCAGTAAACAACAAGGCGACACGTTTCGAACGCAACACAGCATTCTTCCTCAAGGCCTGATGGGAACAATGAGTGAATCCAAGAAGATAAGAAAATCACATGACATATAAAACTATACAAAATGGGATAAAATACATTTAAATCCCATAAAAAAAGAGAAAAAAAGAATAAACAAGACAACAATCAGAAATGCCTTACAGTGGCACATAATATGGCGGCGCAGAATATCCAGAAGGATTCTTTGGGTTTCCATGTGTCGCCATACAGTCCATACAGTCTCCTGCACGCTGTTCTGTCGTAGTATGTGTGTGAAAAAAAATATTTTCTTCCGTAAAATACCTTTTTGCTTATAAAGAATTATCGGCACGTTAATATTTGAATGACTATGAAATGCCCGCAGACTGCCCTGTTTTTTTTTTTAATCTTTCCATTAATTTTGAGGATGGGGTTTGAACATGAATCCTGACAAAAGTTCATTATTGTAGTTTAGAACATCCAAATTAATGAGATTAATTAATCTCAGTCTTCCATAAAGAACACTATTTAAATGAAATGATGAGGATTGTAATGACATAATTACCGCACGAAGGATTGCGAGATAAAATCAAAGTGATTGTACTAAGACGTTCAATAGCTTTTTTTCCCCCTTCTTCTTCCACGATCTCCTTAAATTATCTCTTACAGCTGAAATGACAAAACATCGGCACAATCTTCTATTTAATGGATGTGAGTCAGTCTACCTTCCCCACCCCCCAAAAAAAATCTGGGGTGCAGTTAATATCAGTTCATGCCTTCACTTTGCATCAATTTCCCAGCAACCTCTTTCTTGCATCTCAATGGCCTCAAAATATCAAAAAGTGCTGGTTTGGATGCTTGTACCGGAATATCGTACCCCATATACAATAACTGGTTCCTTGGCTTAGTGAAACTTGATAGAACAAAGCAGAAAAATATAAAAATTATGTATTTTAAAATATAAAAAGAATCCAATAAAAATTATTATATTAATCTGCATAAAAATGAATGGCAGACCATTCGGTATTTATTTAAAAAAGATAGTTATATAAGACGCACGTTTCGGAGATATTCCTTCGTCAGGGAGTTATCTCCGAAACGCGCGTCGGGGCGCGTAGCACACCATTACTCTTTTGATCCCTTATGATAAGGTAATAAATTTGGTCTGTTCTTAGTTCTATGGTCTGACTGCCTCAGTGTGGTAGCTTCGGTGGTACATGTTTTGCGATAGGGGCACTCTTTTGATGAAAGTGAAACCTTTATATCCCCTGTGATTAAGCACACACATTGCAGGTGGGGGACTTCTGTTTTGCAGCCAGGAGCATTTTTTTGCACTATTTGCACATTTGCTAAGTATATTTGCACAAGGACCTGTGATTAATAGATTTTGCAGGTGGGGAATTCCCTATTATAGCTAGGAGCATTTTTGCACGTTTTGCACAATTACCAAGGATATTTTGCACATTTGTTGGGAGAAATTACAGACATTCTTACACTGTTATTTCTATTAACTATTTATTATTGAGATTTTGGAATATATGATATGTTTAGTTTTTATTAATTACGGTATATACACTGTCACTTTCTTTTTTTGCGATTTACGGTAAATATTTAATTATTTATTTTATTTATTTTATGTTGGTTGCTCCTTGCTACTGCTATTTTTATCTATGTTGAGCTGCACATAATCACTGAGTTTGACTATATACATATTATGGGCCATTTATGTAATCATTATTGGTGTGTTTTTATGTACCGTGTTATAAAACCATGAATTATTAATAAAGGTTTTTAATTTAAAATTTGTCCTTTGCCCCCTCTTTTATAATTTTACAACTTTATATTCCATGGATATAACTATCTTTTTTAAATTAGTGAAACTTGATAGTTTATAATTGATTTTACACATTTTGAGGAAAAAACCTCTGTTTAATTAAACCTGATGAGAATATGTGTCACGAAATGTAACAGGGGGTTGGTCAGCGGACGGCACAACACACACACAACGGGATGGAAATGGGGAGAGGAAGGCTCTACCGATAGTGAATGAAGGATGGACACTTCTTGAACTCCATCCTGAGCTTGTCCCTGTACTTTCTTAACGCCCTAAGCCGGCCCTTCCCCCATCGCCGTCAGGATACCTCGTCCCTCGCTGTCACCTCACACTGCCCTCGCTAGTGCACTGGCTGGCAAGGGCGCTAGTCTCACCACTGCAGATGGTACAACACAGGGGACAGTAACAAACATGAGGCAGACAAGGTTAAAAATACAACACTTAGCATAGCAACTTTCTCTGCTGCTAATAACCGCACAGCACAGCAGAAGAAAGGCACCAGGACCACAAACTCCACTAAACCAGCAGATTCACCACTGCAACCAGAGAGCTCCTTACTCCAGGCTTGGTCAACATAGATTGCTCTATCACTAACAGCCAGGTGATGCATCAGGTGACTATTGAAAGGAAGGTGGGAGTGGTCACCACCCACTCCAGCCGACCTAGCAACTCTGCAATTGCTGCATGCTGCCAGCAAGGGAAACTGACATTACCCCCCCCCCCCAACTTGAAAGGAAAAAAGTTATATTTAAATCATAGTGGAACCAGAGCTGCCACGCATCCAAAAATGGATTGTGACAATATGTATATATACAGTCCTCAACAGCAATAAGGAAAAGTCATGGAATTATGGAAATCACAGGATGAATAGACAGGTAAATGAAATGGAAATAATGAAACAATGGAAACATTTTCAAAAAATCTTGATTTATTCAGTCTGGAGTATGAGCCCACTTACAGGAATCCCAGCTCTTCCAGCCTCGGTTGCTGTCTCTGAGGTAATTAATGGTCTTCTGAGGAAGGTTCTGTCATCAAAAGCACTTTGAAAAATTATCAAGATCCGCTGCTGGCAGCTCCTGTGTAATCACCGATCGATGACATCCCAGATGTGCTCGTTAGGAGATAAGGCCATTGACTCTGCAGGGCAGATAGCCATTAATAATGTCATTGATGGCAGCCGAGGCTGTAAATGCCGGGATTTCTGTGTCTGATGCTCATACTCAATAAATCAAGATGTTTTGAAAATTATTATTTCCATTTTTCAGCATTTGCAGATCATTCACTAGTGACAGGCGGTCCCGTGGATGTTGGGGTCCGTTGGGTTCTGACGAACTTTTAAACAAAGTTTTAATTGGCTTCCAGAATGGTATTTGAACCCGTGCCACTTGAAATAAATGGGGGGCCCTAACATCCGGCATTTCCCATTCTGTTATTTGTATTACAACTTGAAAAAGGCCTGCTCTGATTGTAACATTACTACTGGTCATAGCGCTATGGTTCCCACGCTGTCACACTGATGAGTGTATAAGCCAGCAACTGAGACCAGCGGTGAAAAGATTACCGCAAGTCACAGGTGTCGAATAATGAGCGTACTACTCTCATCATTGTATGGCTGGTCTCGCTGATAGCAGTGAGAGCAGGTGTGTGCTGATGAGAGTATTCATCAGCCGGCAGCTGTCCATTTAGCTAATAAATAAAAGAAAAGAATGGAGTGGGGTCCCTTCTATTCTTGATAACCAGTGCAGGCAAAACCAAGAGCTGCAGGCTGCAGCCCTCAACTGTCAGTTTTATCATGGCTGGTTATCAAGAATAGACTGGACCCCATGCCTTTTTTAAAATTATTTAAATAGTCAAGAATCTATGGGGTCTTGTCAAGAGGAAGATGAGAGACACCAGACCCAACCATGCAGACGAGCTGAAGGCTGATATCAAAGCAACCTGGGCTTCCATAACACCTTAGCAGTGCCACAGACTGATCGCCTCCATACCACGCCGCATTGATGCAGTAATTGATGCAAAAGGAGCCCCGACCAAGTATTGAGTGCATTTACTGAACATACATTTCAGTAGGTCAACATTTCGGATTTTAAAATCATTTTTCAAGCTGATGTTATAAAGTATTCTAATTTACTAAGATAATGACTTTTGGGTTTTCATTGGCTGTAAGCCATAATCATCAACATTAACAGAAATAAACACTTGAAATAGATCACTCTGCTTGGAATGACTCTATATAATATATGAGTTTTTTTGTACTGAAGAACTGAAATAAATTAACTTTTTGATGATATTCTAATTTTGTGAGAAGCACCTGTATGTGCATGTGTGTTTTTGGTGTGCATATACAGGTGCATCTCACAAAATCAGAATATCATCAAAAAGTTATTTAAGTGTAGGGGCAGGAGTTTCAACAGGTGGAGACAAAAAACAGGATGGACAACCACAGTGTCGCACCTTAATTGCGCTTTTATGGGTCCATTCTATCAGATTCTATTTATCATAAAGTATCGGGTTTGTACTGCCATTTCATTCCTCTTTTCAGATATTGTATGCATCTTTGATATAGCACCACCTTGAAGCCATCCTAATAAGAGGTTGTTAAAGAAAAAAACGGGTGTTTTGACACAAAACAAAGGCTAAAAAATTGGTGCCCCTATATCTTTTCTTTGACATGCCACATATACTGTATGTCAGTGCGGGCTCACCAAACAGATTAGCCCTTACTCCAGAAGCAAAACTGTTATGTTTAGGTAGCTGACGAGGCAGGAGCAAAAAACCACATAGGCAGCCTAACACCAGAGAGGTTGGAAACTAATAGGTTGCAGACCCCTAAACTAACCGCACAACTAGAAGCAGCCGTGGGACGTTCCTACGGTGCCCTAGATGCCTCATCACAGCCGGAGAGATAGCTATCCCTGAAGATGGAAAGAGGAAAGCTAACTGCCCCGGAGTAGACCCCAAAAGAATAGGAAGCCCCCAGACATATAATGGAGGTTAGACAAGATGAAAATACGAACACAGACAGAAAATAGATTGAGCAAACACTGGGGCCCAAAACTATCTAGATAGGACAGCACAGGAGAGAATACTGTCTGCAACCCAAAAAACCCTAGGAAAAACTCCAACACTTCTGAATCCAAAAATACTGAGACCACACGGTCTCAGACCTATATCAGATCTCTGGTGTGGACACGTAGCAACCCAGCAGTAAAATATCACAAGAACTGAGCAAATGAACAAATACAAAAAACTAATGGAGACCAGCCAAAGCCCCCAAAGGGGACCCGGGTGAAGACAAAAAGCAATGCAGCAAAAAGCAAAGAATTCAAACCACAGAAAAAAAACTGAAAGAGACTTAACTGAATGCAAGCAGGAGACAGCAGAAAAGCAAGCTGAATTCCAACCTAGACCAGGAAGAACAATTGATCACCGGCGAGGATCATGGGAGGTCAGCTCACCAATACAGTGTATAAAGATAAATTGTGTGCACAGCCTGAAAGGTGCCAGAGTAGGTTCCTACACCGTGAAGATAATGAAAAGAGAACTCGGCACTCAACTTAGCGAAAAGGGTAAATATTTATTGTAGTCCACGGTAGTGAAACGTTTCGGTCCTAAATTTCGGACCTTCATCAGCCACTACATATATGTAATACAAAAACAAAAAGGATTTTCAAAATTCTTACAATAAAGATAAAAGTAAAGTTGCAAAGAAAACATAATAATATAACCAAGGTATGTACAATAGTATAATATGAACGTGGTTTACTAGAGAAAATCATCTTTATATAGAAGTATGCTAGTCCTCAAATAGTTAGGGACAGACTCTTCAGACCAGATGAGACGTGAGGGTGATATAGCACAGAAAATAAGACGTACCATTAAGTACCGGGAGGGGGTAGAAATACCCAATTCAGAGGTAAGCAGTAGATACTGTTGGGATCTGGTGGGTGATAAGACATAATGAGAAAAAGTGACAGCGGCCCGTGATCAAAAATATCAAAGGTATGACATACCAGGTAGATCTCCAAAGTAAGGGTTAAAGGTGAGTATCTGAAAACAAAAGCCTCATTCAATTCATCCAGTAGTGGAGGCATATAGGGGAATAGATCCGGTGTACGAACCGGCGGTGATCATACCTGGGTGAGAGTTTTAAGTCAGGTCTCCGCTGCATGCCGTGGGAGGGACGCGGTATCCGCCGCTGGTCCTTGTGCAGTGAAGGCAGACTCAGCATTAGAGACTAAAAAGGGGAAAGGGCGGGACTAGTGATTTAGTCTAGCCAATAGCGGTGGTGGGTGTGAGAACTGGGAGAGTCATGGGCGGAAACTGATGGCCGTGCGTGTCACAGGAAGAAAATTGCGTTCTAGAGTAAGTGCTGAGAGGGATTCCGGTATGAGGAGGTTAATAGCAAGTGAGGTGACGTGCTCAAAGGTGGATAGCTGAGCAGAGGATCCACAGACAATTCTTTTAGTACAAGCGGCTCTAGAGGAAAAGAAATAAACTGTTAATAAATGCAGAGACATACCGGTGTCAAGTATAATAGACAAGTGATTGCACCATATCTTAATACAGCAAATAAGTATAGAAATATAGGCAGATTCTGATAAATCAATATCTTAAAGAGATATGAGCCGCATGCGGTCATTATTTGTCTGTAACTAAATGGTCCCACATGTGCATGGAAATTATGAAAATATATACCTTATAATCCATGTTAGAGATGTGTATCAGAGCATATTCTATTGTGGACTGGTAATCACAAAATAATATTATATTATTATTAGACAATATAATGTCAGTGGAGAAAAGTACCAGAACCTATTGTGCTGTAGACCGGCGATCACATAGCAATATAGTTTTAAACAGTATAATGTGATTGATGAACTCTCATTACATTTTTTTATGAAAAATAGCGTTTGTTCGCACACCCGCTCAAGTCTGTGACGATACATATAAAAGCCTATGTACTAGATAGATGTGTAGATGTGCACACTTATGTCAGAAGTCCTAATGGTCCAGAATAAAATAGTATCCGATAGAAACGGACAATTCATAGGAAGGATAGTAGATCATAGTCTCGGTTGAGACCCTTAGGTGACAGTGTGTCCAATGTATGGATCCAATAGGCCTCACGGCGTTTTAGTTGCCGTATCCGATCACCACCCCTTCTTGATTGTGGTACCTGTTCCAAAATTTGGAACCTCAGTTGAGCTATTGTATGACCCGCGGAAATGAAATGAGACGGAACAGGCAGAAGTGTATTTTTGCAGCGGATAGTAGATTTATGTTTTGAAATACGGTCCTTTGCTGGTTGAGTCGTTTCGCCAATATATAAAAGGCCGCATGGACACTTGATGGCGTATATGACATAAGGGGTATTACAGGTAAAATAGCCCCGAATTCTGAATGTTTTGCCAGTATAAGGGTGATGAATAGTCTCACCCTTTAAGACATTAGAGCATTGGGTGCAGTTAAGGCAAGGGAATGTGCCTATTCTAGGTTTTTTAATGAAACCTTGTGTTGTCCTAGGTTTTGTAGACCCTAGGTCAGCTCGAATTAAGGAATCTCTCAGATTAGGGGCACGGCGAAAACAGGGGAGGAATGGTTTTGCAAATTCGGAGATATCTGGATGGGCTTTTTGTAGAAGGGGCCAATGTTGGCGAATAGATCTGTGGAGGATATATGCAAAAGGGTGATAGGAATGTACAAAAGTTATTCTGCCTGTATTATCCTCTCTGTTATGGGTTCGTGTAGACAAAGAAAGATCCAAGGTACGCTGTGGGTAACCCCTCTCTATGAACTTAGCATTCATCTCCGTTAAACGTTTATTCAGAATGGTAGGGTTAGAAACAATTCGTTTCACCCGGTGAAACTGTGACCTGGGGATTGAGTTTTTCATAGTAGTGGGATGAAAGCTGGAGAAATGAAGTAAGCCATTGCGGTCAGTTGGTTTGTTATATAGATCCGTGGTCAGTTTGCCCTCAGGATCTTTGACGACCATTGTGTCCAAGAAATTAATTTTGGACGGGTCGTGGGAGATGGTGAAGCTAAGGCCCGGCCATGATGTATTAAGGAATTGATGGAAAGAGATGAGGGACTCGAACGTGCCCCCCAAATGCAAAAAACGTCATCAATGTAGCGTTTCCACGTTATCACGTTATCCCTAAACAGGGGACTACTGTAGATGACTGTTTCTTCAAAATGAGACATGTAGCAATTAGCATATGGGGGCGCTACGTTCGAGCCCATTGCGGTCCCGCGTATCTGGAGAAAAAAATCATCCTGGAACATGAAGTAGTTTTTGGTTAGTACGATAGTCAGAAGGTCAATACAAAGGTTGATGTGTGTACTACTGAAATCAGAGATTTCAAGAAGATGTCGTACTGACTGTATGCCATGTGAATGAGGTATAGAAGTGTAAAGATCCTTTACATCAAATGTTACCAATAGAGAGTCTCTAGGGACGTGATCAATTGAACGAATGATGTCCAGAAAGGATCCAGTATCCAGAATAAAAGAGCGGCTAGTCTTAATCAGGGGGGTCAAGATTTTTTCCAAATAAATCGCAATGGGAGATAGAATCGAGTCAGATGCTGCGACAATAGGTCGGCCTGGGGGTTGTTGGAGATTTTTGTGAATTTTAGGTAATAGGTAAAAAACCGGAGTTACTGGGTTTTGAGATATGAGGAAATCATATGTTTTCTGGTCTATGATTCCAGCTTCACAGTATCCCCCCACTATGTCCTTGATGTAGTGTCTGGTTGTATTAGTGGGGTCATTGCTTAATTTGCGATAGATGGTGTCATCATTAAGTTGACGGAGGGCTTCTGAGATATAATAGGAGCGGTCCATGACCACAATGGCTCCCCCTTTATCGGCGGGTTTTATGATTATGTTGTTGTCTGTTGAAAGAGATCTGAGTGCATGGTGATCTACTGCTGACAGATTCGTTGAATAGTGTAATTTACCTCGGTCTATGTCTGATTTAAGGGCATTAAAGGAGGAATCGATAACATCAATAAACGTTTCTAGGGCATTGGAACCCCTTGGTGGTCTAAATGTGCTCTTGCTCCTAAGACCCAAAGTAGTGACGGAAAGGCGATTCGTGTCTGTAATAGAATCTCGTATAATAGGTGTTTCATTCATAGGTTGTGAAAAATACACCTTAAGTCTGAGTAGTCTGTAAAACCGTTGGAGATCCATTTCTAAGTCGAATGTTCTGTATTTATAGGAGGGGCAGAAACTCAGTCCCTTCTGTAGGACATTATATTCTGCAACGCTTAGTGTCCGTGATGAAATGTTTATGACCAGAGGGCACGTACCTGGGATCGTGTGGTCCGTTGTTGCTCGTAGTTGCCCCTGCGGTCTGTGCCCCCATCTGGTCCTCTTCTTCGTTGTGTTCGTCGTCGTTGGCCTAAAAAAGAGGTTGACAATGTTGTTTGGCCACTGCGGTCTTGTTCTGAGCCAGAGGTGGATACGTCCGTGGATGATCTTTGTGCAGGTCTGGAGAAGGTGCGCCATGAGGGTCGTTTGTCCTGCCACTTATAGACGCGGTCAAGATCGTAATCTTCCTGGTCCCTTGCAAACTTCCGTCTCTTCCGGTCTTCAATGTCCTTTCTATGTTGACCAATATTGTTGCTAATTTGTGTTTTAAGTTGTGCAACTTCCTCAGGGGTGCCAGTACTTGATAGTTGTGTCTCGATAGATTGGATAGATTCAGAGCTACTGGTGATAGCCTTTTGTAGATGCTCTACGGTTAGAAGCATAAGGTCAAACGAGCATTTGTTCAATATTTGTTCATATTTATGACAGAAATCGGGGGAATCGGAAAAGAGGGTGGGGCGGAGGGGAACCCGTAAGCCACGGGGTATTCTCTGTACACGAAGATACTCTGTTAGAGTTGCACAATGCAGTTCTAGATTCGTGTGGTGGCGCAGCTCCCTCTCTAGATCTCGTCCACGGGTTTCCCTTGGTGGGGCCCTGAGGAAGTCACTGGAAAGGGTAGTCTGTGCTAAAATATTTGAGGTTTGGTCAGCATTATATGAGAAAGTCTGAGAAGAAAGTGACATGACCACAAGGCGTGCGACACGGATAGGTACTCAGTGTATAAAGATAAATTGTGTGCACAGCCTGAAAGGTGCCAGAGTAGGTTCCTACACCGTGAAGATAATGAAAAGAGAACTCGGCACTCAACTTAGCGAAAAGGGTAAATATTTATTGTAGTCCACGGTAGTGAAACGTTTCGGTCCTAAATTTCGGACCTTCATCAGCCACTACATATATGTAATACAAAAACAAAAAGGATTTTCAAAATTCTTACAATAAAGATAAAAGTAAAGTTGCAAAGAAAACATAATAATATAACCAAGGTATGTACAATAGTATAATATGAACGTGGTTTACTAGAGAAAATCATCTTTATATAGAAGTATGCTAGTCCTCAAATAGTTAGGGACAGACTCTTCAGACCAGATGAGACGTGAGGGTGATATAGCACAGAAAATAAGACGTACCATTAAGTACCGGGAGGGGGTAGAAATACCCAATTCAGAGGTAAGCAGTAGATACTGTTGGGATCTGGTGGGTGATAAGACATAATGAGAAAAAGTGACAGCGGCCCGTGATCAAAAATATCAAAGGTATGACATACCAGGTAGATCTCCAAAGTAAGGGTTAAAGGTGAGTATCTGAAAACAAAGCCTCATTCAATTCATCCAGTAGTGGAGGCATATAGGGGAATAGATCCGGTGTACGAACCGGCGGTGATCATACCTGGGTGAGAGTTTTAAGTTAGGTCTCCGCTGCATGCCGTGGGAGGGACGCGGTATCCGCCGCTGGTCCTTGTGCAGTGAAGGCAGACTCAGCATTAGAGACTAAAAAGGGGAAAGGGCGGGACTAGTGATTTAGTCTAGCCAATAGCGATGGTGGGTGTGAGAACTGGGAGAGTCATGGGCGGAAACTGATGGCCGTGCGTGTCACAGGAAGAAAATTGCGTTCTAGAGTAAGTGCTGAGAGGGATTCCGGTATGAGGAGGTTAATAGCAAGTGAGGTGACGTGCTCAAAGGTGGATAGCTGAGCAGAGGATCCACAGACAATTCTTTTAGTACAAGCGGCTCTAGAGGAAAAGAAATAAACTGTTAATAAATGCAGAGACATACCGGTGTCAAGTATAATAGACAAGTGATTGCACCATATCTTAATACAGCAAATAAGTATAGAAATATAGGCAGATTCTGATAAATCAATATCTTAAAGAGATATGAGCCGCATGCGGTCATTATTTGTCTGTAACTAAATGGTCCCACATGTGCATGGAAATTATGAAAATATATACCTTATAATCCATGTTAGAGATGTGTATCAAAGCATATTCTATTGTGGACTGGTAATCACAAAATAGTATTATGTTATTATTAGACAATATAATGTCAGTGGAGAAAAGTACCAGAACCTATTGTGCTGTAGGCAGGTGGTCATATAGCAATATAGTATTAAACAGTATAATGTGATTGATGAACTCTCATTACATTTTTATGAAAAATAGCGTTTGTTTGCACACCTGCCTAAATCAATATCTTAAAGAGATATGGGCCGCGTGCGGTCATTATTTGTCTGTAACTTAATGGTCCCACATGTGCATGGAAATTATGAAAATATATACCTTATTATCCATGTTAGAGATGTGTATCAGAGCATATTCTATTGTGGACTGGTAATCACAAAATAATATTATATTATTATTAGACAATATAATGTCAGTGGAGAAAAGTACCAGAACCTATTGTGCTGTAGACCGGCGATCACATAGCAATATAGTTTTAAACAGTATAATGTGATTGATGAACTCTCATTACATTTTTTTATGAAAAATAGCGTTTGTTCGCACACCCGCTCAAGTCTGTGACGATACATATAAAAGCCTATGTACTAGATAGATGTGTAGATGTGCACACTTATGTCAGAAGTCCTAATGGTCCAGAATAAAATAGTATCCGATAGAAACGGACAATTCATAGGAAGGATAGTAGATCATAGTCTCGGTTGAGACCCTTAGGTGACAGTGTGTCCAATGTATGGATCCAATAGGCCTCACGGCGTTTTAGTTGCCGTATCCGATCACCACCCCTTCTTGATTGTGGTACCTGTTCCAAAATTTGGAACCTCAGTTGAGCTATTGTATGACCCGCGGAAATGAAATGAGACGGAACAGGCAGAAGTGTATTTTTGCAGCGGATAGTAGATTTATGTTTTGAAATACGGTCCTTTGCTGGTTGAGTCGTTTCGCCAATATATAAAAGGCCGCATGGACACTTGATGGCGTATATGACATAAGGGGTATTACAGGTAAAATAGCCCCGAATTCTGAATGTTTTGCCAGTATAAGGGTGATGAATAGTCTCACCCTTTAAGACATTAGAGCATTGGGTGCAGTTAAGGCAAGGGAATGTGCCTATTCTAGGTTTTTTAATGAAACCTTGTGTTGTCCTAGGTTTTGTAGACCCTAGGTCAGCTCGAATTAAGGAATCTCTCA
This sequence comes from Oophaga sylvatica, assembly GCA_033576555.1. NCBI lineage: Eukaryota > Metazoa > Chordata > Amphibia > Anura > Dendrobatidae > Oophaga > Oophaga sylvatica. The sequence continues at coordinate 450,634,161 of JARQOD010000001.1, forward strand.
GATTAGGGGCACGGCGAAAACAGGGGAGGAATGGTTTTGCAAATTCGGAGATATCTGGATGGGCTTTTTGTAGAAGGGGCCAATGTTGGCGAATAGATCTGTGGAGGATATATGCAAAAGGGTGATAGGAATGTACAAAAGTTATTCTGCCTGTATTATCCTCTCTGTTATGGGTTCGTTCATAATTGGTGGTGTGTATTGTATTTATCGGCTAATTTAGAGTTTTTTTTCTTTTTCTTTGTCACAGTTTGGCATATTGATGCCTATATCTCTCTGTCGTATACCCATGCCCTGGGAGTAATGAATTAGTTTGTGTACCCATGGTATTGATATACCTTTATATATCTACACACTTGTATATTGTATATTGATGCATTATCCATGTCATATTTGTCGTTTTTTGACCATGGAAATTTATAGTATTGCTTTATTTCTAATTATCATCCACGTTCACTTATTCTATTATACATGCACTATGATTCCCACTGTTAAATGTATGCGTTGTATTGCAGTTATTTGTTGAATTCAAATGACATCTATTATGTGTTGGTTTTCCTGCCAGTGCGCATGCCCGGTGATACTCACCTTTGGATAGCTGGGTAAGCGGACATCTGAGGATCGAGGCGCAGGCGCCGTCTCCATGACGATGGCTGACGCTTCTGTCACACGTCCGCGAGCTCACTTCCTGTTTATGAGGGTGACGTCACCTGAGCATGCGCCGCTATGGAGCAGGATGTAGTTTATAGTTAACACCACACAGCTGTCTTCTAAGCCCATTCACTTATGCTAAACCTTGGACTCTGATTGGTGGACTTCGGTTTAAAAACGCAATCCCCTCTCCCCAAGGCATGCCTCCTGACGAAGAAGCGAAACGTGCGTTAGGGCGACGGGGCAGCAAGCGTACTATACATGCCATGTAAGTGTCCTGAGCAATGCGCTTTAGTTACCATGCATTAGCAATGTTTATTTACACTTTCGGTTCCTGTATGGACCAACGATAACGTTAGTATGTTACATTGTTGTGGGATCTCGTTGCTCTAAGGGAAGTATTTTACTCCCATATGCAGTTAATGCCCCACGCTAACATAGGTATTTAAAGGGACCACATGCCATTTACTTGTTCCCCGTTTCTTGGATTTAGCAGATTCCCTAATCATTGTCATTCATATTGTTTTATATATGTGTTTTTATGTCATTTGTAATAAATATTTTGTCATTTTTTGCAATTTAGACTACTCATTCTTGTGTTATCGATATTACTTAGTTTTTGCAGTTATTTGTTTTGGGCTTTTTTGTATTGATATCACGATACTATTTCTGTTTATTAACAGATTGAATTTGCCTATTGTTGGTCACTATGGACCTAAAAGCCAGAGAAGCAACCTGGCTTCAAAAAGCATCCAGTATTTTTTCTCAGGGATCTGCATCCAATTTTAAAGAAACCCCTTCTGATTTTAAAGAGCTGACCCGCACACATAGAAATTTAGTCCATAAAAAGACACGGTTATGGTGGACAAAAATTTCTCTGGAGAATTATTCCAAATTGAAAATAATCCCTAGAGGTTTGCGAATACAACTGTATCCCTCTTTCAATTTGGATGATGAATTGCTTTTGAAAAAATGGGAGGAGACAGCTACTGGCTGCTCTTTGTCATTTATGCAAATCATTAACGAGAAAAACATCAAATTGTTGGCTGAGACCGACCTGCAAATTGAACAATCCCAGGCTTTACTCAATCAAAAATTTCAGCCAAGTGAACTGGATGTGTTCTACAGGGACCTTGAGCGTGATTTAGGAAAATGGGAACAGGACATTAGTGCTTTGAAGAATAAAAAATATCAGAGAGATGTAGGCGATTACGAAGCGAAAAAAGTATATCGCTGGCAATTTAAAACGAAAAAAGACGAACATTCATTGAAACGGAGTGCTTCCATTGCTTCGGTATCATCACATACAAGCAATATATCTTCCAATTCTGAGTCAGAAATTGGCAACTATCGGAGTATCAAAACCAGGTTTGGCGGTAAACGCCCATACCATAATCAAAAAGGGAATCAGGGTGGCTACCACAGGAATGATCACCCAAAGGTAGTAAACCTCTCAGAGCATAAGCTTACTGATATTCAAATTGACATACTTGAGAAAGGCCTAACTTTTTATCCTGGTATCTCCTTAGACCCTTTCACGGTAATCAAGGACACACATCTTTTTGCCAGGAAACTCATTTTGAAAAGATTCCATGAAAGATCAAATTCAAATGTCACCCTTGATACAAGAGAGGAAAGGGAGGCACTCGCAATATTGGAGTCTCTAGCTGATGATGAAAATCCCGATGAGGTAAGCAGTTTTCCACACCATATTTTCCAAAAACCTAAAAAATTTCCCAGTTTTCAGGGATGCCCCGCTGTGGACATCTTTGTTAAACTGGTTACAGCAGATATAGAGAATCTTAAAACCATTCCTGGTGGATATGGGCATAAGAAAACTACGATGGCAGCTATCCGAGAGTTACAATCATGGTCCGATGTTTCCATAAAACCGGCTGATAAAGGCGGCAATTTGGTCATCTGGCCTAACATGATGTATGAGAAGCAGGCAATGAAGTTGCTCTCTGATAAGGCTTGCTATAGAAAACTTCCATTTAATCCTCTGATATCCTATCATAAGGATCTCTGTAATATTGTTTCGGTTGCATTTGAAAACAACATAGTCCCTAAAAAGATGGTCGAAAAGATCATGTCATTGAAACCTCGGTTGGCCACTTTCTATCTTATCCCGAAGATTCATAAGAACCCAATTGATCCCCCGGGTAGACCGATTGTTTCGGGGAACGATAGTTTATGTGAGATCATATGCCAATTTATTGACCACTATTTGAAGCCTATAGTATCCACATTGCCTTCCTTTGTCAAAGACACTACATCGGCCCTTGGCCACTTTGATGGCTTGGAACTACAGGATGATGAAGTTATGGTGACCGCAGATGTGGAGAGCCTTTACACTTCCATCAGACATGAAGATGGGTTGAGAGCTGTGTCTTGGTTTCTAGACAGTAGTAATCTTGAAAAACCTCTAGTTGAGGTTATTCTTACTTTGTTGGAATTTATTTTGAAGCATAATTGCTTCATTTTTGATGGTCAGATCTATCTCCAGCTCCAAGGAACAGCGATGGGGGCCAGTTGTGCCCCATCGTATGCCAACCTGTTCCTTGGGGCTTGGGAGCGATCTATTTTTCAGAGTACCCCCCTATGTCAAATTGACAAAGTTCATAAATGGATCAGATATATTGACGATATCTGGTTCATTTGGGGTGGCTCTACAAGTTAATTGGATTGTTTTATGTCTGAAATCAATGACAATGATCTCAACATCAAATTGACTTATCAGTGTGGACGGAGGGTCAATTTCCTTGATGTTGATATTCAAACCTCTGATGATGGTCTGTTGTCCACTGATATTTTTCGTAAACCGACAGCCACCAATTCTTTGCTTCATGCGGGCTCTTCACATCTGCGGTCAACCATTAACAGCATCCCCATAGGACAACATTTGCGAATAAAGAGAATTTGTTCCAGTCAGGAAAAATTCAATGTTCAGGCTAAAGATCTATATAATCGTTTTAGAGAACGAGGATATAGTCATAGAGCAATACGCCGGGGCTATAGGCGAGCTTGTTCTGTCTCGAGAAATGATCTACTGTATAAGCAACAGAATCAGAATTCCAATGAGAATCCGCCCATTCGACTTATTACTCCGTTTAATAATCAATGGGATCAACTAGTTGGGATTTTTAGAAAGCATTGGGAAGTCTTGAAAGTAGATCCCATTTTGAAAAATATTATTCCAGCAGCACCCTTGATCACTGCTAAAAGATCAAAAAAATCTTTGTGACTTACTGGTCAGAAGCCATTATAAGGGTTCTAAACCTGCAAGTGAGAGTTCTAGTCTACATGGATTTTTTCCATGTGGACTTTGTAAAGCGTGTAAAAATTTGGTCAAGTGCAAAGATTTTTCAAATTTTGATGGATCTCGAACATTTAAAATTCTTCATCGACTCACCTGTTCTTCCGCAGGAGTAATTATCACGCTCATTGTCCCTGTGGCCTTGTCTATATTGGAATGACTACCAGAGAATTAAAAATACGTGTCAGAGAGCATGTGCGTGATATTGAAAGGGCGAAAACCGCACAAGATGATGAGCCACTAAAGACCCTTCCAAAACACTTCAAAGAGCATCACAGATCTGATTCAAGTAAGCTCATGGTGTGTGCTATTGATAAAGTTTCATTGAGTCCAAGAGGTGGTGACCTTTTCAAAAATCTTGCACAAATTGAAAGCCGCTGGATATACAGGCTTCGTACAGGCTTCGTACAATCGCACCGCATGGACTTAATGAGAGCTTCGGGTTCAGTTCATTTTTATAAAATTTGGGGTTCTCTTGGGCTGGGGGTTTTTTTTCTGGTTTTTTAGTCTTCTATATGATTTTAACCTCTGTGTTTTTCTCCTTTCTTAGCATTACCTCGGTTTATCTTGAATGGGCTTGTAATAATAACATGCAGTCCTACATATGTTTGTATCCAGTGACGTGGGATCTTTCTGAATACAATCTTCAATCAATCTCTTTGTCCACAATTTAGACACGTTTTTTTCTGTATTATACGTATATTTGATGCACATATATATTTTGGTGTATTATCTGTATGAATTATAATGTATTCCATACACCCACCATAATTGGTGGTGTGTATTGTATTTATCGGCTAATTTAGAGTTTTTTTCTTTTTCTTTGTCACAGTTTGGCATATTGATGCCTATATCTCTCTGTCGTATACCCATGCCCTGGGAGTAAAGAATTAGTTTGTGTACCCATGGTATTGATATACCTTTATATATCTACACACTTGTATATTGTATATTGATGCATTATCCATGTCATATTTGTCGTTTTTTGACCATGGAAATTTATAGTATTGCTTTATTTCTAATTATCATCCACGTTCACTTATTCTATTATACATGCACTATGATTCCCACTGTTAAATGTATGCGTTGTATTGCAGTTATTTGTTTAATTCAAATGACATCTATTATGTGTTGGTTTTCCTGCCAGTGCGCATGCCCGGTGATACTCACCTTCGGATAGCTGGGTAAGCGGACATCTGAGGATCGAGGCGCAGGCGCCGTCTCCATGACGATGGCTGACGCTTCTGTCACACGTCCGCGAGCTCACTTCCTGTTTATGAGGGTGACGTCACCTGAGCATGCGCCGCTATGGAGCAGGATGTAGTTTATAGTTAACACCACACAGCTGTCTTCTAAGCCCATTCACTTATGCTAAACCTTGGACTCTGATTGGTGGACTTCGGTTTAAAAACGCAATCCCCTCTCCCCAAGGCACGCCTCCTGACGAAGAAGCGAAACGTGCGTTGGGGCGACGGGGCAGCAAGCGTACTATACATGCCATGTAAGTGTCCTGAGCAATGCGCTTTAGTTACCATGCATTAGCAATGTTTATTTACACTTTCGGTTCCTGTATGGACCAACGATAACGTTAGTATGTTACATTGTTGTGGGATCTCGTTGCTCTAAGGGAAGTCTTTTACTCCCATATGCAGTTAATGCCCCACGCTAACATAGGTATTTAAAGGGACCACATGCCATTTACTTGTTCCCCGTTTCTTGGATTTAGCAGATTCCCTAATCATTGTCATTCATATTGTTTTATATATGTGTTTTTATGTCATTTGTAATAAATATTTTGTCATTTTTTGCAATTTAGACTACTCATTCTTGTGTTATCGATATTACTTAGTTTTTGCAGTTATTTGTTTTGGGCTTTTTTGTATTGATATCACGAAGTTATAAGGGTTAAAAGTTGACCAGCGATTTCTCATTTTTACAACAAATTGTACAAAACCATTTTTTTTAGGAACCACCTCACATTTGAAGTCACTTTGAGGGGTCTATATGGCAGGAAATACCCAAAAGTGACACCATTCTAAAAACTGCACCCCTCAAGGTACTCAAAGCCACATTCAAGAAGTTTATTAACCCTTCAGGTGCTTCACAGGAGCTGAAGCAACTTGGAATGAAAAAATGAACATTTAACTTTTTAGTCACAAAAATGATCTTTTACAAAAAATTTTTTATTTTCACAAGGGTAAAAGGAGAAAATGGACAGAAAAAGTAATTTCTACTGAGTACGCTGATACCCCAAATGTGGGGTAAACCACTGTCTGGGCGCACGGCAGGGCTTCGAAGGGAAGGAGCACCGTTTGACTTTTTCAAACAAAATTGGCGGGAATTGAGATTGGACGCCATGTCGCGTTTCGAGAGCCCCTAATGTGCCTAAACAGTGGAAACCCCCCACATGTGACACCATTTTGGAAACTAGACCCCCTAAGGAACTTATCTAGATCTGTTGTGAGCACTTTGAACCCCCAAGTGTTTCACTAAAGTTTATAATGCCTGGGTGTGAAAAAAAAAATTCTACAAAAATTATTTTTTTGTCCCCAATTTTTGATTTTTCCCAAGGAAATTGGACCACAAAAGTTGTTGTACAATTTGTGCTGAGTTCATTGATACCCCAAATGTGGGGGAGAAATACTGTTTGGACTCACCGCAGGGCTCGGAAAGGAAGTAATGACGTTTTGGAATGCAGACTTTGATGGGTGTCATGTTCAGTTTGCAGAGTCCCTGATGTGCCTAAACAGTGGAAACCCCCATAAGTGACCCCATTTTGGAAACTAGACTCCCTAAGGAAATTATCAAGATCTGTGGTGGTGAGCACTTTGAACCCCCAAGTGCTTCACGCAATTTTATAATGCCCAGGCATGAAAATAAAAAATCCTATTTATTTCCCACAAAAGTAATATTTAAGTCACCAATTTTTTATTTTTCCTAGGGTAACATGAGAAATTGGACCATAAAAGTTGTTGTCCAATTTGTCCTGAGTACGCTGATACCCCATGTGTGGGGGGGAACCACTGTTTGGGCGCACGGCAGAGCTCAGAAGGGAAGGAGCGCCATTTGACTTTTTAAAAAAAAAATTGGCTGGAATCGAGATTGGACACCATGTCGCATTTGGATAACCCCTGATGTGCCTAAACAGTGGGAATCCCCCACAAGTGACACCATTTTAGAAACTAGACCCCCTAAGGAACTTATCTAGATCTCTAATGATCACTTTGAACCCCCAAGTGCTTCACACACATTTATAACGTAGAGCCGTAAAATTAAAAAATCATATTTTTTCCACAAAAATGATCTTTTCACCCCAATTTTTATTTTCCCAAGCGTAACAAGTCCTCAAAAATTATTGTGCAATTTATCCTGAGTACGCTGATACCCAATATGTGGGGGTAAACCACTGTTTGGGTGCATGGCAGAGCTCGGAAGGGAAGCAGCGCAGTTTGACTTTTTCAACGCAGAATTGGCTGGATGCCATGTCAGGTTTGGAGAGCCCCTGATGTGCCTAAACAGTGGAAACCCCCCACAAGTGACACCATTTTGGAAACTAGACCCCTTAAGGAACTTATCTAGATCTGTTGGGAGCACATTCAACCCCCAAATGTTTCACTAAAGTTTATAATGCCTGGGTGTAAAAGCAAAAAAAAAAAAAATTCCACAAAAAATTATTTTTTAGTCCCCAATTTTCCAATTTTTGATTTTTCACAAGGAAATTGGACCCCAAAAGTTGTTGTCCAATTTGTCCTGAGTACGCTGATACCCCATATGTGGGGGGGAAATACTGTTTGGGTGCACGGCAGGGCTCGGAAAGGAAGTAATGACGTTTTGGAATGCAGACTTTGATGGGTGTCATGTTCAGTTTGCAGAGTCCCTGATGTGCCTAAACAGTGTAAACCCCCACAAGTGACCCAATTTTGGAAACAAGACCCCCTAAGGAACTTATCTAGATCTGTGGTGAGCACTTTGAACCCCCAAGTGCTTCACACAAGTTTATGATGACCGGGCATGAAAATAAAAAATCCTATTTTTTCCCACAAAAAATAATCTTTTAGTTACCAATTTTTTATTTTCCCAAGGGTAAGGGGAATGTTAGGGTTCGAGTTCCCGCTGCTGCACAAGGGGAGTCTCGAACCAGTCCCGCTGCGGTCTCCCATTCATCTCCGGCCGCAGTGGAGCCTGCTCAGCAGAGACGTCGGTCCAAGCGTCTTGCCCACTCCAGTACTGTGCAGTGACTTGCTGCTGCCTTTCCTGGATCTGCTATTATAGCCAGTGCTGGAGCAGACGTCTTTGGGACAAAGTCCTGCGTTTTCCCTTCTGAGCATGCCCAGAGTGTGATCTCTCTTGGAGATCAGGGGTCACATGCTCAGGTACTGCAGCAGCTCCTATTGGTCCGCCAGGAAGGCCCTGTGACTACTGGTGTTCTGGAACAGGTTTCATTGGTCCTTGTTTCTGGCAGGTCCTGTAGCTGTTGCTATAAAAGGGTAGCATGGCTGGGCCGCCATGCGCTAATATCAACCATTGTATGCTATGCGCCAGTGTGGTCATGCGTGTGTGTGGTTAGGGACCCGGCTGAAATAAGCCACTAGAATACCAACTTAATCGGTGAGGAGTTTGGTGTGCTAGCTGGTCAGGGTCGGCGTCCTAGATGCCCTAGATTACCGGCATAACCGGTGAGGAGTTTTGATTGCCGTATTCAGGGTCTGGCGTTCAGACGCCATAGATTGCGGGTGACTCCCGTGAGGACATTAGCACATGATCACGCTTTATGTACGCTTAGCACTTAACTGTGTACCTGAGAGCCTGACAGGACACAACACTTTTCCTCAGCGGCCCTGTGACGTAACAGGGTTCGGTTGCAACGCTAGACAGCGCCCTAGCGTGTTTTCTTTGCGACTCAGTTGTGTTTAGTGAGTTCGCACACATCGCCATATAGCGCTGCGGCTCTCCTTCTAGCGGCTCTGTGGAGTAACAGAGTTCGCACTTATTGCCACAGCGCGTTACGGCGTTTATGTTGGCGACTCTTCGGGATAACAGAGTTTGCTTCTTACGCCATTTTTACTAGCAGCAGGCACCGCTTGCACGGTGGACCCCGGGCTGCGAACGCACCTCTCTACATCATATATTTGGTGCGTTCCGCAGACCCTTAACAGGGAGAAATTGGACCCTAAAAGTTGTTGTCCAATTTGTATCGAGTACGCTGATACCCTATATGTGGGAGAAAACTGCTGTGTGGGGGTACGTTGGAGCTCGGAATAGAAGTAGTGACGTTTAGTAATGCAGACTTTGATGGAATGGTCTGCGGGTGTCATGTCGCGTTTGGAGAGCCCCTGATGTGCCTAAACAGTGGAAACCCCCCACAAGTGACCCTATTTTGTAAACTAGACCCCCAAAGGAACTAATCTAGATCTGTGGTGAGCACTTTGAACCCCCAAGTGCTTCACACAAGTTTATAATGCCCGGGCATGAAAATAAAAAATCCTATTTTTTCCCACAAAAATGATCTTTTAGTCACCAATTTTTTATTTTCCCAAGGGTAAGGGGAGAAATTGGACCCTAAAAGTTGTTGTACAATTTGTATTGAGTACGCTGATGCCCTATATGTGGGAGAAAACTGCTGTGTGGGGGCACGTTGGGGCTCGGAATAGAAGTAGTGACGTTTAGTAATGCAGACTTTGATGGAATGGTCTGCAGGTGTCATGTCACGTTTGGAGAGCCCCTGATGTGCCTAAACAGTGGAAACCCCCCACAAGTGACCCTATTTTGTAAACTAGACCCCCAAAGGAACTTATCTAGATGTGTGATGAGCGCTTTGAACCCAGAAGTGCTTCACAGAAGTTTATAACGCCCCGACCGTGAAAATAAAAAAATCATATTTTTTCCACAAACATGATCTTTTAGTCCCCAGTTTTTTATGTTCCCAAGGGTAACAGGAGAAATTGGACCCAAAAAGTTGTTTTCCAATTTGTCCTGAGTACGCTGATACCCTATATGTGGGAGAAAACTACTGTATGGGCACACGTCGGGGCTCGGAAGTGAAGTAGTGACGTTTTGCATTGCAGACTTTGATGGAATGGTCTGCGGGTGTCATGTCGCGTTTGGAGAGCCCCTGATGTGCCTAAACAATGGAAACCCCCCACAAGTGACCCTATTTTGTAAACTAGACCCCCAAAGAAACTTATTTAGATGTGTGGTGAGAACTTTGAACCCCCAAGTGCTTCACAGAAGTTTATAACGTAGAGCCATAAAAATAATAAATCATATTTTTTTCTACAAAAACGATATTTTCACCCCCAATTTTTTATTTTCCCAAGGGTAACAGAAGAAATTGGACCCCAAGAGTTATTGTGCAATTTGTCCTTAGTATGCTGATACCCCATATGTGGGGGTAAACTACTGTTTGGTCGCATGGCAGAGCTCAGAAGGGAAGGAGCACCGTTTGACTTTTTCAACGCCGAATTGGCTGGAATTGAAATCAGACGCTGTTATGTATCGGTAGCTGAGGAGTGCAGGTAAAAAAGGCAATACACCAGAGCAGTTGGAATCTATGAGATTGCAGTACCCTGACTAACCACCACAACTAGAGGCAGCCGTGGAGCGTTCCTACGTTGGTCCTAGACGCCTCGTCACAGCCTGAGAAACTAACTACACCTAAAGATAGAAATAGGAAAGCTATCTGCCCCGGAGCAGAACCCCAAAGATAATAGAAAGCCCCCAAACAAGTAATGGCGGTTAGACAAGAAGAAATACTGACACAGAAAGAAAATAGTATGAGCAAACGCTGGGGCCCAAACTAACTAAATAGAAAAGGATAGGAAGGGTACTTACTGCAATCCCAGAAAACCCTGAAAAGCACCAACTCTACTAATTTCAAAATCACCTGAGATCACACGACCTCTACCACCTAAATTAGTTCTCTGGTGTAACAAAATCAAAACAGCAGCCACTGAAAAAACTGGAAAAAGCAAAAGTAAAAACATCAGTGGCTGAACTAAACTGAGAGAGCAAAAGCCCCCGAAGGGGACCCAGAAGGCCCCCAAAGAAGTGCAGGACAAAATGCAAAAATATAGTACAAAAACAAAAAGAAGAAATGTCTTATCTGTTAGCAGGAGATGCAGACACGACACAGCAGGCTACAAGGGAAACAGGAATGAAGGATTCAGACCAGAACAATTGATCACCGGCAACCCTGATGGGAAGGTGACTCCCTTATATAAGACCAGTCAGTAACACCTGATTCCCAGTCCTCACAATCTTCACTGAACAGACCAGTACCGCTTGTAACCACCAGAGGGAGTCTCTGCTCAGAACTCATCTCAAACCCATTCACAACAGTACCCCCCCCTTGAGGAGGGGTCACCGAACCCTCATTTGAGCAACCAGGTCGGTCAGGATGAGTTCTATGATACGCACGGATGAGTCTCCTAGCATGGATGTCCGAAGCAAACACCCAAGAATTGTCTTCCTGACCATAACCTCTCCACTTAACCAAATACTGGAGTTTCCGTCTAGAAAAACGAGAATCTAATATTTTCTCAACCACATACTCCAGATTGCCCTCAACCAAAACAGGGTCAGGAGGCACAGCAGCAGGAACCACTGGCTCAACAAACCTCTTCAACAAGGACTTGTGGAACACGTTATGGATCTTAAATGTCCCTGGAAGAAGCAAACGAAAAGAAACAGGATTAAGAATCTCAATGATCTTATAAGGTCCAATGAACCTAGGCTTAAATTTAGGAGATGCTACTCTCATAGGAATATTCTTTGAGGACAACCAGACCAAGTCCCCCACTTTAAACCGAGGACCATCAGTCCTATGCCGGTTAGCAAACCGCTGGGCCTTCTCCTGAGAGAGGGACAACCTCTCCACTACCTGGTCCCAAATCTGTTGCATACGCTCCACAACAGAGTCAACACCTGGACAGACAGAAGCCTCCGTCTGTCCTGAAGAAAATCGAGGGTGAAACCCAGAATTACAGAAAAACTGAGACATCAAAGTGGCAGAGCTAGCCCTATTATTAAGAGCAAACTCAGCCAAAGGTAAAAAAGAGACCCAGTCATCCTGATCAGCAGACACAAAGCATCTAAGATAAGTCTCCAAAGTCTGGTTTGTTCTCTCAGTTTGACCATTGGTCTGAGGATGAAATGCCGAGGAGAAAGACAATTGAACACCCAGTTTAGAACAAAAAGTCCTCCAAAATCTGGAAACAAACTGGACTCCTCTGTCAGACACAATGTTCTCAGGAATGCCGTTTAAACGAACCACGTGCTGAAGGAACAACGGCACCAATTCAGAGGAGGAAGGCAACTTAGGTAATGGCACAAGATGTATCATTTTGGAAAACCTATCACAAATTACCCAGATGGTGGTCATTCTCTGAGAAACAGGAAGGGCGGAAATGAAATCCATAGAGATATGGGTCCATGGTCTCTTGGGCACAGGCAATGGCATCAACAAACCACTAGAGCGAGAACAAGGCTTGGAGCGAGAGCAAGTCCCGCAGGACTGCACAAATTCCCTGACATCACGAGACAAGGTAGGCCACCAAAAGGACCGACTAACCAAGTCTCTGGTACCAAAAATTCCGGGATGCCCAGCCAATGCGGAACAATGAATCTCAGACATCACACTCTTTTTCCACTGGTCCGGGACAAACAATTTTCCAACAGGGCAGCACTCGGGCCTATCTTCCTGACACCCCTCCAGAGCAAGTCTCAAATTGGGCGAGATGGCGGAAAGAACTACACCCTCTTTCAAAATAACAGAAGGATCAGATAACTCAGGAGAGTCCGCAAGGAAACTCCTCGAGAGGGCATCCGCCTTAACATTCTTAGTGCCAGGAAGAAAGGAAACCACAAAATTAAAACGTGTGAAAAACAAGGCCCACCTGGCCTGTCTAGGATTGAGTCGCTTGGCAGATTCCAGATAGACCAGATTCTTATGGTCCGTAAGGACCACCACCTGATGTTTGGCTCCCTCCAGCCAATGTCTCCACTCTTCAAAAGCCCACTTCATGGCCAATAACTCCCGATTACCCACGTCATAATTACTTTCAGTAGGAGAAAATTTTCGAGAGAAAAAGGCACAAGGGTTACTTTTAGAGGTCTCTGGATCTTTTGGGACAAAACGGCACCTGCCCCAATTTCAGAGGCATCAACCTCCACCTGAAATGGCAGAGAAACATCAGGCTGCCGTAGAACAGGAGCAGAAGTGAATCTCTGCTTAAGTTCCTGAAACGCAGAGACTGCCTCAGGAGGCCAATTCACCACATCAGAACCCTTTCTGGTCAAATCAGTTAATGGTTTAACAATAACCGAGAAATTACCAATAAATTTACGATAAAAATTGGCAAAACCCAAAAATCTCTGAAGAGCCTTTAATGAAGTAGGTTGGACCCAATCACAGATGGCCTGAACCTTGACCGGGTCCATTTCAATAACAGATGGGGACAAAATGAATCCCAGAAATGAGATCCTCTGTACGCCAAAAAGACACTTTGATCCCTTCACATACAGAGCATTCTCTCTCAAAATCTGGAACACAGTTCGAACATGTTTCACATGAGAGTCCCAGTCATTAGAAAAAATCAAGATATCATCCAAATAAACAATCAGAAATTTGTCCACAAAATCCCTGAAAATGTCATTCATGAAGGACTGGAAGACGGAAGGAGCATTAGTGAGCCCAAAGGGCATCACTAGGTACTCAAAATGCCCTTCAGGGGTATTGAATGCCGTCTTCCATTCATCCCCGTGCTTAATGCGAATAAGGTTATACGCCCCCCTGAGGTCAAGCTTGGTAAACCAAGTAGCGTTTTTCACCCTGGAAAACAGGTCAGAAATCAAGGGTAACGGGTATTGATATTTCACAGTAATATTGTTCAAGAGACGATAATCAATACACGGCCTTAATGAACCATCTTTTTTGGCCACAAAGAAAAAACCGGCACCTAAGGGTGAAGAGGATGGTCTGATATGACCCTTCTCCAATGATTCCTTGATATAAGACCGCATAGCGTCATGTTCAGGTACAGACAAGTTAAAAAGGCGACCTTTAGGGAATTTACTACCCGGCACTAATTCAATAGCGCAGTCATAGCTCCTATGGGGAGGCAAGGATGCAGATTTACTTTCGCTAAACACATCAGAAAAATCAATCAAAAAGTCAGGAACATCCTGAGCCTGGGGGAGGCAGAAAAAACAGGAGTGTTGGTATTAACACATTGGCAGCCCCAACTGGTTACAGACACAGATTTCCAATCCAAAACAGGATTATGAGACTGTAACCAAGGGAAACCCAGCACGATAATGTCATGCAGATTATACAGAACCAAAAATTTGCAGCACTCCTGGTGATCAGGTTCAACCCTCATTATCACCCGAGTAGAAAACTGGGGTTTATTCTCAGCCAAAGGGGTAGAATCGATCCCCAGTAGGGGAATAGACTTCTGTAGGGGTATCAAGGGAAACCCACAACGTTTAGCAAAATCATAATCCATCAGGTTAATAGCTGCTCCAGAATCAACGAAAGCCTGAGCAGAAAATGAGGACAGAGAGCATATCAGAGTGACAGTTAATAAAAACTTAGTCTGAACACTACCCAAGACAACTGAGCATGCAAAACGTCTTCCCCGCTTAGGGCAGACTGAAATAGCATGAGAGGCATCACCACAGTAGAAACATAACCCATTGCGCTTTCGAAACTCATGACGCTGTGCCCCAGACACCACTCTATCACACTGCATGGGTTCAGAAGCTGGTTCACAAGGCAACACCATTCCACGCATACTTCTCCGCTCACGCAAACGTCTGTCAATTTGAATCGCTAATGACATAGAATCATTGAGACCAGAGGGGACAGGGAATCCCACCATAACATCCTTTACATTATCTGACAGACCCTTACGGAAAAGGGCTGCCAAAGCGTCGTCATTCCATTTGGTCAGGACTGCCCACCTACGGAATCTCTGACAGTATAACTCAGCGTCATAAGGCCCCTGATTTAATGCCAACAAGGCTTTTTCAGCTTGATCAGTGACATTAGGCTCATCGTACAATAACCCCAAAGCCTGAAAAAATGCATCAACATCACTCAAAACAGGATCCCCAGGTGTCAGGGAAAAAGCCCAATCCTGAGGATTGCCGCGCAGGAGAGAGATGATAATTTGAACCTGCTGCGCTGCGTTCCCTGAGGACTTAGATTTTAAGGCAAAAAACAATTTACAATTATTTTTGAAATTCTGAAACTTAGCTCGATCCCCCAAAAACAAATCTGGCATGGGGATCCTAGGTTCCACAACAGGCAACCTAGCAAGATATGCAGCAATACTCTGAACCTCAGTGGCAAGCTGATCCACACGGCCAGACAACCGTGCAAACTCCATTGAGAGAAAAGATCCTCCCCAGCACCCAGAGATACAGAGGGAAAAAAAAAAAAAAAATACAACAAATAGAAAAATATCTCTGACAACTCTGACAACCTTTTTTCTTTCACAATATTTTTTCCCTTCTGTGAGTACCATACAATTTTCAATTTTTAGGCCGGTGATACTGTTATGTATCGTAGCTGAGGAGTGCAGGTAAAAAAGGCAATACACCAGAGCAGTTGGAATCTATGAGATTGCAGTACCCTGACTAACCACCACAACTAGAGGCAGCCGTGGAGCGTTCTTACGTTGGTCCTAGATGCCTCGTCACAGCCTGAGAAACTAACTACACCTAAAGATAGAAATAGGAAAGCTATCTGCCTCGGAGCAGAACCCCAAAGATAATAGAAAGCCCCCAAACAAGTAATGGCGGTTAGACAAGAAGAAATACTGACACAGAAAGAAAATAGTATGAGCAAACGCTGGGGCCCAAACTAACTAAATAGAAAAGGATAGGAAGGGTACTTACTGCAATCCCAGAAAACCCTGAAAAGCACCAACTCTACTAATTTCAAAATCACCTGAGATCACACGACCTCTACCACCTAAATTAGTTCTCTGGTGTAACAAAATCAAAACAGCAGCCACTGAAAAAACTGGAAAAAGCAAAAGTACAAACATCAGTGGCTGAACTAAACTGAGAGGGCAAAAGCCCCCGAAGGGGACCCAGAAGGCCCCCAAAGAAGTGCAGGACAAAATGCAAAAATATAGTACAAAAACAAAAAGAAGAAAATGTCTTATCTGTTAGCAGGAGATGCAGACACAACACAGCAGGCTACAAGGGAAACAGGAATGAAGGATTCAGACCAGAACAATTGATCACCGGCAACCCTGATGGGAAGGTGACTCCCTTATATAAGACCAGTCAGTAACACCTGATTCCCAGTCCTCACAATCTTCACTGAACAGACCAGTACCGCTTGTAACCACCAGAGGGAGTCTCTGCTCAGAACTCATCTCAAATCCATTCACAACAAGACGCCATGTCACATTTGGAGAGCCCCTGATGTGCCTAAACAGTGGAAACCCCCCCAACTCTAACTCCAACCCTAACCCCAACACACCCCTAACACTAATCCCAACCCTAATCATAACCCTAACCACAAACCTAACCCTAATACACCCGTAACCCTAGTCCCAACCCTAACCCTAACTTTAGCCCCAACCCTAACCCTAACTTTAGCCCCAACCCTAACCCTAACCCTATTGGGAAAATGGAAATAAATAAATTTTTTTAATTTTATTATTTTTCCCTAACTAAGGGGTTGATAAAGGGGGGTTTGATTTACTATTTATAGCGGATTTTTATGATTGCCAGCTGTCACGCTAAAAGACTCTTTTTATTGCAAAAAGTAGTTTTTGCATCATCACATTTTGGGAGCTATAATTTTCTATATTTTGGCCCACAGAGTCATGTGAGGTCTTATTTTTTACTGGACGAGGTGACGTTTTTATTTGTACCATTTTTGGGCACATGACATTTTTTGATCGCTTTTTATTACAATTTTTGTGAGGCAGAATGAACAAAAACCAGCAATTCATGAGTTTCTTTTGGGGGAGGGGCGTTTATAGCGTTCCGCATGTGGTAAAATTGATAATGGAGTTTTATTCTTCGGGTCAGTACGATTACGGCGATACCTCATTTATATCATTTTTTTTATGTTTTGGCGCTTTTATACAGTTAAAACAATTATATATAAAAATAATTATTTTTGCATCGCTTTATTCTGCGAGCTCTAACTTTTTTATTGTTTCGCTGATGATGCTGTATGGTGGCTAGTTTTTTGCGGGACAAGATGACGTTTTCAGCGGTACCATGCTTGTTTGTATCCGTCTTTTGATCGAGTGTTATTCCACTTTTTGTTCGGCAGTATGATGATAAATCATTGTTTTTTAGACTTTTTTTTTTTTTTAAGGGGTTCACTAAATGGGTTAACTAGTTTAACAGTTTTATAGGGTGGGTCGTTACGGAAGCGGCGATACTAAATATGTGTACTTTTATTGTTGTTTTTTTTTACATTAAAGAAGTGAATTTATTGGGGAATATTTTTTTTTTTTCATTATTTAGGAATTTTCTTTTACACATGTTTATTTTAATTTTTTTTACATTTTTACTTTGTCCCAGTGTGTGACATCACAGTATGGGGTCAGATCGCTGTTGTGACAGTGTGCACAGCACTCTGTCACACCAGCGATCGCACAGGCAGTGCTGAAGGCTTCTCAGTGCCTGCTCTCAGCAGGCATTGAGGAAGCCGCCTCCCTGCAGGACCCGGCGGCCATCTTGGATCTGGGGTCCTGCAGTGAGGAGAGTCCCTCGGAACAGCGTGACACATCGCGCTGTTCTGAGGGTCTCAGGGGAGCGCGCAGGGAGCCCCCTCCCTGCGCGATGCTCTCCTGTGCCCCCGGTACACCGCAATCATGTTTGATCGCGGTGTGCCAGGGGTTAATGTGCCAGGAGCGGTCCGTGACCGCTCCTGACACATAGTGCCGGGTGTCAGCTGTGATAATCGCCCTGGACGTACTATTCCGTCCATGGGAATTAAGTACCCGGTCACATGGACGGAATATTACATCCAATGGGATTAAGGGGTTAAGACCTGTAGTGCTAAGATTTAACCCAGTCCTACCTGGCTTTGCTACAATATATACAGTCGGGAAAATAAGTATTTGATACACTGCAATTTTTGCAAGTTTTCCCACCTTTAAAGAATGGAGAGGTCTGTAATTTTTTTTGTAGGTACACTTCAACTGTGATAGACAGAATCTAAAAATAAAAACAAGAAAATCACATTTCATGATTTTTAAATAACTAAATTGCATTTTATTGCATGAATATAAGTATTTGATCACCTGCCAACCAGCAAAAATTCTGTCTCTCACAGACCTGTTAGTTTTTCTTCAAGAAACCCTCCTTCTCTGCACTCATTCATAGTATTAATTGCACCTGTTTGAACTTGTTACCTGTAAAAAAGATACCTGTCCACATACAAAATTAATTGCACTCCAATCTCTCCACCATGGCCAAGACCAAAGAGGAGGCCAGATAGGACCAAGGGGACCCAGGGCATGTTGCCCGACAAGATCCGAGGCTGCTGGCTTGGGACACTGTGCGTGAGGCGCAGGGCAGGAGAGACTGGAGACAGCACAGGAAGATGGCCCAAGAAAGGAACACAAGAAGGGGGTCCTGGCAAAGTGTACCCCAAACTACCAGAGAGCTGTCTGGAACACCTACTCGGAGGACACAGCACCCCGGCTGGGGACTGTAACCAAGAACTGAGAGTATACTGAAAAGACTGCACCTTGCTGTGTCCTTTGAATTATTTACTGTGTCATCTGCCCTGCACCATAACCACCATCACCATCTTTAACACTTTAACTGCCCTGGGGCTTAGCTCTACCCATGGAGAGCTGTAACAACTCTGCTGCATCATCAACAGCCCCAGCGGTCTCTTAAGCAGCGTCGGCTAACACCTTTATTGCCGAATACCACGGGTGGCGTCACAAACTATTCCCCTATCCCCCATAACTTTTATTTTTACATTTCCATCATTTTTATTGGATGCCCGGGCCACGGACTGGGTCACTGCTGCCGTGTCTTCCCCTTTAAGAACAGCCGGCCCAGTACCGAGTACCCCACGGCCCTGGTGGGCGCTCCAAAAGTAAGTAGGATTTTTTTTTATATATGCTTTTCTCATGGGGGCCACGCATACAAGGATAAGGATGAGGAACCATGCATATACAAGGATAGGGATGAGGAGCCATGCAGACAAGGATGGGATTAAGGAGCCATGCAGACAAGGATGGGAATAAGTAGCCATGCAGACAAGGGTGGGAATAAGGAGCCATGCAGACAAGGATGGGAATAAGGAGCCATGCAGACAAGGATGAGAATACTGAGCCATGCAGACAAGGATGGGAATAAGGAGCAATGCAGACACGGATGGGAATAAGGAGCCATGCATATAAGGATAGGGATGAGGAGCCACGCATACCAGGATAAGGAGACAATGCATACCCGGCTTATAATCGAGTCAATAAGTTTTCCCAGTTTTTCGTGGCAAAATTAGGTGCCTCGGCTTATACTCGGGTCGGCTTATACACAAGTATATATGGTGATTATGTTAAAATCATACAATGTGATTTTCTAGAATTTTTTTTTTTTTTTTTTTTTTTTAGATTTTGTCTCTCACAGGAGAAGAGTACCTACGATAAAAATTACAGACCTCTCCAGTCTTTGTAGGTGGGAAAACTTGCAAAATCTGCAGTGTATCAAATACTTATTTTCCCCACAGTATATGTGTGTGGATATAATATGTATAGGGAGATGTATTCTACCCTGCAAGTAGAGGAGGGTGAGGAAACATCATATGCGCCAGCTGTGCAATTACATAATCTATAATAGAGATAATGAATCTCCCGCAATTTATTTTAGGCAGATTCAACCTAATTGGTCGGCAGAATAATTTTGGTTGAATATATGGAAAGTTCCCCTGAAACTGAATTTAATAAATAGAAAAAGATCATAAGAGCTTAGAGGCACCTGTCCTAGGCCCGTCCATCGCCCTTCACAGTTTTTAACCCCTTCTTGACCTACATTTTGCTGAATTCGTACAAATCTAAAGTCCAAAATATTGGATTCTTGTGAATTTCAAATTTTTGAGAAACTTGTAATAATTTTAATCCAAAGTATAAAGAAAGGGAGAGGGGATTCTGTCTTAGATCATGTGGAAGAGACATGGCTAATTCATTCCTTGGGTCCCAATCAGTAGTAGATCGTCACTTACACAGAAGGGGGCGCTCTATCATGAGCTTTTGTAGAGCCAGTGGCTCATATTTTGTGGTTGTAAGACGGGGCCTGCAAATGTTAGAAGATTGAACATGGACACATAATGTTAAAATGATACAATAAAAATCCTCAAATTGTGCCTACTTCTTTGACCGTACATTTTCTGTATTCACTAATTCAACTTCAAGGGGGTCAGAGGAAGACAGGAAGTGCATAGGAGACAAAGTGTCGATATCACAAATTGTTACATTATTACTGTAATCTGAGATTCCAATATTTCATAAACAAACCAAAAAGGAAATAAATAAAGACGGCACAAGATCCAGTTTCCATAGTTACTTAGTGTAGTAGCTCGGCATTAATGCATCCAACATTTCTATATCATCCATTGTTTCGCACATTCAATACCCCCTGACAATATCTCACCCTCCGACTGCAGCCGTGACGTGACCACCAAATGCTGAAATAATTTAAAGAAATCTGTCACTGAAAATGTTTTAACATTGTACATCAGAAATGATTTGTCTTCAATTATTGAGAACACATGATCCACAAGGCGAATGTTATAAAGTACGTCCTCAATTTAGGACATGGATACAATGTATAGTATTAGGCCGGAGTCACACTAGCGAGAAATACGGACGAGTGCAATGCGAGAAAAAATCGCATAGCACTCGGACCAATGTTAATCTATGGGGCAGCTCCCATCATCCGATTTTTTCTCGTCCGTTTTATACGTGCGAGTGAAATCGCAGCATGCTGCGATTTGCACCGTATTACGCCCGAGACTCGCCAATGCAAGTCTATGGGGGCGAGAAAACATTGCATTACACACGGACCATGTGTGTGACTTGCGAGAAATACGCACCAGTGTCCTTAAGGCTTTTTGACACATCAGTTTTTTGCCGTCAGGCGCGATCCGGCTTTTTTTTTTTAAAACGGATCTGTTTTTTTACTGCCAGATCCGTTTTTTCTCATTGACATGCATTAGCGCCGGATCGCACCGCATGTCATTGCGTTTAGTCCGTTTTCTGCCGGATCCATCATAGATTTTAATTCCGGCGGCGGGACAGGACGCATCATGTAATGCTTTTTTTTCTGCTGGAAACGCCTGACAGTGCCTGAAGCGGCGCATCAGGCGGCCGGAAACAATAGAAGTATATGGTACCGGACCTGAACTGATTAGCCTGGGAAGCAATCAATTAAGCTTCCCACACTAATCACTTCCTCTCCTGTGAGCTGGGAGAGGAGCTCATTCGTTTGGGGGCTTACAGCTGAGCTGCCAGCATTAGCTGCACTGCTTGCTGTAAACCAGTTAACCCTTTGTGAAGGATTACAGCGTTGGAACTGACTGAGCACCGGATAGGTAAGAATAATGTTGTTTTATTATTTTTTTTATTACAGGAGAACAAGGGAATCGAAGGAATACCTGTAAAATAAAAGATGGTCAAAAACTGTGTGTTTATTTCATTAAAATGATTTTTAATTAAAGTGTGTGTGTTTTTTTTAATTTCATACAATAAGATTAAAAATTGAGAGTTGTCTAATTGACAACTCTCAATTATTAACCTGGCTTAAAGTCACCTTCCAATAGCAAGGTGGCAATAACCCATTATTAACCCATTAGCCACCGTTACAGGGCAATGGGAATAGACGGACTAAGTGCCAGAAAGGGCACATCTAATTATAGATTTGCCTTTTCTGGGGTGGCTGGGGGCAGATGTTAGTAGCCAGGGGGGGCACAAAATAAATGCACCCTCCCAAGGCTATTATTATCTGCCCCCACTCGCTGGCTTTGCCTGTCTGGTGGAGAAAATAGCGCTGGAGCCCACAAATTTTTTTTCAACGAATTTACACCATTAATTAACCCCTACATGTATGAAATTTTGCACACATACACTCATGTCATTGTTAGTAAAACCATATATCAAACTACATGAAATGACATGGTTAACTGTATGTAAACCATGTGTCATTTCATGTCGGGTCTGTAATATTACAAAAGCCGGCAATTGAATTAGCGGCTATTATACTATGTAGAAGTGTATGAACTATAAATATATATATATATATATATATATGTCACAATGACATGTATATATATATATATATATATATATATATATATATATGTATTCTATGTGTATATATCTATTCTGTGTTTTGTGATGTAAAAACTGTCATAGGGATCCATTATATGTCGGTTTTGCAAGCCGGTGAGAAAATCTCGTCGTACGGATGACACACAGATGTTTTGATGCGAGGAAATCCATTGCATTGTTTTTTAATTTTTTAAATATTTTTTCCTAAACTAACCCACCACCATTCCCCCAAGGTCCCACGAAAGTTTGTGGCCTATCACACCAGGTCCCACGAAAGTTTGAGGCCTATCACACCAGGTCCCACTAGAGTTTGTGGCCTTTCTTACACCGCAAATCAACTTGGCATCCCGCCGGACGTCCTTTCTCCAAAAACCCATCCCCCCTCCCCCCAAGAAATCCCCCACCGCACCTAAACTGAATCCCCCGTACCCGCATCATAGTACACAATTACAATATATACAGTATACACAAACTTATAACCTATATCAATAACAACATATCCATAATAACAACTACACACCTTAACCATGACCAAAAAACAGGCCCAAGTTTAATGCTTGCAAGCTCTATACCCGGGTTACCAATTACAAAACAAAAATCTATACGTGAGGGTTACAGCCCACCACCAGGAACTGGATACCATAGAGGCTCTCACCCTAATCTACCGCACATCACCCTGACCCTCCCTAACAACACAAAAGAGAAAAATTCAGGTTGTCCCTCACATACAGTTTCCCATGGAAGCAGCGCCAAGCCAAGTCCCAAAACTTCAAGGGGATCCGCTTAGAGTTTAATAACCCGAGCCCCACCGCCAGATCCCGGCTTGGGCAATCCCTGAGCGCCAGGGACTTCTGAAAGTGGGTCAACAGGACCCTATTGTCAAGAAACCTTCTTGACATGATCCTGATCTCCCACACTCCCAGACCCCACCGACGGATCACCTTCAGAACCGGGGTAACATAAGCCGGAAGATGCCCATGAGGAGTACGAAGGTCCTTCACCTGCCCTCCTGTCTCCCATTCCTGAAAGAAAGGCCGAAACCACCCCCTACAGGAGAATACCCACGGAGGAGCCCTCTCTGACCAGAGGTTGGCGATGTTTGCCTTAAGACCATACCCAACCCTCCTAGTCTCCTCGTGCGGTACGTGATCTCCCTCTTGATTAGGTTCAGCCTATTTCCACATAATAATTGGAGAAACAGGCTGTAGACCCGTGTCCAAAGAGGCTCTGGCAAGATGCAGACGCTGCCCAGATATATTAGCAAAGGAAGCAAATAGCCCTTGGCAAGACTAACCCTTTCCCTTAGGGTCAAGGACCAACCCTTCCACTGATCCACCTTCTGGGCGGCAATCTTAAGTCTGCCCTCCCAGTTTTGCTGGGGATAGTCCCCCGGGCCGAAACTGATGCCTAATATTTTTGCTGTGGCCTGAGGCCCTGGAAGGGTGTCCGGGAGATCAAAATTGGATCTCGCCCTCCCAGCCAGAGACTCTCACACTTGTCCCGGTTGATCATGGACCCGGATGCCACAGAGTAGCGTTCAACCTCAGACATCACCCAATCTGCCTCCTCTCTCGAGGATACAAAAAGGGAAACGTCGTCAGCGTAGGCCACTACCCTCAAGGTGGCCTCTGGCTCTGCCCGGTCCATCCCGACTCCCACCAACGGTCCGCGCTCCACCTTCCTTAAAAGGGGGTCGATCGCGAACACGTATAACAGTGGGCTCAGAGGACAGCCCTGGTGGACACCAGACCTCACCTCAAAAGGGTGTCCGACCCAACCGTTCAATAGCGGAAAAGTCTCTGCCCCATTGTATAAAACTCACAACCAATCAACAAACCCCCCAGGCAGACCGTACCTCAGAAGGACGGACCAGAGGTACTCATGGTTAACCCGGTCAAAGGCCTTTGCCTGGTCTAAGGACAGCAAATACCCCTTCCAGTGACCTGCCCTGCCCTGCTCCACTGCCTCTCTGACACCGAGCACAGCACTAAATGTACTGCGGCCTGGAACAGAGCAGTGCTGGGCCCCTGAAAGGAGCCGGGGTGCAAACTTCACTAACCGATTAAAAAGCACCTTTGCCAGAACCTTTCGGTCCATATTGAGAAGTGCTATGGGACGCCAATTCTCAATACGGGACGAGTCTTTACCCTTTGACAGGATAATCAGGGCTGACTTCCTCATTGAACTGGGCAGAGTGTCCGAGGAGATTCACTCATTAAACACCTCAGTCAAGAGGGTGACCAAAGAGTCCAGAAAAGTCTTGTAGAACTCGGATGTTAAGCCATCCGGACCGAGCTACTTTTTGGGCCGGAGCCCATCAATCGCCCGTCTCACTTCCTCTTCCCTGATTGCTTCTGCCAAAACATGAAGAGAGGGGTCATTCCCCGGCTCAGGGATGGTTTCAGCCTGGAAAGCCGACATCTCATCCCGATCAGGATCCCTCCTCCCCAAGAGCTGCGAGTAGAAGAATCTGACCACCTCCAGGATCCCTGATTTGGATCTGTTCAGGGACCCCGTACTGTCGATCAGTCCTATCACCATCTTACAATTCACTGACAACCTGCAGTTTCTGTAAGGGTAGGGCGAGCGGTACCTCCCGAAATCCCTCTCAAAAACCAAGGATGTGTGCCTATCATACTGGCACCCCTTGAGCAAGGTCTTCACCCTGGAGATTTCCTCTCGGTCCCCTCCAGTCGAGACGAGCTGCTTGAGTTTCCTCCCCAGCTGCCGATACAGGTGGTACCTGTTCAGGCCCCTGAGGCTCGAGAGCTGACGGAAGAACCTTGCGACCCTTCTTTTGAAGATCTCCCACCATTCAGACTTACTGTTACAAAGACCCAAGAGAGGTACCTGGCTCTGAAGAAATTCCTCAAAGGACTGTCTTACTTCCGCTTCTTCCAGAAGGGACAAATTCAGCTTCCATAGGCCTCTCCCCATCCGGGGAGTCTCTGTAACATTCAAAGTAAAGAAAATTAAACAGTGATCGGAGTACTCCACCTCAACAGCAGACACTGCAGAAGAGACGGCTTCCTCCTTTTAAAAAAAAACTATGTATCCTAGACCTACTGCTTCCCCTATAAAAGGTGAAACCCTCGTGACCTGGGGTGTGCCGGATGTGGACATCCACCAGGCGAGCTTCGCTTACTATGTTATTCAAGGCTACGCTATCATAAGTCAGCCGGTCTCCAGGGCCTTCCCTATCACGGAGTCTGGTTATAGTATTAAAATCCCCACCGAAGACCACCTGCCAGCTCGTAAAAAGATAGGGCTTGATCCTCAGGAAGAGAAATTTACGGTCCCACTTAGATTGCGGGCCATAGATATTGATGAGCCGAAGCTCCTGTCCCCTCATGAAGACGTCAAGGACCAAACATCTCCCCATTTCTAACTCGATCACCCGACTGCATTCCACCTCCGCGGTCTTAAAAAGGACCGCTACCCCGCTATACGGCTCGGCCGCAAGAGACCAGTATGAGGGCCCACTCCTCCACTCCCTCATTGCTTTGTGGATGGACCCCAGGTCCGTTAGTCTGGTCTCCTGCAAAAATAAAATATCAGCCTCAACCCGGGTGAAAAAATCAAAGGCCGTAAATCTAGCCGTATATGACTTTATGCTGGCGACATTAATCGACGCCAGAGTCAACGGGGTAGGTTCCGCCATCATGAGTGTTTGAGTTAGACGGCCTGTTTTTTAACTGTACCCCCAGATTTCCTCTCCCCCTCTGAGGAGGAGCCCGACTCACCCCTCCTCTTTAAAGACACCAAGGTGTCCATATCTTCCTTAGCAGCAGTGGACACCTCCTTCCCAGCACTAGATTCCTCGCCCCTGGACCCCGAGGTAGTCCCCCCGCCAGCGGAGTGTGAATCCCCCGGAGGACGGACCTCACCACTCCCTGAAGCACCCCAGATGTTGCGTCTGGCCCCTCACCCCCGACCTCCGACACAGCAGAGTCATCGAGGGCTTGGAACCGATTGGAGAGGGGGATCAGAGGGGAGCCGGTGAGCCCTTCCATAGGCACCCTAGCAGTCAGGGGGGGCATTCGATTTTTTAGCCTTGTTCTTCCTCTTCTTCCACTCTTACCGGTACGATTGTCACCCGTTTTTTTAGGCTGCTCCACCACCTCTTCATCCACACTTTCATATTGGGAAGAGTTATCAGAAGCAGCCTACTCCTCCCTCTCCATCCTCCGGATCTCCTTGCTCAGCGCCTTCTCCCCAAGGGCCTCAGAGGCTCCGGCTGCTGCCTCCAGGGTGGGGGCAGTCATCACCCCAGTTGCCTGAGGCTTATCCTGCCCCCTGCCCTTACGGTGCCTCACCTGCTGCCACTGGTGGACAGATGTACCAGCCTCGCCTTTCCTCACTGACCCCTCAGCTCCCCTCACGCCTCCACCCCCAGCCCCAGCAGAAGTTGCACCACCGGGGACCCACCCATGGCTCCCCCCTGCTGGGCCAGAGATGGTGCCGGAAAAGGAGCGGGGGCAGCGGCTATACGGGTGACCTAGGTCACCACACAGGTGACACCTAATGTCACCACAGGCCTTCGGTTGCCCCTGGTAGAAGATCTGGATTCTGTCCCTGTTAGGGTCTGCGGAACGCACCAAATATATGATATGGAGAGGTGCGTTCGCAGCCCGGGGTCCACCGTGCAGGCGGAGCCTGCTGCTAGTAAAATGGCGCAAGAAGCGAACTCGGTTATGCCGCAGAATCGCCAAAATAAACGCCATAACGCGCTGTGGCAATATGTGCGAACTCTGTTAATCCACAGAGCCGCTAGAAGGAGTGCCGCAGCGCTATATGGCGATATGTACGAACTCACTTAACACAACTGAGTCGCAAAATAAACACGCTAGGGCGCTGTCTAGCGTTGAAAGCGAACTCTGTTACGTCACAGAGCTGCTGAGACAAACTTCTGTGTCCTGTCCTGTGTGAAGACCTGGAAGGGAAAGAGGGCCCCCTCCAACAGATGTCTCCACTCAGAGAAGGCCAACTTCATGGCTAGCAACTCCCTATCCCCGATGGAATAATTCCTCTCCGCTGATGTGAAGGTCTTAGAGAAGAAGAAGCAAGGATGCTTCCGACCTTGAGCATCCTTTTGGAAGAGGACTGCTCCAGCATCAACGGATGAGGCATCCACCTCAATAAAAATGACTTATCAACATCGGGGCGATGTAGGATGGGAGCGCCAGCAAAATGAGACTTAATAGAAGAGAAAGCCTTGGAGACCTCCTCCGACCACAATTTGGGATTTGCTCCCTTCTTGGTGTGGGCTACCAAGGGAGCTACCAAGGTAGAGAAATGAGGAATGAACTGGCGATAGTAATTAATGAACCCCATAAAGCGCTGCACCGCTTTAAGAGAGTGGGGTTCTTGCCAGTCCATCACAGCCCGTAATTTGGCTGGATCCCTAGCCAATCCCTGGGTTGAGATGATATAACCAAGGAAAGGTAAAGACTCCAGCTCAAACATACATTTCTCTAACTTAGCATAAAGGAAATTTGTCCGTAAGAGGTCGAAGACTCTGCAGACATCTCTCCGGTGGGAGTCAATATCTGGAGAGAAGATGAGTTTATCATCCAGATAGACTACGACCGAGGTGGAGAGCATATCCCGGAAGATGTCATTGACAAAGTCTTGGAAAACGACTGGGGCATTACAGAGCCCAAAGGGCATCACCAGGTATTCGTAATGCCATCCCTGGTATTAAAAGCCGTCTTCCATTCATCCCCCTCACGGATGCGAATCAGGTTATAAGCACCGCGCAGATCTAGTTTAGTGAATACCCTTGCTCCCCGAAACCAATCAAAGAGCTCAGAAATCAGTGGCAACGGGTACTTGTTCTTAACGGTGATGGCGTTAAGACCCCTGTAATCAATACACGGATGTAATTCTCCATTCTTCTTCTTGACTAAAAAGAATCCCGCCCCTGCCGGTGACACCGACTTCCTAATGAACCCTCTTGCTAGGTTCTCCTGAATATATTGCGACATGGCCTCTGTCTCAGGAAGAGAGAGGGGATAGACCCTTCCCCGAGGAGGTTCTGCGCCAGGCAAGAGGTCGATAGGACAGTCATAGGGGCGATGAGGCAGAAGAGTCTCCGCAGCCTTCTTGGAGAACACGTCTGCATATGACCAATAGCACTTGGGAAGTGGAGTAAGATCTGCTGGTAACTCAGTAGTGGTAACCTGAACGCAACTCCTGACACATCTGCCTCTACATGCATCACTCCAACCCAGTATCCTACCCGAAGTCCACTCTATATGTGGGGAGTGGAAACGGAGCCAAGGTATACCTAGTAGGATCTCGTCTATTCCCTTGGAAAGGATGAGTAGGGAAATAAGCTCCTGATGGGAAGGGGATACAGACCATGCAAGAGGAACAGTCTGGTGTGTTATTTGTGAGGGCAATGTCGACCCATTCACTACCCGGACAGTCACTGATTTGTCAAGCGACACCAGAGGTATTGTGAGACGACGAGCAAAGTTAGAGGACATGAAGTTCCCCTCTGCTCCTGAGTCCACGCAAAGCTCGACTGTAAGTGTGGAAGAGTCTACAGTGACTGTCCCTTTAAATGTCATCTTAGAGGAAAATGCCGCTGTCTCTAGTGAACCTCCTCCCAGGGCCACTAGACGCGATCGCTTCCCCGATCGCTGTGGAAATTTGTTGGCATAGTGTCCTGTCTGCTGACAAAGGTTACAGACCACGGATACTCGGACGGTCCGAGACTTAGGTCCTGCACGAGGAACCTCTGTGGCCTTTTGGGGTTCGGACGCCGGATCGGGGGATTCGAGAGGTTTGGCAAAGGTGAGAGCCAACCGAATCCTCTGCCTACACTGGGCCCGCTCCAACCTCCGCTCGTGAAAACGGAGGTCGATGCGGGTAGATATGGAGATAAGCTTCTCCAGTGTGGCGGGAATCTCCCTGGTAGCCAAAGCGTCTTTAACATGGTCAGCCAGTCCTCGCCAGTAGACTGGAATGAGAACTTTATCCGACCAGTCTAGCTCTGAGGCCAGAGTCCGAAACTGGACGGAAAACTGACTGACCAAAGACGAACCCTGTGCCAATGCCAGCAGTTGTAGCGCCATATCGTGGGTGACCTGAGGTCCTAAAAAGACCTTTTTAAGAGCCTCCAGGAAACGAGGAGCACTCCGCACCACACGATCATCACGCTCCCACAGCGGCGTTGCCCACTCCAACGCTCTGCCCGAGAGTAGAGACAGTACAAAACCCACTTCTGCCCGATCCGTGGGGAAACGTGCAGCCAGAAGCTCGAGCTGTACAGAGCACTGACTCACGAATCCTCGACATTGTTTGCTGTCACCGGCAAACTTGTCAGGAAGCGGGAGGTGGGATAATGTAGGGGCAGAGGTGGCAGAGGACAAACTGGCTGCAGCCACGCTAGCAGCCTTAACAGCGACTGCGGTAACATCCACAGCTGAGGTTGTGCGCTCAAGAGCCGCCAACCTACCCTCCAGCTGCTGGATGTACTGCGGTAGACGCTGGTCATCCGCCATTTTACTAGCCAGACCCTGGCGCTAGCATTATGTTAGGGTCTGCGGAACGCACCAAATATATGATGTGGAGAGGTGCGTTCGCAGCCCGGGGTCCAAAGTGCAGGCGGAGCCTGCTGCTAGTAAAATGGCGCAAGAAGCGAACTCTGTTATCCCGCATAGTCGCCAAAATAAACGCCGTAACGCGCTGTGGCAATATGTGCGAACTCTGTTAATCCACAGAGCCGCTAGAAGGAGTGCCGCAGCGCTATATGGTGATATGTACGAACTCACTTAACACAACTGAGTCGCAAAATAAACACGCTAGGGCGCTGTCTAGCATTGAAAGCGAACCCTGTTACATCACAGAGCTGCTGAGACAAACTTCTGTGTCCTGTCAGGCACCCAGGTACACAGTTAACTGCTAAGCGAACATAGAACGTGATCATGCGCTAATGTCCTCGCGGGAGTCACCCGCAATCTATGGCATCTGAACGCCAGACCCTGAATACGGCAATCAAACTCCTCACCGGTTATGCTGGTAATCTAGGGCATCTAGGACACCGACCCTGACCAGCTAGCATACCAAACTCCTCACCGATTAAGTCGGTATTTTAGGGGCTTGTTTCAGCCGGGCCCTAACCACACACACGCATGACCACACTGGCGCATAGCATATAAAGATTGATACTAGCTCATGGCGGCCCAGCCATGCTACCCTTTTATAGTAACAGCTACAGGACCTGCCAGAAACAAGGACCAATGAAACTTGTTCCAGAACACAAGTAGTCACAGGACCTTCCTGGCAGACCAATAGGAGCTGCTGCAGTACCTGAGCATGTGACCCCTGATCTCCAATGAGAGATGTCACTCTGGGCATGCTCAGAAGGGGAAAACAAGGACTTTGTCCTAAAGACATCTGCTCGCTGCTAACCAGTACTGGCCACAATAGCAGAGCCTGGAGAAGCAGCAGTAATCCTCTGCACACTGCCAGACTGGGCGAGACGCTGGGACCGACGTCTAAGCTGAGCAGGCTCCACTGCGGACGGAGACGAATGGTGAACCGCAGCGGGACTGGTTCGAGAATTCTCCTGTGCAGAAGCGGGAACTCGACCCCTAACAGTCCCTCCCCAAAAATGCTGAGGAGGGGATGTGGGTGACCGTACCTCCTGAAACCTTCAACTTTACCATGAAGGTCCAGCCCCCTGACCAAATGCCAAACTCGTCCCTATTTTTTTTAGGGACGTCCGTGACTTCCCCATAACGGGAAAGCCACATCATGATGTCGACCCCAGAGAGTGACTCGTTACTTGTCAGAACGGTCACCCTCTTTACACTATTTTGGTGAGACACCGCCTGAACTGCAAAGTCTCGCCAGCCGGGCTCCCCCTTTGCCAGTTCGAAATTCGACCAGAAAAGCTCTAGGCCCTCTGGCAGAACAAAACTGACATCGAAGAAGGAGGTGCCAAATAGATGAATCAGGGCAAAGATGTCCGTCGCCCTGAAGTCCATCTTCAGAAGGAGCTCCACAACCCTCGCTCTTGGCGGGCACGCTTCACTGCCCCTCCACCGAAGATGGACCACATTCCGCCTGGCCACCCCCTGCCCGGCTGTCGGGAGGGACCAAACCGTTTCCCCCTCCCTTTTATCTTGGAAGGCAGCCAGGTCGTATCTATCCAGCCAAAAGGCCAAGTCCACCTCTCTGCCCTCTACATTGATCATCCACTCTCCATTTTTGAGGGCTTCCAGGAAACGGCGCCGCAAGACGCCATCCTTGAGGTCCAGAGGCGATGAAACCCCCTGACCAGACCCTGAGGCTACAGCTACTGCCCCCGAATAACTCAGAGGACCGGTTGCTGGGGGGGCAGATGGACTGGCCCCCTCCTTCCAGAACCATCAGACACCCCATTCACACTTGCCACTTTAGACGCACTGCAACCCGCATCCTCAACAGCAGTCACTTCCATACCCACACCCTCCTCATCCACTCCATCAGTCACCCCATTCTCACTCAAATGCACACTGGGGTCAATATCATGCCTCACGTTTTGGGTATTTTCATGAATGTTTGGTTGTCTGCTGATACCGCCACCTACTGGTGGCATCTTCCCTGCTGGGGGTTCCTTCCACACAGTGCTGCTGGCCCTTTAAGATTTGTGCTGCCATTGGGTTTCAGCAGCACTGCCTCCACAGCCTGCACAGAGCCTTCTCTCCGACTGGCAGAGATTAAGCCAGGAGCAGTCCTGCCTTCAGCTCCATCCTTCTGGCTTGTCGCCTGTGCCCCCACCACAGGTAAGCCTCCAGACTCAGGGGACCCCGCCAGGCAAGTGCCCTTGCTGCTGTCTGCTGCAGTCTCTGCTTCATTGCTGATAACGATAATTTTTTTTCCTTTGGCTGGGAAGCCACGTCTCCAGCCTCCAGATTCACAGCAGAGCTCTCCAAAGCCGCACACACTTGGGCAGCAGGAGCCGAGGAGGCCATGCCCCCGAGACCGGCCACAGCGGGACCCCCGGAGCCAACCCGGAGCCGGGACCACCCCCAGTGGCACTCCTGGCGGTACCAGTCCCCCGGGGCACAGCGCCCCCAACCACCACACCCTGGGCCACAAACAGCTTGGGCACAGCAACTCCGGCGGCCGGCCCCAGGCTAGGCCACTCCCCCTCAGCATCCACTGGCGGCGGGGCCCCAAGCCCAGACTTCAATACAGACCCCGCCAGGGGAGCCGACCCCACCAGTTGTTTCTTATGAGCCAGCTCTGCCGGAGCCGCAGGCCCCGCCCCCTTCACTTTACTAGGTGCCTGGGCCCCCAGATGCGATCCAGTAAAGGATCCGTAAGTGGGGGACCCAGATACCACAGCGCTCACCGCCGGAGATGTGGTCCCGACTGCCACTCTCTTGCCCACCACTGGGCCGCCTTCCACACCATGCTCCATATCAGACACACCACTACCCCCTCCGTTACCACAAACAGAGGAGGCGCCCTGCGTGTCATGGCCTGCAATCTCCCCGCTCCCTTGCTGTGGACCCACAACAGAGCCCGAGCCGGGGTGGGTAGCGGGTGCCGCACAGCGGGACCGGGGGGCCCCAGAGAGGGGGACATACACAAATTTCTGGACAACAGATATTTTCTTTACTTTCTTCTTCGCCTTTCTCTTCATCCCCCTCCTGGTTGCCTCGTCATCGCAGATCTCATCCCTGAACCTCAGCTGGTTAAACCAGACCGGGGACTCGATCTGCCGGATCTGCTGCATGACGAGGCAGCCCCCCTCACTGCTACTGCTACCACCATCCTCATCCTCCCCCTCGCACCCGCTGCCCTCTGAAGAGCCAGAATCTGGCGGGAGAGCCACTTGCTCGGGGGCTATCCCACTATGCGACGCCTGGAGATCTCTTACCAGGCCACCAGGCGGTGGGTAGGGCACGACCTCCTCCTCGCATTCCTCCTCCATCTCCTGGCCGGGGCTCTGTGGCCCCTCCGGAGCCCCTCCGGCCATGGCTTTGAACCGGTCGTCATTCTCCAACTTTTTGCGGAAGGGCCCACAGCCGGCCAGGATCTCGCACCTCCGGCTTGCCAGGTCTTCTATGGATTTCTGGATCCTTCTGACCGCGGCGGATAGCTCGGCCTTCTTATTTCCCGGAGGCCCTGTTGGACCTCTCCTTGGCTACCCTCAACTCCTCCCAGAGGGATCTTAGCTTCCTTGAGGCATCCTCATACTCACAGAGGTGCGCATGAACACGGGAACCATAAACTATGGTGGATTCCTTCACCGCCTTGGTGCCCCACTTAAGTGGTCCCGCTGCAGCACCCCTGCTCGTACACGGCCTACTTCCGGGGGAAGGAGCCGCCGCGGCCATGGCCTCGGGGGTACTGCGGGTCTTCATGCTGGATCCTTGGCCAGATCTTGTGACCCTAACCGGATTGGGAGTCCTTCCACCCCCCGCCGCTTGGACCGGGAAGTGGGAGCCGGGGGCCCAGCCCCGGAGGCCAATCCCAAAATGAGCCTTCTTTCCCGGGAAGTCCCAGATGGAAAAACTTTACCTCCCTTCCCGGGCAGCACACACAGGCACCACACTCAGACCGCATGGTAAGCTCCGCCCCTTCCTGTGGGATGGTCCAGAGCTGCACTCACTATTCTGCTGGTGTAGTCACTGTGTACATACATTACATTACTGATCCTGTACTGATTCTGAGTTACATGCTGTAATACACTCCAGAGCTGCACTCACTATTCTGCTGGTGTAGTCACTGTGTACATAAATTATATTTCTGATCCTGTACTGATCCCGAGTTACATCCTGTATTATACCCCAGAGCTGCACTCACTATTCTGCTGGTACAGTCACTGTGTACATACATTACATTACTGATCCTGAGTTACATCCTGATTTATACTCCAGACTTGCACTCACTATTCTGCTGATGCAGTCACTGTGTACATACATTACATTACTGATCCTGAGTTAAATCCTGTATTAAACCCCAGAGCTGCACTCACTATTCTGCTGGTGCAGTCACTGTGTACATACATTATATTACTGATCTTGAGTTACATCCTGCTTTATACTCCAGACCTAGAATCATAGAATCATAGAATGGTAGAGTTGGAAGGGACCTCCTGGGCCATCTGGTCCAACCCCCTGCTCAAAGCAGGATTCTATAAATCATCCCAGACAGATGTCTGTCCAGCCTCTGTTTGAAGACTTCCATTGAAGGAGAACTCACCACCTCTCGTGGCAGCCTGTTCCACTCCTTGATCACCCTGTCAAAAAGTTTTTTCTAATATCTAATCTGTGTCTCCTCCCATTCAGTTTCATCCCATTACTTCTAGTCTTTCCTTGTGCAAATGAGAATAAAGATGATCCTTCTACAATGTGACAGCCCTTGAGATATTTGTAGACAGCTATTAAGTCTCCTCTCAGTCTTCTTTTTTGCAAGCTAAACATTCCCAAATCCTGCAACCGTTCCTCATAGGACATGGTTTGCAGACCGGTCACCATTCTGGTGGCTCTTCTCTGAACTTGCTCCAGTTTGTTGATGTCTTTTTTAAAATGTGGTGCCCAAAACTGGACACAGTATTCCAGATGAGGTCTGACCAAAGAGAAGTAGAGGGCAATAATGACCTCACATGATCTAGACTGTATGCTTCTGTTGATACATCCTAGAATTGTATTTGCCTTTTTTGCTGCTGCATCACACTGTTGACTCATGTTCAGTCTGTGATCAATTAGTATACCCAAGTCTTTTTCACATGTGCTGTTACTTAGCCCTATTCCTCCCATTTTGTATATGCTTTTTTCATTTTTATTGCCCAGATGTAGTACTTTGCATTTTTCCCTGTTAAAAACCATTCTGTTAGTTGCTGCCCACTGCTCCAGTTTATTTATATCTTTTTGAATCCTCTCTCTCTCTTCTCTAGTATTAGCTACCCCTCCTAGCTTTGTGTCATCAGCAAATTTGATCAGTTTACCCTCAATTCCTTCATCTAAATCATTGATAAAGATGTTGAACAATACAGGGCCCAAAACAGAGCCTTGTGGTACCCCACTTGAGACATTCTTCCAACTGGATGTGCAGCCATTTACGACCACTCTTTGAGTCCGATCACTAAGCCAGTTATGAATCCACCTAACAGTTGCCTTGTCCATTCCATACTTAGTCATTTTTTCAATAAGGATTGTGTGAGATACTTTGTCAAATGCTTTGCTGAAGTCAAGATATACTATATCTACAGCATTTCCCTGATCCACCCAGTCAGTGATTCTGTCATAGAAGGAAATTAAGTTAGTCTGACATGACTTATTAGTTACAAACCCAATTTAGTTAGTCTGACATGACTTATTAGTTACAAACCCACTATTCTGCTGGTGCAGTCACTGTGTGCATACATTACATTACTGATCCTGTACTGATCCTGAGTTACAACCTGTATTATACCCCAGAGCTGCACTCACTATTCTGCTGGTGTAGTCACTGTGTACATACATTACATTACTGATCCTGAGTTATATCCTGTATTATACTCCAGAGCTGCACTCACTATTCTGCTGGTGGTGTTACTGAGAACATACATTACATTACTGATCCTGTACTGATCCTGAGTTACAAGTTCGGCGCCTGCAGCCCTACATCACTGTATAATGATCACACAAAACAAAAATCTACAGTGTCAGCAGCAGCCCACCACCAGGAAAGGAGATGACCAGACTAGGGCAAACTAAAAGAAAAGCCCCTCCAGAGGAGAGCGGCCCTACGTGTGCCCAGTCTCTCATACTCCAGAGAGCACACCTTCCCCAGGTCACCGAGTATGGTCCTAAACACATCGTCCTCTGGGAGGATTTTCCGTTGCGTCGAGACTAAGCACCGTGCGTTTCACGTGTGATACCTAACCACTGCGCTAACTAGAAATAAGTAGCAGCGGTCCCGACCATCAAGGTTCCCGAATGCTCCATAGACCCATTCCGCATAAGAGAGACTGGCCAGCCAAGACCAGCCAATGGAGGTGCTCACCCTGTTGTACACCTCTGTGTTGAAGGGACAACGAAGCAGGAAGTGGTCCATGCTTTCCAGCACGGTACCACAATTCTCCCGAGGACTATTCCTGTCCTCCGAGCTCCTACACTTCAGATTATCCCTCACACACAGTGTCACATGGAAGCAGCACCAAGCCAAGTCCCAAAACTTCGAGGGGATCCTGATAGAATTCAGAAGATGCAAACCCACCCCAAAATCCCAACTTGGGCAATCCCTAAGTAACCTCCCTCTTGACCAGGTTCAGTATTTTCCCCCATAACAGTTGGAAGAACAAACTGTAGACCCGAGTCCAGAGAGACTCCGGCAAGATGCACACACTGCCCAGATAAATCAGTAAAGGGAGCAGGTGAGTTTTGATCAGATTTACCCTTTCGCTTAGGGTCAAAGACCAACCCTTCCATTGGTTTACCTTCTTAATGGCGATCTCTAGCCTGCTGTCCCAATTTTGTTTGGGGTAATCCCCCTGGCCAAATTCGATGCCAAGGACTTTTGCAGAGACTTTGGGTCCTGGAAGGGTGTCTGGGAGATCAAAACCAGGATCTCCTCCCAGCCAGAAACTCTCACACTTATCCCAGTTGATCTTGGATCCGGATGCCTCCGAGTAGCGATCTACCTCTGACATCAGCCATCTTGCCTCCTCGTGAGAGGAAACAAAAACGGTGACATCATCGGCATAAGCACCACCTTCAGAGTGGCTTCCAGTGCTGCCCAGTCCATTCCGAACCCGGCCAATGGTCCACGCTCCACCTTCCTAAGAAGTGGGTCAATCGCAAACACGTACAACAGCGGGCTCAAGGGACAACCTTGGCGAATACCAGATCCGACCTCAAAAGAGCTGCCAATTCAACCGTTCACAAGCGGGAAACTCTCTGCCCCACCATAGAAGGTCTTAAGCCAGTTAACAAACCCCCCTGGCAGGCCATATCTCAGAAGGACAAACCAGAGGTACTCCTGATTTACCCGATCAAACGCTTTTGCCTGGTCCAGTGACAGCATGTACCCCTTCCAGTGACCAGCCCTTCCCTGCTCCATTGCCTCTCGGACACAGAGCACAGCACTAAATGTGCTGCGGCCTGGAACAGAGCAATGCTGGGCCTCTGAAAGGAGTCGGGGTGCAAATTTCACCAGCCGATTAATCAGCACATTTGCCAGAACCTTTCTGTCTGCATTGAGAAGCGCTATGGGATGCCAATTCTCAATGCAAGATGGGTCCTTACTAGGGTTGAGCATTCCGATACTGCAAATATCGGGTATCGGCCGATATTGGCTGTATCGGAATTCCGATTCCGAGTTCCGATATTTTCGTCTTATCGGATACCGGAATCGGGATTGTCACTGTCACTGTCAGTGTCCGTCGGTCGGGTCTGTCAGGAGTCAGCGGCACTTACCTGGCAGAAGATCTCCGGCGGTCACGGCCTGGACTGCTTCATGGCCGCCATCTTCTTTCCCCGGCGGTCACATGCAGTTTCTCGCGATAACTGCAGTGACTGCTGGGTAATCCCGGCCGTAAAGCAGTCAGTCCGATGACGTCACCGCCGGGGAAGCAGGTAATCAGCTGTGCTGCGTCGCGATGACAGGCTCTGCCTGTCATTGCGATGTAGCAGAGTTGGATCGTCGTGGGACTGTCGTTATGGACTGCGTCGGACAGGTGGTATACTGTTGGTTTTTTTTTTTTTCTTTTTTTACAGGAGATCGATGGCGTCGCAGGAATGAGAGAGTAATAAAATTAATGAAAACTGTGTTGTCTCTTTTATTTCATTAAAAGACTTTTTTCTTGCTGTGTCTTTTTTTTAAACATTTAATAACTTTGGGATTAATAATGGATCGGTGTCTTATTGACGCCTCTCCATTATTAACCGGGCTTATTGTCACCGTGCAATCAACGGTGACATTAACCCCTTATTACCCCGCTTGCCACCGCTACAGGGCAAGTGGGAAGAGCCGGGTAAAGTGCCACAATTGGCACATCTTTTGATGCGCCAAATGTGGGGCTGCTGTAGCCTGGTATTATCAGGCTGTTGAGGGCCAAAATCCATGGGCCTTGACAGTCTTTTAATACCAGGCCGCAGCAGTCTGCATTTTACTTGGCTGGTTAACAAAAATAGGGGGACCCCTACACCGTTTTTTTTTCGAGGGGATCCCCTATTTTTGTTAACCAGCCAAGCTAAGCAGACTGCTGTGGCCTGGTATTATCAGGCTGGCAAGGTCCATGGATATTGGATCCTTACCAGCCTGAAAAACCAGGCCTCAGCGGTCTGCTTCATCTGGCTGGTTAACAAAATATAGGGGGGACCCCACGCCAATTTTTTTCGAGGGGATCCCCTATTTTTGTTAATCAGCCAAGATATGCAGACTGCTGTGGCCTGGTATTATCAGGCTGGCAAGGTCCATGGATCTTGGCTCCTTAACAGCCTGAAAATCCAGGCCTCAGCGGTCTGCTTCATCTGGCTGGTTAACAAAAATAGGGGGGACCCCACGCCAATTTTTTTCGAGGGGATCCCCTATTTTTGTTAATCAGCCAAGATATGCAGACTGCTGTGGCCTGGTATTATCAGGCTGGCAAGGTCCATGGATCTTGGCTCCTTAACAGCCTGAAAATCCAGGCCTCAGCGGTCTGCTTCATCTGGCTGGTTAACAAAAATAGGGGGACCCCACGCCATTTTTTTTTCGAAGGGAACCCCTATTTTTGTTAATCAGTTCCCTCTGACGTCACTGATGGTGTCCCTGGCTGACCTGAAGTGAAAGTGGAAAGCAATCAATTAAGCTTTCCACTTAAGGGCCCGTCTCACATAGCGATATCGCTACCGAGATCGCTGCAGAGTCACTAGTTTTGTGACGCAGCAGCGAGCTCACCAGCGATATCGCTGTGTGTGACATTCAGCGACGATCAGCCCCCCTGCCGGGTATCGCTGATCGTCGCTGAAATGTCAGGACCTTTTTTTGATCGCTGGTTTCCCGCTGACAGGCACACATCGCTGCGTGTGACAGGCGGGAGACCAGCGATCCGCTGGTAACCAAGGTACACAGCGGGTTTCCAGGCGCGGGGCTGTGCCTAGAAACCCGCTGTGTACCTTGGATACCAGCGCCCTGATGCAGGGAGCTGGTATCCAAGGTACACAGCGGGTTTCCAAGCGCTGCGCGGTGCCTGGAAACCCGCTGTGTACCTTGGTTACCAGCGGATCGCTGGTCTCCCGCCTGTCACACGCAGCGATGCGTGCCTGTCAGAGGGAAACCAGCGATCAAAAAAAGGTCCTGACATTTCTGCGACGATCAGCGATACCCGGCAGGGGGGCTGATCGTCGCTGAATGTCACACACAGCGATATCGCTGGTGAGCTCGCTGCTGCGTCACAAAACTAGTGACTCAGCAGCGATCTCGGTAGCGATATCGCTATGTGAGACGGGCCCTTAAGCGATGTTACCCGCAGTGTCGCTGTCCCAGATCGCTGCCTGAGCTGCCTGTTTGGCAGCTCAGCAGCGATCATGTAGCGATACACCAGCGATCCTGACAAGTGCATATCGTTGTCGGGATCGCTGGTGTATCGTTATGTGACACCCAGCCTTTACTCTCCTGTCAGGCAGGAGAGGAACTCATTCATTTGGGGTTTACTGTGAGGCTGCAGCATTAGCTGCGGTCCCTGCAGTAAACATTAACCCTTTCTGAAGGATTACACCGTGGGACCTGACTGTGCATGGGATAGGTAAGAATAATTTTGCTTTTTTATTTTATTTTTATTACAGGAAATGGTTTTTGCAGTAAAATAAAAGATGGTCAAAAACATGTGTCTTTATTTCATTAAAATGATTTTTAATTAAAGTGTGTGTGTTTTATTTTTATTTCATGCAATAGGATTAATAATTGATAGTTGTCTAATTGACAGCTCTCAATTATTAACCTGGCTTAAGGTCACCTTTCAATAGCAAGGTGGCTTTAACCCCATATTAACCCATTCGCCACCGCTACAGGGCAATGGGAATAGACGGGCAAAGTGCCAGAAAGGGCGAATCTAATTATAGATTTGTCTTTCCTGGGGTGTCTGGGGGCAGATGTTAGTAGCCGGGGGGGGGGCAAAAATAATGGTCCCTCTCTGGGCTATTATTATCTGCCCCCACTCACTGGCTTTGTCTGTCTGGTTGCGAAAATAGGGCGGGAGCCCACGCATTTTTTTTCAGCAATTTTACACCTCATATATATATATACATGTCATTGAATTTGTGACACATATATATATATATTTATATTTGTAGTTCATACACTTCTACATAGTATAATAGCCGCTAATTCAATTGCCGGCTTTTGTGAAAATGCAGAACCCGACATGAAATGACACTTGGTGTACATAGGGTTAACCATGTCTTTTCATGTCCTTTGCTATCTAATTTGCACAAACAATTAAATCAGACTATGTGTGCAAAATTTCACACCTGTAGGGGTTAATTAAAGGTGTAAATTCGTAGCAAAAAAGTCCGTTTTTTTACAACGAATTTACACCTTTAATTAACCCCTACAGGTGTGAAATTTTGCACACATAGTCTGATTTAATTGTTTGTGCAAATTAGATAGCAAAGGACATGAAAAGACATGGTTAACCCTATGTACACCAAGTGTCATTTCATGTCGGGTGCTTCTGTCTTTTCACTGAAGCCGGCTTTACCCGGCAATTAAATCAGAGGATATTTTACTATGTAGAAGTGTATAAACTATACATATATGTATATATATATGTCACAATGACATGTATATATATATATATGTATTCTATGTGTGTATATTTAGTGTTTACAAGGAAAGAATGGGTTTTTTTTAGTTGCGATATTTTGTTCCCATAGACTTACATGGGACTTCCGGTATCGGTATCGGGTATCGCCGATATTTTAGTGATATCGGCGGTACCATTCCGATTCCGATACTTTAGGATATCGGAAAGTATCGCTCAACTCTAGTCCTTACCCATTGACAAGATGATCAAGGCAGACCTCCTCATTGACTTCGGCAGAGCGCCTGAGGAAAGATACTCATTGAATACCTCAGTCAAGAGGGGAGCCAAAGAGTCCTTAAAGGTCTTATAGAATTCAGATGTTAAGCCATCTGTACCAGGTGATTTTTTGGGGGCAAGCCCTTCAATCGCAAACTTAAATTTCTCTTCCCTGATCATCTCTGTCAAAACATCAAGAGAGGGGTCTACCTCTGGTTCGGGGACGGCTTCAGCCAGGAAAGCCGACATCTCATCCCAATCCTGTAGTGTGGACTATATATTTAGGAGTAGTCTAAGGGGCGCATGCATTGTGGGGGCGCATGCATCCCAGAAGTTAAGCATCACAGAAGAAAAGCATCTTGAAAACGGCAGTTATTCATGGGAAGGAATTAACATTCATCTTCTCTCTTCACACAGGTAACCAAATCATTCATCCTCTGAATTGATAGTCTCTGCATGTATGCACTCCATTCATTGTCAGCAAGCAGCTGAATGACACAAGCCCCTTCTCTCTTGCATGTGGAAATATATAGCAATGGTAACCAAATCATTCATCCTCTGAATTGATAGTCTCTGCATGTATGCACTCCATTCATTGTCAGCAAGCAGCTGAATGACACAAGCCCCTTCTGTCTTGCATGTGGAAATATATAGCAATGGTAACCAAATCATTCATCGTCTGAACTGATAGTCTCTGCATGTATGCACTCCATTCATTGTCAGCAAGCAGCTGAATGACACAAGCCCCTTCTGTCTTGCATGTGGAAATATATAGCAATGGTAACCAAATCATTCATCCTCTGAATTGATAGTCTCTGCATGTATGCACTCCATTCATTGTCAGCAAGCAGCTGAATGACACAAGCCCCTTCTGTCTTGCATGTGGAAATATATAGCAATGGTAACCAAATCATTCATCCTCTGAATTGATAGTCTCTGCATGTATGCACTCCATTCATTGTCAGCAAGCAGCTGAATGACACAAGCCCCTTCTGTCTTGCATGTGGAAATATATAGCAATAGTATGCACCCCATACTTCTGATTGCTGCCAACCACTGCTGTACCATCTTGCAACATAATTTAATGTGCCTGGTAAAACTTTAGTATAATTCATTTTTTGCACTGTGCTTAATATTTACTGCTGTGTATTCCTGGGACTGGGGCCTCTGTAGATGCTATCAGGTGGAAAGTGCTATAACATATAGATGTTGCCAGGTCTAGTGCCTTTGATGATCTAACCACCCCCTGGTGTGCTGGCCCCAGCTGGCAAATTATCCCAAAGCAGCTCCCACAATCCCACTTTCCTGACCCTGTAGTGTGGACTATATATTTAGGAGTAGTCTAAGGGGCGCATGCATTGTGGGGGCGCATGCATCCCAGAAGTTAAGCATCACAGAAGAAAAGCATCTTGAAAACGGCAGTTATTCATGGGAAGGAATTAACATTCATCTTCTCTCTTCACACAGGTAACCAAATCATTCATCCTCTGAATTGATAGTCTCTGCATGTATGCACTCCATTCATTGTCAGCAAGCAGCTGAATGACACAAGCCCCTTCTGTCTTGCATGTGGAAATATATAGCAATGGTAACCAAATCATTCATCCTCTGAATTGATAGTCTCTGCATGTATGCACTCCATTCATTGTCAGCAAGCAGCTGAATGACACAAGCCCCTTCTGTCTTGAATGTGGAAATATATAGCAATAGTATGCACCCCATACTTCTGATTGCTGCCAACCACTGCTGTACCATCTTGCAACATAATTTAATGTGCCTGGTAAAACTTTAGCATAATTCATTTTTTGCACTGTGCTTAATACTTACTGCTGTGTATTCCTGGGACTGGGGCCTATGTAGATGCTATCAGGTGGAAAGTGCTATAACATATAGATGTTGCCAGGTCTAGTGCCTTTGATGATCTAACCACCCCCTGGTGTGCTGGCCCCAGCTGGCAAATTATCCCAAAGCAGCTCCCACAATCCCACTTTCCTGACCCTGTAGTGTGGACTATATATTTAGGAGTAGTCTAAGGGGCGCATGCATTGTGGGGGCGCATGCATCCCAGAAGTTAAGCATCACAGAAGAAAAGCATCTTGAAAACGGCAGTTATTCATGGGAAGGAATTAACATTCATCTTCTCTCTTCACACAGGTAACCAAATCATTCATCCTCTGAATTGATAGTCTCTGCATGTATGCACTCCATTCATTGTCAGCAAGCAGCTGAATGACACAAGCCCCTTCTGTCTTGCATGTGGAAATATATAGCAATGGTAACCAAATCATTCATCCTCTGAATTGATAGTCTCTGCATGTATGCACTCCATTCATTGTCAGCAAGCAGCTGAATGACACAAGCCCCTTCTGTCTTGAATGTGGAAATATATAGCAATAGTATGCACCCCATACTTCTGATTGCTGCCAACCACTGCTGTACCATCTTGCAACATAATTTAATGTGCCTGGTAAAACTTTAGCATAATTCATTTTTTGCACTGTGCTTAATACTTACTGCTGTGTATTCCTGGGACTGGGGCCTCTGTAGATGCTATCAGGTGGAAAGTGCTATAACATATAGATGTTGCCAGGTCTAGTGCCTTTGATGATCTAACCACCCCCTGGTGTGCTGGCCCCAGCTGGCAAATTATCCCAAAGCAGCTCCCACAATCCCACTTTCCTGACCCTGTAGTGTGGACTATATATTTAGGAGTAGTCTAAGGGGCGCATGCATTGTGGGGGCGCATGCATCCCAGAAGTTAAGCATCACAGAAGAAAAGCATCTTGAAAACGGCAGTTATTCATGGGAAGGAATTAACATTCATCTTCTCTCTTCACACAGGTAACCAAATCATTCATCCTCTGAATTGATAGTCTCTGCATGTATGCACTCCATTCATTGTCAGCAAGCAGCTGAATGACACAAGCCCCTTCTGTCTTGCATGTGGAAATATATAGCAATGGTAACCAAATCATTCATCCTCTGAATTGATAGTCTCTGCATGTATGCACTCCATTCATTGTCAGCAAGCAGCTGAATGACACAAGCCCCTTCTGTCTTG
Organism: Oophaga sylvatica; assembly: GCA_033576555.1. NCBI lineage: Eukaryota > Metazoa > Chordata > Amphibia > Anura > Dendrobatidae > Oophaga > Oophaga sylvatica. Next base: position 450,678,500 of record JARQOD010000001.1, read on the forward strand.
CATGTGGAAATATATAGCAATAGTATGCACCCCATACTTCTGATTGCTGCCAACCACTGCTGTACCATCTTGCAACATAATTTAATGTGCCTGGTAAAACTTTAGCATAATTCATTTTTTGCACTGTGCTTAATACTTACTGCTGTGTATTCCTGGGACTGGGGCCTCTGTAGATGCTATCAGGTGGAAAGTGCTATAACATATAGATGTTGCCAGGTCTAGTGCCTTTGATGATCTAACCACCCCCTGGTGTGCTGGCCCCAGCTGGCAAATTATCCCAAAGCAGCTCCCACAATCCCACTTTCCTGACCCTGTAGTGTGGACTATATATTTAGGAGTAGTCTAAGGGGCGCATGCATTGTGGGGGCGCATGCATCCCAGAAGTTAAGCATCACAGAAGAAAAGCATCTTGAAAACGGCAGTTATTCATGGGAAGGAATTAACATTCATCTTCTCTCTTCACACAGGTAACCAAATCATTCATCCTCTGAATTGATAGTCTCTGCATGTATGCACTCCATTCATTGTCAGCAAGCAGCTGAATGACACAAGCCCCTTCTGTCTTGCATGTGGAAATATATAGCAATGGTAACCAAATCATTCATCCTCTGAATTGATAGTCTCTGCATGTATGCACTCCATTCATTGTCAGCAAGCAGCTGAATGACACAAGCCCCTTCTGTCTTGAATGTGGAAATATATAGCAATAGTATGCACCCCATACTTCTGATTGCTGCCAACCACTGCTGTACCATCTTGCAACATAATTTAATGTGCCTGGTAAAACTTAGTATAATTCATTTTTTGCACTGTGCTTAATACTTACTGCTGTGTATTCCTGGAACTGGGGCCTCTGTAGATGCTATCAGGTGGAAAGTTCTATAACATATAGATGTTGCCAGGTCTAGTGCCTTTGATGATCTAACCACCCCCTGGTGTGCTGGCCCCAGCTGGCAAATTATCCCAAAGCAGCTCCCACAATCCCACTTTCCTGACCCTGTAGTGTGGACTATATATTTAGGAGTAGTCTAAGGGGCGCATGCATTGTGGGGGCGCATGCATCCCAGAAGTTAAGCATCACAGAAGAAAAGCATCTTGAAAACGGCAGTTATTCATGGGAAGGAATTCACATTCATCTTCTCTCTTCACACAGGTAACCAAATCATTCATCCTCTGAATTGATAGTCTCTGCATGTATGCACTCCATTCATTGTCAGCAAGCAGCTGAATGACACAAGCCCCTTCTGTCTTGCATGTGGAAATATATAGCAATGGTAACCAAATCATTCATCCTCTGAATTGATAGTCTCTGCATGTATGCACTCCATTCATTGTCAGCAAGCAGCTGAATGACACAAGCCCCTTCTGTCTTGCATGTGGAAATATATAGCAATAGTATGCACCCCATACTTCTGATTGCTGCCAACCACTGCTGTACCATCTTGCAACATAATTTAATGTGCCTGGTAAAACTTTAGCATAATTCATTTTTTGCACTGTGCTTAATACTTACTGCTGTGTATTCCTGGGACTGGGGCCTCTGTAGATGCTATCAGGTGGAAAGTTCTATAACATATAGATGTTGCCAGGTCTAGTGCCTTTGATGATCTAACCACCCCCTGGTGTGCTGGCCCCAGCTGGCAAATTATCCCAAAGCAGCTCCCACAATCCCACTTTCCTGACCCTGTAGTGTGGACTATATATTTAGGAGTAGTCTAAGGGGCGCATGCATTGTGGGGGCGCATGCATCCCAGAAGTTAAGCATCACAGAAGAAAAGCATCTTGAAAACGGCAGTTATTCATGGCAGTTAATCAGGGCTGGAATCAGGTACCCCACACTTTGCCTTATTTTTCATTATGTACTTTATCTATTTCCTCCTGTGTTCCCTTGTCACCCACATTCACCGCCCCATCCCCCCTCCATCACGACTCATACACATCAGCCCCTCCATACTTCCCTCTCCCATGTACAGCTCCCACACACTCCTCACCTTCCTGAAAAACCTCAGCCCATCTTGCCCAAACACATCACAGAAAAAACCTACTTACAATTCCAACAACTACCTGCTCTTTATCTTCCTACTCCTACTGATTTCAGGGGACATCTCCCCCAACCCTGGTCCACCATCCCCAACCTCAATCCCTACCCTACCTCATACCGAAACCATAATAATCTTATTAATATTACTTGCACTCCCTCATCTCCTTCTTTCAATTGTGCCCTCTGGAATCCACGGTCTGCATGCAACAAGCTATCCTTCCTGCACAACTACTTTCTGAACAACTCTCTTAATCTGTTGGCCCTCACTGAAACCTGGATTCAGGATTCTGACACTGTCTCCCCTGCTGCCATTTCCTATGGTGGTTTACAGTTCTCCCATTCCCCGAGACCCACAAACAGACATGGTGGTGGAGTTGGCATACTCCTGTCCCCACAATGCACTTTCCAGGTCATCCCCCCAATTCCATCACTCTCATTCCCTTCTTTTGAGGTCCACACCATCAGGCTCTTCCATCCCCTCTCCATCAGAGTAGCGGTCATATATCGGCCCCCAGGCTCACCCACCCAGTTCCTCGACCACTTCTTAGCCTGGCTGCCGCACTTCATGTCCTCAGAACTACCAACCCTTATCCTTGGAGACTTCAACATCCCATTAACAGCCCTACTTCCACATCTGGATCTCAGCTTCTATCACTAACCACTTCTCTAGGCCTCTCACAGCTTTCAACCTCTGAGACACACAAGGATGGCAACACCCTTGACCTGGTCTTTGTCCGCCTCTGTTCAATCTCCCACCTAAATAACTCACCGCTTCCACTCTCTGACCACAACATTCTCTCCTTCACGCTCACAAATCCTCCACCACCCCAGCGCACTCCTACCTACCACACATTCAGAAATCTACAAGCCATTAACCCTCAGACACTTTCAGACTCCCTACACTCATCGCTGTCCCCAATCTCCTCTTTTTCCTGTCCTGATCTGGCTGTTCATCACTACAATGACATTCTTAGAAGCACCCTTGACCAAGTAGCACCGCTCACCCTCAGAACCTCCAAACACACAGTAAAACAGCCCTGGCTCACATTGCAAACTCGACTTCTTCAGCGATGCTCTAGGAGTGCTGAACGCCTCTGGAGAAAAACCCGCACACCAGAAGACTTCATCCACTTTAAATTCAAGTTAAGAACTTATAATGCTGCCCTTCACTTCGCCAAACAGACCTACTTCACCACCCTGATCTCCTCACTAGCCAACAACCCCAAGAAACTTTTTGACACTTTTCACTCCCTCCTCAGGCCAAAAGCACAAGCCCCTATCACAGACATTTGTGCTGACGACCTGGTCTCCCACTTTATAGAAAAAATAGATACTATCCGTCAGGAAATCTGCTCTCAACCACCAAGTGCTGTGACTCCCATCCCTCCCTGCATTTCCCCTGGCTCACTTTCCACATTTGATCCCATCACAGAAGAAGAAGTCTCCAGACTCCTCTCTTCCTCTCGTCCGACTACATGCACTACCGACCCCATTCCCTCACATCTCCTCCAGTCTCTCTCTCCAGTTGTCACAACTCACCTAACTACAATCTTTAATCTCTCACTCTCCTCTGGCATTTTCCCATCCTCCTTCAAACACTCCATCATTACTCCATTACTAAAGAAACCCGCTCTCGACCCTTCCTGCACAAACAACTACAGACCGGTCTCCAATCTCCCCTTCATCTCTAAACTCTTGGAGCGCCTAGTCTACTCCCGCCTCACCCGTTACCTCTCCACTTACTCCCTCCTAGACCCTTCACAGTCCGGCTTCCGCCCCCTACATTCGACTGAAACTGCACTCATCAAAGTGACCAATGACCTTCTTACAGCAAAACGTAACGGCGACCACTCTCTGCTCATTCTACTCGACCTTTCTGCAGCTTTCGACACTGTTGACCACTGTCTCCTACTGTCTAGGCTCCAGTCACTAGGTATTAAGGACACTGTTCTCTCCTGGTTCTCCTCCTATCTTTCTGACCGCTCCTTCAGTGTTTTGTTCTCTGGCTCCACGTCATCTCCTCTTCCTCTCACTGTCGGTGTACCCCAGGCTCAGTCCTTGGCCCCCTTCTCTTCTCTCTCTACACGGCCCCAATTGGACAGACCATCAGCAGATTTGGCTTTCAGTACAATCTTTATGCCGATGACACACAACTATACACGTCATCCCCCGACCTTACCCCCGCTGTTCTACAGAACACCACCGACTGTCTGTCCGCAGTCTCCAACATCATGTCCGCTCTCTATCTGAAACTTAACCTCTCCAAGACTGAACTCCTTCTGCTCCCGCCGTCTACTAACCTCCCTAAATCTGACATTTCCCTCTCTGTGGGCGGCACCATAATAACACCCCGGCAGCAGGCTCGCTGTCTGGGTGTTATGTTTGACACCAATCTCTCCTTCACCTCCCATATACAATCTCTTGCCCGCTCTTGCCGTCTACACCTAAAGAACATCTCTAGAATACGCCCTTTTCTCACCATGGAAACAACAAAAACCCTCACTGTAGCATTGATCCACTCCCGCCTGGACTACTGCAACGCTCTATTACTTGGCCTCCTTATTACTCAACTATCCCCTCTCCAGTCCATCCTTAATGCAGCAGCCAGGGTCATCCATCTGGCTAATCGGTACTCGGACGCGTCCGCTCTTCGCCAGTCCTTACACTGGCTGCCCATTCATTATAGCATCCAATTCAAAGTACTGGTTCTCACCCACAAAGCTCTCCACAGTGCAGCACCCCCCTACATCTCCTCCCTCATTTCTATCTATCGGCCTAACCGACTGCTGCGCTCTGCAAATGACTTTCGACTAACCTCTGCACTAATCCGTACCTCCCACTCCCGACTCCAAGACTTCTCCCGCGCTGCGCCAATCCTCTGGAATGCTCTACCCCAAGAAATTAGGACTATCCACAATTTGCATGGTTTCAGGCGCTCCCTCAAAACACATTTGTTCAGAGTGGCCTATCACATTCACTAACCAAAGTCGTTCTATGTTTAAGTGTGTATGTGTAGCCCATTCACTATCTCCATCCATGCCTCACTCCCTCAAGATGGCTGGACCATCATTGTAAATGCACCATTGTATATACACACCTGTACTTTGTATCTCCCCCACCTCATTGTAGATTGTAAGCTCTCACGAGCAGGGTCGGCTTATTTTGCTTTAATTATTGTAGTGTTAACGTTGTTACCTATGACTTGTGTTTTGAAACTGTTAAACTGTAAAGCGCTGCGGAATATGTTGGCGCTATATAAATAAAGATTATTATTATTATTATTATCAAGATCCCTCTTCCCCAAGAGGTGCGAGTAGAAGGATCTGATGACCCCCACCATCCCTGATCTGGATCCCTTCAGGGACCCCGCAGTGTCGACCAGTCCTGTAACCACTTTACTTTTCACTGACATCTTGCAGTTTCTGTAAGAGTCGGGCGAGCGGTACTTCCTGTAAGCCCTCTCAAAAACCAAAGATGTGTGTCTATCTCACTGACAACTCATAACCAAAGATTTCACTCTGAAGATCTCACGGCTACCTCCAGTTGAGATAAGATGCTCGAGTTTCCTCCTCAGACCTTGATACAGGCGGTACCTGCTAAGACTTCTGAGGCTCGAGAGCTGGCTGAAGAATCTTGCCACCCTTTTCATGAACATCTCCAACCACTCTGACTTACTACTACAAAGATCCAGTGAGGGTACTTGGCTCTGAAGAAAATCGTCAAAGGACTGTCTTATCTCTGCTTCTTCCAAGAGAGACGTATTGAGCCTCCAAAAGCCTCTTCCCATCCGGAAGGTCTCTCTATGATAGGTGAACCCCTCGTGGCCTGGGGTGTGCAGAATGTGAACATCCACCAGGCGAGCCTCACTAGCTATAGTATTAAGGGTGACACTATCATAAGTCAGCTTGTCTCTGGAACTTCCTCTATCTCGTGGCCTCGTGACAGCATTGAAGTCCCCTCCAAAGACTACTTGCCGACTTGTAAAAAAGTAGGGCTTGATCCTCATAAAGAGACATTTCCGGTCCCACTTAGATTGGGGACCATAGATGTTAATGAGCCTGAGTTCTTGTCCCTTCATGAGGACATCTAAGATCAGGCACCTCCCCATTTCTAACTCAATAACCCGTCGGCATTCCACCGTGCGGTAAAAAGCACCCCCACTCCGCTATACAGCTCGGCCGCAAAAGACCAATAGGAGGGCCCAAGTCTCCACTCCCTCTTAGCCTTAAACACGTCAGCCATGTTCGGCAGCCTGGTCTCTTGCAAAAAGAAAATGTCAGCTTCAACACGGCTGAGAAAATCAAAGGCCGCAAATCTAGCTGTATTTGACTTTATGCTGGCGACATTAATGGACGCCAGTGTCAACGGAGTGGGTACCGCCATCATTGATGATTGAGTTAAAAGGCTTTCTTCTTCCCACTCCCCTTATTCTCTGCCTCAGAGGAGTCAATCCTTCCCCCTCTTTAATGACACAGAGGTGTCCATTCCCATGTGTTTTTCCTTTTTATCTTCCTCATCTCCTGACTCTGGGCCAGTCCCTCCCTCCAAGGACCTTACATCCCTAGAAGAAGGGGACTCGGCACACCCTGTAAGCCCCGCCGAAGCCGTAACTTCACCCTCAGATTCCTCCTCAGAGGAAGAGATGTTCTCAAGGGCTTGGAACCGGTTAGAAAGACCAACCAAAGGGGAGTCAGTTTATCCTTCCTTAGGTACCTTGGTCAGAGCAGGAGAAGAAGATGTTTTATCTCCCTTCTTTCTCTTCTTTTTAGTGCAGAACTTATGCTTGTTCTCTAGCCACAGCCTATTATCCTCATCCATACTTTCATAATGGGAGGTCTCCGAGGCAATGGCGCTTTCCTCCCCGTGGATCCTCCTGATCTCCTCTTCCAACTCATCATCCCTTGAGGCCTCAGCAGCAAGACTGGCGACCAGGACAGGGGCCGCCCCAGTAGCCCAGGGCTCACCCAGCACCCTCTCCTGTCTGCGCTGGTCTAGATGCCTCAGCGGGGCAGGCGTCTTTTTATTGCTTTTCCTCCTTGGCCCCTCAGCTCCCTCACCCCTGCTAGTCCCTTCCCCAGCAGAATCAGCCTCACTGCTTTCTCCCACCGGAGTCACGGCTACATTACCAAAAGAAGTTAGGACAACAGCTAAATGGGTGACCTAAGTCACCACACAGGTGGCACCTAATCTCAACACAAGATGCAGCAAGATGGCCGACATCCCCACACAATGCAAATTTCTGCACAGTGCAGTTTGCAGTTTGCACTGAAGTGTGTGGGGTCGCCGTACCTGTGACAGAGCTTCGGTTGTCCCTGGTAGAAGACCTGGATACGATCCCTACCCAGGAAGGCAGATGATGGAATGTGGGCAACCGTACCACCTGAACGCTTAAGTTTTACCATAAACGTCCAGGCCCCTAACCAGATACCAAACTCATCACAGTTCTTCTTTGGCATCACCACCACCTCTCCATATTGGCCAAGCCACGTCATGATGTTATAACAAGAAAGAGACTCATTACAAGTTATCACGGTCACTTTCTTGACTTGGTTTTGGAGAGACAACACCTGAATGGCAAAGTCTCGCCAGCCGGGCTCATTATTTGCCAACTCATAATTCGACCAGAAGAGCTCAAGCCCCTCCGGCCGAACAAAGCTGACATCAAACTCAGGCGTGGAATAAGGATATATCAAGGCGTAGATGTCAATCGCCTTGAAGCCCATCTTCAGCAGGAGCTCCACAACCTTAGACCTTGGAGGCCACGCATCATTGCCCCTCCACCGAAGACGGACCACATTCCTACGCACACTACCCGGCCCGTTGGGAGGACCACACTGTATCCCCACTGTATTGCTCTCAGAAGGCGCTGAGGCCATGCCTCTCAATCCAGAAGGATAGATCAACCTCGACCCTCTACCATTAGTGATCTCTCCCCCTTCTTTAGAGCCTCCAGGAGACGCCGCTGCAACACGCCGTCCACAGAGCCCGAAGACGAGGAGGACGCCCTACTTCATCCAGAGGTGACAGTGGCATAACTCCTGATGGGTTCTGCCACCACTGGGGGTGCAACTGGAGCAGTGACCACATCAACACCAACAGTCTCACTATTAACCACCTCAATAACCCCCTCACCCTCCACCAAACCAGCAGCCACACCACTAGAGAAAGAATTTTCCTCATTCATACCCCCCACCACATTCACTCCAGCTGGACCACTGACAACAGGTGGTGACATTTTGACCTCCGCATCATCAGGCACAAGGGCTCAGTCTCCTCCACAGAACTGGAGGCAACCTCACCCCTGGTCTTACATGTGCCCTCCGCATCATCAGTTGGTAATTTCCGCTGTTTCACAGCTAACACCAGATGCTGCTGATCCTTTGCTGCCAACACAGAATAAAACTTTGGGAGGATCGGGACTCACAGCCCCGGCAACCCTCTCACACTGCCGCCGCTTCTCAACTAAGTGATCAGTGGCAACAGCATTCAGGGGCGCAAAGGCTACCGGAGCTGCCCCGACACTGGGCCACTCCCCCCTCTCACTGAGGGGTGCATCACAGTATTGTGGCCTGACCATTAAGCCGCCTCCAGGCCGCCCTAACTGTCCACCCTCTCAGCTAATGCACCTGCTGCTATGTCCCCCTACTACAAGCAGAGACGGAGCTCTGTGCCTCACTATCGTGCTTTGTAATTTCCCCGCGCCTTTGCACTGGATCCACAGCAGAACCCGGGCTGGGCAACGGGGCTTATACAACGAGCTGACCCTGCAGCCGACTCAGGGGATACAGGGAGGCATACACGTAGCTTACCACTTCCTGCAGTTTTGGTTTGCTCTTCTTTCCTGTTTTTTTCTGGCCCCCAGGTGCCTCCTCTGGTAAATCATCACCAAGATGGAAATTCTGAAGGCACACTGGGGACTCCAGTAGCTAAATCTCCACCATTAGTGCCCCCCTGCCTGCTGTTATCACTGTCCTCCCCAGAGCCAGCAGAACTGCGACCAGATGTTAATGTCGCCTGTCCTGCAGGGAAATCGCTGCACGTGGCCTGTGGGTGACTTTGCAGGCTGCCAGGTGGGGCTTTCTGCTGGTCATCCCCATCATCATCATCATCATCATCCACCTGGCTCTCAGGCTGCAGCCCCATCTGCCTTTGCTCTTTGGTATCAGCCATAGATCTGAATCTGTCTTCATTCATAAGCTTTTCCTTAAACGGTCCAATTTTTTCTCTGATGAATGCCTCCCTCACTTCCTCTTTACCTCCACCTGGAGCTGATTCTTCCTGGTTTTGGAGGCACCTGCAACTTTTGCGCTTGTGCAACGCAGCTCCTCCGGGAGCCTCCTCAGGGTCTTACTCGCGTCTTCATACACACGGAGGTGGCTCAGGACCCGGGAGCCATAGGTGGACACAGACTCCCGGGGTCTCTGCAGCCCCCAACCTTCTTCAGTGAGGTCGGCATCACCTCCGTGAACACTCAGCTTTCCTCCGGAAGGACCGCCATCATGCACGCTGCTAGCAGGCTTCTCCTCCATGTTGGAAGCCTTGCAGCTTCTCTGGGTCTCTGCAGACTTGGGGGGAATAGGAGCCACATTGCTGCAACTCCTGGTAGAGCATCTCACCCCCGAGTCCTCTGATGTGCAGGCCGGTTGCTGGTTTCTTCTTCCCCCCGCCAGCCTGGCCCAGGAAACAAAAAACAATAAACCAGGGATGGAAAGGTGTGACACACCAGCAGGGAGCAGATAATGAAGACTAGTGCTCAAAATGTAAATAATAAAAAGGTTTTTCGCCTTAATTAATCAATGGCACAATACAAACAACCATATATAAAATATGTGTCATAAATAACTAATTAAAATGAGGCACACAAAGATGACAAAGCTGATACAAAATTGATGCATAAACATGTACATATATAAATGTAATCAAGCAATAAAATTAAATGACCGGCTCTATTAATATGACCAGGTGATGGCCCACAATATAAATAAAAATGGGACCAAACACACAAAATATATCAAAGCTGAGAAAAATTGGAGATAAAGTGCACATGTGCAATAGGGCAAAAATGCAAATAAGATATGCAGCAAAATGTGAAAAAGTGCCAAGCCGTGCACAGAAGTGCCACAAGAGACTAGAGAGAAATGTGGGCGAAATACCTAGGAGCCTGACGAAGGACTATACTTCCGAAACGCGTGTCGGGGCGCGTTCCTTGAGGCACTCTGTCGCTGATTCAGGCTCCCGGGTATTTTGCCCACATTTCTCACTAGTCTCTTGTGGCACTTCTCTGCACGGCTTGGCACTTTTTCACATTTTGCTGCATATCTTATTTGCATTTTTGCCCTATTGCACATGTGCACTTTATCTCAAATTTTTCTCAGCTTTGATATATTTTGTGTGTTTGGTCCCATTTTTATTTATATTGTGGGCCATTACCTGGTCATATTAATAGAGCCGGTCATTTAATTTTATTGCTTGATTACATTTATATATGTACATGTTTATACATCAATTTTGTATCAGCTTTGTCATCTTTGTGTGCCTCATTTTAATTAGTTTTTTATGACACATATTTTATATATGGTTGTTTGTATTGTGCCATTGATTAATAAAGGCAAAAAACCTTTCTATTATTTACATTTTGAGCACTAGTCTTCATTATCTGCTCCCTGCTGGTGTGTCACCCCTTTCCATCCCTGGTTTATTGTTTTTTAGTTATCCAGATGGTCTGCCATCCACCTTTTAGGCGATACTGTTACACCTAGTATTTTAATTTTTTACTTTCATTTTATTTGTATATTTTGGTGGATACCTATATCTCCTTATTTTGGCCCGGGAAACAGAAGCCTGTGACTTGGCTCCTTTACTCATCCCAGGAAACCCACCCTCCCCCTGGGTAGGAGAGAGCAGGTCCCTGGATGGAGATGTGTTGGATCTCAGAGCTCAGGAGCACAAAGCATGATCAGTAGTGACCACACCCACAATCACCACAATGAGCAGCAGGTGTACAGAGCTGCACTCACTATTCTGTTGGTGCAGACACTGTGTGCATACATGACATTACTAATTCTAATTCTGAGTTACATCCTGTATTATACCCCAGAGCTGCACTCACTATTCTGCTGGTGCAGTCACTGTGTACATACATTACATTACTGATCCTGAGTTACATCCTGTATTATACTCTAGAGCTGCACTCACTATTCTGCTGGTGCAATCACTGTATACATACATTACAGTACTGATCCTGAACTGATCCTGAGTTACATCCTGTATTATACTCCAGAGCTACACTCACTATTCTGCTGGAGCAGTCACTGTGTACATACATTACATTACTGATCCTGAGTTACATCCTGTATTATACCCCAGAGCTGCACTCACTATTCTGCTGGTGCAGTCACTGTGTATATACGTTACATTACTGATCCTGAGTTACATCCTGTATTATACTCCAGAGCTACACTCACTATTCTGCTGGAGCAGTCACTGTGTACATACATTACATTACTGATCCTGAGTTACATCCTGTATTATACCCCAGAGCTGCACTCACTATTCTGCTGGTGCAGTCACTGTGTATATACGTTACATTACTGATCCTGAGTTACATCCTGTAATATACCCCTGAGCTGCACTCACTATTCTGCTGGTGCAGTCACTGTGTACATACATTACATTACTGATCCTGTTCTGATCCTGAGTTACATCCTGTATTATACTCCAGAGCTGCACTCACATATTCTGCTGGTGCAATCAACATGTACATACATTAATGATGCACTACTGATCCTGAGTTTCCACACACAACATGTAGACAGGTATTACTTTATTTTTGGAAGAAACCAACTATGTTTTTACAACCCCTTTATTTGGCTTTGTAAATATGTTGCATTATTTATCTTGTGCTAAGCATTTTAAAGGGGTTTTCTAGATTTCCAGATATATGCATGTAGACAGTGGCACTCCTGCAGAAAAGTGAGTGCAGCTCTGAAGTACAATACTGGAAATAACTTTGTAAATATATTGCATTACTTACCTCGTACTAAGTAGAGTTGAGCTAACTTAATTGGGAAACGTTAGCCGATCTCAAATTCGGCACAAACCTAGCTTATTTGGATTCGTGTTCGGTTTCACAAGCATTATTACTTAAAGTTGACAAAAGTCGGTCACAGTTCGGTTAATCATCGTGTTTCCACTAATGGTTTTATTATGACTTTGGCTAGGATAGTGGTACTGTCTGATGAGCGGGGTTGACGGGGGGACGTGTTATATGAGGGGAGGGGTTGTGTCTAGATCAGAGGAGTGGCTGAGTGTACTTTTTTCATTTTCCAATTTTTTTTTCTTTAATAACTAAATGTGTTTACATTCCGGCAGCCAATCAGGGAGCAGAAACCATCCACAACGTCATGACGCAAGGTCTTCTGTAATTGGCTACCAATGTCACATTTCTCACTGTCACAGTGCGGAGAAGCAGCTCCTCATAGTGCTGCAATTGAACTTGTCATTTAGCTAGATAGGATCATGTCCTGTGTGAAATCGATCTTCCAGCATCTAACTAGATTGTGCTAAAACTGTGTTGCAGTCTCAGGAATTCCCATTTGCTAATCCAAATCATTTAGGCAAAAACTTTGTTGCAGTGAAGAATCAGAAGGCCCCATTTCCTCTTACAAATCGCTAGTTTTAATACAGGAGTTCAGCAAGGAGGCCATATTTGCTAATCCAAATCATTTGGGATAAAACTGTGTTGCAGTGAGAAATCAGAAGGCCAAGTTTCCTGATCAAAATCGTTTGGACTAATACTTTGCAGGCACCAGGCCTCATTTCATAATACAAATCATTTGAGATAATACCAGGTTTCATTTCACAATCAAAGTCTTTAGTGCTAATTCTGTGGTCCAGCCACCAGCCCATATTTCAACATATTAATCTTTTATGCTAATTCTGTGGTCTAGTCAAACTATTTCAGCCAATAAATACTGATTGTTACTTTAGTGACAGGTGACAGACAGGTCTGGGCCTAGGGTTGTGAAACAGCTAGTTAAAAGATGGGAAGAGTACATCCAACATGAGAAGGAAAAGCAAAGTTGTGGTGGAAGGGTGAATAGGCTTGGTGTTCGATATATACGTGGGTTAGGTGTTAATGTTAATAAAAGCGCAACTGAACAAACATCGTCTCGTCCTATCCAAAGACCACTGACAACATCTGTTACTGGACGGGCTACTCCACTCCCTTTCTTTGGCAGCCGCACAGCAGTCCTCCTTGTAGATGAGGCTCAGAAAGAGCTTGTGATCTAGTGGATAGCAAGCGCTGCATCAAGTGACCACTCATCTTAGTCCACCTTAACATTACACACAGTACAATCCTCAGAGGTGGCACCCCAATCATCCTTGTTTCCACCCACGTCACAAATTTCCAAATGCCTAAATGATTGTGGAGAACTACAGATGGGCCATTCTGCAGAGCTGTTCACGCATTCTTTTCCATGGGCATCATAGTTCTGCTCCAAAGCTTCACAGAATCCAGATGAGGAAAGCATCTGCACAGATGTTCAAAATTTTTCCATGTAGGGTCTGGGGCCGGAAGAAGGAGGGTACGAGCAGAATCTAGGGGGGGTGAAGGTGATCCTGATGACATTCAGATGCCAGAGGCGCACGTGGACTGTACTATGATGTCAGTGCAGGATGAGGAGAAGGGTGACTCTCAGGGTGAGGACTGGGAGAAAAGAGAGGAGGACGATGAGGTTGTAGATCCCACTTGGCGTGAACCCAAAGGCTCGCAGCTGAGTAACTCAGCAGATGAGGTGGAAGAGGAGGAAGACGATGAGGATACTTTCCAGATTGCCGCACAGACAGACAAGGAGGAGTGATGCAACCATGACAAGCACTGCATCCTCAGCCACAACTCTGGCTTTGGCCAGCACTGGTCACAAGTCTGCAATTCACAGGGGTGGCAATTGTTTCCTAGCCTGAACCTTTTTGAGTCCGCAAAGGATGACCCAAGTAACATTATCTGCCAAATTTGCAAAAAAAGAATCAGTGGAGGCAAAAATTGCAATAATTTGACTACTATGTGCATGAACCAGCACATGCACAATCAAAATGCCTTAGTCTGGGACTGTCACTGTGCTAATATGCAGACTAGTGGTCCTCGACAACCATCAAACATCCAATCAACCAGATCTGCTGCTTCTTCTTCTCCGTCACCATGCCAAGTATTCTCACACAGGTCTACGGCCGCATAAACTCTGCTTGTTTACCCCATACAGTCAGGGTGAGTGAGAGCCCGTCAGCTATCAGTGGAAGTGGAGATGGCTGCTGTTTTTGTTTTACTGAGCACAACACATCTTTTCCAATCCACCATAACATCTTCACCTGCACCTCACTCAATGTCCAAGAGTTTGTCCTGTTTACCCCACTCCACCCTCTCCCTGCACAGCAGCCAGAACTCGATCTCGCTGTTGTGGTCACATAAAAGAATGTTTCCTCCTACACATGCCAAAGCTAAGAGCTTGAACTCCACTATCTCCAATCTGTTAGCCATGGAAATGCTGCCTTTCCACCTGGTGGCTACAGTCGGCTTCCAAAAGGTGATGGCCATCGAAGTCCCCCAGTACCAGTTGTCCAGTCGCCATCACTTCTCTACGAAAGCTGTGCCTATGCATGACGCAGACAACATCACCTGTTAATAGAAAAAAATTATGTCTACCAGGGTGCATTTTACCACTGACACTTGGACAAGCAAATGTGGACAGGTGCATTACATCTCTCTGCACTGGGTGACTCTATTGGCCATGTGGGCAGGCAGTCAAGGGCATGCTCCACAAGTCCTGGAATCCCTAAGACTTGCTGGACAAACCTCTGTGTCTAAAAGTTCCTCCACTGATTCTGCCTCCTACTCCTCCTCTAGGGCCTCCACCTGTGCCCACAACCACTCCATTAATCACACAAACTTTCCAACAGTGCAGACAGAATCCCCCCACCTCTGTACTATGCAGCCATGGCTCTTCAATCAGACAGTGTTAAAATTTATATGAAGATTACAGTCATGCATCTCAAGAGTTGTGGACAGATATCCAGGCCAACTTAGAGAAATGGCTGATTCCACTAAACCTGGAGCCAGGGAAGGCAGTGTGCGATAGCGGTGCAAACCTGGTAGTGGCCGTACATCGGGTAAACCTCACAAACGTGCCTTGCATGGCTCATGTCCTCAACCTGGTAGTACAGCAATTTCTCTGCCACTATCCTGGCCTGAATGCGCTGCTGCAGAAAGCAAAGTCTCTATGTGCTCACTTCTGGCTCTCGCACCTGGCAGGTTGCAGGTCATCAACTTGAATCGCTACAGAGGTCTTAACCGTTTGATCCTGACATGGTGGAATTCCACTCTGCACATGTTGCAGTGACTGTGGCAGCAGCAATGAACACTGGTGCAGTATGTCCTGTTGCATAGCCTGTGCCAACGCAGTATGGATGTGGTGCAAATCATGCTTGCAGACTGGGCACAGAAGAAGCATCACTATTCCAGTGATCTACATGCTGAGGAACACTTTGAATAGTCTGCATGATGAGGTGGTGGTCCCAAAGGAAGAGGTGGAAGCAGAGTAAGAAGTGGAAGGGATAACAATATCTGTAAGTTCTGGACTGTCATCGCACAGGCAGGTGCCATGGGAGTGTGGATTACAGCGATCGAGGGAGGCTCATGGTACCAGACAAACTGTTAGTGCAGGTGCAGGAGCGAAGGAACAAATTGAGGAGGAAAAGGTGATGGACGAGCAACAGTCAGGAGATAAAGAGGATAATGATCCCCTATCTGTTGTCTGTGGTTGGCAGGAGGGGACGGGGGAAGCAACTTGAGTCTTACCCCGCCACCAACACACCATGAACTTGGACCACATGGAAACGCCTAACTTATGAGCGCCTTCTTGCTGCAATATCTTCAACATGATGCCCATATTCTTAGGGTTAGACATAGTGCTGACTACTGGTTTGCCACTCTGTTAGATCCGTGGTACAAGAGTAAATTTTGCCAGATGCTTCCCCCCCCGAAAAGGGACATGCACATGCAGGAGTATCGAAACACACTTGTAGAAAATCTTAAGAGTGGTTCTCCCCAAGACAGCAGTGAGGCACACAGTGTGCATCACAGTTCTAGACTTCTAACCCAGGGAATGTCAAGGAGTCATCGCAAGAACATTAGCAGCAGCAGCATTGTAAGTGGCATAAGCAATTTCTGTGAGTAGTTTCACACATTTTTTAGGTCAGCCCATGCACCAGGAGAACAGAGTACAAGCCTGACATGTTGTGAACTACTGGAGAGGATGGTGCAGGAGTATCTGGAGCTCAATATCAATGCCATCTGGGAGGTTTGGACCCTTTTGCATTTTGGTCTTCAAAAATGGAAGAGTTGCCTGTGCTTGCCTGTCACGCCTTGGAGGTTTTTTCATGCCCGGCAGCCAGCGTTCTCTCAGAAAGTGTCTTCAGCACTGCTGGTGGTGTCAGGGTACGTGCATCTGGCTGTCCTCTTAAAGTGTAGACCTTCTAACTTTCATCAAAATGAACAAGTCATGGATTTCCAATGACTTTTGCACCTTAGTCGTATACTAGGCAATGGTGTTGTTTTTAGTGTCATGCATCGATCTCACATTATTCCAGTCTCTGCCACTTTTGTCGCGGCTTCTGTGCCTGCTTTTTATACTGCTGCTGATGTTCCAAACAATTTTTTTAAATCTGGACACTCTATTTATTGTTTCCATCTGGAGGGTGGCCTGTAGCGAAAGGTGTGTCAGAGGCCTATTATACTGTTTCTACTCTGAGGAAATTGATGCCACCTTAGTGGTGTGTGACAATAATTTTTTGAAATGTGGAGAATCCAAATTGGGTCTCCTTCATGTGTGTTGCCTGCAGCAGCAGGGTTCCCAGAGAGTCAGGCCTGTACTTCCTTTCACTCAACTACCTGTGTTACTAGCCTTACATTTTTTCTACCAATAGTTGTCTATGAAACTGATGTTTGTGCCATCTGAGTGTGAGTGGGAAAAAAAATTGAAACTCTTGGAACAGGGCTCCCAGCAAAGAAAGCTTACACCGCTTCCTTAACCACCAAGTCTTCATTGAAACTTCAATTCAAAGCTGTAAATGCTGGCTCAGACCCTGATACATGCATGGCCCATGTCTAACTGCTAGTGTGTAATTAGCAAATTTCTACTTTGGGTTAACGATGCCAGTTTTCATGGTGTCTGACTCTAATTTTATCTGTTTGGGATGCTTTTTGTCACCACTTATAATGTTGTGTATATGTTTGCTTTGGCCTCCCATTGAACCTAATAGGGTTCGGGTACGTTCATTGAACCTTTTGGCGAACATTGGGATGTTTGGCAAACGGAACAGAACCTTGAAAAGTTTGCTCATCTCTAGTACTAAGTTACACTCTACAGTACATTGTATTACAAAGCTGCATTCACTAATGATCTGCAGGCTTCAGAGCTGAAATCTCTCACCATTTCTTGATGCTTAAAGTTAATCTTAAGGACTTCAGTAACACCAGCATTACAAATGGCACATGGATAGAGGGGAGCTTGTTACGCATTTTAATTTGGAGCCCGGTAGGTTCGAGTTATGCAACTTCTTGCTCAGCATATAATGGAGTAATGTAATATTACATGGTTTATTATTCTGATGTAAAGATCCGACCTCTCATAGAATTAGAATATCTTTTAGTTACAAAAGAAAATAAATATTTCAACCTTCATTCAGAGGCGCCAACAAGACTTGGTCTTACATGTATTATACAGTAACCCTGGAGGATGTGTATAAAAGGAAACCTCTTGTGCTCTAATAATGGAATCCAGAAGGCTGGAACAGATTTTCAGCCCATTGGCATGAATAAAAATGAAATACAAATAGCAGCTGGCTAAAAAATGGTAATTCCAATTATTGTTCCTACAGCATATGTCTCGTTGAATTGTACCAATCATTTGGTCTTGGGTCTGAAGGAAAGGAAAAGGAGAATACATTGTGATTTGCTGAAATATAATTTTAAGTGCATTTATATTTTGTGACTCACTGGGAAGATTGGAAATGTGAACTCTGTCAGATTCATTCAATTGAAAGTAGCTCTGTATTCATTGCCTTAACACAAACTGTGTTTTTTTTTCTGTACATTACTGTATCAGTCATTGTCTTTTTTCTTATGGTTGTGGGGGGCCATGGGTCTGAATACAGTTGTGTTAAAACTGCTTAGAAGTTCTCCTTCCATAAACAGGAAGGCTTTATTCTCTGGCTCTGCCGCCTTAACTTGTCACCTAAATACTATACTGAGGTTGTCATATTGTGCTTCGTGAAAATCTGTTGGCTAACGTATGTGAAATGTATTTTGTTCATCAGACGTAAGCAATTTTACTAAAACATAGAAGGACTTTGGTTTAATTGACCCTTCACTTAAATCATCTGGATCTAATTTGATCGATGGTGTGATAAATGAACAATCTGCAACTTGCTTTAATTATCAGTTATGTTGTCTTACCTTCCAAAATTTGCCCCAAGTTGGTGGGTCTTTATCATTCTACAGGAAGTGGGGGCGGCCTTTATCTTTTTACACAAAGTTGGGATGGGCATTATGTTTCTACTGGAAGTAAAGGTGGGTCTTTATCTTTTTTTTACAGGAAGTGCAGACGGGTCTTTGTATTCTTTTTAGAAAGCAGGCATAGGTCTTTATTTTTTACAGGAAGTGGGCATGGGTCTTTATTAGAGACTAGATGGTGGCCCGATTCTAACGCATCGGGTATTCTAGAATATGTATGTAGTTTATGCATGGCTCCGCTCCCACCCTCCCACCCTTGTGTGCATGGCTCCGCTCCCACCCTCCCATCCTATATACATGGCTCCGCTCACACCATCCCATCCTATACACATGGCTCCGCTCCCACCCTCCCATCCTATATACATGGCTCCGCTCCCACCCTTCCATCCTGTATACATGGCTCCGCTCCCACCCTCCCATCCTATATACATGGCTCGACTCCACCCTACCATCCTATATACATGGCTCCGCTCCGACCCTCCCATCCTATATACACGGCTCCGCTCCCACCCTCCCATCCTTTATACATGGCTCCGCTCCCACCCTCCTATCCTGTATACATGGCTCCGCTCCCCCCTCCAATCCTATATACATGGCTCCACTCCACCCTCCCATCCTATATCCATGGCTCCACTCCACTCTCCCATCCTATATACATGGCTCCGCTCCCACCCTCCCATCCTATATACATGGCAATGCTCCCACCCTATATACATGGCTCTGCTCCCACCCTTCAATCCTATATACACGGCTCCACTCCACCCTCCAATCCTTATACATGGCTCCACTCCACCCTCCCATCCTGTATACATGGCTCCGCTCCCACCCTCCCATCCTATATACATGGCTAGGCTCCCACCCTCCCATCCTATATACATGGCTCCGCTCCCACCTTCCCATCCTATATACATGGCTAAGCTCCCACCCTCCCATCCTATATACATGGCTCTGCTCCCACCCTCCCATCCTATATACATGGCTCCGCTCCCACCCTCCCATCCTTTATACATGGCTCCACTCCCACCCTCCTATCCTATATACATGACTCCGCTCCCACCCTCCAATCCTATATACATGGCTCCACTCCACCCTCCCATCCTATATCCATGGCTCCACTCCACTCTCCCATCCTATATACATGGCTCCGCTCCCACCCTCCCATCCTATATACATGGCAATGCTCCCACCCTATATACATGGCTCTGCTCCCACCCTTCAATCCTATATACACGGCTCCACTCCACCCTCCAATCCTATATACATGGCTCCACTCCACCCTCCCATCCTGTATACATGGCTCCGCTCCCACCCTCCCATCCTATATACATGGCTAAGCTCCCACCCTCCCATCCTATATACATGGCTCCGCTCCCACCCTCCCATCCTGTATACATGGCTCTGCTCCCACCCTCCCATCCTATATACATGGCTCTGCTCCCACCCTATATCATGGCTCTGCTCCCACCCTATATACATGGCTCCGCTCCCACCCTCCCATCCTATACACATGGCTCTGCTCCCACCCTCCCATCCTATATACATGGCTCCGCTCCCACCCTCCCATCCTCTATACATGGCTCCGCTCCCACCCTTTCATCCTATATACATGGCTCCGCTCCCACCCTCCCATCCTATATACATGGCTCCACTCCACCCTCCCATCCTATATACATTACATGGCTCCGCTCCCACCCTCCCATCCTATATTCACGGCTCCGCTCCCACCCTCCCATCCTATATACGTGGCTCTGCTCCCACCCTCCTATCCTGTATACATGGCTCCGCTCCCACCCTCCAATCATATATACATGGCTCCACTCATAGAATCATAGAATCATAGAATGGTAGAGTTGGAAGGGACCTCCTGGGCCTTCTAGTCCAACCCCCTGCTCAAAGCAGGATTCTCAAAATCATCCCAGACAGATGTCTGTCCAGCCTCTGTTTGAAGACTTCCATTGAAGTAGAACTCACCACCTCTCGTAGCAGCCTGTTCCACTCATTGATCACCCTAACTGTCAAAAAGTTTTTTCTAATATCTAATCTGTGTCTCCGCCCATTCAGTTTCATCCCATTGCTTCTAGTCTTTCCTTGTGCAAATGAGAATAAAGATGATCCTTCTACAATGTGACAGCCCTTGAGATATTTGTAGACAGCTATTAAGTCTCCTCTCAGTCTTCTTTTTTGCAAGCTAAACATTCCCAAATCCTGCAACCGTTCCTCATAGGACATGGCTTGCTGACCGGTCACCATTCTGGTGGCTCTTCTCTGAACTTACTCCAGTTTATTGATGTCTTTTTTAAAATGTGGTGCCCAAAACTGGACACAGTATTCCAGATGAGGTCTGACCAAAGAGGAGTAGAGGGCAATAATGACCTCACGTGATCTAGACTGTATGCTTCTGTTGATACATCCTAGAATTGCATTTGCCTTTTTTGCTGCTGCATCACACTGTTGACTCATGTTAAGTCTGTGATCAATTAGTATACCCAAGTCTTTTTCACATGTGCTGTTACTTAGCCCTATTCCTCCAATTTTGTATATGCTTTTTTCATTTTTATTGCCCAGATGTAGTACTTTGCATTTTTCCCTGTTAAAATCCATTCTGTTAGTTGCTGCCCACTGCTCCAGTTTATTTATATCTTTTTGAATTCTCTCTCTCTCTTCTCTAGTATTAGCTACCCCTCCTGGCTTTGTGTCATCAGCAAATTTGATCAGTTTACTCTCAATTCTTTCATCTAAATCATTGATAAAGATGTTGAACAATACAGGGCCCAAAACAGAGCCTTGTGGTACCCCACTTGAGACATTCTTCCAACTGGATGTGCAGCCATTTACGACCACTCTTTGGGTCCGATCACTAAGCCAGTTATGAATCCACCTAACAGTTGCCTTGTCCATTCCATACTTAGTCATTTTTTCAATAAGGATTGTGTGAGATACTTTGTTAAATGCTTTGCTGAAGTCAAGATATACTATATCTACAGCATTTCCCTGATCCACCCAGTCAGTGATTCTGTCATAGAAGGAAATTAGGTTAGTCTGACATGACTTATTAGTTACAAACCCATGCTGACTCTGTTAAATCACTTCATTCTTATCCAGGTACTTGCATACATGTTCTTTAATAATTTGTTCAAAGATCTTTCCTGGTATAGAAGTCAGACTCACCGGCCTGTAGTTCCCTGGGTCCAACTTCTTCCCCTTTTTGAAGATAGGAACAACATTTGCTCTTCTCCAGTCTTCTGGGACTTCTCCTGTTCTCCAAGAATTTTCAAAGTTTATGGACAGTGGTTCAAGAATTTCTTCTGCTATCTCCTTCAGTACTCTGGGGTGTAATTCATCTGGACCTGGAGACTTGAATTCATTTAGGTTAGCTAAGTGTTTCCTCACTGTCTTTCTGTTTATAGATATCTTGGATTCTTCTATTCCTTTAATAGGACACCCTCCCATCCCCTCCAATCCTATATACATGGCTCCGCTCCTACCCTCCCATCCTGTATACATGGCTCCACTCCCACCCTCCAATCCTATATACATGGTTCCGCTCTCACCCTACCATCCTGTATACATGGCTCCGCTCCCACCCTCCCATCCTATATGCATGGCTCCGCTCCCACCCTCCCATCCTATATACATGGCTCTGTTTCCATCCTATATACATGGCTCCGCTCCCACCCTCCCATCCTGTATACATGGCTCCGCTCCCAACCTCCCATCCTATATACATGGCTCCGCTCCCACCCTCCCATCCCATATACATGGCTCAGCTCCCACCCTCCCATCCTGTATACATGGCTCTGCTCCCACCCTCCCACCCTATATACATGGCCCAGCTCCCACCCTCCAATCCTATATACATGGCTCCGCTCCCACCCTGTATACATGGCTCTGCTCCCACCCTGTATACATGGCTCCGCTCCTACCCTCCGCTGAGCTCCCCCGTCCTCCCCCATCATACTTACCGTCCTCGCTCCATGTCCCTGCATCTCTATCCCCGCAGTCAGCTTCATCCTCTGTGGAGTGGTTACGTGGTACTGCTCATTAAGGTCATGAATATGGACGCCACGCCTATAGGAGTGGCGTCGTGTCCATATTCATGACCTTAATGAGCGGTACTACGTGGTAGCACCGCACAGGATAGAAGCAGATGCGCCGGCTGGGACAGGGATGCAGCGATGGAAGGTGAGTATGTACGTGGAGATGACCCGCAGCTACCGTCGGGGGATCAGCGGCTAGCGCCGCTGATCTCCCTACGATAGTGGTGGCGTGCCAGACTGTGCCTGTCGCCGGGAGATCAGCAGCTAGCGTTGCTGATCTCCCGACGATAGCGGTGGCGTGCCAGGTTGAAATCCTGCGCCAATTCGTGGCTGGAAGTGCCTGTCGCTGATTGGTCACGTCCCACCGGGCGCGACCAATCAGCGACGCAGGATTTCCGTTACAGACGGAAGTTAAAAGTTAGACAATTATATAGATAGATGAGTGAGCATTAAAATGCTCGGGTGCTCTTTGCTCAAACCTAGCAATTGCTAATGCTCAGATTCTCTTTTCGAATAACAAATATAATGGGAGTCAATGGTAAAACCCAGCTTTTTTTCAGGCAGACCCTACAAAAAGGTCTGGGAGGCAGTGAAAATGTTCAAATGGATGGGAAAAATGCTGAATGGAAGGAGAATAGCATGGGGAAAACCCCTGGAAGCTTTTCTGACTCCAAGATCGCTGGTGAGAACAATGGTGTCACACTTTTACTCCACTTTAATGAGTGACAATAAAGCATTCAAATTGATGAGAAATTGCATTTTACAGGAAAAAAATTTTAAGAAACATTTTTTCCTATATAGTGTCTTATATATGGCCAAATTTAAAAAGGATTTAAAAATATATAATTTAAATAAACCAAAACTGATTTTTTAAATTGAAAAAATAGTAAATTTCAGTGTAATTTATTAATGAAGTAAGAACTGTAAAAAATAAGGGACTCAGTATTAGACATAAAAGGGGACCTCATGCATATTCTGTACAAATTGTCATGTATTGGTCCTAGACTTATAAAGGCTATGCACTTTTAAGGGTAATATACCAACGAAATGTACTCCAGACCTTGGAATAGTCCATGGGTCATCAATATAATAACGATAAAATATTGAACAAGTTTTTTTTGATTGATATACTAATGAAATACTGTATACCCAAGAAGATGTAATACCCTAAGGGTGAGCAATATAATACCGATACATTTTGAAGAAGTATTTTGAGACTTATATACCACTGAAATCTACCCAAGAATATGCAAAATGTCTATGGATGAGCAATATAATATCAATAAATTTTGAATAAGTTTTCATAAGGATTATATAAGAATGAAATGTACCCAAGAACACGTAATACTGTATGGCTCAAAAATGTAACCCAGCAAAATTTTGAAAAATTTTTTTCATTGTTGTAAATCACAAAAATGCACCCAGAATACAGAATAGTGTATAGGTAAGAAATGTAAACAAACAAGCAAAGTTTTCAAAGGCTTTCTTCTACTTTATATACCACCAAAATGTGACAGAAAGCACCTTATACTCTATGGATGAGTAATCTAAACCTGAAATAGATTTCTACGCTTTTTGTAAGTTATACATACCACTGTAATGCAGCAAAAATCGTGTTAAACTGTTTGGATGAGTCATTAAATCCACAAAACAATGTTGAACTAAAATATTTTCAGAGTGTAGTTGATGTGCTAATATAGTAAGAAAGACTTTGTAGAAAGTGCAAAACCAGAAAGAAGTTATGACCCCTAAAAGTCAAAAACTGGCAGACCTCATTAAAATATTGAATATTACAAACACTTTATGTGCTCCTGTCATCTGGAAGTGTGGAAAAATGTGGGCTAATCCAGACTTTGTTTATTTTTATGAGAGTGAACCTGTCTGCATTCTCAGTTGACAGGTGAAAGCACCTGTCTGTTATGACCCCCTCAGCGCCACTAAAAACTCACTCAGACAAGATGCTAGTGGCAGGGCAGCACAACACCTCCGAGGCACAAGGGGACAGCTCATGCCAGGTGTCCAGCCTTGAGACCCAATAGTTGAAAGTCACAGAGGAATTAGGGAGTTTGTTTGGTTGGCCAGGCTTGACCATCTTTAATAACCTTTCCCTCCTTCCAAAAATATCTGTCATCAGGCCGGGGCTGGTGTCATGAAATTGGTCCACCCCTTTGACAAGTGTACCCCTGCCTCTGTTGTGTGTTTCATTGATATCTCCTTCTTGGTTGGGCAAGGATGCTTGCCCCCTGCCGCTAGCATTGACTGATTGGAATTTTTTTCAACAGAATTTCCACAATGGCCTTCTCATATAGCACCTTTTTAGAAGACTTCTCCAACTCAGGAAGAAGAGATGCAAAGTTCTCTTTATAGCTTGGGTCTAGCAGGGCAAACAACCAGTACTCTTTATTTTGTCCAAGATGAATGTAACGCGAGTGTCATGGGAAAGGCAGCTGTACTTAAAGTCAGCCAAATGTGCCAAGCTCAATACAGTCAACACTTCCTTCTCCACCTCGATGATGACTCTCCATCTCCTCCATCTCCTCATCCTCCTCATTCCCAACCTCAGCCCATCAACATAGGAGAGACAGGCTGAAGGTTGTGAGGCTACTAACCCTTGTTGTGCTAGCCACCAGCTCCTGTTCCTCCTCTTCCTCCTCCTTAGCGTCCACCTTCTTATTGGTACCCAATCCACGCTGAGCAGATGAGAAGAGACTGGGCTGGCTACAATTTTTCTGGTCTGTCATCCTCCATCTCCACCTGGTCCACATGCAAAGCTTCATGTTTAATTGTGAGCAGCGACTGTTTAAGTAGGCTCAGAAGCGAGATAGTTGTGCTGACTGTGGTGTCATTGCCTCTCACCATCTTTGTGGAGTCCTCAAAGTCTTGGAGAACCACACAAATCTCAAATATCCATGGCCACTCTTGAGTTTTTATGTGCAGTCTGACCACAATACCGACCATTGGCCTCTTCTGCTCACAAGACCTTGCCAGCATGTGCAGTGTAGAGTTCTAACGTGTGGTGAGCTGGCACCTGCATTCGCTGCTGCAGTACTGCCAGAGCGGTGGCAGCTGTAGCATATTTGGAGAAATGGGCACAGACATGGTGTACTTTGACCAGAAGGTCTGGCAAATCTGGGTATGTGCCAAGAATGGTAAGTGTGTGAGCTTGCCAAGTTTCACAGCTGCCACCAGATTATGCCCATTATCAAACACGATTACGCATGGTTGGAGGTTTAGTGGCAAAAACCAAAGATCTGTCTGTTATGTTATTACTTTAAGTAACTATGCCACGGTGTGCAGTTTGTCTCCTAGACAAATTAATTTTTGCAGAGCCTGTTGCTGCTTCGCTGAGGCAGTGTTGTAGAGCTTCCAACTTCTGGCTGATGCAGACGATGTGCTCTGAGATACCACATCGGAGATGGAGGAGCAGGAGGCGATGCAAGATCTGCTGTAGGAGGTGCAGGAAATCCTTAAAGAAGTAGGGTCAGCAATCCTTGGCATTGGAACCACATGTGCCATGCCAGGGTGAGATTCGGCTCCAGCCTCCACAATGTTCACCTAGTGTGCCGTCAGGGAAATGGCCACAAGCGCTTGTCCACATGTTGGTCATTAAGTGGACAATGCAAGTTAGTGCATTGGTAAGTGAACAGGTGATGTTCCTGGACACGTGCTGGTACAAGGTGTGGACGCCACACAGGGAGAAAAAGTGGCTGGGGACTGAGTGCCGAGAGCCGGCTACCGACATGAGTGGGCAGAAATTTACCGTGTCTACCAGTCTGAATGGCAACATTTCCATGACAAGCAGCATAAAAATGTGCCAATTTAACATTTGGGACTGTGGGTGGGTAGCTGAAAACTTTCTTTTTTGTCCCAAGGCCTGGGGTTGGGACAGCTAAAAGCTGTCTGCAACAAGGATTTGGAAATACCTGATAATGGTTTGTCAGAGTGTGCAAGGATAAGTGCAAGGCAGGAGGCATCTGTGCCAGTGTTTTGGACATGGGATTGAGAAGCACCCAACACAGGGGAAGAGGCAGTAGTGTCATCCAATGGTTGTGGACCCAAGCATTCAGCCCACCAAATTGGGTGCTTAGAGGACAAGTTGGTGGTAGTTAGGTCCTTAGTGGTCAGGCCCCTGCTGATCTTAGCATGGCACAGTTGGAAATGGCCATTTTGTTTGTCTCAGAGCTCTCTTTGAAAAAAGTCCCAGATTGGGAAACACCTAACTCTTTGACGGAGAAATTCAGGAGTGTCTGTGCTCTGCGGAACAGTTGCCTGGCCTCTCCCTATGGTTATCCCACTGACTCTTCCTGTCTGTTTTGGTGCTGTCGATCTCTCCCATTCAGTGCTGCTGGCCTCGCTCTGCATGCCAGCTTCCAGGTTGGGTTGGTGACTTCATCATCCACCACCTTGTCTTCCACCACTGCACCCTGGTCCTCCTGACTTTGTGATTTAACAACAACAAAACTTAACGGCAACTGTGTCTCATCATCACCTTCCTCCTTATCACAAATTTGCCGTTCCCTACCTTCATGTTCTTGTGGCCGTGGCTGCTCTAAGTTTTGTGTATAACTAAACAGCATGTCCTCCAGTCCCATTTTGGAGCATGCAGATTGAAAGGCCAAAGTGGGACAGGAACTTTTGTGTCGTGGATAAGCATTCTTCTTGTGCTTCAGCAACAGGTGTAGTCATACTATAAGGAGGTCAAGGGTATTAACCCTTGAAATGGTTTACATTCTTTTATGTGTGTTAATGTAGGTATGCTATGTAATGTATGATGTCATCTTTCAGTGTTATGTCTGACTAGTGGTGTGTTTAGATCTAGATAGACAGTGCATCCTTGGGGACATTAGAGGAGGGCACTAGTAGTGTAGAATATATAATATATATATATATATATATATATATATATATATGGGGTAGATATAGTTTTGCGATGGATCACTAATTGGGGACATGTTAGAGATCCAATTAGGAAGTTATAAAATTAGTCAATGCAGTACCTGGGTAGGACTTTAGATGGGTGCATTGCACACATCCAGTCATGTGGGGACAAATAGTTAGGGAATTTTTGTCAGGGAAAGATTTCCTTGCAGCGGAAGTTAGTCAGGGGTGGACCTTGCTAGAGTAAGGATGTCCACGTTCCTGGGCCCTGAAGCAGAGACAAGTGGAGTGGAAGGTACCAGCAACCTGAGAGCTGCCAGTGAAGGATTCACTGTGGGAAAATGAGCACAAAGTCTGTGGGCTGACGTAGCAGAGGCCAGTGGAAGATCCACTGTGGGAATGCTCAGCATAAGAGTGTGTGTATGAGCATAGTAGCGAGTGGGCCACCAGCGAGTGTCCGGGCAGGATAACCAGAAGGGGGTGGACGACCTAGTAGATGTGTTTCTATACTGAATTAAAGTGTCTCCAGGGAAAGATGTCGAAGTGCCGTTTTCACCGGGCTCCTCGTCATGTCAATACTTTATGGTCTATTCTGGTGTAGTAGAAGAGAAGAAGCGGAGTTGTGGAAAATGTACTGTGTTGTGAATGTTTTAGAGGTGAATTCTGAGCAGAAGCTCCCTCTGGTGGTTACAAACAGTACTGAACCATTCAGTGAGGATTGGCAATCAGGGATCACGGACTGGCTGGATATAAGGGAGGTTCCCTCCCATCATGGTTGCCGGTGATCAATTGTTCTTGTCTCAACGTTGTTTCCTGGTTCACTTGGAAGCTTGCTGAGTCTTGCCTCTTCTCCTGCTCTCAGATAAGATATTTTCTGTTTTTTGTTTTTGTGCTTGCCATTTGCATTTTTCTCTGCATTTCTGTGAGGTTGGCCAGGTTCCCCCTCTTGGGCTCCTCTCGGTTCCTCTGGAGCCACTGTTGTTTGTTCATTTGCCTTTTCCAGTTTTTTCAATGGCTGCGGCTTAGTTTTGTTACACCAGAGAAATAATTTAGGTGGTAGAGGTCGTGTGATCTCAGGTGTTTTTGCAATTAGTAGCGTTGGTTTTTTTAGGTTTTTTTTGGATTGCAGTAAGTATCCTTCCTATCCTTTTCTGTCAAGGCAGATTGGGTCCCAGCGTTTGCTCATACTATTTTCTGTCTGTGTCTGTATTTCCACTTGTCTAACCGCCATTACATGTTTGGGGGCTTCCTATATTCTTTGGGGATCTGCTCCGGGGCAGATAGCTTTCCTCTTTCTATCTTTAGGTGTAGTTAACCTCTCAGGCTGTGACGAGGCGTCTAGGACCAACGTAGGAACGCTCCACGGCTGCCTTTAGTTGAGGTGGCTAGTCAGGGTACTGCGATCCAGTAGATTCCAACCTCTCTGGTGTATTGCCGTTTTTGCCTGCTATCCTCAACTAACAAAACATAACAGTATCACCGGCCATACTGAAAATTTTATGGTACTCACAGAAGGGAAAAATAGTGTGGAAAGAAAAAAGGTTGTCAGAGTTGTCAGAGATTTTTTTTTTTGTTTGTTGCATTTTTTCCCTCTTTTTCTCTGGGTGCTGAGGAGGATTTTTTTTTCCAATGGAGTTTGCACAGTTGTCTGGCCGTGTGGATCAGCTTGCCACTGAGGTTCGGAGTATTGCTACCTATCTTGCTGGGTTGCCAGTTGTGGAACCCAGGATCCCCATGCCAGATTTGTTTTTGGGGGATCGAGCTAAATTTCTGAATTTCAAAAATAACTGTAAGTTGTTTTTTGCCTTAAAACCTAAGTCCTCAGGGAACGCAGCACAGCAGGTTCAAATTGTCATCTCTCTCCTGCGCGGCGATCCTCAGGATTGGGCTTTTTCCCTGACACCTGGGGACCCTGTTTTGAGTAATGTTGATGCATTTTTTCTGGCTCTGGGGTTATTGTACGATGAACCTAATGTCACTGATCAAGCTGAAAGAACCTTGTTGGCATTAAATCAGGGGCTTGAGGACGCTGAGTTGTACTGTCTGAAATTCCGAAAGTGGGCAGTCCTGACCAAATGGAATGATGATGCTTTGGCAGCCCTTTTTAGGAAGGGTCTGTCAGAGAATGTTAAAGATGTTATGGTGGGTTTCCCTGCTCCCTCTGGTCTCAATGATTCTATGTCATTAGCGATTCAAATTGACAGACGTTTGCATGAGCGTAGAAGTATGCGTGGAATAGTGTTGCCTTGTGAACCAGCTTCTGAACCCATGCAGTGTGATAGAGTGGTTTCTGGGGCACAGCGTCATGAGTTTCGAAAACGCAATGGGTTATGTTTCTACTGTGGTGATGCCTCTCATGCTATTTCAGTCTGCCCTAAGCGGGGAAGACGTTTTGCACACTCAGTTGTCTTGGGTAGTGTTCAGACTAAATTTCTGTTGACTGTTACCCTGATTTGCTCCCTGTCCACATTTTCTGCTCAGGCTTTTGTTGATTCGGGAGCAGCTATTAACCTGATGGATTTTGATTTTGCTAAACGTTGTGGGTTTCCCTTGATACCCCTACGGAAGTCTATTCCCCTACTGGGGATTGATTCTACCCCTTTGGCTGAGAATAAACCCCAGTTCTCTACTCAGGTGATAATGAGGGTTGAACCTGATCATCAGGAGAGTTGCAAATTTTTGGTGCTGTATAATCTGCATGACATTATTGTACTAGGTTTCCCTTGGTTACAGTCTCATAATCCTGTTTTGGATTGGAAATCTGTGTCTGTAACCAGTTGGGGCTGCCAATGTGTTAATGCCAACACTCCTGTTTTTTCTGCCTCTCCCCAGGCTCAAGATGTTCCTAACTTTTTGACTGATTTTTCTGATGTGTTTAGCGAAAGTAAATCTGCATCCTTGCCCCTCCATAGGAGCTATGACTGCGCTATTGAATTAGTGCCTGGTAGTAAATTCCCTAATTCGCCTTTTTAACTTATAATCCCAAAACAATTTGATACTCATAAAAAATTCTTTTTTTAAAAAATTATTAAAATTAATACCAGTATTTTATTATAAAAAATGGATGAACACAACCATATTTAATAAAATATAAAACTTTATTGAAGACAAAAAATAAAATTGAACATACACAATATATATATAAAAAAATATTGTTACAATTAGTGTGTGTGGGGCTTCATGTGTCCAAAATGATTGGTATTTAATTAATTTATTTGAATAATAACCTCCTCAAGTGCTAAAGAAAATTGTGCATATATACCAAAAATTGGTGAAAAAATAAAAAATAAAAAAATATACACGTATGATAACTATTGAATAATAATTTAAGTGCAACTAAAAAAATACATACATATATATATATATAGGTGCACCAATCAATATTTTTTTATCACATTTTGTGATTTATTTATATGCTTTTTATTGTTATACTTATAATTTTTGTGTATTAATTTGGTGCACCTATATATATATATATGTATGTATTTTTTTAGTTGCACTTAAATTATTATTCAATAGTTATCATACGTGTATATTTTTTTATTTTTTATTTTTTATTTTTTCACCAATTTTTGCTATATATGCACAATTTTCTTTAGCACTTGAGGAGGTTATTATTCAAATAAATTAATTAAATACCAATCATTTTGGACACATGAAGCCCCACACACACTAATTGTAACAATAATTTTTTTATATATATATTGTATATGTTCAATTTTATTTTTTGTCTTCAATAAAGCTTTATATTTTATTAAATATGGTTGTGTTCATCCATTTTTTATAATAAAATACTGGTATTAATTTTAATAATTTTTTTAAAAAATAATTTTTTATGAGTGTCAAATTGTTTTGGGATTATACATTTGTTTATTGATATTCATTAAAATATTGAATAGTGTCATTTCTGGTATTTCTTTTCTGTATAGGATTTTGATTTATTTATTTTGGAAGAGACCAGCAAAATGGATTATAAAAATCGTGAAACAAATTGGCTGTCACAGCTTACCTCTATATTTAAGGAGGCGGGTAGCAATAATACGGATGGAGTATTTACAAATATGAAGGAGGAAAAATCTATGATGAAAGATATTCTATATAAAAGAATAAAAACCTGGTGGAACAAAAATTCTCTGGAACAATATCTACAACGAGATTTAATACCCAGAGGCCTAAGAATACAGGTATTTCCTTCATTCCATTTGGATGATGAATTATTATTAAAGAAATGGGAAGATGCATGTAATATTTGCTCCCGCACTTTTATTGAAATTTTGATTGAAATTGATAAGAAAAAATTAGAGTTATTGGAGACTGATATTAAAATATTACAAGAAAAACTACAGAAAAACCTTACAAGTGATCAACTGTCTAAATTTGATGAAGATTTAAATATTTCTTATTCGAAATGGGAATCAGAGATTCAGAAATTAAAATTAACAAAATTTCAACGAGATATTCAAGATTATCAGAATAATAAAATATACAAATGGCGCAGTAAATTAACATTAAGAAGACCTGAATCAACCAGCTCCATGACAAGTGGTAGTTCTGTAAGCTCGATTGATACCCCTAATGGTGGTTCTATGGACACTTATAATAAATACAACACAAGGTTCATGATGAATAAGCGCAAAACTACAAATCATCGAGAAAATGAATCAAGTGATGGAACTCTAAAGGTAATTAATTTATCTGACATACAATTGACTTCTGATCAAATTTCAGTGTTATCTTTAGGCTTGGGCTTTTGTCCAACAGCAAAAATAAACCATTTTTCAGCAATAAAAGACACCTTTTTATTTGCACGCAAATTATTATTGAAGAAATACCATAATGATAAAAGATCCTGTAATAATACTTTTTCTACAGAAGAAGAATTGGCGGCATTACAGACGCTAGAGGATCTTATTGCAGAACAGGAGTACACACCAGGTAAATTCCCTGAATTTATTAAAAAGAAATCCAAGTCTTTCCCGACTTTAACTTTGAACTCATCTGTTGAAATTTTCGTAAGGATGGTTTGTGATGAAATTAATCAATTACCTTCAAGTAGATCTTTTGATAATTTGAAATATGAACAGAGACGAGCCCTTAATGAATTAGCAGAAATGAAAGAGGTGGTATTTAAACCATCCGACAAGGGAGGAAATATTGTAGTCTGGCCATCTGTTAAATACGAGAAAGAAGCTTTTAGACAGCTTAATGACTCATCGTGTTATGAACGGCTGTCTCAGGATCCTACTTGTGCTTTTCAAAAAGATCTATTTGGCATTCTGGATTCAGCTTTAGATGAGGGTATCATAACTAAAAACATCTGGGAAGGCTTAAGGGTAGATTTTCCTAGGGTTCCAACTATATATTTTGTACCCAAAGTACTTATAAGCGTAATAGAACCACCAGGACGCCCTATTATATCAGGAAATGGCAGTTTGATAGAACCGATCTCAAAATTTTTAGATTTTTATTTGAAACCAATTGTGATGGACCTACCTTCTTTTATTAAAGATAGTACAGAAGCCTTACAACGACTAGATGGGATATGTATGAGCAGTGACATGTATATTGTTACTTGTGATGTTGAAGCGCTCTATACTTCTATTCCTCATGAATATGGATTGTTTGCAGTTAAGCGTTACCTATCTAGTCGTTTGTATGAAGCTTCTTTAATAGAATTTTTAATGCAATTATTGGAATATGCTCTTTGTCATAATTACTTTGTTTTCAAGGATCGATTTTATTTGCAAAAGAGAGGTGTGGCGATGGGTGCGGCTTTTGCACCTTCGTATGCAAATTTAACTATGGGTCTATGGGAACAACAATATGTTCAGAATATGGATATGATGCAGGTAGAATCAATAGCTCTGTGGATGAGATTCATTGATGATTTGCTATTTGTCTGGCAGGGGCCACAAAATGATTTGGAAGAATTTTTACAACATTTCAACAATTCCAATAACATTAAACTTACCTGGAATATCAGACAGGATATGATTGACTTTCTGGATTTGAAGATTACAGTGGATAATACCGGACAACTTCATACATCTATTTATAGGAAAGAAACAAGTGTTAATGCATTGTTACATGCAAAATCATCACATCCATCTCATGTAATCCGTGCAATTCCAACAGGACAATTCTTGAGAACAAAGCGCATATGTGATCGCAATGAGGTTTTTGAAGAACAGGCTGAAGAATTGAAAAGTAGATTTTTGCAAAGAGGATACAAGAAAGATATTGTTCACAAGGCTTACTGTAGAGCAAGAGATACAGATAGATCTATCCTGTTAGCTGCCAAAAATAAAGAAAAGAAAGTAGATGGAGAGATACGATTTATTACTAAATATCATTCAAGATGGAATGAAATGACCAGTATTGTCTCTAAATTTTGGCCTATTCTATTAAAAGATCCATGTTTATCTAAGTTTTTGCCTAAAAGACCGTTGATTGTAGCTAAGCGTAGTAGAACAATACGAGATACCCTTGTACATAGCCACTATGTGCCTCCTGTTTCTAAATTCATTTTTGGCTCTAAGGGCCCTAAATGGGGTTCTGTCTGTTGTGGGACATGCAAAGCTTGCCAATATATGGTAAAAACGGATATCTTTTATGATTCCAGTAATACTA
Organism: Oophaga sylvatica; assembly: GCA_033576555.1. Classification (NCBI taxonomy): domain Eukaryota; kingdom Metazoa; phylum Chordata; class Amphibia; order Anura; family Dendrobatidae; genus Oophaga; species Oophaga sylvatica. The sequence continues at coordinate 450,712,656 of JARQOD010000001.1, forward strand.
AGGAATTCAAGATATTACACTTCATCAACTGTCGTACAAGTATGGTTATATATTTAGCCACTTGTCCATGTAATTCCATTTATGTTGGAATGACGACACGTGAATTACGTGTCAGAGTTTTAGAACATATTAAGGATATCAAGGCAGCTGACAAAATCAAGGCTACAGAGGGTGGAGATTTTTCTAAGTTAAAACCCTTAGCAAGGCATTTTTGTGAATTTCACCCACATCAGTCACATTTGTTGAAAGTAAGAGGTATTGATAGAATTCATATGGGAAACAGGAGAGGGGATCTCGCGAAATTACTGGCACAAAAAGAATGTAAATGGATCACTATGTTAGAGAGCATGATTCTTAGGGGTCTTAATGAACAGTGGGGTTTTTCAAGTTTTCTTTAATTATTTAGTGGCTTGGTTTTTTTTTTTCTTTTTCTGATTCTATATTAATATATTTTTGTTATGGGATATATTCACTTTGTCACATTTTTTCATCAGTAATTTTCTTTATATATTATTATTAATATTATCATAATTATTATTATATATTTTTTTATATATTATTATTTATTTTTACACATTCATATATATGTTTCTTTACACATCTATATATATTGTAATTAAATATGAGGATTAATTGGAGTATGATTTTATAATTGCTATTATATATATGTGGTTTATTAATTTATCATTGTATTATTTGATTTGTACACTGTGTATATATTATGAATATATTGGTATATTCTCGTGACATATTGTACTTCACGTTAGAAGTATAATTTCTTCGATATAACTTGCGTTTATTTTTGAAAAAAACACAAATATGGCGAAAATTTTAAAAATTTTGCAATTTTCAAACTTTGAATTTTTTTCCCCTTAAAACGGAGAAATATGTCACACAAAATAGTTAAGAAATAACATTTCCCACATGTCTACTTTACATCAACACAATTTTGGAACCAAAATTTTTTTTTGTTAGGAAATTATAAGGGTTAAAAGTTGACCAGTGATTTCTCATTATTACAACAAAATTTACAAAGCCATTTTTTAGGGACCACCTCACATTTGAAGTCACTTTGACGGGTCTATATAGCAGAAAATACCCAAAAGTGACACCATTATAAAAACTGCACCCCTCGAGGTACTCAAAACCACATTCAAGAAGTTTATTAACCCTTCAGGTGCTTCACAGGAGCTGAAGCAACGTGGAAGGAAAAAATTAATATTTAACTTTTTAGCCACAAAAATGATCTTTTACAAACTATTTTTTATTTTGACAAGGGTAAAAGGAGAAAATGGGCAGATAAAGTTGTTGTGCAATTTCTCCTGAGTACGCCAATACCCTATATGTGGGGGAAAACCACTGTTTGGGCACACGGCAGAGCTCATAAGGGAAGGAGCGCCGTTTGACTTTTTCAAACTAAAATTGGCTGGAGTTGAGATTGGACGCCATGTCGTGTTTGGAGAGCCCCTGATGCGCCTAAACAGTGGAAACCCCCCACAAGTGACACCATTTTGGAAACTAGACCCCCTAAGGAACTTATCTAGATATGTTGTGAGCACTTTGAAGCCCAAAGTGTTTCACAAAAGTTTATAATGCCTGGGTGTGAAAAAAAAAAAAAAAAATTTTCCACAAAAATGATTTTTTAGTCCCAAATTTTTGATTTTTCCCAAGGAAATTGGACCCCAAAAGTTGTTGTACAATTTGTCCTGAGTACGCTGATACCCCATATGTGGGGGGGAGGAAACTGTTTGGGTGCACGGCAGGGCTTGGAAAGGAAGCAGTAACGTTTTGGAATGCAAACATTGATGGGGGTCATGTTCCGTTTGTAGTGCCCCAGATGAGCCTAAACAGTGGAAACCCCCCACAAGTGACCCCATTTTGGAAGCTAGACCCCCTAAGGAACTTATCTAGATCTTTGGTGAGCATTTTGAACCCCAAGTGCTTCACACAAGTTTATAATGCCTGGGCATGAAAATAAAAAATCCTATTTTTTTCCCACAAAAATTATCTCTTAGTCACTAATTTTTTATTTTCCCATAGGTAACAGGAGAAATTGGACCTCAAAAGTTGTTGTCCAATTTGTCCTGAGTACGCTGATACCCCATATGTGGGGGGGAACCACTGTTTGGGCGCATGGCAGAGCTCGGAATGGAAGGAGCACCATTTTACTTTTTCCAACCAAAATTGGCTGGAATTGAAATTGGACGCCATGTTGCATTTGGAGAGTCCCTCATGTGCCTAAACAGTGGAAACCCCCCACAAGTGACCCCATTTTGGAAAATAGACCCCACAAGGAACTTATCTAGAAGTGTGGTGAGCGCTATGAAGCCCCAAGTGCTTCACAGAAAATGTATAACATACAGCCATAAAAACAAAAAAATCATTTTTTTTTTTTACAAAAATGATTTTGTCGCCCCCAGTTTTTTATTTTCCCAAAGGTAACAGAAGAAATAGGACAAATTGCACAATAACTCTTGTGGTCCAGAGTACGCTGATACCCCATATGTGGGAGTAAACTACATTTTGGGCGCATGGCAGAGCTCAGAAGTGAAGGAGCACCGTTTGACTTTTTCAACGCAGAATTGGCTGGAATTGAGATCAGACGCCATGTCACATTTGGAGAGCCCCTGATGTGCCTAAACAGCAGAAACCCCCAAATTCTAACTCCAACCCTAACCCCAACACACCCCTAACCCTAGTTCCAACCCTAACCACAAACCTAACCCTAACACACCCCTAACCCTAATCTCAACCCTAACCCTAATCCTAACGTTAGCGTCAACCCTAACCCTAACTTTAGCCGCAACCCTAACCCAAATGGGAAAATGGAAATAAATACATTTTTTTAATTTTATTATTTTTCCCTAACTAAGGGGGTGATAAAGGGGGGTTTGATTTACTATTTATAGCGGGTTTTTGTGATTGGCAGCTGTCACGCTAAAAAACGCTTTTTATTGCAAAAAGTAGTTTTTTGCATCACCACATTTTGAGAGCTATAATTTTTGCACATTTTGGCCCACAGAGTCATGTGAGGTCTTATTTTTTGCGGGACGAGGTGATGTTTTTATTGTTACCATTTTTGAGCACGTGACATTTTTTGATCGCTTTGTATTTAGATTTTTGGGAGGTTAGAATGAACAAAAATCAGCAATTCATGAATTTCTTTTGGGGGAGGCGTTTATACCGTTCCGCGTGTGGTAAAATTGATAAAGCAGTTTTATTCTTCGGGTCAGTACGATTATGGCGATACCTCATTTATATCATTTTTTTATGTTTTGGCGCTTTTATAGAATAAAAACTATTTTATATAAAAAATCATTATTTTTGCATCGCTTTATTCTGCGAGCTATAACTTTTTTATTTTTTTGCTGATGATGCTGTTTGATGGCTCGTTTTTTGCGGGACAAGATGACGTTTTCAGCGGTACCATGTTTATTTATATCGGTATTTTTTATCGCGTGTTATTCCACTTTTTGTTCGGCGGTATGATAATAAAGCATTGATTTTTTGCTTAGTTTTTTTTTTTTTTTTTTTAAGGGGTTCACTAAAGGGGTTAACTAGTGGGACAGTTTTATAGGGGGGGTCGTTACGGACGCGGCGATACCAAATATGTGTACTTTTATTGTTTTGTTTATTTTATTTACAGGAAGAAATGAATTTATTGGGGAATATTTTTTTTTTTTTTATGATTTTTTTTACCACTTTTTATTTTTATTTTTTTTTACTTTTTTACTTTGTCCCAGGGTGGGACATCACTGTTTTTTAGCAGATCGCTGGTGTGACAGTGTGCACAGCACTCTGTCACGCCAGCGATCGCTCTGGCATCGCTGCAGGCTTCCTCAGCGCCTGCTCTCAGCAGGCACTGAGGAAGCCGCCTCCCTGCAGGACCCCGGCGCCGTCTTGGATCCGGGGACCTGGAGGGAGGACGGACCCTCAGAACAGCGCGACACATCGCGCTGCTCTGAGGGTCTCAGGGGAGCGCGCCGGGAGCCCCCACCCTGCGCGATCCTCCCCTGTGCCCCGGGGACACCGCGATCATGTTTGATCGTGGTGTGCCAGGGGTTAATGTTCCGGGAGCGGTCCGTGACCGCTCCTGACACATAGTGCTGGGTGTCAGCTGTGATATACAGCTGACACCCGGCCGCGATCAGCTACGCTCCCCCCGGGAGCGCTGCTGATCGCATATGACGTACTATTCCGTCCATGGGAATTAGGTCCAGGGTCACATGGACGGAATAGTACGTCTGATGGCAGAGAGGGGTTAATAATACACTTTATGTGCACTGATACTTTCATTTGATGGTTTGGGCACCAGATGCGTTTTTCTGATTTTCACTCAATATTTTTTTATCACATTTTGTGATTTATTTATATGCTTTTTATTGTTATACTTATAATTTTTGTGTATTAATTTGGTGCAGCACCTATATATATATATATATATACAGTTAGGGCCATAAATATTTGGACAGAGACAACATTTATCTAATTTTGGTTCTAGACATTACCACAATGAATTTGAAACAAAACAAATCAGATGCAGTTGAAGTTCAGACTTTCAGCTTTCATTTGAGGGTATCCACATTAAAATTGGATGAAGGGTTTAGGAGTTTCAGCTCCTTAACATGTGCCACCCTGTTTTTAAAGGGACCAAAAGTTATTGGACAATTGACTCCAAGGCTATTTCATGGACAGGTGTGGGCAATCCCTTCATTATATCATTCTCAATTAAGCAGATAAAAGGGCTGGTGTTGATTTGAGGTGTGGTGTTTGCATTTGGAAGGTTTAGCTGTGAAGGAAACATGCGGTCAAAGGAACTCTCCATGCAGGTGAAACAAGCTATCCTTAAGCTGCAAAAAACAGAAAAAACCCATCCGAGAAATTGCTACAACTTTAGGAGTGGCAAAATCTACAGTTTGGTACATTCTGAGAAAGAAAGAAAGCACTGGTGAACTCATCAATGCAAAAAGACCTGGGCGCCCACGGAAGACAACAGTGGTGGATGATCGCAGAATACTCTCCATGGTGAAGAGAAACCCCTTCACAACAGCCAACCAAGTGAACAACACTCTCCAGGAGGTAGGCGTATCAATATCCAAATCTACCATAAAGAGAAGACTGCATGAAATTAAATACAGAGGGTTCACTGCACGGTGCAAGCCACTCATAAGAATCAAGAATAAAAAGGCTAGGCTGGACTTTGCTAAAAAACATCTAAAAAAGCCAGCACAGTTCTGGAAGAACATTCTTTGGACAGATGAAACCAAGATCAACCTCTACTAGAATGATGGAAAGAGAAAAGTATGGCGAAGGCGTGGTACAGCTCATGATCCAAAGCATACCACATCATCTGTAAAACATGGCGGAAGCAGTGTGATGGCTTGGGCATGCATGGCTGCCAGTGGCACTGGGTCACTAGTGTTTATTGATGATGTGACACAGGACAGAAACAGCCGAATGAATTCTGAGGTATTCAGAGCCATACTGTGTGCTCAGATCCAGCCAAATGCAGCCAAACTGATTGGTCGTCGTTTCATACTACAGATGGACAATGACCCAAAACATAAAGCCAAAGCAACCCAGGAGTTTATTAAAGCAAAGAAGTGGAATATTCTTGAATGGCCAAGTCAGTCACCTGATCTCAACCCAATTGAACATGCATTTCACTTGTTAAAGACTAAACTTCAGACAGAAAGGCCCACAAACAAACAACAACTGAAAACCACCGCGGTGAAGGCCTGGCAGAGCATCAAAAAGAAGGAAACACAGTGTCTGGTGATGTCCATGAGTTCAAGACTTCAGGCAGTCATTGCTAACAAAGGGTTTTCAACCAAGTACTAGAAATGAACATTTTATTTACAATTATTTAATCTGTCCAATTACTTTTGGTCCCTTTAAAAACAGGGTGGCACATGTTAAGGAGCTGAAACTCCTAAACCCTTCATCCAATTTTAATGTGGATACCCTCAAATGAAAGCTGAAAGTCTGAACTTCAACTGCATCTGATTTGTTTTGTTTCAAATTCATTGTGGTAATGTCTAGAACCAAAATTAGATAAATGTTGTCTCTGTCCAAATATTTATGGACCTAACTGTATATATATATATATATATATATATGTATGTATTTTTTTAGTTGCACTTAAATTATTATTCAATAGTTATCATACGTGTATATTTTTTTATTTTCTATTTTTTATTTTTTCACTAATTTTTGGTATATATGCACAATTTTCTTTAGCACTTGAGGAGGTTATTATTCAAATAAATTAATTAAATACCAATCATTTTGGACACATGAGGCCCCACACACACTAATTGTAACAATAATTTTTTATATATATATTGTATATGTTCAATTTTATTTTTTGTTTTCAATAAAGCTTTATATTTTATTAAATATGGTTGTGTTCATCCATTTTTTATAATAAAATAATGGTATTAATTTTAATATTTTTTTTTAAAAATAATTTTTTATGAGTATCAAATTGTTTTGGGATTATACATTTGTTTATTGATAGTCATTAAAATATTGAATAGTGTCATTTCTGGTATTTCTTTTCTGTATAGGATTTCGCCTTTTTAACTTGTCTGTACCTGAACACGATGCTATGCGATCTTATATCAAGGAGTCATTTGAGAAGGGTCATATCAGACCATCCTCTTCACTCTTGGGTGCCAGTTTTTTCTTTGTGGCCAAAAAGGATGGTTCATTAAGGCCGTGTATTGATTATCGTCTCTTGAACAATATCACTGTGAAATATCAATATCCGTTACCCTTGATTTCTGACCTGTTTTCCAGGGTGAAAAGTGCTACTTGGTTTACCAAGCTTGACCTCAGGGGGGCGTTATAACCTTATTCGCATTAAGCACGGGATGAATGGAAGACAGCGTTTAATACCCCAGAGGGGCATTTTGAGTACCTAGTGATGCCCTTTGGGCTCACTAATGCTCCTTCCGTCTTCCAGTCCTTCATGAATGACATTTTCAGGGATTTTGTGGATAAATTTCTGATTGTTTATTTAGATGATATCTTGATTTTTTCCAATGACTGGGACTCTCATGTGAAACATGTTCGGACTGTGTTCCAGATTTTGAGAGAGAATGCTCTGTATGTGAAGGGATCAAAGTGTCTTTTTGGTGTACAGAGAATCTCATTTCTGGGATTCATTTTGTCTCCATCTGTTATTGAAATGGACCCGGTCAAGGTTCAGGCCATCTGTGATTGGGTACAACCTACTTCATTAAAGGCTCTTCAGAGATTCTTGGGTTTTGCCAATTTTTATCGTAAATTTATTGGTAATTTCTCTGTTATTGTTAAACCATTGACTGATTTGACCAAAAAGGGTTCTGATGTTGTGAATTGGCCTCCTGAGGCAGTCTCTGCGTTTCAGGAACTTAAACAGAGATTCACTTCTGCTCCTGTTCTACGGCAGCCTGATGTTTCTCTGCCATTTCAGGTGGAGGTTGATGCCTCTGAAATTGGGGCAGGTGCCGTTTTGTCCCAAAGAGATCCTGAGACCTCTAAAAGTAACCCTTGTGCTTTTTTCTCTCGAAAATTTTCTCCAACTGAACGTAATTATGACGTGGGTAATCGGGAGTTATTGGCCATGAAGTGGGCTTTTGAAGAGTGGAGACATTGGCTGGAGGGAGCCAAACATCAGGTGGTGGTCCTCACGGACCATAAGAATCTGGTTTATCTGGAATTAGCCAAGCGACTTAATCCTAGACAGGCCAGGTGGGCCTTGTTTTTCACACGTTTAAATTTTGTGGTTTCCTTTCTTCCTGGCACTAAGAATGTTAAGGCGGATGCCCTCTCGAGGAGTTTCCTTGCGGACTCTCCTGAGTTATCTGATCCTGCTGTTATTTTGAAAGAGGGTGTAGTTCTTTCCGCCATCTCGCCCAATTTGAGACTGGCTCTGGAAGGGTGTCAGGAGGATAAACCCGAGCGCTGCCCTGTTTGGAAATTGTTTGTCCCAGACCAGTGGAGAAAGAGTGTGATGTCTGAGATTCATTGTTCCGCGTTGGCCGGTCATCCCGGAATTTTTGGTACCAGAGACTTGGTGAGTCGGTCCTTTTGATGGCCTACTTTGTCTTGTGACGTCGGGAGTTTGTGCAGTCCTGTGGGACTTGCTCTCGCTCCAAGCCTTGCTCTCGCTCTAGTGGTTTGTTGATGCCATTGCCTGTGCCCAAGAGACCATGGACCCATATCTCTATGGATTTTATTTCCGACCTCCCTGTTTCTCAGAGAATGACCGTTATCTGGTTGATTTGTGATAGGTTTCCAAGATGATACATCTTGTGCCATTACCTAAGTTGCCTTCCTCCTCCGAATTGGTGCCTTTGTTCCTTCAGCACGTAGTTCGGTTACACGGCATTCCTGAGAACATTGTGTCTGACAGAGGAGTCCAGTTTGTTTCCAGATTTTGGAGGACTTTTTGTTCTAAACTTGGTGTTCAATTGTCTTTCTCCTCTGCTTTTCATCCTCAGACCAATGGACAAACTGAGAGAACAAACCAGATATTGGAGACTTATCTAAGATGCTTTGTGTCTGCTGATCAAGATGACTGGGTCTTTTTTTGCCTTTGGCTGAGTTTGCTCTTAATAATAGGGCAAGCTCTGCCACTTTGATGTCTCCATTTTTCTGCAATTTTGGGTTTCACCCTCGATTTTCTTCGGGACAGACGGAGGCTTCTGTCTGTCCGGGTGTTGACTCTGTTGTGGAGCGTATGCAGCAGATTTGGGACCAGGTAGTGGAGAGGTTGTCCCTCTCTCAGGAGAAGGCCCAGCGGTTTGCCAACCGGCATAGGACTGATGGTCCTCGGTTTAAAGTGGGGGACTTGGTCTGGTTGTCCTCAAGAAATATCCCTATGAGAGTTGCATCTCCTAAGTTTAAGCCTAGGGTCATTGGACCTTATAAGATCATGGAGATTCTTAATCCTGTTTCCTTTCGTTTACTTCTTCCAGGGACATTTAAGATCCATAATGTGTTCCACAAGTCCATATTGAAGAGGTTTGTCGAGCCAGTGGTTCCTATGGCTGCGCCTCCTGACCCTGTTTTGGTTGAGGGCAATCTGGAGTATGTGGTTGAGAAAATATTGGATTCTCGTTTTTCTAGACGGAAACTCCAGTATTTGGTTAAGTGGAGAGGTTATGGTCAGGAGGACAATTCTTGGGTGTTTGCTTCGGACATCCATGCTAGGAGACTGATCCGTGCGTATCACAGAGCTCATCCTGACCAACCTGGTTGCACAAATGAGGGTTCTGTGACCCCTCCTCAAGGGGGGGGGGTACTGTTATGAATGTTTTAGAGGTGAATTCTAAGCAGAAGCTCCCTCTGGTGGTTACAAACAGTACTGAACCATTCAGTGAGGATTGGCAATCAGGGATCACGGACTGGCTGGATATAAGGGAGGTTCCCTCCCATCATGGTTGCCAGTGATCAATTGTTCTTGTCTCAACTTTGGTTCCTGGTTCACTTGGAAGCTTGCTGAGTCTTGCCTCTTCTCCTGCTCTCAGATAAGATATTTTCTGTTTTTTGTTTTTGTGCTTGCCATTTGCATTTTTCTCTGCATTTCTGTGAGGTTGGCCAGGTTCCCCCTCCGGGGGGGCTTGGGCTCCTTTCGGTTCCTCTGGAGCCACTGTTGTTTGTTCATTTGCCTTTTCCAGTTTTTTCAGTGGCTGCGGCTTAGTTTTGTTACACCAGAGAACTAATTTAGGTGGTAGAGGTCGTGTGATCTCAGGTGTTTTTGCAATTAGTAGCGTTGTTTTTTTTAGGTTTTTTTTGGATTGCAGTAAGTATCCTTCCTATCCTTTGCTGTCAAGGCAGATTGGGTCCCAGCGTTTGCTCATACTATTTTCTGTCTGTGTCTGTATTTCCTCTTGTCTAACCGCCATTACATGTTTGGGGGCTTCCTATGTTCTTTGGGGATCTGCTCCGGGGCAGATAGCTTTCCTCTTTCTATCTTTAGGTGTAGTTAACCTCTCAGGCTGTGATGAGGCGTCTAGGACCAATGTAGGAACGCTCCACGGCTGCCTTTAGTTGTGGTGGTTAGTCAGGGTACTGCAATCCAGTAGATTCCAACCTCTCTGGTGTATTGCCGTTTTTGCCTGCTATCCTCAACTAACAAAACATAACAGTACTGCTAGTACCTTATAAGACGTGCTAATGGTATTTTAGATGTGCTGTGTCCGGAGGAAAATAAAGCAGAACTGTTTGACGTGATACTGGACTCTGATTCTAATTATTCTGTATACTCTGTCATGGGGGAAGAGCCCCCCCGGAAAATAGAGGTAACCGGCGTGAAGAACGCAGCTGCCCCTAGTAAGTTCACCCCTCGGCCAACCCTTTACAATACCATCCCCACGTCCTTGGAATCTGTGAGCACCATCATGAGCACTTTCACTTCCCTGTCCCTTAACCCTTTCTGACCTTTGATGTACTACCCCATCCATGTGACCTGGTCCTTAATGACCATGGACGGGATAGTATGTCATATGCGATCGGCTGCGCTCACGGGGAGAGTGCGGCCGATCGTGGCCGGGTGTCAGCTGATTCTCACAGCTGACACCCTACACTAAGTGCCAGAAGCTCTCATAGATTAAAATAGGGCACTTTAACCCCTTCATGACCCAGCCTATTTTGACCTAAATGACCTGGCCATTTTTTGCAATTCTGACCAGTGTCCCTTTATGAGGTAATAACTCAGGAACGCTTCAACGGATCCTAGCGATTCTGAGATTGTTTTTTCGTGACATATTGGGCTTCATGTTATTGGTAAATTTAGGTCGATATTTTTTGCGTTTATTTGTGAAAAAAATTGAACTTTGGCCTAAATTTTGAAAATTTCGCAATTTTCAAATTTTGAATTTTTATTCTGTTAAACCAGAGAGTTATGTGACATAAAATAGTTAATAAATAACATTTCCCACATGTCTACTTTACATCAGCACAATTTGGGAACAACATTTTTTTTTGTTAGGAAGTTATAAGGGTTAAAAGTTGACCAGCGATTTCTCATTTTTACAGCAAAATTTACAAAACCATTTTTTTTAGGGACCACCTCACATTTGAAGTCACTTTGAGGGGTCTATATGGCAGAAAATACCCAAAAGTGACACCATTATAAAAACTGCACCCCTCAAGCTACTCAAAACTACATTCAAGAATATTATTAACCCTTCAGGTGCTTCACAGGAACTAAAGCAACGTGGAAGGTAAAAATGGACATTTTAATTTTTCCAACAAAATTTTTCTTTTAGCATCAATTTTTTCATTTTTGCATGGGCATCAGGATAAAATGGACCCTAAAATTTGTTGGGCAATTTCTCCTGAGTATACAGATACCTCATATGTGGTCATAAACCACTGTTTGGGAGCACGGCAGGGCTCAGAAGGGAAGGAGCGCCATTTGACTTTTTGAATGGAAAATATGCTGGAATATTTAGCGGTTGCCATGTCGCATTTGGAGAGTTCCTGTGTGCCTAAACATAGGAGCTCCCCCACAAGTGACCCCATTTTGGAAACTAGACACCCTAAGGAACTTATCTAGATGCAGAGTGAGCACTTTGAACCCCCAGGTGCTTCACAAATTGATCCGTAAAAAAAAGAAAGTACTTTTTTTTTTCACAAAAATTTTCTTTTAGCCTCAGTTTTTTCATTTTCACATGGGCAACAGGATAAAATGGATCCTAAAATTTGTTGGGCAATTTCTCCTGAGTACACCGATACCTCATATGTGGTCATAAACCACTGTTTGGGCGCACGGCAGGGCTCAGAAGGGAAGGAGCGCCATTTGACTTTTTGAATGGAAAATATGCTGGAATATTTAGCGGTTGCCATGTCGCATTTGGAGAGTCCCTGTGTGCCTAAACATTGGAGCTCCCCCACAAGTGACCCCATTTTGGAAACTAGACCCCCCAAGGAACTTATCTAGATGCAGAGTGAGCACTTTGAACCCCCAGGTGCTTCACAAATTGATCCGTAAAAAAAATAAAGTACTTTTTTTTTCACAAAAATTTTCTTTTAGCCTCAGTTTTTTCATTTTCACATGGGCAACAGTATAAATTGGATCCTAAAATTTGTTGGGCAATTTCTCCTGAGTACACAGATACCTCATATGTGGTCATAAACCACTGTTTGGGCGCACGGCAGGGCTCAGAAGGGAAGGAGCGCCATTTGACTTTTTGAATGGAAAATATGCTGGAATATTTAGCGGTTGCCATGTCGCATTTGGAGAGTTCCTGTGTGCCTAAACATAGGAGCTCCCCCACAAGTGACCCCATTTTGGAAACTAGACACCCTAAGGAACTTATCTAGATGCAGAGTGAGCACTTTGAACCCCCAGGTGCTTCACAAATTGATCCGTAAAAAAAAGAAAGTACTTTTTTTTTTCACAAAAATTTTCTTTTAGCCTCAGTTTTTTCATTTTCACATGGGCAACAGGATAAAATGGATCCTAAAATTTGTTGGGCAATTTCTCCTGAGTACACCGATACCTCATATGTGGTCATAAACCACTGTTTGGGCGCACGGCAGGGCTCAGAAGGGAAGGAGCGCCATTTGACTTTTTGAATGGAAAATATGCTGGAATATTTAGCGGTTGCCATGTCGCATTTGGAGAGTCCCTGTGTGCCTAAACATTGGAGCTCCCCCACAAGTGACCCCATTTTGGAAACTAGACCCCCCAAGGAACTTATCTAGATGCAGAGTGAGCACTTTGAACCCCCAGGTGCTTCACAAATTGATCCGTAAAAAAAATAAAGTACTTTTTTTTTTCACAAAAATTTTCTTTTAGCCTCAGTTTTTTCATTTTCACATGGGCAACAGTATAAATTGGATCCTAAATTTGTTGGGCAATTTCTCCTGAGTACACAGATACCTCATATGTGGTCATAAACCACTGTTTGGGCGCACGGCAGGGCTCAGAAGGGAAGGAGCGCCATTTGACTTTTTGAATGGAAAATTAGCTCCAGTCGTTAGCGGACACCATGTCATGTTTGGAGAGCCCCTGTATGCCTAAACTTTGGAGCTCCCCCACAAATGACCCCATTTTGGAAACTAGACCCCCTAAGAAACTTATGCAGATGCACAGTGAGCACTTTGAACCCCCAGGTGCTTCACAAAACTTTATAACGCAGAGCCGTGAAAATAAAAAATCATTTTTTTTTCTCAAAAAATTATTATTTAGCCCCATATTTTTTATTTTCACAATGGTTACAGGAGAAATTGGACCCCAAAAGTTGTTGTCTAATTTGTCCTAAGTACGCTAGTACCTCACATGTGGGGGAGAACCACTGTTTGGGCACACGTCAGGGCTTGGAAGGGATGTAGTGACGCTTTGAAATGCCGACTTGATGGAATGGTCTGTGGGCGGGCAGAGCCCCTGATGTGCCTAAACAGTAGAAACCCCCCACAAGTGACCACATTTTGTAAACTAGACCCCTCAAGGAACTTAACTAGATGTGTGGTGAGCACCTTGAACCCCCACGTGCTTCACAGAAGTTTGTAATGCAGAGCCGTGAAAATAAAAAATATCATTTTTTTCCTCAAAAACTGATTTTTTTAACCCGCAATTTTTTATTTTCACAAGGGTAACAGGAGAAATTGGACCACAAAAGTTGTTCTACAGTTTGTCCTGAGTTCACTGGTACACCATATGTGGGGGGGAACCACTGTTTTGGCGCATGGGAGAGCACAGAAGGGAAGGAGCGCCATTTTGGAATGCAGACTTGATGGAATGTTCTGTGGTCGTCATGTTGCCTTTGCAGAGCCCCTGATGTGCCTAAACAGTAGAAACCCCCCACAAGTGACCCCATTTTGGAAACTAGACCCCCCAAGGAGCTTATCTAGATGTGTAGTGAGCACTTTGAACCCCCAAGGGCTACACAGAAGTTTATAACGCCGGGCCATGAAAATAAAAAAATCATATTTTTTCCACAAACATGATCTTTTAGTCCCCAATTTTTTTTATTTTCCCAAGGGTAACAGGAGAAATTAGACCTCAAAAGTTGTTGTCCAATTTGTCCTGAGTACGCTGATATCCCATATGTGGGAGAAAACTACTGTATGGGCACACTTCGGGCTCGGAAGGGAAGTAGTGACGTTTTGAATTGCCGACTTGATGGAATGGTCTGCGGGCGTCATGTTACGTTTGCAGAGTCCCTGATGTGCCTAAACAGTATAAACTCCCCACAAGTGACCCCATTTTGGAAACTAGACCCCGCAAGGAACTTATCTAGATGTGTGGTGAGCACTTTGAACCCCCAAGTTCTTCACAGAAGTTTATAACGCAGAGCCGTGAAAATAAAAAATCATTTTTTTTCCACAAAAATAACTTTTTTAGTCCCCAATTTTTTTTCCCAACAGTAACAGGAGAAATTAGACCCCCAAAGTTGTTGTGCAATTTTTCCCGAGTACGCTGATACCCCATATGTGGGGGTAAACCACTGTTTGGGCACACGTCGGGGCTTGGAATAAAGGGAGCACTGTTTGACTTTTTGAACGCAAAATTTGCAGGAATCAATGGTGGCGCCATGTCGCGTATGGAGATCCCCTGATGTACCTAAATAGTGGAAACCCCTCAATTCTAACTCCAACCCTAACCCCAACACACCCCTAACCCCAACCCTAACCCCTACACACCCCTAACCCTAATACAAACCCTAACCATAACCCTAACCCCAACACACCCCTAACCCTAATCCCAACTCTAACCATAAACCTAACCACAAGCCTAACCCTAATCCCAACCCTAACCCCAAAACACCCCTAACGCTTATCCCAACCCTAACCCTAATCCCAACCTTAACCCTAATTCCAACCCTAACCCTAATTCCAACCCTAACCCTAGTTCTAACCCTTACCCTAGTTCTAACCCTTACCCTAGTTCTAACCCTAACCCTAGTTCTAACCCTAAGGCTGGGTTCATATTGCGTTTTACCAGCCCGTTCAACACGTAGCGTTGACGGGCTGGTAACGGTATAGCATAACGCGATCGCGTTATGCTATACCCGCTAGTGCAGAGGAATCAGCGATGATTCATCTGTGCTAGCGGTGATGGAGCCCAGACGCTGCAGCCTGCGTCCAAGGCTCTGTCACTGAATGACGACACGTCGCGAACGCATGCCGCTTCATGGCATGCGTTGCGATGCGCACACAAATGGGGTGAATGGCAGCGTTAGCGGACTGCGTTACACCGCGTTATACCGCGGTGAAACGCAGTCCATCTAACGGACTGCCATAATGCAATATGAACCCAGCCTGACCCTAAGGCCCCGTGCACACGTTGCGGATTCACTTGCGGATTTTTCTAAAATCCGCAGGTAAAACGACCTGCCTTTTACCTGCGTATTTAGTGCGGATTTGCTGCGGTTTTTCTCTGCGGTTTTACGCCTATAATGGAATAGGTGTAAAATCGCTGCGGAATCCGCACAAAGAATTGAGATGCTGCGGATTTAAAACCGCAGCAAATCCGCGCTGAAAAATCTGCAGCATGTGCACAGCGTTTTTTTTACCATTTATTTGCATTGTACTGTACATGGTTTCTGGATCTGCTGTGGATCCGCAGCGCCAAATCCGCTGCGGATCCGCAGCAAAATCCGCTGCTGATCCGCAGCAAAATCCGCTGCGGATTAGCAGCGAAATCCGCTGCGGATCAGCAGCGAAATCAGCTGCGGATCAGCAGCGAAATCAGCTGCGGATTAGCAGCGAAATCCGCTGCGGATCAGCAGCAAAATCAGCTGCGGATCAGCAGCGAAATCAGCTGCGGATCAGCAGCGAAATCAGCTGAGGATCAGCAGCGAAATCAGCTGCGGATCAGCAGAGAAATCAGCTGCGGATCAGCAGCGAAATCTGCTGCGGATCAGCAGCGAAATCCGCTGCGGATCAGCAGCGAAATCCGCTGCGGATCAGCAGCGAAATCCGCTGCGGATCAGCAGCGAAATCAGCTGCGGATCAGCAGAGAAATCAGCTGCGGATCCGCAGCAAAATCCGCAACGTGTGCACAGGGCCTAATAGGAAAAAAAAAAATTTCTTTATTATTTTTCCCTACCTATGACAGGGGGGTTCACTTACTTTTTTTTATTTTGATCACTGTGACAGTTTATCACAGTGATCAAAATAAATTTTTTGACTATGCAGGGCGCAATGCGCATGCGCCGGCCATTTTCCAAGATGGCGGCGCCCATGAAGAATCCCGCTAGGACGCTGCTGTGCCAGCGCTTTACCCTGCGCCACCAATGCTTCATCCAGGGTCCACATTATCATTGCCCTTCTACCTGGGACACCTAACACAGATGTTGCTTTTGTGAACCTCTATGTACCAAATCGAACTCTTTTGATTCATCTTATGTGAAAGGCGATCAGTTTTGATAAAGGCCATAAGTGGCCGAAACGTCAACTACCTATCGCCACACCATATCTCAATAAAAACCTGTTCACTTTTTGCACCATTCAATACTACGTGTGCAGTGATTATTTTCTTTATCATGAAGAATCCCGGGCAGCCGCCGGGAAGGATCCAGGGACATCGGTGGACCGGGAGAGGTGAGTATGGGGGTCGGAAGTGAAGGGGGGGGGATCGGAAGGTGGGGGCAGCGGAGGCCAGGACGAGGGGAGCTTTTAGTGACGGCGGTGACCGACCGCTGCCATCTTTCATTGGCGGCGGCCGATCGCCGCCGTGAATCCGTGTGGGGGGTCAGGGCTCGGTGTCCAGCCATGGCAGATGCTATTGCAGCATCGGCCATGGCTGGATTGTAATATTTCACCAATTATATTGGTGAAATATTACAGATTGCTCTGATTGGCTGTTTCACTTTTAACAGCCAATCAGAGCGATCGTGGCCACGGGGGGGTTAAGCCAACCCCCCTGTGGTGAAGCACAAAGGGTCCTGTGCCGGCGGGTCGGGTGACCTTTCAGTGACCCCGGTCACCCGACCCGCAGGGACGCGATCCTTTCATGACGCCACATAGGCGTCATGGGTCGGATTGGCACTGATTTTCATGACGCCTACGTGGCGTCATGGGTCGGGAAGGGGTTAACCCCCGGAACACTGTGTTCCGGATCCGGTACAGGGACTGACAGCCACTCTGCCTTTGGATCGGAGACCCCGCGGCACAATGCGGGGTCCTGATCGCTGCCATGGAGACCCGTTATTGTCATGATAACATCCGGGTCTCCAGAGCAGTGAAACTTCCTGACATGCGCAGTGCATGTCAGGAAGTCTCACAGGTTAGTGTATAGAAGCTGCAGCGCTGACAGCTTCTATAGCATGCAGATTTTGCTTCATCTGCATGCTATAGAAGCAATCAGCCTGCACAATATCATTGTCCCATAGTGGGACAAAATGTAAAAGTAAGAATTAAATAAAATAAAAAAATGTTTTCATAAATAATTGTAAAAAAAAAAAATATATATATATATATATATATATATATATATATAAAAAATTATAATAAAAAATCAATATTTATTCTGTCACTAAATAAATATTTGAATAAAAAAATCTAAACAATTAAAAGTGCACATATTTGGAATCGCCACGTCCGTAACGACCCGATCTATAAAACTGTCCCACTAGTTAACCCCTTTAGTGAACACCATAAAAAAACAATGCTTTATCATCATGCTGCCGAACAAAAAGTGGAATAACACGCGATCAAAAAGACGGATATAAATAAACATGGTACCGCCGAAAATGGCATCTTGTCCCGCAAAAAATGAGCTGCCATGCAGCATCATTAGCGAAAAAATAAAAAAGTTATAGCTCTCAGAATAAAGCGTTGCAAAAATATTTATTTTTTCTATAAAATATTTTTAATTATATAAAAGCACCAAAACATAAAAAAATGATATAAATGAAGTATCGCTGTAATTGTAACTGAGGAATAAAATCGCCTTATCAATTTTACCACACGCAGAACAGTGTAAATGCCCCCCCAAAAGAAATTAATGAATTGCTGGCTTTTGCTCATTCTGTCTCCCAAAAATCAGAATAGAAAGTGATCAAAAAATGTCATGTGCCTGAAGATGGTGTCAATAAAAACGTCAACTCGTCTCGCAAAAAACAAGACCTCACATGACTCTGTGGGCCAAAATATGGAAAAATTATAGTTCTCAAAATGTGGTGATGCAAAAGCTATTTTTTGCTATAAAAAGCGTCTTTTAGTATGTGAGATCTGCCAAACATAAAAACCCACTATAAAAACTTGTTATAAATAATAAATCAAACTCCCCTTTATCACCCCCTTAGTTAGCAAAAAATAATAAAATAAAAAAAGTCATTTATTTCCATTTTCCCATTAGGGTTAGGGTTATGGTTGGGTTAGGCTTAGGGTTAGCGTTGGGGCTAAAGTTAGGGTTAGGGTTGAGAATAAAGTTAGGGTTAGGGTTGGGGCTAAAGTTAGGGTTAGGGTTGGGGCTAGACTTGAGGTTAGGGTTTGGATTACAGTTACGGTTGGGATTAGGGCTAGAGTTAGGATTAGGGTTAGGGTTGGGATTAGGGGTAGGGTTGGGATTAGGGATAGGTTTGTGGTTAGGGTTATGGTTAGGGTTGGAATTAGGGTTAGGGGAGTGTTGGGGTTAGGGTTGGAGTTAGTATTGGGGGGTTTCCACTGTTTAGGCACATCAGGGGCTCTCCAAACGCAACATGGTGTCTGATCTCAATTCCAGCCAATTCTGCATTGAAAAAGTCAAACAGTGCGCCTTCTCTTCTGAGCTGTGCCATGCGCCTAAACAGTGGTTTACCCCCACTTAAGGGGTATCAGCATATTCAGGACAAATTGCACAACAAATTTTGGTGTCTAATTTCTCCTGTTACCCTGGGTAAAATAAAAAAATTGGATCTGAAGTAATTTTTTGGTGAAAAAAAGTTAAATGTTCATTTTTTTAAACATTCTAAATATTCCTGTGAAGCACCTGAAGGGTTAATAAACTTCTAATTTCTCCTGTTACCCTTGAGAAAATAAAAAAATGGTGTCAAAAAGATAATTGTTGTGGAAAAAATATGACTTTTATTTTTACGGCTCTATGTTATAAACTTCTGTGAACCACTTGGGGGTTCAAAGTGCTCACCATACATCTAGATAAATTTCTTAGGGGGTCTGCTTTTAAAAAAGGTGTCACTTGTGGGGGGTTTCCACTGTTTATACATATCAGGGGCTCTCCAAATGCGACATGGCATCCGATCTCAATTCCAGCCAATTTTGCATTGAAATGTCAAATGGCGCTCCTTCCCTTCCGAGCTCTGTCATGAACCCAAACAGTGGTTCACCCCCCACATATGAGGTATCAGTGTACTCACAACAAATTGCACAACAACTTTTGGGGTCCAATTTGTTCTGTTACCCTTGGTAAAATAAAAAAATTGTATCTGAAGTAAATTTTTTTGTGAAAAAAAGTTAAATGTTCATTTTTTCTAAACATTCCAAAAATTCATGTGAAACACCTGAATGGTTAATAAACTTTTTGAACGTGGTTTTGAGCACCTTCAGGGGTGCAGTTTTTAGAATGGTGTCACTTTTGGGTATTTTCTATCATATAGACCCCTCAAAGTGTCTTCAAATGTGATATGGTCCCTAAAAAAAATAGATGTTGTAAAAATGAGAAATCACTGGTCACCTTTTAACTAGTGTTGAGCGATACTGCTCGATATCTAAAAATATCGGATCGGAATAGTATCGCCGATATCACTAAATATCGGCGATATCCGATTCCGATACCGGAAGTCCCATGTAAGTCTATGGGAACAAAATATTGCAACTAAAAAAAACACTTTCTTTCCTTGTAAACACAAAATATACACACTTAGAATACATATATATATATATATATATACATGTCATTGTGACATATATATATACATATATTTATAGTTTATTCACTTCTACATAGTAAAATAGCCTCTGATTCAATTGCCGGGTAAAGCTGGCATTTGTGAAAAGACAGAAGCACCCGAGGGTCCAGTCGCCACAGAGATGTTGCATCGCACCCAGCGGTGTGACAACTTACTCTCAGGTAAGGAGGAAACACCCCATTGACTCCAACCACTGCATTCAACAGTACACTATGCCAGCTGAGTGTAGGCGGACCCAATGGGATGGTCTAGCTCAGGCTGGTTAGAACAGGGTGCTAGTTGGATGGGAGGGGTTGAGGCAGCCTTATGCTGCATGTCTTTGTAGTAAGAATTGTTTCCTTTCCTGCTTTCTTACTACGTTGCATACTCCACTCTGCTACATCACTCTGCACCATTGCTCTATCTCACATCTATCTGCCCTGGAAGGATACCGTCTTACCTGTAGAAGACTTATCACCTAGCTGCACTACACCATCCCTGCCAGAGGACCTGCACAGCAGCGCTGGTCACCCTGACCAGGTACTACAGGTGGCGTCACGACAAACTACACAAACATTCTATCATTCCCTGGAAATATCCCACATTCCAGTGCACGGACATAGCTGTGCTACCCGTCACATCCCCCATAGAAGTCGACGGGCTTGGTGCCGAGTACCCCCAAAACCTGTGGCTCTGTGCGACTCAACTTTGGCGTCACGAACAGGATTCAGAAGCTCGCTATAAGCGAGTCCTGTGTGCCTTAATTGAACTGTTTTTTTGCTTGAGAATTGCAAAAATCATCATAGACTGTATTTGCCATTTTTCCGTCATATCTGCGCCACGAGGCACAGGTGAAGAATAAGGGCGTGCTCTCGTGGGCGTACACTCACTCCGTGGCGCGAAAACGATGTCCGCCCACTCTAAATGTTACTGCAATGTAAGATCGTACCCCACAGCTCTGGAGTTCCGCCTCCTCATCCTCCTCAGTGGGCGGAAACGAACGCGAAGGTCCCGCCTCCCTACAAAAGATGTCGCCTCTCCTGATGCTAATGACACATGTGACTTGGCAGAGATGGCGAATGGACGTGAGCAGAAGTGGGAAGGGATGGAGGAGTCAGAGCTCTCCCACCACGGAAGCGACCCGATCGCCACGGAGCCACCGTTTGGCACCCGGCCTGGAAACCCTCCTACGCTGGAAGAAGCGGAGGATACCCTGAGAGACCTGGCCCGGCACCGGGAGGAGGTCGCCAGGATGGAAGCGAGCTGGCGGGCCCTAAAACTACAATTGGAGCGGCGCCAATCCCTCTTACCCCCTGAAGTGTCTGTACCGGAAGGTGAGGCACCCGTTCCAGTACAGGAGGCCGTGCGGGCATCCCAGCCCTTGCAATCTGAACTGGTTGCCAGTATCTCAGTGGAGGCACCCGTTCCAGTAGAGGAGGCCATGCGGGCATCCCAGCCCTTGCAATCTGAACCGGTTGCCAGTATCACAGTGGAGGCACCCGTTCCTGCAGAAAACGCCGCACCAGCACCCCAGATCCCGCTGTCTGCCCCCGTTGCTGAGGCAGAAGAAGCGACACCCGTCCTCATGGAGGAGGCCGCGCAGGCACCAGAGCTCTACCTGCCTGTACCGGAGCCCCGACCGTCATCTGTTCCAGAGCCGGCTGCTTCCGCCACAGGTGAGCGCCGCCAGGACTGGCGGGCGCCAGGAGAGCTGCCGCAAACCGTACATCGTAAGCTGGCGTTTGATGGTGGAGACATGGAGATGCTGGTGGAGGAGAATTACAACCGGCGTCAGGAGGAAGAGTGGAGACGTCGGGAGCGGGAAGCAGAGCGACAAAGGGAGCAGCGAGAATCCCAAAAGCTTCGGCAACGTCACCTGGAGAAGGACCTGGCAGAGAAGGCACGTATGAGAAAGGATAAAAGTACGGTGAGGGAGCCACGGCGTAAGGGTGCAGTACGGAACTTTAAGTTAAAAGGTGGTTGGGGCTTCATCCAGGAGCCTGGACTTTATTTAGAAGTTTTTGTAACCCGGCGGGACGTGGAGGCTCACCTCCCAGAAGGACACCCGGGGAGGGACCTGTTGCCAGGAGACTTGGTGACTTACACCCGACACTGGGGTTACAATGGATGGTACGCCCTAAATGTTACCAGGTGCGACCCCTACTCCCCAGAGTGTCAGGAAACTGACAGACCCTACGAGCCTTCAGCCTCCCCCAACCAGGCCTCTGCACAAGTGCCCACCCCACGCCGTAAATCTCCCCAGCCTCCCTCAGTGGTCTCCTCAGCAGCCCCAGCTATGGACATGATAATGATAGCTGGCCCGTACCCGGCGCCTGTTAGGCCCCTGGGGTTCGTTCAGTCCGGGACATAGGGGTCCAGACCCGGAGGGAGATGAAATAAGTGGCCACACAGACCCAGATAGCGGGTCACGACTAGTGTTGAGCGATACGATACTGCAAATATCGGATATCGGCCGATATTAGCTGTATCGACCTTTCGATTCCGAATACCGATATTTTCGTCATATCGAATACCGGAATCGGATTTCTCACTGTCACTGTGAGTGTCCATCGGTCGGGTCTGTCAGGAGTCAGCGGCACTTACCTGGCAGAAGATCTCCGGCGGTCACGTCCTGGACTGCTTGATGGCCGCCATTATCTTCTCCCTGGCGGTCACATGCAGTTTTTCGCGATAACTGCAGTGACTGCTGGGTAATCCCGGCCGTAAAGCAGTCAGTCCGATGACGTCACCGCCGGAGAAGCAGGTAATCAGCTGTGCTGCGCCGGGATGACAGGCTCTGCCTGTCATTCTGATGTAGCAGAGCTGGATCGTCGTGGGACACTCGTTACTATGGACTGCGTCGGACAGGTGGTATACTGCTGTTTTTTTTTTTCATTTTTTTACAGGAGATCGATGGCGTCGCAGGATGAGACTGTAATAAAAGTAATGAAAACTGTGTTGTTGTTTTTTTTATTAAATTAAAAAACTTTTATATGAACATTCACCCGTCCGGGTACATCAACAATTTAACTATTTACATACAGGGACCCTGTCCGGGTTATTTATAATTCTTTGGCAGGGGTGTTCCAGGTACCACCTGGTACTCTTCTGATGCTTGCCAAACATCCGAGACACCAAGGACCACCAGGACCTGATGACGTCGTGTGGCCTGTACAGTCAAGTCGTGACCCGCTATCTGGGTCTGTGTGGCCACCTCTTTCATCTCCCTCCGGGTCTGGACCCCTATGTCCCGGACTGAACGAACCCCAGGGGGCCTAACAGGCGCCGGGTACGGGCCAGCTATAGTTATCATGTCCATAGCTGGGGCTGCTGAGGAGACCACTGAGGGAGGCTGGGGAGATTTACGGCGTGGGGTGGGCACTTGTGCAGAGGCCTGGATGTGGGAGGCTGAAGGCTCCGAGGGTCTCACAGGTTCCTGACACTCTGGGGAGTAGGGGTCGCACCTGGTAACATTTAGGGCGTACCATCCATTGTAACCCCAGTGTCACCAAGTCTCCTGGCAACAGGTCCCTCCCCGGGTGTCCTTCTGGGAGGTGAGTCTCCACGTCCCGCCGGGTCACAAAGACTTCTAAATAAAGTCCAGGCTCCTGGATGAAGCCCCAACCACCTTTCAATTTAAAGCTCCGTACTGCACCCTTACGCCGCGGCTCCCTCAGGGTACCTTTATCTTTTCTCATCCGGTCCTTATCTGCCCGGTCCTTCTCGATGTGACGTTGGCGAAGCTTCTGGGATTCGCGCTGCTCCTTTGTCGCTCTGCTTCCTTCTCCCAACGTCTCCACTCTTCCTCCTGACGCCGGTTGTAATTCTCCTCCAGCATCTCCACGTCTCCACCATCAAACTGCAGCTTATGATGTCCGGTTTGCGGCAGCTCTCCTGGCGCCCCCCAGTCCTGGCGGCGCTCACCTGCGGAGGAAGCAGCCGGCTCTGGAACAGATGACAGTCGGGGCTCCGGTACAGACTGGTAGACCTCTGGTGCCTGCGCGGCCTCCTCCATGAGGACGGGTGTCGCTTCTTCTGTCTCAGCGACGGGGGCAGACAGCGGGATCTGGGGTGCTGCCGGTGCAGAGGTTTTTGCAGGAACGGGTGCCTCCACTGCGACAACGTCAACCGGATCATATTGCAAGGGCTGGGATGCCCGCACGGACTCCTCTACTAGAACGGGTGCCTCACCTTCCGGTACAGACACTTCAGGTAAGAGGGATTGGCGCCGCTCCAAGTTTAGTTTTAGGGCACGCCAGCTGGCTTTCATCCTGGCGACCTCCTCCCGGTGCCGGGCCAGGCCTCTTAGGGTATCCTCCGCTTCTTGCAGCGTAGGAGGGTTTCCAGGCCGGGTGCCCAACGGTGGTTCCGTGGCGATCGGGTCGCTTCCGTGGGGGGAGAGCTCTGACTGCTCCATCCCTTCACACTTCTGCTCGTGTCCATTAGCCATCTCTGCCAAGTCACATGTGTCATTAGCATCTTGAGAGGGCCCCTCTTTTGTAGTGAGGCGGGACCTTCGTGTTAGTTTCCGCACACTGAGGAGGCGGAACTCAAGAGCTGTGGGGCACGATCTTACATTGCAGTACCATTTAGAGTGGTCGGCCATCGTTTTCACGCCACTTAGTGAGTGTACACCCACAAAGAGCACGCCCTTCTTCTTCACCAGTGCCTCGTCGTGACGCAGATATGGCGGAAAAATGGCAAATACATTCTCTGATGATTTTAGCAATTCTCAAGCACAAAACCAGTTCAATTCAGGCACACAGGACTCGCTTATAGCGAGCTACAGAATCCTGTTCGTGACGCCCAAGTTGAGTCGCACAGAGCAAGAGGTTTTGGGGGTACTCGGCACCGAGCCCGTCGACTTCTATGGGGTATGTCACGGCTTTACCCGGCAATTGAATCAGAGTCTATTTTACTATGTAGAAGTGTATAAACTATAAATATATGTATATATATATGTCACAATGACATGTATATATATATATGTGTATTCTATGTGTGTATATTTTGTGTTTACAACAAAAGAAAGGGTTTTTTTTGTTGCGATTTTTTGTTCCCATAGACTTACATTGGACTTCCGGTATCGGAATCGGATATCGACGATATTTAGTGATATCGGCGATACCATTTCGATACGATATTTTTAGATATCGAGCAGTATCGCTCAACACTAATCCTGGGTTGTCAACCATCCAGAAATTCCAGGACTGTCCATAAAAATAGGGCACTTTTTTCCCATCATTAAACAAAAGTCTAAGGCATCCATGATATTTTTGATAATGAAGAAATGTATACAAATTATTTTGACTATAATTATCATCATTTTACAGTTTCCAGCGACTGCAGCTGATGTCTTCATATCTGAATGGTGTGCTGTAAACATAAAACCAGACTACCCTGGAATGGGCGTGACAAAGCAGCTACCTTGGTGTTCACTAGAGCCTCTGATGGTGAGGTCAGGCATGTGCGGCAGGTAGCTGCCAGGTACCACTACAGGGTGGTGTCTGGCTGTGGCTGCTGATCCCACTGGGGAACAGAACACTATGAGAAGTGCGGACAAGTACAGACAGGCACGGCTGATACTATGGCGGGCACGGCTAGTACTCTTGGCAGACAGGTGGGCACGGCTGAGACACTGGCAGACAGGCAGGCACGGCTGAGACACTGGCAGACCGGCAGGCACGGCTGAGACACTGGCAGACAGGCGGCACAGCTGAGACACTGGCACTGGTATGGATAGGACAGGAACATAGGCAGGTATGAAGGGAATACAGGAAGCAGTGGAGCTGGGACTGACTTGAAGGACAGGAACACGGCAGGTCTGATTGGAAAAAGGGGAACAGGTAGGGACCTGTTCAGACTGGAGAAGCTGGTGCAGTAGGGACAGAGACACAAATTGGAATGAGAGATACATTGGAACAGGTAGGGACCTATTCAGACTGGAGAAGCTGGGGCTGGTTCAGGAAAGACAGAGACACAGACTGGAATGAGAGATATATGGGGACAGGAAGTGACCTGTTCAGACTGGAGAAGAAAGACCCGCAGGATGCGGAACAGAAAGCGGAACAGACCCGCAGGTTGCGGATTGCGGAGCAAAGAGCAGAACAGAACGGCAAGTAGACGGAGCAAGTGCAGGGCAGAGAACCGCAAGGAGTGGAGCTGAGAGCAGAACAGAACCCCAAGGAGCAGAGCCAAGAGCAGAGCAGAACCGCAAGGAGCAGAGCCGAGAGCAGAGCGGAACCGTAAGGAGCGGAGCTAAGAGCAGAGCGGAACCGCAAGTAGCGGAGCCGAGAGCAGAGCGTAACCACAAGGAGCGAAGCCAAGAGCAGAGCTGAGCCACAGGGTGCGGCGAGCAGAGCAGGAGTAAACACAAGGATACACACAGCAGGGTATGAAAGGCTAAAGACAAGGCTACCAATCGGTACAGGTATAAGACTCAGTTCAGACAAGATCAGGTACAGGTCAAGGCACAGAAACCAGGATATGCAGCCTCCTGGAGGGCAGAACAAGAAACACAGAGCACAGAAACAGATCTGGGTATTTAGCTCCCAGAGAAGGCGGAAAACAGGACAGGACCTGAAAGCTCAGCAGCAAAACACTAACTGAGATAAAGAATTGCACAGGCATCTTCCTGTGGGCGGGGATGCCTTATGTACCAGAGGCCTCTTGGCAATTGGCTGGGGACACCTTAGGAAGATGCACACTGACTCTATAAGAACCTGGAAGTGTCGGTGCCGCCCCCTTATGCACATAGCCAGGAAGCATGCACAGAGCAGGCAGGAGACATGAGGCACACAGCATGGAGCCGGCAGCAGACAGAATTCACAGCATGGCCCGGAGTAGTGAGTAAGTTGGTGTGTAAGGCAGGTGGGGGATTGGAGGCCATGCAGTGATGCCCGCAGAGTTGTTACATTTGGCCAAGACAAAAATTGTATTTCATGCACAGTGAATATTTTGGCCTCGACATTTGTCTTGTGCTTCTCATTGCTTTTTTTGTGCCAAATTCTTTGCAATTCGCACTTTTCATAAATTTTACATAAAATCACAAAAGCTTTTATTGTCTTTGACCCACTTTGAGATTTTCTAGCTCAAAAAGTCACTCATTTGGCAAAATAGGGCAAAAATTGCACCAACGTAACTGATGTACATAAAATCAACTGCCAGGTTGAGGACTAATGTATATTTGCACCAAATTTTGCAACTGTTTAATGAATAAAATGAAAAATATCTGGAAAAAAACACATTGATGTTAACGTCAGAAAACTAAATAACAAAAGACAATCGTTAGATGAGTTTGTTGGAAATCAAAAACTCAATAATTGAGAGCATGTTCAAGGCAAAAAAATGGCGAAAATGCGATGATGAGTCGGATTCTTTGATTATAGAATGGTGGATTTAGACAATGTATGTTAATAAATCTCTACAGACCTTTGAGAGATCTTTCACTTGCAAGGACCGCAGCTACAGTATAACTCTGCTAACATATTTACTGGTCAGAAGTATTTAGGCACAGATTATATAACTCCTTTGCGTAAGCCAAGATTTAACCCCTTTGCGATGGAGACTGTTTTCGCCTTAATGACCTGGCCAATTTTTACAATTTTGACCACTGTCAATTTATGAGGTAATAACTCAGGAACACTTCAACGGATCCTGGTGATTCTGAGATTATTTTCTCGTGACATACTGTACTTTATTATCGTGGTAAAATTTCTTTGATATGACTTGCGTTTATTTAAAAAAAAAAAGGAAACTTGGCAAAAAATGTTAAAATTTTGCAATTTTCAAATTTTTTTTTTTTATGCTGTTAAATCAGAGAGGCATATTGCACAATACAGTTAATAAATAACATTTCCCATATGTCAACTTTATATCAGCACAATTTTGGAAACATATTTTTTTTTTGTTAGGAAGTTATAAGGATTAAAAGTTGATCATCGAGTTCTCATTTTTACAACAAACTTTGCAACACCATTTTTTTAAGGACCACATCACATTTGAAGTGAGTTTGGGGGGTCAATATAACAGAAAATATCCCAAAGTGACACCATTCTAAAAATTGCACCCCTCAAGGTACTCAAAACCACATTCAAGAAGTTTATTAACCCTTTAGGTGCTTCACAGGAATTTTTGGAATGTGGAAGGAAAAATGAAGCATTTACTTTTCTTTCGCAAAAATTTTCCTTTAGACTAATTTTTTTTCCTTTTGCAAGGGTAACAGGAGAAAATGGACTATAAATTTGGTTGTGCAATTTCTCCTCAGCACGCCGATATCACATATGTGGGAGAAATCTACTGTTTGGGCATACGGCAGGGCTCAGAAGGAAAGGAGTGTCACTTGCTGTCCATTTCCTTGTGATCCTCCTTGAGATGGTTCTACTCCTTCATTGGAGTCCAGCTGTGTTTAATTAAACTGAAAGGACTTGATTTGTAAAGGCACACACCTGTCTATATAAGAGATCACAGCTCACAGTGCATGTCAGACCAAATGAGAATCAATGAGGTCAAAGAAACTGGCCAAGGAGCTCAGAGACAGAATTGCGGCAAGGTACAGATCTGGCCAAGGTTACAAAAGAATTTCTGCAGTCCTCAAGGTTCCTAAGAGCACAGTGGCCTCCATAATCCTTAAATGGAAGAAGTTTGGGACCACCAGAAGTCTTCCAAGACCTGGCCATCCTGCCAAACGGAGCAAACGTGGGAGAAGAGCCTTGGTGAGAGAGGTAACGAAGAACCCCAAGATCACTGTGGCTGAGCTCCACAGATGCAATAGGGAGACAGGAGAAAGTTCCACAAAGTCAACTATCACTGCAGCCCTTCACCAGTCAGGCCATTATGGCAGAGTGGCCCGATGGAAGCCTCTCCTCAGTGCCAGACATATGAAAGCCCACATAGAGTTTGCTAAAAAACACATGAAGAACTCCCAGACTATGAGAAATAAGATTCTCTGGTCTGATAAGACAAAGATAGAACTTTTTGGTGATAATTCTAAGTGGTAGGTGTGGATAAAACCAGGCACTGCTCGTCACCTGCCCAATACAATCCCAACAGTGAAACATGGTGGTGGCAGCATCATACTATGGGAGTATTTTTCAGTTGCATGTACAGGACGACTAGTTGCAATTGAAGGAAACATGAATGCGGCCAAGTACAGAGACATCCTGGATGAAAACCTCTTCCAGAGTGCTCTGGTCCTCAGACTTGGCCGAAGGGTCACCTTCCAACAAGACAATGACCCTAAGCACACAGCTAAACTAACAAAGGAGTGGTTTCAGAACAACTCTGTGACCATTCTTCACTGGCCCAACCAGTCCCTGACCTAAACCCAATTGAGTATCTCTGGAGAGACCTTCAAATGGCTGTCCACCAACGTTCACCTTCCAAAATGACAGAATTGGAGAGAATCTGCAAGGAAGAATGGCAGAGGATCCCCAAATCCAGGTGTGAAAAACTTGTTGCATCATTCGCAAGAAAACTCATGGCTGTTCTATCTCAAAAGAGTGCTTCTACTCAATACTGAGCAAAGGGTCTGAATACTTATGACCATGTGATATATTAGCTTTTCTTTTTAAATAAATTTGCAAAAATTTCTACATTTCTGTTTTTTTCAGTCAAGTTAGGGTGCTGAGTGTACATTAATGAGAAAAAAAATGAACTTTTTTGAATTTACCAAATGGCTGCAATGAAAGAGTGAAAAATTTAAAGGGGTCTGAATACTTTCCGTAGCCACTGTACTAGTACTGCGGTTGGCACAAACACACCTCCCGCAGAGCAGTACTAGTACAGCGCATGTGGCGAAGGGGTTAATCCAAGTTTGGCCTTAAAATGCTTGCTGCTCTTCCAAAATGAAGAACATTATTGCGGAGTGCTTCTCATGACATCAAACACCCTGTCTAGTCTTCACCCTGTTACTTCCTTTTTTTCCTTTTTTGCTCAGTAGGAAGCTGAAACAAGTCTGTGCAGCATTAATAACCAGTCTGATAAGTGGATAACGGACCTTCATGAGACTGCTTGAAGATATACTGTATGTACTGAAAAAGTGGTCGCGAAGGAAGAAGTAACCCACAAGGAGTGCCCTAGTACCCACACACTCAAGTACACCACATACTATACCAAGTGAAAGGTTGAAAAGAGCTAAGCATTGTAGATAAGCAAACAAATTCACTTTTGCGCAGAACCAGCAATAAAGTGGCCACTGGCCATCATTTAAAGGCTATCAAAAAGTTAGAAAAGATAAAAATAACACTTACTGCTCACCTCTCCATCCTCTACGACTCCTCATTGTAACCCATCCTCTCCCTGAGACATCTTCTGATTCCTGCCACTTACACTGAAATCTCTGAGCAAAGTGACGACACAGGGTCCTGTTTCTCTCTCTCGGCTGAAGAGTGTAAACTCTTATGATCAGCGGTGTCCTATCTCTCTCCTATAGAGTGTAAGCTCTTTTGGTCAATGGGTCATCTGTCTCTTTGTCCTTTAGAGTGTAAGCTTTTATAAACAGCGGAGTCCCCTTTCTCTATTCTGTAGAGTGTAAGCTCTTATAGAGAACCTCACTGACCATAAGAGCTTACACTCTACAGGAGAGAGAGAGGACCCCGCTGACCACAAGAGCTTAAACTCTACAGAGGACCTTGCTGACCATCTCTCTCCTTTAGAATACAAGCTGTTATGATCATCAGGGTCCTTTATCTCTTCTGTAGAGTGAAAGCTCTTATGGTCTGTAGGATTCTCTCGTTCTCTCCTGTAGAGTTGAAGCACTTATGATTAGCAGGGTCCTCTCCCTCTCTCTTGCAGAGTGTAAGCTCTTATGATCAGTAGGGTCCTTTACCTCTTCTGTAGAGTGAAAGCTCTTATGGTGTGTAGGGTTCTCTCTTTCCCTCCTGTAAAGTGTAAGCTCTTTTGATCAACAGAGTTTTCTCTCTCCTTTCCCTCATGTGCACATTTCCAAGAATTTACACACTTTTCAGTATTGAGATTAAATTTATTCACTGCAAATCACATTTTTGGGGAAAGTTTGGTGAATTTGAATTTCAAAAGATTCTCTCATCTCTGGTTGCGATTGTTGATTACCGTATATACTCGAGTATAAGCCGACCCGAGTATAAGCCGACCCCCCTAATTTTGCCACAAAAAACTGGGAAAACTTATCGACTTGAGTATAAGCCTAGGGTGGAAAATGAGATTATGCCCCATATGCTGCCCCATGTAGTATGCCCCACAAGATGCTCCATGTATTGTGCCCCATATGCTGCCCATGTATTGTGCCCATAGATTGTGCCCCATAGATGCTCCATAGATTGTGCCCCCATAGATGCTCCATAGTTAGTGCCCCCATAGATGCTCCATAGATTATGCCCCCATAGATGCTGCATAGATTATGCCCCCATAGATGCTCCATAGATTATGCCCCATAGATGCTCCATAGATTATGCCCCCATAGATGCTCCATAGATTGTGCCCCCATAGATGCTCCTTAGATTATGCCCCCATAGATGCTCCATGTATTATGCCCCCAGAGATGCTCCATAGATTATGCCCTCATAGATGCTCCATAGATTATGCCCCCATAGATTATGCCCCATGTATTATGCCCCCATAGATGCTGCATTGAATAGGCCCCCTTATGCTGCCGCAGCTGCTGCAACAACAAAAAAGAAAGACATACTCACCTCTCGTCACTGGGGGCCAGGTGCCGGTGTCCTGAGCAGGCGGGGACACCAGCGCGCTATGGGGGACAGGTGCCGGTGTCTCCGCTCGCTCAGGGCCCCGGCACCTACGATATTTACCTGCTGAGCGCCGCTGTCTTCCGGGTCCTCCAGCAGTGAATGATCAGGCAGAGGGCGCGGCGCGCAGTAACCACGTCATCGCACCCCTGCCTGAACATCGCAGCAAGAGGACCTGAGGACACAGCGGCGAGCAGCGGTGGAACGGGGACAGGTAAATATCGCTTATACTCACCCTTCCGCCGGCACGTCTCTGCCCTGCTATTCTCCCGCGGTGTCTGGCGCCAGTGTTCAGCGGTCACGTGGTACCGCTCATTAAAGTCATGAATATGCACATATTCATCACTTTAATGAGCGGTACCACCTGACCGCTGAACACTGGCGCCGGAGACCGTGGGAGAAGAGCAGGGGCTGCAGAGACTGCGCCGGCGGAGGGGTGAGTATATATAGCACAGCTGAGCTCCGCCTCCCCCCTGTATATGACTCGAGTATAAGCCGAGAGGGGGACTTTCAGTCCTAAAAAATGGGCTGAAAATCTCGGCTTATACTCGAGTATATACGGTATACATTAGTTCAAAATGGCTTCCTCTTATTTTAAGCAAGTGGTATACAGGGCTTTCACCACCTACCATCTCCCAATAAGACACATTCCTATGCCTTTTCTGACACTTTTTCCCTTAGCATTATCTCACCCACCTCTCACACCTGAGTCCTGTCCCTGCCAAACAATACATGATTTATTATATTGCATTTTTTGAGATGCGAATGTTTGTCATTAGATTTAATAAAAGAAGTCATTTAGCTCAGAATACAGAGCAGTGTCGGGATGGGAGATGAAACGTTTCTGCTGAAGAAACCATTCAAGAAATATTATTTATATTTCATAAACCATCGCATAAGCCACATCATGAATTAATAGGCCTTGAAAATGGATTATATACCACAAATTTTCAAAATCAGTCATACATGAAATTGACACTGCTTGGACATATTCAGCAAGAGAAGGAACGTGTGTCTCCTGTGATCTTCTTCTCTAGCGTCGCATTTGCAGGTAATTTAGATACCTCAGAACCCGGTGACCTTATAGTAACATTAAGTTCCATATAGAAGATAAACATATTTCAGTGGTAAACTTAT
Organism: Oophaga sylvatica; assembly: GCA_033576555.1. NCBI lineage: Eukaryota > Metazoa > Chordata > Amphibia > Anura > Dendrobatidae > Oophaga > Oophaga sylvatica. Next base: position 450,745,348 of record JARQOD010000001.1, read on the forward strand.
TGCAGCGGCATTAGTATTTCAGATCGTACCTTGGGAAATCTAAGAAGATGTGTGTTGGAAATATGATAGACTCGGTTGGAGAAAATGAACATGACCTTCATTACATGAAAACTCTTGTTATGCCTCAGACAAGAATAAATGGAATAGCAGAAATATATTTTTTCAAAGCTTTTTTTTTTTTTTTTTTTCCATCGGTACTAAATAGATTAAATAAAACCTATATTTAGCGGGAACAAACACTTGGGTCAAGGATGTTAAATGGAGGTCACAGAACTGTGTGTCTTAGCAAATCGAAAAGAAATTAAGCCATATAATTCAACCATTTGGAAATGCAAGTTGGTGTTTCATTTATTTCTCGCTTAGCTGATAGGAACCAATAAAATCATAAATTCATAATTCAAACATATTCCAGAATGATCTAGAGATATAGCAATAATAGGCTAGTAAGAAAGCTAGTAACAAAGTCCCATAGTTTCAATGTTTTAACATGGCAACAAGGAGAGATGAGCAGATCTTTTGAAATTCAAATTTGTTGACCTGCAAATTTTCTCCAAAAAATTGATTTGCAGCAGTGAATACATTTGTGCAAATCTCAAAACTGGAATGCTTATGTGGCGCCCTGCGTCTCATTCGCCACAAAAGGGTTAAAAGTGTACTGTTTTATATGTGTGCTGTAAGCAATGGGAGTTATGCCTTCTCTGCTGGACAGGCACACATAATTTGCCTCACTCCCTTACTTGTCTGAAGCTGAGAGCTTGCAGACATACCCTAACTGGGAAGGGGAAGGAGACAAGTTGTTGTTTGTGTGAGAAGAAGGAGGAAGAATGCTGGGGACGCCATGATACATGTGGCTGATCCCAGAGTGTTATCTAGCAAGCAGGGAGCCAGCCCCTAGATCATCCAAGCTTCCAGAGCTGGGTGATAAGCTGAGAGACTGTGTGGGATTACAGAACCAGCAGTAGGTGTTTTCCCTCAGAATTACAGCAGTGACCAGGAGCAGGGGCATACATAGAAATCATGGGGCCCCATAGCAAAAGTCTGAATGGGGCCCCCCCAAAAAAAAATAAAAATCAACAGGTGCTCTTAACTCCAGGCACTACATTACATATCATGTACTGATCCTGAGTTACATCCTGTATTATACTCCAGAGCTGCACTCCCTATTCACACCCTGGCTTGTGATGCTCCGCACACTCAGGCATAACACATACATCTTCTAGTCCTACTTACATCCAACCGTACAGAACTGTCCAAATTTGTTTTGGGAAGCGATGCGTAAGCCGTTCTCCAGGGTGGAGACGTTGGTCTCGTACTTCTCCTGCCCGTCTACTCTGGCAAACAATGGCAGGGGGCAGTGAGAGGGGTATGGTGGGGTAGGTGGTGCTGCCGCTGCTGAACCTCCTGCACGCCGGCAGCCCGTACCTAGAACACAGATGAGAGCCATCACTGCACGCAGGGTCCGGTTCCATGTCCTCTGCTCGCTACTCCGGGGTCATGCTTGCTGCTTGCTGTCAGTGAGTGGGGACATAAACTGCCACCAACCTAACACTTGCCACAGCTGATGGTTCGTTACAAGTGTTTCCAGTCAAAGCAATTCTATGTGCTCCTCATAGGCGGCAGCACACAGATTGTCAGGACTGAATACAATTGTCTGCTGTGGGAAAGGGGTGAAAGCAGCTGTCAGGGCTCGCTGGGAGCTGGAATTATGTTGTTATGGGTAACACTATTTTCCACATGAAGCAGGATGACAACACTGCCCCTCTCCGTGTACCTGCTACCACATGACTGTGGGCCCCCTCCCACGATGCAGGGACAAATTCCTGTCCGTCACGGACCTCACTTACCATCGCATCCCGCTCCACGCCTGCCTTCTCACCATGTTCGCCGCCATCTTTGCACTCTCACCCCTGACCTCCCCGGAGACTGGTTGCAGCAGCTGACTTCCGGGTTCCTGTCCAGCATCCTATGTGGGCGGAATCTGCGGCCTGTCAGCTGAGGCTGCGCTCCTGCATTCCATGTGCGGCCTCTGTGACTCTCCACTGCCCCCTGCAGGAGATGAGCGGCCCATGTTGTGCCCTGTGAGCTCTGCTGCCCGCACCACCCTGTGCCATGTCCGGATTCTCCAGGCTGCCCCCAGGGAAGAGGGGCAAGAGTGTCGCGGGCCCCTTACCTGTCCGGGCCCCATAGCAGCTGCGTGGTCTGCTACTATTGATGGTACGCCACTGACCAGGAGTCAGTGAAGAACATTGCAAGCTTCACAAAGGATTCAAACTGCATGTTGCTGAAGGTGAAATACACAGTGAGTAGAAGCGATGCTGGGAAGTTCTAAACCCCAGAAAGCCTTGGTCCCAGAAGGGATTAGATTAGCAGGAAGATACACTGAGTCCTGGCAGAGAAAGTTAACTCCCTTTATCCAGAGCAAACTGTAAACTGTGAGAGTTGTAATATCTCCTCTGAAGTGCAACAGAACTCCAGTAAATACTAAAGTGACTTTCCATGTCTCCTGTTTCATTACTCGGTGCCTTCTACTTGTATCACCATCTCTGGGGGGACCTGCCCTGGTTGGAGAGGGTTTTAACATCTGCACTGCCATCACCATCTACTCCCCCAGAAATCCTCTGCAGTGCCGGCTATACTACAGTCGAACACTCCAACTGGCGTCACGAATCACTACATAAACTTTATCCCCTGTAAATATATCCCCTTTTAATTGACCGCCTGGGGCAACGGACCGGGTCGTCGCTGCCGTGACATCTCCCATTGAAGTTAACAGGCTCGGTACCGAGTACCCCACGGCCCCTCGGGCGCGACAATTTCTGGCGTCACGAACAGGATCTGGACAGGATTATCGTGCGTGCCTAAAGTCCTACAGGAGCAACGACCTGCAGCAACTGAAGCGGTGAGTCGCACCCCTGCAAAGGTTAACTGGGGGGAAGATGTCTAATCCCGGCGACGCTTAGGGTACAGCGGCTGCAGCTCCCATATTGCCTCTCACTATGCCTTATATTTGCAACATGGCTGCCACAGTACAATGGTGAATCGCACACCTTAAGTGACTTTAAGGGGAAGTTGCGCAGCATGTTTGATATTTACCCTATGTCAGAGGAGCAGAAAGTCAGTATACTTATAAGTCAGCTCAGTGGCGCTGCCTAGAGAGAAGTTAAATCTTGGCCAGCTACTGCTAAAAAGACAATAAAAGACATTTTTGCTAAGTTAAAAGAAACTTTTGACACCCGTACTGCTTCAGAAATAAAGATGCGATTTTTCAGCTGCTGACAGAAACCACAGGACACTGTCAGAGACTATGCCCTTAACCTGCAGGAGGCGCTGCAGGCCATTAAACAAATTGATCCAGACAGTGTAACAGATGGGAGCAAAATGCTGAAAGAACAGTTTATTGAAGGTCTTCTGTCTGACTCTAGTAAGGCACAACTGCGTATGATGTCATTACAGAACCCTGACATGGACTTTGTTCAGTTTAAGGACAGATCCATCCGTATCTTAAGAGAATCTACCTATGTCTGCACTGAGCCAGTTAAACATCCAGCAGTTACATACCACCAAGGGGCAGTATCCTCACCCTGGGTGGCTGCAGTACAGCACATGCAGACTCCAGTTGATGATTCTATTGCAGATTTACAACTGCAAGTACAGGAACTGACTAATAATATGGCTGGTCTATGTAAAACTGTTCAGACTCTCCAGACTTGTTCCCCCACAGATAGGATCCAACTAGCATCAAGTCAGGATGATCTCCAATGGCGACGGCCAAAGAGGAAGCCACAACATCAACGACGACTGACTCACACCGGCAGGAGAACAAGGGACCGATTTGATTCTTCTGGAAGACCCATCTGCAGACGCTGCAATAAGGTGGATCACATCGAAAGAGAATGTCCTTTAAATGGGCGACACCTGGGGCCGAGGACCGATCCCCAGGAGTAAGACAATCTGGTCCAACCAACTGGAGAAACAGGTATGTTGGAGGACGTCCACTTATACCCGTGGTAGTGGATGGTATCCCCTTCACCGCCCTCCTGGACACTGGATCACAGGTAACTATAATGCCTCAGACACTGTACCAAAGATATTGGACTGAGACTGATTTCACCCAACTTCCTGATGGTAACTTTTCTCTTATAGCAAGTAATGGTCAACCTCTGACACAGGTGGGGTACAAAGAGGTTGTCATTAAAGTGGGGAAGGTGTAGCTCAAAGCTCAAGGTCTTGTGGTGGTAGAGGTGGAAAGAGGAGAGTGTCCACCTATCATAACATTGGGTACAAATGTGGTTGAAAATTGTTTAGGTGAGGTCATAGCCCTTTTGAAAGACATAGCCGAGTCGGCCCCATACAAGGAGCAGCATGCCCTCAATAAAGATATTAAGGCCCTTGTGCAGCAACAGCAGGTGGTGTTAACTGGTGGAGAGATTGGTAGCGTAAGGGTGAGTGATCCCTACTCCATTATGCTTCCCCCTAGGAGTGAGACCCTCACCTGGTGCCGAGCAACCATGGGCATCAGAGGACGGGACTACCAAGCTCTCCTTGAACCAGTCTATTCAGATAGCAGACCTACTGTGCTGACAGCAAGGGGAATTGTTGATGTTAAGAGGGGCATGGTTCCAGTACGTGTTCTGAACTGTGGAGAGGAGGAAGCCTGCTTGCTCCATTATGGAACTGTAGCCAAACTGTTCACAGTCAGTAACAATGATATTCAGGCTGTAGAACCCTTGGCTCTGTCAGAAGCGACGGATGGCAATGGCTCTTCTGTTCAGACGGAGGAATGGTTCCAAAAGATACATATTGGCACCGACTCCACTCCTGTACATCAGAAAAACGGAGTGCAGCGGGTGGTGCAAGAATATGAGCGGGTTTTCAGTAAGCATCCTTTGGATTTTGGGCAGGTAAAAGGGTTTCAACATAACATCCCCACAGGAGATCACCCACCTATCAAAGAAAGGTATCGTCCTGTACCTCCAGCTCAGTATCAGTGTGCAAAAGGTATGCTAAAAGAAATGAAACAAGCAGGGGTAATCAGAGATAGCTACAGTCCTTGGGCAGCTCCCCTGGTGTTAGTCAAAAAGAAAGACGGTACAATGCTTATGTGTGTAGAATATAGACAACTCAACAAAATTACTCACAAAGATGCATACCCCTTACCGCGCTTATAGGAGTGTCTAGCAGCATTACAATCAGCTAGGTACTTCTCCACTTTGGACTTAACTAGTGGGTACTGGCAGGTTCCTGTTGCTGAGGCAGACAAAGGAAAAAACTGCGTTTACTACTCCTATGGGGTTATGTGAATTTAACTACATGCCATTCGGATTGAGCACTGCTCCTGGAACCTTTCAGAGAATCATGGAATGTTGCAGGGGACACATGAACTTTGAGACTGTGCTATTGTACTTGGATGATGTGATTGTATATTCCAGGACCTACGATGAACATCTGCAACACCTAGCAGAAGTCTTGGAGGCGTTGTTCAACTTCAGCTTAAAGGTAAAACCATCTAAGTGTCATCTCTTAAAGCCCAAAGTACAGTATTTAGGCCATGTCGTGAGCTCAGAAGGATTAGCACCCGACCCAGACAAAGTGACTGTCATCAGGGACTGGCAAGTACCCACCAACATCCAAGAGGTCAGACAATTCCTAGGCCTAGTGGGGTACTACAGACATTTTATCAAAGACTTTACTAAATTGACAGCCCCTCTTCAAGACCTCCTAGTTGGCCAATCCAAAAAGGCCAGAGGCAAGAGTCCCCTGATCGAGTGGAATGCTAGGTTGGATGAGTCATTTACCAGCCTTAAGCAAGCCCTTACTGGAGAAGAGATCTTAGCGTATCCAGACTATGATCAGCCATTTATCCTGCACACCGATGCCAGCAATGTGGGGTTAGGAGCTGTCCTATCTCAAGTGCAGCAGGGTAAGAAGAAAGTCATTGCTTATGCGAGTAGGAAGCTTCGTCCTACTGAGAGGAACCCTACCAACTATAGTTCCTTCAAGCTAGAATTCTTGGCTATCGTTTGGGCAGTAACCGAGAGGTTCAAGCACTATTTGGCCTCATCCAAATTTACCATCTATACCGACAACAATCCGTTAACCCATCTGGAAACCGCCAGGCTGGGCGCCTTGGAACAAAGATGGATGGCTCGGTTGTCCAATTATGAGTTCATCATTAAATACCGAGCTGACACTAAAAACGCCAATGCTGATGCTTTGTCACGTATACCAAATGTTCCTGTTCCAGCAGAAGATCAAGAAGACCTGGAAGAAATAGAGATGCCAGCATTCCATCGCCAAGGTGCCTCCCAAGACTTTAACCACCTGACAGTGAGAAGTCTTGCCGTTCATGAAGTTTCCCTTAATCCACTACCTCACCATGGTTGGGCAGAGACGCAGAGCAGTGACCCAGATATAGGTATGGTCAAAGAACTCCTTGGAGCAGCAGATTCATCTCCAGCTCCTGATGCGCCTGCAGAGGTCAAGCAGTTGTGGAAAGAGAGGAAGATGCTGTTCCTTTACGAAGGCAAGTTGATCCGAAGAGCTATCAACCCACGTACACATGAACTGATATGGCAGATCGTGGTCCCCAGGAAGGACGTGCCCATGGTCTTAGAAGCTTACCACAATCAAGCGGGACACTTCGGTTGGAAAAAGCTGGAAGTAGTCATCCGTGACCGCTTCTTCTGGACAGGTATGAGACGGTCCATTGAACAGTGGTGTAGAGAATGCGGCCCCTGTAATCTCAGAAGAAAGAATTCTGCCAATCAAAGGGCCCCCTTGAAGCCCATCATCACTAAACAACCTTTGGAACTGGTGGCCTTAGACCATGTGCAACTAACCCCAAGCCGAGCAGGGAACACCTATGCCTTAACAATAGTGGATCACTATTCCCGTTTCCTAGTGGTCATTCCGGTAAAAGACCAAACAGCAAGAACAGCCGCAAAGGCATTCCAAGAATATTTCTGCAGACCCCATGGCTACCCAGATCAAGTGCTGACAGACAGAGGTCCAGCCTTCGAAGCGGAAGTATTTCAAGAATTTTGCTCCCTCTATGGATGTAAACAGATCAGAACTACAGCATACCATCCACAAGGCAATGGTCTTTGCGAAAAACTAAGTCATCTGGTGATCAATTTATTGCAGATCCTACCACTAGAAGAAAGGAAAAACTGGGTCTGAACTGAAAAAGTAAGTTAATGTGTATGCAAAATGTAAATGCATATCAAACACATGACCATTAAACAGAGAAAACAAAAAACAAGAAACAAATATCCTAAAATAAAACAAAATAAAAAATATATTGCAAAACATGCATGAAGTTGTAATAATAATAATAATAAGGGTATTTGGTAAACATAATTTTGATCAAAAGAATGTACAAGCCATCCCGCCACGTCAAGGCAACCCTTTGTGGGACAGTCCTACTCTAATATTAAAAACCTTTCAACTTGTCAAGTGACGTAAATGTGAACAAGAAGAAAGGAACCAATGGCCTGAGAAATTGCCTGATTTGATTGAAATGTACAACCATATCCCAACCAGTGCAAAGGGGTATGCCCCAGCGTACTTGATGTGTGCACGGTCAGGTAAACTCCCTATCGACTTGGAAATGGGAGTTCTAACTCCAGAAACCATCTCCAGCGAAATGGACAACAATTGGAATACTGAAAGACAACTGCAGTATCAAAAAGTTCAACAATGTGTGGAGGAAAGTCTGGTGCAAGCTAGGCAAAAACAAGAAAGGAACTTTAACAGAGATGCTGTGGCATCCCCCTTACCAACAGGTGAACAAGTGCTGAAGAAAAAGAGAAAAACCCACAAGTTAGATGACCAATGGGAGGCTCAGCCTTACACTATTCAACCATCTAGCTATGACAACAGCAAAGTGTGTACCATCTCCAAAGACGGCGGAAAAACGTGTACCACAGTATCCAGAGACAATCTGAAAGTATGTCCAGCACAACTGCGTGAAAAAGTTGAGAAGAAGGATGACTCTCAGCAAAAAGAAAAGACTGATACCAATATTCGCACCGTTCTAGGTGAATTCCCTAGTTCTTGGCTTCAAGTTAACAACGCAGTGGTAGTTCCAGTGATGGTGTTCCCACAAAGGTCTTTACCAGAGACACCAAATTGTTCTGGAAACAATGAGCCACTTATGCCAACCACTAACACTGTGCATGAGGAAGAATCAGAAAACATGCCCACAGTCAGCGGTGAACCTGTTGTACCCCTGGTAGGTTCAAAGTTTTGTAGGAAGCTGCCTAGTATTCCTATAGTGCGCAGATCACAGCATAGCACACAGGGCCAAACCCCTTCTCGTTATAGAAATGATTTGTAACAATACTCTGAATTATGCTAACCTTGAACTTTTCCATAGGTAACGTTATAACAAAAATGTTAAAGATATTGTGCCCACATGGACTAATGTGAGATTTTAGTGGTTAATATGTTTTTCTACTATAAGAACTCTTATAAAGACTTCTAAACTCAAGAAGAAAGACTGTTCATCGTGCATTGGCAGGAAGCCATCTAAAACAGCCAGTGCAGTGAATTTTCTATTATTGTCTGTGTGCCCTGCAGCTGCACTCATGGATGATCCAAATAATTAGAAGTGGTTTTGGGCTGTAATCCACGACCTCAACTCAGTTACTAGGACTGTTTATTTATACTCAGGGTCACTGTTGTTATTTGTTATATGCTGTTGTTTTTTGGTGTAGCCCGAGGACGTGCTACCTTTAACTAGGGGGGAATGTGGCGCCCTGCATCTTATTCGCCACAAAAGGGTTAAAAGAGTACTGTTTTATATGTGTGTTGTAAGCAATGGGAGTTATGCCTTCTCTGCTGGACAGGCACACATAATTTGCCTCACTCCCTTACTTGTCTGAAGCTGAGAGCTTTGCAGACATACCCTAACTGGGAAGGGGGAGGTGCCGAGTTGTTGGTGTGAGAAGAAAGAGGAAGAACGCTAGGGACGCCATGATACATGTGGCTGATCCTTGAGTGTTATCTAGCAAGCAGGGAGCCAGCCCCTAGATCATCCATACTTCCAGAGCTGGGTGATAAGCTGAGAGACTGTGTGGGATACCAGCAGTAGGTGTTTTCCCTCAGAATTGCAGCAGTGACCAGGAGTCAGTGAAGAACATTGCAAGCTTCACAAAGGATTCAAACTGCATGTTGCTGAAGGTGAAATACACAGTGAGTAGAAGCGTTTCTGGGAAGTTCTAAACCCCAGAAAGCCTTGGTCCCAGAAGGGATTAGATTAGCAGGAAGATACACTGAGTCCTGGCAGAGAAAGTTAACTCCCATTATCCAGAGCAAACTGTAAACTGTGAAAGTTGTAATATCTCCTCTGAAGTGCAACAGAACTCCAGTAAATACTAAAATGACTTTCCGTGTCTCCTGTTTCATTACTCGGTGCCTTCTACTTGTATCACCTTCTCTGGGGGGACCTGCCCTGGTTGGAGAGGGTTTTAACATCTGCACTGCCATCACAATCTACTCCCCCAGAGATCCTCTGCAGTTCCGGCTATACTACAGTCGAACACTCCAACTGGCGTCACGAATCACTACATAAACTTTATCCCCTGTAAATATATCCCCTTTTAATTGACCACCCATTGAAGTTAACAGGCTCGGTACCGAGTACCCCACGGCCCCTCGGGTGTGACACTTATAATTGACCAAATCCTGCTGACCAGAAGAGCTTCCAATCTACAGGAGATAGCGAGGACCCTGCTGATCATAAGAGCTTACACTTTACAGGAGAGAGCGAGGACCCTGCTGACCATAAGAGCTTACATTCAACAGGAGAGAGGGAGGACCCTGCTGACCATAAGAGCTTACACTCTACAGGAGAGATAGAAGATCCCGCTGACCATAGGAGCTTAAACTGTACAGGAGAGAAAGCACCCCACTGACCATAAGAGCTTGCATTCTACAGGAGAGAGAACCCCACTAACCATAAGAGTTTACACTATACAATAGAGAGAGGGCCCTGCTGATAAAAAAGAGCTTACACTCTACAGAAGAGAGTACCCCGATGACCATAAGAGTTTACACTCTACAGAAGAGAGAGGACCCTGCTAATCATAAGAGCTTACACTCTACAGGAGAGAGTGGACCCTGCTGATCATAAGAGCTTACACTATACAGAAGAGAGAGGACCCCACTGACCATAAGTGCTTACTCTCTACAGGAGAGAGAGAGGACTCCACTGACCATAAAAGCTTACACTTTACAGGACTAAAAGGACCTCACTGACCATAAGAGCTTACACTCTACAGGAGAGAGTGGACCCTGCTGACCATAAGAGCTTACTCTCTACAGGAGAGAGAAGACCCCGCTGACCATAGGAGCTTAAACTGTACAGGAGAGAAAGCACCCCACTGACCATAAGAGCTTACATTCTACATGAGAGAGAACCCCACTAACCATAAGAGTTTACATTCTACAGAAGAGAGAGGACCCTGCTAATACACTCTACAGGAGAGAGTGGACCCTGATGATCATAAGAGCTTACACTATACAGGACAGAAAGGATCCCGTTGGTCATAAGAGCTTTCACTCTACAGGAGAGAGTGAGGACCCTGCTGACCATAAGAGCTTAAACTTTACAGGAGAGAGAGAACCCCGCTGACCCTAACAGCTTACACTATACAGCAGAGAGAGGACCCCATTGGTCAGACTCATAAGTAGTGTTGAGCATTCCGTTACTGCAAATATCGGGTATCGGCCGATATTCGCTGTATCGGAATTCCGATTCTGAGATCCGATATTTTTGTCATATCGGATACCGGAATCAGAGTTTTCCTCTAAAGTCTATGGGGAGTTCCTGTGTCACAGAACGAAGTACGTGACACAGGACCTTCCCGAAAGTGTCACTGTCAGTGTCGGTCGGGTCTGTCAGGTGTCAGCAGCACTTACCTGGCAGAAGATCCCCAGTGGTCACGTTCATCCATCCATCCAGGCCGGCCATTACCCTCTCCCTGGCAGTCACGTGCAGCATCTCGTGATAACTGCACATGCTGCCGGGTACTGGGTAATCTCGGCCAGCTGTACTCTCGCGACAGCTGGCCATAAACCAGTCCGATGACGTCACCACCGGGGAATCTCCTCAGGTAAGCAGCTCTGCTACATCTGGATGCCATGCTCAGCCTGGCATGCTGATGTAGCAGAGCTGGACTCGTCGTGGGACACTCGTCATTTTGGACTGCGTCGGACAGGGAGTATTTGTGTTGGTTTGTTATTTTTGTATTTTTACAGGAGAACAAGGTTCATGCATATTGGATCCTTACCAGCCTGAAATACCAGGCCTCAGTAATCTGCTTCATCTGGCTGGTTAACAAAAATAGGGAGACCCCCACGCCATTTTTTTTTCGAGGGGAACCCCTATTTTTGTTAACCAACCATGATAAGCAGACTGCTGTGGCCTGGTATTATCAGGCTTGCAAGGTTCATGGATGTTGGATCCTTAACAGCCTTAAATACCAGGCCTCAGTAGTCTGCTTCATCTGGATGGTTAACAAAAATAGGGGGACCCCACGCCATTTTGTTTTCAAGGGGATCCCCTATTTTTACTAATCAGTTCACTTCAGGTCAGCCGGGATTCCCTCTGACGTCACTGATGCTGTGCGGTGTCCCCGTCTGACCTGAACTGATTAGCCTGGGAAGCAATCAATTAAGCTTCCCACACTAATCACTTCCTCTCCTGTCAGCCGGAAGAGGAGCTCATTTATTCGGGGGTTTATTGCGAGGCTGGCAGCATTAGCTGTGGTCCCTGCAGTAAACGTTAACCCTTTCAGAAGGATTACATCGGGGGATCTGACTGAACACCGGATAGTTAAGAATAATGTTGCTTTATTATTTTATATTTATTACAGGTGAACAAGGGCTTCGAATGGATTTACCTGGAAAATAAAATATGGTCAAAAACTGTTTCATTATTTCATTAAAATGATTTTTAATTAAGTGTGTGTGTTTTATTTTTATTTCATACAATAGGATTAATAATTGATAATTGTCTAATTGACAGCTTTCAATTGACTTTCAATAGCAAGGTGGCTTTAACTCATTATTAACCCATTCGCCACCGCTACAGGGCAATGGGAATAGACGGGCTAAGTGCCAGAAAGGGCGAATCTAATTATAGATTTGCCTTTTCTAGGGTGGCTGGGGGCAGATGTTAGTAGCCAGGGGGGGCACTAAATAAATGCACCCTCCCTAGGCTATTATTATCTGCCCCCACTCGCTGGCTTTGTCTGTCTGGTTGAGAAAATAGGGCGGGAGCCCACGCATTTTTTTTGAACTATTTTACACCTCATATATATATATATATATATATATATATATACTTCATTGAATTTGTGACACATATATATATATATATATATATATATATTATTTATAGTACATACATTTCTACATAGTATAATACCCGCTAATTCAATTGCTGGCTTTTGTGAAATTACAGACCCGACATGAAATGACACATGGTTTACATAGAGTTAACCATGTCATTTTATGTAGTTTGATATATGGTTTTCACTAACAATTACATGAGTGTATGTGTGCAAAATTTGACACATGTAGGGTTAATTAAAGGTGTAAATTCGTAGCAAAAAAATGCGTGGGCTCCCGCACTATTTTCTCAACCAGACAGACTAAGCCAGCGAGTGGGGGCAGATAATAATAGCCCAGAGAGGGACCATTATTTTTGCCCCCCCCGGCTACTAACATCTGCTCCCATCCACCCCAGAAAAGGCAAATCTATAATTAGATTTGCCCTTTCTGGCACTTAACCCGTCTATTGCCATTGCCCTGTAGCGATGGCAAATGGGTTAATAATGGGTTAAAGCCACCTTGCTATTGGAAGGTGACTTTAAGCCAGGTTAATAATTGAGAGCTGTCAATTAGTCAACTATCAATTATTAATCGTATTGTATGAAATAAAAATAAAACACACACACTTTAACTAAAAATAATTTTAATGAAATAATCACACAGTTTTTGACCATCTTTTATTTTACTGCCATTCCTTGCGAAGCCCTTGTTCTCCTGTAATAAAAATAAAATAATAAAGCAACCTTATTCTTACCTATCCGGTGTTCAGTCAAGTCCCCCGATGTAATCCTTCTGAAAGGGTTAATGTTTACTGCAGGGACCGCAGCTAATGCTGCCAGCCTCGCAGTAAACTCCTGAATGAATCATCTCTGCTCCCAGCTGACAGGAGAGGAAGTGATTAGTGTGGAAAGCTTAATTGATTGCTTCCCACTTTCACTTCAGGTCAGCCGGGGGACACCGCACAGCATCAGTGACGTCAGAGGGAATCCCGCTGACCTGAAGTGAAAGTGGGAAGCAATCAATGAAGCTTACCACAGTTATCAGTTCCTCTCCTGTCGCCAGGAGAGGAACTCATTCATTCGGGATCTTACAGCTGAGCAGGCAGCATTATCTGCACTGCTTGGCTGTAAGACAGTTAACCCTTTGAGGAGGATTACATCGGGGGAGCTGACAGAGCGGCAGATAGGTAAGAATAATGTTGTTTTATTATTTTTCTTTATTACAGGAGACCAATGGCTTCGCAAGGATTACCAGTTAAATAAACGATGGTCAAAAAAATGTGTGTTTATTTCATTAAAATTATTTACTCTTCATGTGTGTGTGTTTTTTTATTTCCTTCAATAGGATTAATAATTGATAGTTGTCAAATTTCAATAGCAAGGTGGCTTTAACCCATTATTAACCCATTCGCCACCGCTACAGAGCAATGGGAATAGACCGGCAAAGTGCCAGAAAGGGCGCATCTAATTATAGATTTGCCTTTTCTGGGGTGGCTGGGGCAGATGTTAGTAGCCAGGGGGGGGCACAAAATAAATGCACCCTCACTCGGCTATTATTATCTGCCCCCACTCACTGGCTTTGTCTGTCTGATTTAGAAAATAGTGCGGGAGTCCACGCATTTTTTTTCAACGAATTTACACCTTTAATTAACCCCTACATGTGTGAAATTTTGCACACATACACTCATGTAATTGTTAGTGAAAACCATATATCAAACTACATGAAATGACATGGTTAACTGTATGTAAACCATGTGTCTTTTCATGTCGGGTGGTTCTGTAATTTCACAAAAACCAGCAATTGAATCAGCGGCTATTTTACTATGTAGAAGTGTATGAACTATAAATATATGTATATATATATATTTCACAATGACATGTATATATATATATATATAATATATATATATATATATGTATTCTATGTGTGTATATCTAGTGTTTACAAGGAAAGAAAAGGTTTATTTTCATTTCGATATTTCTGTCCCATTGACTTGCATTGGTTTCCGGTATCGGAATCGGCGATACCCGATGCTTTTTGGGTATCGGTCCTATCCAATCCGATACGATACTTCTTGATATCGGTAAGTATCGCTCAACACTACTCATAAGAGCTCACACGCTACAGGAGAGAGAGGACCCCGCTGACCATAATAGCTTACATTCTACAGAAGAGAGGGAGGACCCTGCTGATCTTAAGAACTTACACTTTACAGGAGAGAGGGAGGACCCCACTGACCATAAAAGCTTACACTCTACAGGAGAGAGAGAGAATACCCCGCTGATTATATCTTGACAAGTTGACCCAAACAACTTGGATCTGATTCTGTATTTCATTCACCATGGAGCATATTCACCAATCATTAAAGTTAATCATGACACATATTGCATATATTTGTATAGGTTCTTCTTTTTCAGCTACAGCCTTACAGTAAATCATCTGATTGTGCTGCTTGTCCACACCTCTGGATTTTGCATCTTGGTCTAGATCAGTATGTCCCAAACTCCAGTCCTCAGGGTCCCCAACACATCATGTTTTCAGGATTTCCTTAGCATTGCACTTGTGACGGGATTATTATTAAGGCATCAAAAATGTCCATATTCTCGCACCTGTGCTATACTAAGGAGATCCTGTTGGGGGCCGAGAGGACTGGAGTTTGGGAAACACTAGTCTAGATTATGACTCTCAACTATGCTTCAGAACTTGTCTTCTCCTAATTCCCTATTACTGGCCTATACTGGCATCAATAGTGGGTACGGAAAGTATTCAGACCCCTTTAAATTTTTCACTCTTTGTTTCATTGCAGCAATTTGGTAAATTAAAAAAAATCATTTTTTTTCATCATCTTGACTGAAAAAAAACAGAAATGTAGACATTTTTGCAAATTTATTAAAAAAGGAAAACTGAAATATCATATGGTCATAAGTATTTAGACCCTTTGCTCAAACACTCATATTTAAGTCACATACTGTCCATTTCCTTGTGATCCTCCTTGAGATGGTTCTACTCCTTCATTGGAGTCCAGCTGTGCTTAATTAAACTGATAGGATTTGATTTGTAAAAGGCACACACCTGTCTATATAAGACCTCACAGCTCAAAGTGCATATCAGACCAAATGAGAATCATGAGGTCAAAGAAACTGGTCAAGGAGCTCAGAGACAGAATTGTGGCAAGACACAGATCTGGCCAAGGTTACAAAAGAATTTCTGCAGTCCTCAAGGTTCCTAAGAGCACAGTGGTGTCCATAATCCTTAAATGGAAGAAGTTTGGGACCACCAGAAGTCTTCCTAGACCTTGCCGTCCAGCCAAACTGAGCAATCGTGGGAGAAGAGTCTTGGCGAGAGAGGTAATGAAGAACCCCAAGATCACTGTGGCTGAGCTCCACAGATGCAGTAGGGAGATGGAAGAAAGTTCCACAAAGTCAACTATCACTGCAGCCCTCCACTAGTCTGGCCTGTGACCTGACGGAAGCCTCTCCTCAGTGCCAGACATATGAAAGCCTTATAAGTAAGATTCTCTGGTCTGATGAGACGACGATAGAACTTTTTAGTGACAATTCTAAGTGGTATGTGTGGAGAAAACCAGGCACTGCTCGTCACCTGCCCAGTACAATCTCAAAAGTGAAACATGGCGGTGGCAGCATCATGATATGGGGGTGTTTTTCAGCTTCAGGGACAGGATGACTGATTGCAATTGAAGGAAACATGAATGCGGCCAAGTACAGAGATATCCTGTATGAAAATCTCTTCTAGAGTGCTCTGGTCCTCAGACTTGGCAGAAGGTTCACCTTCCAACAAGACAATGACACTAAGCACACAGCTAAAATAACAAAGGAGTGGCTTCAGAAAAACTCTGTGACCATTCTTGACTGGCCCCGTTAGAGCCCTGATCTAAACCCAATTGAGCATCTCTGGAGAGACCTGAAAATGGCTGTCCACCAACGTTCACCATCCAACCTGACGGAACTGGAGAGGATTTGCAAGGAAGAATGGCAGAGGATCCCCAAATCCAGATGTGAAAAACTTGTTACATCATTCCTAAGAAGACTCATGGCTGTACTAGCTCAAAAGTGTGCTTCAACTCAATACTGAGCAAAGGGTCTGAGTACTTATGACCATGTGATATTTCAGTTTTTCTTTTTTAATAAATTTGAAAAAATGTCTACATTTCTGTTTTTTTCAGTCAAGTTGGGGTGCAGAGTTCACATTAATGAGAAAAAAATGAACTTTTTTTAATTTACCAAATGGCTGCAATGAACAAAGAGTGAAAAATTTAAAGGGGTTTGAATTCTTTCCATACCCACTGTATATACAGTAATGAATGGAAGCAGAGACACATATGTTGAAGTGCACATTCGTTTAATGAAATTTTTGTGGAACCGTGGGACCACTGACCGGGGGGGGTCTCTGAAGGGGGCGTAACTAAGCGAGCCCCAGACACCCATAGTAAGACCCCCTCAAACAGGACTGGCGGGCTGTCAGGAACTGCAGGTAATGAAGAACTTGGCAGAAGATAGGCGGCCGATACCGGTAGCAGACAGCTGGAACGGACTGGCGCAGGAAGTACTAGCGAGGTCCTGGAAGGCGAGGAAAGGCACGGCGGTACACTGGGGAGACAAAACGAAGATAGCAAGATGCTGACAGAACAGATACACAGGTACAGGGAACCTGAGTACTAGCACAGGAAACACTTGTTGCTCAGACACCTCCCATAGGGCAGAGGTGTCTGAAATAGTACGGGTCATTCGGCCATTGGTTTGGACCCTTTGAGGAACTAGCGCGCTGTCTCTTTAAGAGACTGGGAGAGCGCGTGCACACCCTCAGAGCCATGCCCGGAAACCTGTGGGCAACGTGCTGAGCCCCCGAAGCAGCAGCAGAGGAAGACAGCGCAGGACAAGGAACAGAGACCTCCTGGGGTCGGCATCCCCGCCGGGAATCGCACGGAAGCGCCGGACCCGACAGGCACTGAGGAGCGGACCTGGAGGTAAGCAGGGGCGCCGGTGCAACAGTACCCCCCTTTTACGCCTCCTCATCTTCAAGTCTGCAAAAAATCTCTCCAGTAGGAGAGGGCCCTGAATATTCTCTTTGGGCTCCCACGACCTCTCCTCAGAACTAAAACCCTTCCAATCTACCAAGAAAAAGGTCTTTCCCCTTACCGTTTTTGTGGCCAAAATATTCTCTACCTCAAAGACATCCTCCTCACTGACGGGATGAAGAGTGGTACCCGGGTCCTTAAAAAAAGAGCTCAGGATTACTGGTTTGAGAAGAGAAACATGAAAGGAGTTAGGCACACGTAATGAGGCAGGCAATTTCAACTCGTAAGAAGCAGCATTAAATTGTTTTATGACCTCGAAGGGACCAATGAAGCGAGGCATCTTCAAACGGATGTACTTGGAGGAGAGCCACACCTTATCCCCAGGCTGAAAGGTCAGAGCATCCAGACGCCTCTTGTCGGCATATCTCTTCATACGCTGCAACGATCTCTCTAGGGCGGTCTTGGTGTCTCTCCACACCTTAGAGAAATCCTCTGAAAGGGTGTCAGCACCTGGAATGCCCGAGGACCCAGAGATAAGGAAAGGGATTCCGGGTTGGAGTCCAAACACAATCTGGAAGGGAAACTTAGCAGAGGACTCACTTACATGATTGTTGTAGGCGCACTCCGCCCAAGGTAGTAACTTGACCCAATCATCGTGATGCACATTGACAAAGTGACTCAGGAACCTGGACACGACCTGATTGATCCTCTCCACCTGACCATTGGATTGCGGATGATAAGCAGAAGAGAAATCCAGCTCCACGTTCATTAGTTTGCAGTTTGCCCTCCAAAACTTTGAAGTGAACTGTACACCCCTGTCGGACACAATATGGGAGGAAACCCATGGAGGCGGAAAATATGCTGAATGAAGTAGTCGGCAAATTCAGGGGCAGAAGGAGGACCTTACAGAGGAATAAAATGAGCCATCTTAGAAAAATGATCCACCACAACCCATATAACGTAGCAGCCAGAAGAGACGGGGAGGTCCGTAATGAAGTCCATAGCAATGTGCTGCCAGGGGACTGAAGGAATGATAACCGGCAGAAGATGTCCGGACGGTAGGTGCTTGTTTCGGGCACAGGAGGGGCAAGCTGAGATGTACTCCAAGATGTATTTCCTCATGGTAAGATACCAATAATAACGGGAGATGAGCTGCAGTGTCTTCCTCTGCCCAGCATGACCAGCCAACTCGGAAGAGTGTCCCCACTGAAGAACTGGAAACCAATGTCTTTCCAGGAGGAACCTGAAACAAATTGATAGAGGCTACAGTCACCATTCTGGATGGCTCAATAATGTGTTGAGTGTCTTCCTCCAAGTTGGGAGGCAGAAAGGCCCTAGAGAGTGCATCGACCTTGACGTTCTTGCTGGCAGGGCAAAAATGAAGAATGAAGTTGAAACGTGCAAAGAAGAAGGACAACCTGGCCTGGCGTGGATTCAGCCTCTGTACATACTGGAGATAGTCTAGATTTTTATGGTCGGTGAATATAATGACCTGATGGACTGCTCCCTCGAGAAGACGATGTCACTCTTGCAGAGCCAACTTGGTTGCCAGCAATTTATGAACCCCAATGGAATAGTTTCTCTCAGGAGCAGAAAAAATCTTTGAGAAGAAGCCACAAGAGACCATGAGCCCAGTGGAAAACTTTTGAGTGAGAACCGCCCCAGCACCTGTAGAGCAAGTGTCTACCTCAAGGAAGAATTGTTTCTCCGCAACCGGACGATGGAGCACAGGTACAGGAAAGAATGCTTTTTTCAGAGACGTAAAAGCCTCCTCCACCTCAGGAGGCCAATCCTTGGTGTTGGAGCCTTTTTGGGTCAGAGCCGATGATGGGAGCCACCCGAGATGAAAAGTGTGGAATAAATTGACAGTAATAGTTAGCAAACCCCAGGAACCGTTGTATCACTTTAACCCCGATCGGGCGAGGCCATTTGAGGATAGAGGCTAACTTTCCTGGATCCATCTTCAGACCTCTGGCCGAGACAATATAGCCAAGAAAGGGCAGAGAAGGTTGCTCGAAGATACACTTCTCAAATTTGGCGTACAGCCTGTCCTCCCTGAGTCTCTTCAGGACTTGGCGGACACTCCTCCAAAGTCTGGGGAGTAGATCAAGATGTCATCCAAGTAGACAACAACACAAGAATAGAGGAGATCCCTAAAAATATCATTCACAAACTCCTGAAAGACCAAAGGAGTGTTACTGAGCCCGAACAACATATTCATAGTGCCATCTAGGGTGTTGAAGGCTGTCTTTCACTCGTCTCCCTGGCATATCAGATCCAGTTTGGAAAAGATCTTGGCTCCACTGAGTAGGTCAAACAACTCCGAAATAAGTGGCAACGGGTACTTGTTTTTTACCGTGATCTAGTTTAGGCCCCTATAGTCGATACAGTGCTGTAGATATCAGTCCTTCTTGACAAAAAAGAAACCTGCTCCCGACGGAGGTGATGAGTTCTGAATGAATCCCCTAGCTAGGTTCTCTTTGATGTACTCTGACATGGCTTGAGTCTCGGCCTGGGACAGAAGATAGATTTGACCCCGAGGAGGAGATGTCCCCGGGAGCAGGTCAATGGGACAGACATACGACCTGTGAGAAGGCAGCATCTCTGCTCCTTTCTTATCGAAGACATCGGAGAATGATTAGTAGGAGGCTGGTAAACTCAGCAGGGTAGATGGCGCCACAGGAGGGCGTACAGGATGGATGGGAGTGAGACATCTGTTGAAACAGGAGTTTCCCCAGCGCAAGACCTCGCCAGTCTTCCAGTTCAACACAGGCTCATGTGCTTGAAGCCAGGGTAAACCTAAGAGCAATGGGTGAGAAAAAACAGGTAAAACGTGAAAATAGAGAGTCTCAGAGCGTGTCAGACCTACCCGGAGTTCCACTGGCTCAGTCTGGAAAAAAAACGGCTCGGTCATTGCTCTGCCATCCATGGAAGTCACCAGCACAGGGTTCTGGAGGCGCTGGACAGGAATCCGGTAACGGTCCACCATGGCTTGCTGAATGAAGTTCCCTGCAGACCCGGAGTCCAGGTAGCCAGACTCAAAAAAACTGACAGCGCCTAAGGACAAAGACATGGTCATCAGCAACAAAGGAGAAGAATGATTCTCACCCAAAGAAGCCTCTCCTACCAACCGTAGGCTCTGTAGTTTCTCGGCCTCTCAGGACAAGAGCGGATCAAATGCTCAGAACTGCCACGGTAGAAACACCCCCCTTCCGAGCGGCGCACCTCCTGTCGCTGCTTAGCCAAGCCCACTTGGTCTACTTGCATAGCCTCCAGGGGGGGAAGCAGAGCTTTAAGAAACTATCGGCCTCTGGAAACTGGGAGCCAAGCAATAAGGTCTCCTCTCTCGCTTAGCCTCCCTGGAGCGTTCTTGAAACCGGAGGTCAATCCGAGTTGCCAGGGATATCAGGTCATCTAGAGACGTAGGAATGTCCCAGCCCGCCAGTTCGTTCTAAATTTTACCAGACAGACCCTCCTAGAAGGCAGCTACCAACGCCTCATCATTCCAGGACAACTCGGAGGAAAGGGTGCGGAACCGAACAGTGTACTGGGCCACCATGGGATCCTCCTGGCACAGACGAAGAAGAGATGAAGCTGTCGAAGAAGTACAGCCTGGCTCATCAAAGGTCCTGCGGAAAGCCGTAAGGAAGGACTGGAGGTCATTGACCAGAGGATCCCCTCTGTCCCACAATGGGTTCAGCCAAGCAAGAGCTTCTCCAGTGAGGTGAGACATAATGAATGCTACCTTAGCCCGGTTAGATGCAAACAAATGGCCAAGAAGTTCAAAGTGCTAGATGCACTGATTAATGAACCCCCGACACTGGACGGGATCGCCGTCGAACCAGGTGGGAGATGCTAGACAAGGTCCCATACTTGACGGGTAGCTGGGAACCTGGAGACCAGCCACTGCAGTGGTCACCGCTTGGGCAGAAACGGATGAAGCCGTAGATGTCCCCGAGTCCATGCGAGTAGACAAGTTCCATAAATAAGTCGTGATCTTCTCCTGCTGGCCTCTCAAGTGAGTGATCTCCTGATACAACTCTGCGGCCCGGGTGATTGGGAGCCAGCGGATCCCATGGCCTGAGCAATCTGTAATGAATGGAAGCAGATACACAGATGTTGAAGTGCACATTTGCTTAATTAAATTTTTGTGGAACCACCGGACCACTGACCGGGGGGCTCCGAAGGGGGAGTAACTATGCGAGCCCTAGACACCCATAGTAAAACCCCTCAAATAGGGCCATATTGGAGTGCCCGGAGGATGCAAGGTGCTACCTCCAGTTAGACCCCAGACACATGGAAGCTGACTCAGCAGGACCGGCGGGCTGGCAGGAATTGTAGGTTACGAAGAACTTGGCAGAAGATAGGTGGCCAATACTGGTAGTGGACAGCAGCTGGAATGGACTGGCGCAGGAAGTACTAGCGAGGTCCTGGAAGGTGAAGAAAGGCATGGCGGGCACACTGGTGAGGCAAACCGGAGTTAGCGAGATGCTGACAGAACATAGATACACAGGTAGGGGGAACCTGAGTACTAACACAGGAAACACTTGTTGCTCAGGCACCTCCCATAGGGAAGAGATGTCTGAAATAGTACGGGTCATTCGGTCATTGGTTAGGACCCATTGAGGAATTAGAGTGCTGTCTCTTTAAGAGACCTGGAGTGCGCGTTCGCTCCCTCAGAGCCATGCCCAGAGACCTGTGGGCCACGCGCCGAGCCCCAGAAGCAGAAGCTGAGGAAGACAGCATGGGACAAGGAACAGAAACCTCCGGGATCGGCATCCCCGCCGGGAGTGGACCGGAGGTAAGCAGGGGCTCAGGTGCAACGTATTCTCATTGTGCCAGGTGGAACCCAGTGCCCACTGCACCAGCATAAGGTCTGACAATGGCAAATTTTCATATCTAACAACAGTAAGGGTACTGTTGGCTATCATATTAATGTCATCCCCAGGCCACCACTGACCACTAAACCACCATCATAACATACACCACAGAGTTGCCAGATTATTTTTTGTCAGTTTTCCCAGAAACATGAACTCAGAAGCCAAGTGTCATTTTGTAGGGTCGTCTCTGCCATGCTTCACTTGTTACTGGGCTGACCTTCTATGTCCCTGTTTGGCTCTCCTCATGTAGTGGCTTGGTATCTGCTCTATGTTATAATACACAGCTAACCTCCCAATGATGGTATGAGGCATCATGGAAGGAGAGCTGCACTGCTTGAGTAAGGTGGCCAGGGTGGTATTCTTGGCAACGAGCTGCAGTGTTCCCACACCGTGGTGCCCTACAGATAAAATACACAGTCCCTTCTGTTGTGTATGTGATGTGTGCAGAAGAGTACTCACTTCAGTTGCTGGAGTCCCCTCAGTCTCCGTCACTCCAGCTGCACAAAACGTTTCAGAGTCACAAGTCTTTTCAAACACAACTTTACTTGTCAGCAGTGCTTCCATCACATAGGCAGCACACGGCAAGCACAGAGTCATCTTCATATCTGTCGCTGCCATCCTCAGAGGCTCTATCTTCTCCATCAGTTTCCCTTTCCTGGAAAGCTCAACTATATCCCTGGACAGTCCATGTCCCATCTGTATCCTTGGACAATCCGTGTCCCACTTGTTTCCTTGGACATTCCGTGTCCCATCCATATTCATGGACAATCCGTGTCCCATCTGTGCCTTTCCTGTCACCAGCTCTTTATCAGCCTCTCATCCGGCTCCAATGGGGAGAGGTGCCAGGAACACTATCTCAGCTGCTTCCGCCCTGGTCTTAGACCCCGGATCCTGCCTATGGGATGATCCTGTTCAGCTGGTGCCCATCAGCACTTGTCGCCTGGGGCCCCTTACTGCCACAACAGCTTTATCCCCATGGCCTGCAATACTCTACTTCACTACTACTCACATAACCTGCCCTTGGCTTCTGCTCTAATCAGGAAGTATCCTGACTATACTTCCCTGCTCTGTGCTGCCCCTCCCATTCACTTAACCCCTGTTCTGCCTATCTCTTACTCTATTCTATGCTGTTCTCTATTACTAATGTGCCCCCTCTATTCTATACTACACTATGTCCTATTCTAGCCCTAAACCTATAAACAGTACATCCACATTACAATACATGACATCACAGTATATATCTAATATATAAAGCTGAATGTATGTATGTGTGTATGTATGTGGGTATGTTTGTCCGGGATTGGAATCCGCACCGTCGCACTTACGGGCATGAAATTTTGCACGCCCGCACGTCTCGACCCCGAAAGAGTCCTAGGCTATGTTTTGAATCGAAATTTTAACCCTGCGCGTTCCAAATCGCCAAACAGTTTTGGCCCTATCTACATAATGGGGAGAAAGCTGAATGCTTGTGTGTATGTCCGGCATAGGAATCTGCATTTATGGGCATGAAATTTTGCACACCCGCACGTCTCGACCCCGGGAGCGTCATAGGCTAGGTTTTTAGTCGAAATTTTAACCCCGCGCATTCCAAATCGGCAAATAATTTTGGCCCGGGATAGGAATCTGCACCGTTGTACTTACGGGCATGAAATTTTGCATGCCCGCACATCTCAACCCCAGGAGCATCATAGGCTATGTGTTGAATGGAAATTTTAACCCCCGCACGTTCCAAATCGCCAAACAATTTTGGCCCTATCTACATAATGGGGAGAAAGCTGAATGCTTGTGTGTATGTCCGGCATAGGAATCTGCATTTACGGGCATGAAATTTTGCACACCCGCACGTCTCGACCCCGGGAGCGTCATAGGCTAGGTTTTGAGTCGAAATTTTAACCCCGCGCATTCCAAATCGGCAAATAATTTTGGCCCGGGATAGGAATCTGCACCGTTGTACTTACGGGCATGAAATTTTGCATGCCCGCACATCTCAACCCCAGGAGCATCATAGGCTATGTGTTGAATGGAAATTTTAACCCCCGCACGTTCCAAATCGCCAAACTATTTTGGCCCTATCTACATAATGGGGAGAAAGCTGAATACTTGTATATAGATATAATCATTACAATTTGTTATAACTAACCGTAGTTAGGTACTATGCCCGGGCAGCGCCGGGCTCTTCAGCTAGTACATTAGTAAACAGTGAGGGGCTGCATGTGAACGTGAAAGCAGCGTCCAGAAGAGAGGAAAAATGTGTATCTTTGTACCGTGCTAGCCACTAGATAGAAAAATATTTAGAATTGAGAGTCCTCAGTGGTTAATACCTTTTATTGGCTAACTGAAAAGATGGTAACAAATTGCAAGCTTTCAAGACTACTCAGGTCTCTTCATCAGGCTAGACTAATACAAAATCTGAAGAATCACATATTTATACACAACACAGCACAGAAACAATGCAATAGGTAAGACAAGTGACGTAAAGCAGAATTGGCATTATGGGAGATAGAGATGAACATAAATATTGGAACAGTTCATAGATAAGGAGTGTGAAAGTCTTATTGCCCTTTGATTGTGGTCTGGTTCTGTGTTGTGTGATGCCCCCAGAAGGTCTGAAGAGCAAATTCCTTAATTGATGTAAAAATACATAAATCCATGCAACACATTCATTCCTGCACTGAGTGTGTCAAAGGTCGTCATGAGTTTATATTCCCAAACCTTTATGTTTCTCTCAGACTTAAGGTTAGCTTTTAATACAAGTAATTTCATGTCCATCATGCTATGACCGGGGATCCAAAAGTGTTTGAGAAGAGAAGAGGCACTTGAGGGTCCCCACCACCTCCGTACACTTGTGCAAACTATAACTGGGCTGCAGTTACTGCCATATCCTACCAATAATGACAAGGACACTAGCAAAATGTAAAACTAGAGAAGAATCAATTTGGGTAGGATAATATGGGAAGAATTGTTTGCACAATGGTTCCCTTTTTGCATGATGACCGTTACGCACATGACCTGGTCCATTTGATTTTCTGGTGTTCCATGTCGGGCTTTGCAAGTAGTCCGGCTTGATGCATGTGTTGTATTTCAAAGGCCTATATAAAGGCTCCCTTCTCTTGTGACACTTGTGTCTTGGTATTAATATAAGACTTGTAGTAATGCTCTTAGTTTGCTGTGCACAGTTCCTGCTTGTCTGTGTGTTTCCAATCTCTGAGTTACTTGTCTGCTGTATCCAGTAACCTTGCTAACTACCATTAACTACCTGGCTGCAGTTTCCAGTATTTCTACCTAATTGTCTTCGGTTTCTAGTAACATTGTTACCAGTCTGTGGAGGACCTCTCTTTCTTTCATGCAGTTTACAGTATCGCTACCTACCTACGGTTTCCAGGACGTCTTTCTGGCTCTCTATGGCTTTTAGTTTTAGTCACCTACCTGTCTGCGGTTTCCCATATTGCTGCCTACTTTGCTGTGGTTTCCAGTATCAATCCACCTGCGATTTCCAGGATGTCTTCCTGGCTGTGGGTAGCTTCCTTATCACTCTGGAGTTTTGTCTGCTCCATGTCCACATCTCCATGATGCCTCCTGTTTGCCTATGTTCTCTAATACCTTTACTGTCTCTGGTTTCCAGGACTTTGCTAAATGTTTAGTTTGCATTCTACTTGTCAGTTTCCGTGTGCTCCATCTGGCTGTTGCTCCGACGCTCGTGGCCACTGTGCCCATCTGGACCTTGGGCTTAGAGGACCCACCTCAGCGTGTGAGCCCATCTTACATAGCAATGCCTCTCCAGTGCGTCTGTTTTCACTTTCCATTTAATCAAAGTGGTGAAATGAATTCACACAGGCTTTTGCTTCCCAACTGGAGAAATCGATATCCCTGAAGTTTTATTGACTTGGGGTTCTACGGAGATGAGAAAGAGTATGTTTCATTTTTATTGAGCATTGTATTCTAGGAAACTAGGAAATTTTGTTTAGTTTCCTATCTCTTTACACGTCTCTACACCAGTATGTGGATATCCGGAGTATCTACGCAGTTGTGAAGAAGACCTGTAGTCACACGTTACCGTCAGATCCAGGTGCCTTCCTATCTCTTGAAACCCAAAAGGCTGCACTCCATGTTATATTGTCTTTTGAGTGTGCAGCAACACTTAACTTCCAGTGAACTGTGAAGATGCTGAAAAACAGTTGGATGTTGTAATCCTTTCACATTACACAAAGAAGAGCATGTTTTACTGACAGAACATGACTTTTAATGTTTTCACTCGAGTTCCCCGTTGTTTCTTACAATAGCCTTTTTAAATACCTCTTGATACTTCTCTCACCATTAATAGAACTGAAAGACTTTTCTGTAATGAGGTACTTTGTTGTAGTGTTACTGGGAGACAGAGAAAATAATACAAAATACTTAAAAAGGAATATGGTTTTAATGTATCTTTATTATTCTCCAAACCTATAGAAATGTAACTGTAAATCAGGAAGTTTATTCTATTTATTATTATTTTTGCTACGTTTTGCACTTTGGTTCAAATAACTTTTTGTACAAGGGATTGTACTCACCAGAATGCTTTCATGATTCTGCTATGAACTTACCAGGCCAATTTTTACAATTCTGACCACTGTCACTTTATGAGGTTATAACTCTGGAACGCTTTAACGGATCCCGCTGATTCTGAGACAGTTTTGTTGTGACATATTGTACTTCATGTTAGTGGTAAAATTTCTTTGATATGTCTTGCGTTTATCTATGAAAAAAATGGAAATATGGCGAAAATTTTTACAATGTTGCAATTTTCAAGCTTTATTTTTTATGCCCTTAAATCAGAGAGACATTATTATTATTATTTATAGATTTAGATATGTCACACAAAATACTTAATAAATAACATTTCCCACTTGTATACTTTACATCAGCACAATTTTGGAATCAAATTTTTTTTGTTAGGAAGTTATAAGGAAGTTATGTTGGCGCTATATAAATAAAGATTATTATTATTATAAGGGTTAAAAGTTGACCAGCGATTTCTCATTTTTACAACAAAATTTACAAAACCATATTTTTTAGGTACCACCTCACATTTGAAGTCACTTTGAGGGGTGTACATGACAGAAAATACCCAAAAGTAACACCACTCTAAAAACTGCACCCCTCAAGGTGCTCAAAACCACATTCAAGAAGTTAATTAACCCTTCCTTTACGTGCTTCACAGGAACTGAAGCAATGTGGAAAGAAAAAATGAACATTTAACTTTTTTCACAAACATTTTACTTCAGAACCAATATTTTTTATTTTCATAAGTGTAAAAAGAGAAAATGAACACAACATTTGTTGTGCAATTTCTACTGAATACACCGATATCCTATACTTGGGGATAAACCACTGTTTGGGCGCACGGCAGAGCTAGGAAGGGAAGGAGCACCGTTTGACTTTTTCAATGCAGAATTGGCAAGAATTGAGATCGGTCAACATGTCGCGTTTGGAGAGCCCCTGATGTGCCTAAACAGTGGAAACTCCCCACAAGTGACACCATTTTGGAAACTAGACCCCCAAAGGAATTTATCTAGATGTGTGGTGAGCACTTTGAACCCCCAAGTGCTTCACAGGAGTTTATAACGTAGAGCCATGAAAATAAAAAATCATATTTTTTCACAAAAATGATCTTCTCACCCCCAAATTTTTATTTTCCCAAGGGTAGCAGGAGAAATTAGACCTGCAAAGTTGTTATGCAATTTTTCCTGAATATGCTGATAGCCCATTTCTGTGGGTAAACCATTGTTTGGGCGCATGGCAGAGCTAGGAAGTGAAGGAGCACCGTTTGACTTTTTCAATGCAGAATTGTCTGGAATTGAGATCGGACGCCATGTCGCGTTTGGAGAGCCCCTGATGTGCCTAAACAGTGGAAACCCCCCACAAGTTACCCCATTTTGGAAACTAGACCACCCAAGGACCTTACCTAAATGTGTGGTGAGCACTTTGATTTCCCCAAGTGTTTCACTAAAGTTTATAACACAGAGCCGTGAAAATAAAAAAATCTTTTTTTTCCACAATAATTATATTTTAGCCCCCAATTTTTTTTCACAAGGGTAACAGGAGAAATTGGACCCCAAAAGGGTTGTTGTGCAACTTGTCCTGAGTACGCTGATACCCCATATGTGGGGGGCACCACTTTTTGGTCAAACATCAGGGCTCGAAAGGGAAGTAGTGACGTATTGGAATGCAGACTTTGATGGAATGGTCTGCAGGTGTCAGGTTGCATTTGGAGAGCCCCTGATGTGCCTCAACAGTGGAAACACCCAATTCTAACTACAGCCCTAACCCCAACACACCCCTAACCCTAATCCCAACCTTCACCACAACCCTACCCCAAAACACCCCTAACCCTATTCCCAACCCTAACTATAATCCTAGCCACAACCGTAACCCCAACACACCCGTAACCCTAATCCCAACCCTAACCCTAACTTTAGCCCCAACCCTAACCCTAACTTTTGCGCCAACCCTAACTTTAGCCCCAACCCTAACCCTAAATTTATTCCCAACCCTAACCCTAACTTTAGCCCCTACCCTAACCCTAACTTTTGCGCCAACCCTAACTTTAGCCCCAACCCTAACCCTAACTTTATTCCCAACCATAACCCTAACTTTAGCCCCAACCCTAACCCTAGCTTTAGCTCCAACCCTAATCCTAACTTTAGCCCCAACCCTAACCCTAACTTTAGCCTCAACCCTAACCCTAAATTTAGCCCAACTTTAACCCTAATGGGATAATGGAAATAAATACATTTTTTTATCTTATTATATTTCCCTAACTAAGGGGGTGATAAAGGGGAGTTTGATTTACTATTTTTTTTTTCATTTTGATCACTTTGATAGGGTCTATCACAGTGACCAAAATGAACCAATAGGAAAAGTCTCCTATTAGTTGCCGGGTGCCGGCTGGCAGATCTTGGCAGGCGCACTGCGCATGCGCCCACCGTTTTCGTCCCGGAAGAAGATGGCGGCGGCCATGGTGGGAAGCAGGAGTGCCCTGGGACACTGAGAGGTACCAGGGGGGGTATCGGGGACCCTATTTCTCTCTCCTCTGATGTGCGATCACATCAGAGGAGAGAAAAATTAAATGGAAAATCATACTTTTTTTTGTGGTCGTAGTTATACGTTAATAATGGCAATCGCAAAACACCGGGGTCGGTAAAAAGCGACCTGAATCATGTCTCTGGGGACCCTGGAGGAATTCCATTTCTGAGGGGCGCTATACACTTTTTCCTCTGCGCTGTTAATTAACGGCGCTGTGGTTTAAGTACCCTTAACTGCAGCCGTTAAAAGGCGTATAGGCCGTCGTTAAGGGGTTAAAAGTGAAGTTATATTAATGTTTGAAGTGTGTGTTGTGTTGGCCCAATAATGATCTAAACTGACATTAAACACATCATCTATATCGTTGTTACAGCACAAACCACACAAATTTAATTAACTTGTTTTAATGCAAACATGTTTTTGTAAATAAAAATAACCATATTTTGAGCATATGGCAAATTGGGCCACTATAACTGGGCCTACATAAACTTCCAAACAAAACATAAAGTTTTCTAGAGATAACACTTTGCCTTACAAATTATGGTAGGTTGGTGGTGGTGATGGCGGGAGGACAACATGAGACATTTGGCTACTTTGTGTGGCAACCTGAGTGTGACCCTGAGAGATGGATGATGATCCAGATTTACAGACCAAGGAAGGTACCTGTTAGGGAGCATGGTACTGTGCAGTATGGTAAGGATGTTGGTAATCTATCCTGTGTAGTGGCATGGCCCATTTGTTCATACCCCAAAATGGCCATGTCGAGCATACCCATGTTGGGACCACTCTCCAACAGTGGGTCTTGTTGTGAATGTTTTGGAAATGAATTATGAGCAGAAGCTCCCTCTGGTGGTTACAAACAGTACTGAACCATTCAATGAGGATTGACAATCAGGAGTTACAGACTGGTCTGATATAAGGGAGGTTCCCTCCCATCATGGTTGCCGGTGATCAATTGTTCTTGTCTCAACTGTGGTTCCTGGTTCACTTGGAAGCTTGCTGAGTCTTGCCTCTTCTTCTGCTTTCAGATAAGATATTTTCTGTTTTTGTTTTTGTGCTTACCATTTGCATATTTCTCTGCATTTCTGAGAGGTTAGCCAGGTTCCCCCCCGGGGGGCTTGGGCTCCTCTCAGTTCCGCTGGAGCCATTGTTATTTGTTCATTTGCCTTTTCCAGTTTTTTTCAGTGGCTGCGGCTTAGTTTTGTTACACCAGAGAACTGATTTAGGTGGTAGAGGTCGTGTGATCTCAGGTGTTTTTGCAATCAGTAGCGTTGGCATTTTTTAGGGTTTTTTTGGATTGCAGTGAGTATCCTTTCTATCCTTTTCTGTCTAGGCAGATTGGGCCCCAGCGTTTGCTCATACTATTTTCTGTCTGTGTCTGTATTTCCTCTTGTCTAACCGCCATTACTTGTTTGGGGGCTTCCTATGTTCTTTGGGGATCTACTCCGGGGCAGATAGCTTTCTTCTTTCTATCTTTAGGTGTAGTTAATCTCTCAGGCTGTGACAAGGCGTCTAGGACCAACGTAGGAAAGCTCCACGGCTGCCTTTAGTTGTGGTGGTTAGTCAGGGTACTGCAATCCAATAGATTCCAACCTCTCTGGTGTATTGCCGTTTTTGCCTGCTCTCCTCAGTTACCAAAACATAACAGGGTCTGCTCAAGTGACCATATTGGGCAGGTGCAGCTGTATCCGAATATTGGACATGTGTTGGGCGATGTTGGTATGGGGTGTGCTGTGGGTTCAGCAACTGATAGTGCTTGCTCATCCTGGATTCCAGGCATTTGGAGTTGGTTGATGCTGGACTTTCGCCACCTTTCTAGGTATACAAATACCGTATTGGGATTATTTGGTGGGGTGCAAGCATCAATTATAATTGGGATTGCTCCACTGGCCCGCAGCCTCACCTCAGGGGAATAGTACGTAGATAGCATGCTAGACTGCGTGCATAAGCTTCCTCATCATCATCTTTCACAGTGCAGGAAAGGTAGTTCAATATCCCAATGTCCACTTGATGCCTATTACCGATGGTTACTAGCTCCCTCCTGTGACTGCCACAGCGTGGGATGGCAGCAGCCTGGGGTGAAGTGTTGGACTACTATGTGGCTCGGTCCTCGTCATCTGGATTGCCCTCCTGTTGTGCAGAAGGCGCTGCTGGCGGTGGTGGTTGGGTGGAGGCTGATGCTGCCGAAGATGGTCCAGCCACTTCTTCACCTTCACCAACTGGGTCGATGTTCACCTTGGAGTAAGAAGCAGTTTCCCGCTCAGTAAAGTTCGAGTCAGTTCTGCTTTTTAGCACAAAGTTTAAACAAAAAAATATTAACATTTGCCCATACGGCCATGTGTAAAATGTGGTTTCATGCATGCACTTACGGTCTTAGATCCATAACGGGAGCCACAAAATTTAATCTAACATAATATAGGTATTTTCTTTTTTTTGGGCCCTCAGCACCACTCCTGGCCCGCTGCTGGCGCTCACGGCGGTGTTCTGTCCCCACATGAGGCGAATGGAGGTGAAGTTGATTGGGGCTGGGAGAATTTTCCTACCTTCCGCTTCCTCATGCAGAGCAGACAGGACCAGTGCTGTTCAGCATCCGGAGAGATGATGCACACCAGGGATTGTGGAGTCCAGACTTGTTTATTTGGAAATCTGGACATACAACTTATGATTGGTATACAGTAACTTCTTCAGAAATGCAGGTGAAAACGAGGTGCAGGAAGATGTAGCACCAAGTAAGGCTGCAAGTGTGAGCAGCAAGAATGTATGGGGTGTGGTCGAAAACTGATGCCTTTCACAGCTCGGTGCAAAGCGTGTCTCTCCCATAAAGAACTAACAAAGCAAATGGCTGCTAACAGGAAGAAGCAGTGACCTCAGCACAGGAAGTGAAAGGCATGTACCAGAATTAATTAGTTACAGGCTGCCACACAGAAAGCCACCAGGTGACAGCAGAGAGCGTGCAAGAATAGATTATACACAGCATGGAAATAATACAATACATTAACCAGACAAATGGAACAGCACACTCCCCGTCTGAAATTCCGTAAGGGATTTCACTATACTAGTGCTTTGAAATAAAGTCCAACAACCTAGAAAAAACAAACACATAAACATGCATGAAATGCAATAATAACTTTGAAATGAGGTAAATGAATGTCTTTAAGTCAGTTCCTGAGGTAATCCAAAGGAAACCCATCTTCGGATCAGAGAAGCCGCACTAGGCCAAACTATCTCCGACCCAACGGTAGTCCAATGGAAGTACTAGTGCAGTATTCTGCTCGTCTTTATCCTACCAGAATGTTTGCGGTAGAGAGCGGTTTAAGGCAGACGTGCCAACCATGACAGTCTTTGTCTCCATGTGAGTTGTGATAAGATCTCGCCATGTGGACTAACCTTGCGATGGTCTTGACGAGTTTCATCCAATTGGAGAAGCGTTCGAAGTGCTGGTAACCGAGGCTGGAGGTTGGTTTAGTATTCATGGCCAGAGCACTGACCTCGGAGCGGACTTCTGGATCGTTATCCGGATCCTGGATGCTGAAGTCTTCCTGGACACGTTCACTTCCTTTCTTTTCCAGCAGAAACTTCGGACCTGAAAGCCAAGAAGAGTCAGCAAAAGAACTTATAGACATAGGTCTAGTGGCGTCGTCCGCTGGATTAAGCTCAGATTGGATATAGTGCCACTGCTCAGGCTTGGAAGACCTCCTTATTCTCTCGATGCGGTTACTGACGTACACGTAGAAGCGCCTTGTTTTGTTGTGGATGTAACCTAAGATGACCTTACTGTCAGTGTAGTATTGTACGTCATCCATGTTGGTGTCCAGCTCATGCTGTATAAAGTCTGCGAGTTCTACCGCAAGCACAGTCCCACAGAGTTCGAGCCTGGGAATAGTGTGGTCAGGCTTGGGAGCCAACTTAGCCTTGCCGAAGACGAACCCAACGTGATCTTGATTGTCGGAACCTGTCACCTTCAGATAGGCAATGGCTGCAATGGCCTCCGTGGATGCATCCGAGAACACATGGAGTTCTGTCCTAGTGCTAGCGGCAAGTGAGGTTGTGGCGTAGCATCTTGGTATGTGGATCTCATCCAAGGCACACAAGGACTGCTTCCAGGTTTCCCATTTTGGTTCCTTATCAGGAAGGAGTGGGGCATCTCAGTCTTTGACGGTTTCGGAAAGCTGTCTCAGAAGGGATTTACCTTGTATGGTAATTGGTGCTACGAATCCCAGTGGATCGTATAAGCTGTTCACCACTGACAGGACATCACTTTTAGGGAATGGTTTGTCTGCACAGTCGATTTGAAACCCGAAGGTGTCGGCTGACAGGTTCCACCTCAGGCCTATGCTTCTCTGCACAGGTGGACGGTCTGGTCCCAGATCTATGTCCTTGAATCCTGGTGCATGGTCACTTGACTCAAAGGCTCTCATGACAGCTGGGCTGTTTGAAGCAATTTTGTGCAGTCTAAACTTCGTTCGGTACAGCATACCTTGGGTCCTATTAAGCAGGTCAATCGCTGCTTCTTCTGTGGGTAGAGATTTCAGTCCATCATCTACGTAGAAGTCTTTCTCTACAAAGTCTCTGGCGTCTGCTCCATATTCGGACTCTCCTTCCAGTGCAGTTCTCCGCAGGCCATAGGTTGCCACAGCGGGCGAAGGGCTGTTCCCGAATACGTGCACCCTCATGCGATACTCCACTGGGGTCGTTGTCCTTGTGCCACAAGAACCTGAGGAAATTCCTGTGGTCCTCTCTGACTATGAAACAGTGGAACATCTGTTCAATATCGGCAGTGATGGCGATGGGCTCTTTCCTGAACCTCATCAACACTCCTACTAGGTTGTTTGTTAGATTAGGGCCCGTGAGGAGGACGTCGTTGAGAGATATGCCTTGATGTTTGGCACTTGAATCAAAGACAACTCTAATTTGCTTAGGCTTTCGTGGGTGATATACTCCGAATGAGCACTCCTCGTTTTCCTTTAAGGGAGGGGCTGGCTCAGCATGATTTTTATGGAATATTTTGCCCATAAAGGTGACAATGTGCTCTCTCATCTCCGGTTTGTTGCTTAGTGTGCGCTGGAGAGGTTGAATCTGGACAACGCTTGTTCACGGTTGTTCGGGAGCCTTACCCTGGTAACTCTGAAGGTAGGGGAAAAACCCAGTGATTAGTCTCGTCCTTAAGGAACTCATTGTCCATTATCTTGACAAATTCCTTGTCTTCCATTGACCGGGCTACTTTGTTGTCATCCTTAGTGGTACGAAACACTGATCTTCCCAAGTCGTCTGCATAGGGAGAAGGGATGACATCAGGCAGCTGTACGGGATCTGAAGGCTTCTTTTTCACCTCGTAGTGAAGAGGGCATGGTTTGCAGAAAGTAGTGCGTCCATCCCGGCGTACGTAGGTCTTAAAGGAATTGACTCCTGTTCGGTCCAAGCATACCTTTCCTATGACTACCACCCCAAGTCGAGTTTCTGGGCATAGGGGGCGTAGTCAGGACCATTACACTGTTGGCGGGCATTATGTATCCTTAAATTGTCTCTGCCGAGCAGAAGAAAGATTTCAGAATCTGTGTCCATAGGTGGGATAACGCTGGTTAAGTGCCTTAAGTGTGGTTGGTGGAACGCAGCTTCTGGAGTAGGGATCTCATCCCTTTGGTCGGGTATTAGATCGCATTCGATTAATGTAGGTAGGGGTATTTATATGCCTCCATTGATAGGGGAAGCAATAAAACCTTGTGCCCTTCTACCGCTAGTCTCTATGCGACCCGAGCAGGTATTCAGAGTGTAGGGCGTTGGTGGTCCCCTGATACCAAAGGCTTCAAAGAACTTAGGTCCAGCTAGAGATCGATTGCTCTGGTCCTCAATGATGGCATACATTTTTACTGCCTTCTCTGGATGCCCTTCTGGATAAACTCTGATTAGGCATATCCTGGCACAGCATTTAGCACTTTGGTTCTCCCCACATAACTCTGAGCATGAGCAGGAGTAGGCTGTGGTAGACTTGTCATGGTTCTGTGGCTCCCTGCCATGGCTTGCTGCTGGACTAGGGGTCACTGCGACTGCTGGATTGCTGGTGGCTGAGGTTGGATGCAAGGCTGATGGGTGTTTGTCGCTATGACACTCTTCACACTTAATGGAAGATTTACAGTCATTGGCCATGTGTTCTAATGAGGCGCAGCACTTGAAACATACCCCAAGTTCACTGAGGATTTTCTTGCGTTCCTGCATGGTTTTGGACCTGAAGCCTCTACATTTGTTCAATGAGTGTGGTTTTTTGTGAATGGGACACTCCCGATTGAAAGATTTATCCCTCGACGGAATAGTGTACTGCTTATCAGCGGGTACTGCAGGTGGTGGCAGGTTAGTCTTCCTGACACTTACACTGTTCCTCAAGTCCTTGCGTCTGTGTGTGATGCTTTTATACCTTGATGAGGATGTTGCTGGAGCTGCAGTGCTGGACTCCAGGAAGTCTAGACTAGGGTCATTCCTCATTTGGGCCTGTTCATCAACAAACTTGCTGAACTGAATGAACGAAGGAAAGGTGACATCATGTGACCTTTTGTACCTGGAGACACACACTGCCCACTTCTCTTGCAGACTATGTGGCAACTTTGAGATGATTGGGTTCACCCTATGGGCAGTGTCCAGGTAGCACAGTCCAGACAGACGGGGGTCTCTTTTCGCAAGTTCCATCTCCATAAGCAGATCACTTAAGTCCAGAAGTTTGTGGGCTTCCTTAAGATTGATCCTTGGAACATTCTGCAGTCTCTTAAATAGGGACTTTTCTATGGCTTCAGCGCTGCCATAGGTTGTTTCGAGTCTCTGCCAGGCAGCAGCCAGACCTGCTTCAGCTTGTCCCACATAGACGGTCCTAAGACTCTTGATACGGTTTGTGGATTCTGGACCCAACCATTTGACCATGAGGTTGAGCTCCTGCTCCGTGGATAGGTTGAGGTCAGCAATGGCGGCCTTGAAGGTTGCTTTCCAGGCTCTGTAGTTCTCTGCACAGTCGTTGAATTTTGAGAGACTGGTGTTGATTAGCTCTCTGCTCACCATGAACCTGGCAAACTCGGACATGTCTGATCCTTCACTCCTTGTTACCATGTTAGCTTGTGGTGCCCCTCGGGAGCATAAACTGTGAGGCGTGGAAGGATGAATTGTTCCCGGGTAAAATGATGTTGCTGCAGGGTTGAGCTGTGGTCTGGGCTGGAGTGCGCCTTGTGGTCGTCTTGCGGTGATGACTGCTCCTGAGGGGACGCATCACGGCGTTGGTCTTGGGTTTCTGCGGAGGCTGTTGGTGCTGTTGGGTCTTCTTCCTGTGGTGGTAGGCAAATCGGTTCGAGGTTTTGCTTCAATGCTTGCCCAAGTACTTTTACTTCGGCTAGCGTGATTTCTTCCTCCATTTGTGTTTGAAGAATCTTTGCTTGAGCTTCTGCTTCTGCCTCTTATTTCTTGGCTTCTGCCTCTGCTTCTGCTTTCTTGGCTTCTGCCTCTGCTTCAGCTTTCTTGGCTACTGCCTCTGCTTTCTTGGCTTCTGCCTCTGCTTCTGCTTTCTTTTCTGTAAAGGAACGTCTTAGTTTGGATCTCTCTGCATTTAAGCGGGCCTCTAGAATTCTGTCGCTGAGGGCTGAAGTTCTTGAGCAGGATGATTTGTATGACCAAGAAGAGCGTCTGGATGAGCCTGACCTGTGGGATCTTGATTCTTGCAGATGAGCAATATGGAGCTCCGCTTTATCTTTGGCGTCTTGCAAGGCGGCATTCCTTTCTCTGTCTGTGGAATCTACTTTGCATAACTCTGATGAGGCTTTGTCAATATTAGAGTCTTTTAGGAAGGCGGCATACCTTGAGGACAGTCTCTTGTATCTACCATGGGCCGTTTCTAGCCGTCTTATAGTGTCCTGTAAACTCACTGCATCATCTTTGTGGCATTGGACGCTTGACATGAGGGAGGTAACTCGCTCCCATAGATCGTCCAGGTTGTTATTGTACTCATCCTTCGTATTGTGATAATTTTCTTCAGCCTTTATGGTTGGTTTGACAGAGCTTTTTGTCGAACGACTTGGTCTCCTGGAAGTGTGGGTTCTGCTTCCTGGTCTTCATGATGGGCAGTGTCAGGTTGTACTTACTCTGTTTCAGCAGTGGCAGACTGTGCAGGGTCTTTTTCAGCCATTTTGATTTAAGGTGCGCTGTCTCTTTAAGAAACTGAACTTTTGAATTGGGGGCCGGAAATCGCAGTGCAGCTTAGTTAAGACGTCCTGGTAAGATTTCACAAGGTGTTTTTAGAGAATTGTGGGATTTTACAGTCCAACAATCTGCATCGATGTAGTATAACATACAGAGAGTCTCTATGCACAATGCGGTCTGGGGTGTGTTAGGGTTCAAGTTCCCGCTGCTGCACAAGGGGAGTCTCGAACCCGTCCCGCTGCGGTTTCCCATTCATCTCCGGCCGCAGTGGAGCCTGCTCAGCAGAGACGTCGGTCCAGGCGTCTTGCCCACTCCTCTACTGTGCAGTGACTTGCTGCTGCCTTTCCTGGATCTGCTATTATAGCCAGTGCTGGAGCAGCCGTCTTTGAGACAAAGTCCTGCGTTTTCCCATCTGAGCATGCCCAGAGTGAGATCTCTCATTGGAGATCAGGGGTCACATGTTCAGGTGCTGCAGCGGCTCCTATTGGTCCGCCAGGAAGGTCATGTAGCTACGTGTGTTTGTAACAGCTTCTCATTGGTCCTTGTTCCTGGAAGGTCTTGTAGCTGTTGCTATAAAAGGGTAGCATGGCTGGGCCGCCATGCGCTAATATCAACCATTGTATGCTATGCGCCAGTGTGATCATGCGTATGTGTGGTTAGGGACCCGGCTGAAATAAGCCACTAGAATACCGACTTAATCGGTGAGGAGTTTGGTATGGTAGCTGGCCAGGGTCGGTGTCCTAGATGCCCTAGATTACCGGCGTAACCGGTGAGGAGTTTTGATTGCCGCATTCAGGGTCTGGCGTTCAGACGCCATAGATTGCGGGTGACTCCCGCGAGGACATTAGCACATGATCACGCGTTATGTACGCTTAGCACTTAACTGTGTACCTGAGAGCCTGACAGGACACCGCACTTTTCCTCAGCGGCCCTGTGACGTAACAGGGTTTGCTTTCGACGCTAGACAGCGCCCTAGCGTTTTACTTTGCGGCTCACTGAAGCTAAGTGAGTTCGCACCTATCGCCATATAGCGCTGTGGCATTTCTGTTAGCGGCTCTGGGTATTAACAGAGTTCGCACTTACTGCCACAACGCGCTACGGCGTTTATTTTAGCGACTCTGCGGGATAACAGAGTTCGCTACTTTCGCCATTTTACTAGCAGCAGGTTCCGCCTGCACGGTGGACCCCGGGCTGCGAACGCACCTCTCTACCTCATATATTCGGTGCGTTCCGCAGACCCTAACCTAATATTAGCGCCAGGGTCTGGCTGGTAAAATGGCGGATGACCAGCGTCTACTACGGGACATCCAGCAGCTGGAGGGTAGGTTGGCGGCTCTTGAGTGCACAACCTCAGCTGTGGATGTTACCGCAGTCGCTGTTCAGGCTGCTAGCGTGGCTGCAGCCAGTGTGTCCACTGCCACCTCTGCCCCCACAATATCCCACCTCCCGCTTCCAGACAAGTTTGCTGGTGACAGCAAGCAATGTCGGGGATTCGTGAGTCAGTGCTCTATACAACTCGAGCTTCTGGCTGCACGTTTCCCCACGGATCGGGCACAAGTGGGCTTTATAATTTCGCTTCTGTCAGGCAGAGCGTTGGAGTGGGCCACCCCGCTGTGGGAGCGTGACGACCGTGTGGTGCGGAGTGCTCCTCGTTTTCTGGAGGCTCTAAAAAAGGTCTTTTTAGGACCTCAGGTCACCCACGATACGGCGCTACAACTGCTGGCATTGGCACGGGGTTCGTCTTTGGTCAGTCTGTTTTCCGTCCAGTTTCGGACTCTGGCCTCAGAGCTAGACTGGTCGGATAAAGTACTCATTCCAGTCTACTGGCGAGGACTGGCTGATCATGTTAAAGATGCTTTGGCTACCAGGGAGATTCCCGCCACACTGGAGAAGCTTATCGCCATATCTACCCGCATCGACCTCCGTTTTCACGAGCGGAGGTTGGAGCGGTCCCAGTGTAGGCAGAGGTTCCGGCTGGCTCCCACCTTCGCCAGACCTCTGGAATCTTCCAGCCAGGCGCCCGACTCCCATGAGGCCATGGAGGTTTCTCGAGCGGGACCTAAGTCCCGGGCCGCTCGAGTACCCGTGGTCTGTAACATCTGCCAGCAGTTAGGACACTATGCCAACAAATGTCCACAGCGGTCAGGAAAACGGTCGCGTCTAGTGATCTTGGGAGGAGGTTCACTAGACACTGCGGCATTTTCCACCAAGTTGTCCTTTAAAGGGACAATTACAGTAGGTCCATCCACGCTCTCCGCTGAGCTCTGTGTGGATTCCGGAGCCGAGGGGAATTTCATGTCCTCTGCATTTGCTCTTCGCCACACTATACCTCTGGTGATGCTCGCCCAACCGGTGACTGTGCGAGTAGTGAATGGATCAACTCTGCCCTCCCAAATCACCCACCAGACGATCCCTCTCACTTTATCTATGTCCCCGTCCCATCAGGAGAGTATTTCTTTTCTTGTCCTGCCCGAGGGAATAGACGAGGTTTTGCTGGGAGTACCTTGGCTCCGTTACCACTCTCCCCATATTGAGTGGTCCTCTGGGAGGATACTGGGTTGGGGTGATTCATGTAGAGGCAGGTGTATCAGGGAATGCGTTCAGGTCACCACCACAGAGATACCCATAAATCTCACTTCTCTTCCTCAGTGTTATTGGGCATATGCAGACGTTTTCTCCAAGAAGGCGGCGGAGACTCTTCCACCTCATCGCCCCTACGACTGTCCTATTGATCTCTTGCCTGGAGCAGAACCTCCTCGGGGGAGAGTATACCCCCTCTCGCTCCCTGAGACGGAGGCCATGTCCCAGTACATTCAGGAGAATCTGGCAAGAGGGTTCATTAGGAAGTCGGTGTCACCAGCAGGGGCAGGGTTCTTCTTTGTGCAAAAAAAGAACGGAGAATTACGTCCATGCATTGACTACAGGGGTCTTAACGCCATCACCGTCAAGAATAAGTACCCGTTGCCCCTAATCTCTGAGCTCTTTGATAGGCTCCGAGGAGCAAGAGTATTTACCAAGCTTGATCTACGTGGTGCCTACAACCTAATTCGCATCCGTGAGGGGGACGAGTGGAAGACAGCTTTTAATACCAGGGATGGGCATTACGAATACCTGGTGATGCCCTTCGGGCTCCGTAATGCTCCCGCTGTTTTCCAAGACTTTGTCAATGATATCTTCCGGGATATGCTCTCCACCTCTGTGGTAGTCTATCTGGATGATATTCTCATCTTTTCACCAGATATAGACTCTCACCGGAGGGATGTCAACAAAGTCTTCGACCTCTTACGGGCAAACTCCCTCTATGCCAAGCTGGAGAAATGTGTGTTTGAGCAGGAGTCCTTACCTTTTCTGGGCTATATCATCTCTGCCCAGGGATTGGCTATGGATCCTGCCAAACTACAGGCTGTAATGGACTGACAAGAACCCCATTCTCTTAAAGCGGTGCAGCGCTTTATGGGGTTCATTAATTATTATCGCCAGTTCATTCCCCATTTCTCGACTTTGGTAGCTCCCTTGGTAGCCCTCACCAAGAAGGGAGCAAATCCCAAGTTGTGGTCTGAGGAGGTCTCCAAGGCGTTCTCTTCCATCAAGTCACATTTTGCCAGTTCTCCCATATTACATCGCCCTGATGTTGATAAAACGTTTGTTTTAGAGGTGGACGCCTCTTCTGTTTGTGCTGGAGCAGTCCTATATCAAAAGGATGCTCAAGGTCGGAAGCATCCCTGCTTCTTCTTTTCTAAGAGCTTTACACCAGCAGAGAGGAATTATTCCATCGGGGACAGGGAGTTGCTGGCTATGAAATTGGTCTTCTCAGAGTGGAGACATCTTCTGGAGGGAGCTCGTTTTCCCTTCCAAGTCTTCACCGACCACAAGAACTTGGTATATTTGCAAACGGCTCAGCGGCTAAATTCTCGCCAGGCCAGATGGTCCCTATTCTTCTCTCGGTTCCATTTCACCCTCCATTTTCTCTCCGGTGAGAAGAATGTTCGGGCCGACGCTCTCTCTCGCTCCTTAGTGTCATCAGAGGAGGAGGATGAGGAGCCTCGGCTTATTGTTCCTGAAGAAAGCCTGAGAACTGTAGCCCCGGTTTCGCTAGAGTCTGTGCCTCCGGGCAAGACTTTTGTGCCCACTAATTTGCGACCGGAGGTACTCTCTTGGGCACACTCGTCCAGGGTGGGTGGACACTTTGGGGCAAAGAGGACAACTGAGCTATTGGCGAGGACATACTGGTGGCCACATATGGTCCGTGACATCAGGGAGTATGTTCAGGCGTGTGTCTCCTGCGCCAGGAACAAGTCCCCTCGACAACGGCCAGCTGGGTTACTTTTTCCTTTGCCAGTGGCAGACAGGCCCTGGGAGATGGTCGGGATGGACTTTGTGGTGGGCTTACCCAAGTCTCGTTGTTGCACTATCATTTGGGTGATCACCGACCACTTCTCCAAAATGGTGCACTTAGTGCCGCTACCACGGTTACCTTCCGCACGGGCCTTGGCAGCATTATTTATTAGACACATCTTCCGTCTACACGGTATGCCAGACAAGATTGTCAGCGATCGAGGTCCCCGATTTGCGTCTCGGTTCTGGCGAGAGTTGTGTCATCTACTCTGCATTGAATTGAACCTCTCCTCTGCATATCATCCCGAGACGAATGGGTTGGTAGAGAGGG
The DNA here is from genome assembly GCA_033576555.1 of Oophaga sylvatica. Taxonomy (NCBI): domain Eukaryota; kingdom Metazoa; phylum Chordata; class Amphibia; order Anura; family Dendrobatidae; genus Oophaga; species Oophaga sylvatica. Next base: position 450,787,496 of record JARQOD010000001.1, read on the forward strand.
CCAACCAGACCTTGGTCACCTACTTGCGACATTTTGTCTCTGCCAGGCAGGATGACTGGGCATCTCTGCTTCCGTGGGCGGAGATTGCGCTAAACAATGCTGTGGCTGACTCCACCGGACAGACCCCATTCCTCTTAAATTACGGCCAGCATCCGCGGGTACCGGTGCCCATGCCCGTTGCTGTGGAAGCACGGGACATATGGGACCACACCCAGGATGCCATTGTCACGCTGTCTAATGATATGTATACAATGTCAGTAAACTATTAATACAGGAACAACACTCTATACAACAACTAGTATAGCAACATCAGCATGTAAGTATAGAATAGATTTACCTGACACGATATCTGCTGAACTCAGGGTTAATCTTGAGGACTTGATGAGCTGAAACAGGAAAGAGGTGGACCGGGATCTAACCTGACCCTAAACTGGGGTCCTAACTAATCCATCACCTTGGAGGTACTGATAATGGTTCAGAGGTCCAAGTCTCCAACCTAACCCTGTCTCCTATCAGACCCTGAACCCTGTAATCAGTCTTAAGAAGGATCCTGACTACCACCAAAGGGATATGGGATGATCTTAGCTAAATACACAGATTAGACATATAAGACAGACAGGATAACACTCGCTTGCATACACACTCAAACACCAAAGGAACATAAATGGTCTGGGAAATAAACTCTAACCAAGTTGAGCTTAGAACAACTAAGGAGCTCACAACTAAAGTCTATACAGATTCATTCCTATCTGTGGTCTGCATGAAGGTTTCACTGGCAACTCCCCAAGCAGACAACCAGGAATTTAAAGGAAACCAATCAACAAATAATCAATTGCAGCCAGGAGAAACTGCACCCAGTCCCAGCACCGAGCACAGACAGAATTAACTCCCTAGCTGCCAAACACAAAGAAACAGCAGCTCAGCTGTGAGAAGTCAAAATGTGCAACCGCGACGATCTTCGTGGCAATGCACACATGACAGTACCCCCCCCTTCTACGAGGGGCCTCCGGACCCTCAGGGCCAGGCCTGCCCGGGTGAGTTCTGTGGAAGGTCCGAACCAAACGATCTGCGTTAACATCAGACGCAGGGACCCACGTCCTCTCCTCTGGACCATACTCCTTCCAATGCACCAAGTACTGAAGGGACCGGCGATTCAGACGTGAGTCAATGATCTTTGATACTTGAAATTCCAAGTTACCATTGACCAACACAGGAGGAGGAGGTAGAGGTGACGGTATGACTGGTGCCACATACCTTTTAAGTAATGACTTGTGGAACACATTATGAATTTTAAACGTAGGAGGGAGGTCCAGACGAAATGCCACAGGATTAATTATGGAACTGATCCTGTACGGCCCGATGAATCTGGGACCCAGTTTCCAGGAGGGCACTTTAAGTTTTATATTCCTGGTAGACAACCATACCAGATCGTTCACATTCAGATCTGGACCAGAAACTCTCCTCCTATCAGCCATACGTTTGTAACGGTTCCCCATCGCACTCAGATTATTCAATACACCTCTCCACACAGAAGCAAGTGACGACGAGAAACTCTCCTCCTCAGGAACCCCAGAAGGGCCCCCCCATTGAAAGTACAAAACTGGGGATGAAAACCATATGCCCCAAAAAACGGGGACTTACCAGTGGACTCGCTCCGCCTGTTGTTAAGAGCGAACTCTGCCAGAGGCAAGAAAGAAGACCAGTCCTCTTGGTTCTCTGAGACAAAACACCGGAGATATGTCTCTAAGCTCTGATTCAGACGCTCTGTCTGACCATTGGTCTGCGGATGAAAAGCCGAGGAAAATGACAATTGCATCCCCCGACGTAAACAAAATGCCCTCCAAAATTTGGACACAAACTGAGACCCCCTATCTGACACCACATCAGAAGGCAACCCATGAAGTCTAACGATCTCCCTAATGAACACCTGCGCCAGAGTTTTAGCATTAGGGAGTGCAGGAAGAGCAACGAAATGTGCCATCTTACTGAACCTGTCAACAACCACCAGTATGACAGTATTCCCTGACGACGGAGGAAGGTCCGTAATGAAGTCCATAGATAAATGAGTCCATGGACGCTCCGGAAGTTTCAAGGGTAAAAGGGTCCCAGACGGACGGGTATGAGGGGTTTTAGAGCGAGCACACACCCCACATGACGCGACAAAAGTTATAACATCTTTATTAGCATTAGGCCACCAAAACCGGCGAGAAAGGAGATCTAAAGTAGCCTTACTCCCTGGATGTCCTGCTAGAGCAGAATTATGATGTGCCTCAATAACCTTTTGTCTCAACAGATTTGGGACAAACAGTCTCCCTGGAGGTCCTGCAGGGGCGTCCCCCTGAGCCTCTAACACCTCCTCCTCAAGCTCAGAAAATACAGCCGACACTACCACCCCCTCCTGAAGGATAGGACTCGGGTCATCCGTTTTCCCGGCCCCTGGGAAACTGCGAGACAAGGCATCAGCCTTTACATTCTTAGACCCCGGGCGATAAGTGACGACAAAATTAAACCTGGTAAAAAACAACGACCATCGAGCTTGTCTGGAATTCAGACGCTTAGCGGATTCCAAATACAACAGGTTCTTGTGATCAGTAATAACGGTAACCGGGTGGACTGCCCCCTCCAAAAAGTGACGCCATTCTTCAAAAGCTAACTTAATGGCCAAAAGTTCCCTATTGCCGATATCATAATTCCTTTCGGCGGACGACAATTTCTTAGAAAAGAAAGCGCACGGATGCCATTTTCCAGGGGACGGACCCTGGGACAATATAGCACCCACCCCTACGTCAGACGCATCCACCTCCACAATGAACGGCTGAGATGCATCTGGTTGGATGAGAACGGGTGCCGAAGCAAAACATTTCTTCAAAGAGGAAAAGGCTTGGCAAGCTTTGTCCGACCATTTAGAAAAATCCGTCCCTTTTCTTGTCATGTCAGTGAGAGGTTTGACGACAGATGAGAAATTACAAATAAATTTCCGGTAGTAGTTAGCAAACCCCAAAAACGCTGCAGAGCCTTAAGATCCCCTGGCTGATCCCATTCAAGCACTGCTCTCACCTTTTCAGGGTCCATACGGAAACCGGAGGCTGACACCAAAAAACCCAAAAAAACTGAAGTTCCTGTACGGCAAATACACACTTCTCCAGTTTGGCGTATAATTTATTGTCTCGCAAGATCTGCAACACCTGTCTCACATGCTCCTGATGAGACACAAGATCTGGCGAGTAAATTAAAATGTCGTCCAAATATACAACCACAAACAGCCCCACAAGGTGACGAAAAATATCATTAACAAAATGTTGGAATACTGCTGGTGCAGTAGTCAGACCAAAAGGCATGACTAGGTTCTCATAATGTCCCTCCGGCGTGTTAAACGCCGTTTTCCACTCATCCCCCTCTTTTATCCTAATCAGATTATACGCCCCCCGAGATCCAATTTAGAAAACCATTTGGCAGACTGTGCAGGGTCTTTTTCAGCCATTTTGATTTAAGGTGCGCTGTCTCTTTAAGAAACTGAACTTTTGAATTGGGGGCCGGAAATCGCAGTGCAGCTTAGTTAAGACGTCCTGGTAAGATTTCACAAGGTGTTTTTAGAGAATTGTGGGATTTTACAGTCCAACAATCTGCATCGATGTAGTATAACATACAGAGAGTCTCTATGCACAATGCGGTCTGGGGTGTGTTAGGGTTCAAGTTCCCGCTGCTGCACAAGGGGAGTCTCGAACCCGTCCCGCTGCGGTTTCCCATTCATCTCCGGCCGCAGTGGAGCCTGCTCAGCAGAGACGTCGGTCCAGGCGTCTTGCCCACTCCTCTACTGTGCAGTGACTTGCTGCTGCCTTTCCTGGATCTGCTATTATAGCCAGTGCTGGAGCAGCCGTCTTTGAGACAAAGTCCTGCGTTTTCCCATCTGAGCATGCCCAGAGTGAGATCTCTCATTGGAGATCAGGGGTCACATGTTCAGGTGCTGCAGCGGCTCCTATTGGTCCGCCAGGAAGGTCATGTAGCTACGTGTGTTTGTAACAGCTTCTCATTGGTCCTTGTTCCTGGAAGGTCTTGTAGCTGTTGCTATAAAAGGGTAGCATGGCTGGGCCGCCATGCGCTAATATCAACCATTGTATGCTATGCGCCAGTGTGATCATGCGTATGTGTGGTTAGGGACCCGGCTGAAATAAGCCACTAGAATACCGACTTAATCGGTGAGGAGTTTGGTATGGTAGCTGGCCAGGGTCGGTGTCCTAGATGCCCTAGATTACCGGCGTAACCGGTGAGGAGTTTTGATTGCCGTATTCAGGGTCTGGTGTTCAGACGCCATAGATTGCGGGTGACTCCCGCGAGGACATTAGCACATGATCACGCGTTATGTACGCTTAGCACTTAACTGTGTACCTGAGAGCCTGACAGGACACAGCACTTTTCCTCAGCGGCCCTGTGACGTAACAGGGTTTGCTTTCGACGCTAGACAGCGCCCTAGCGTTTTACTTTGCGGCTCACTGAAGCTAAGTGAGTTCGCACCTATCGCCATATAGCGCTGTGGCATTTCCGTTAGCAGCTCTGGGTATTAACAGAGTTCGCACTTACTGCCACAACGCGCTACGGCGTTTATTTTAGCGACTCTGTGGGATAACAGAGTTTGCTACTTTCGCCATTTTACTAGCAGCAGGTTCCGCCTGCACGGTGGACCCCGGGCTGCGAACGCACCTCTCTACCTCATATATTCGGTGCGTTCCGCAGACCCTAACAAGGTGAAGCTGCAGATAGTTTCTTAGCAGAGCAGGGCTGCAGTATGTGAGGAGGCAGAGCGCAGGACACGTGGATAGGGATATAAGAGTAATTCTGGCCCGGCTTCAAGGCAGTTTTCTACTGTTCTGTCCCCACATGAGGCAAATGGAGGTGAAGTTGATTGGGACTGGGAGAGTTTTCTACCTTCCGCTTCCTCATGCAGATCAGACAGGACCAGTGCTGTTCAGCGTCCGGAGTGATGATGCACACCAGGGATTGAGAAGTCCAGACTTGTTTATTTGGAAATCTGGACATACAGCTTATGATTGGTATACTATACAGTAACTTCTCCAGAAATGCAGGTGAAAACGAGGTGCAGGAAGATGTAGCACCAAGTATGGCTGCAAGTGTGAGCAGCAAGAATGTATGGGGTGTGGTCGAAAACTGATGCCTTTCACAGCTCGGTGCAAAGCGTGTCTCTCCCATAAAGAACTAACAAAGCAAATGGCTGCTAACAGGAAGAAGAAGCAGTGACCTCAGCACAGGAAGTGAAAGGCATGTACCAGAATTAATTAGTTACAGGCTGCCACACAGAAAGCCACCAGGTGACAGCAGAAACCGTGCATGAATAGATTATACACAGCATGGAAATAATACAATATATTAACCAGACAAATGGAACAGCACAGGCGGTACTAGTCACGGCAGCTGCGCCACCGTCTAGTGACATCAGATACTGCAAAGTAACACAATAAAGGTTTAAACTTTCAATCACGCTGTTTGCCTTGCCAAATGTAGTCTATAGTGTAATGTGGCATGCTACTTGCCAAGTGTAAAGTGTGAAACATGCAGGATATTACATTACATATGATGATGTTATGTGTTAGGGTTCCCACTCCTGCTCAGGGAGAATCTCGAGCTGTTCCCGCTGCGGTTCCCCATCCGTCTCCGGCCGCAGTGGTTCCTGCTCAGCAGAGACGTCGGTCCCAGCATCTTGCCCAGCCCAGTACTGTGCAGAGACTTGCTGCTGCAACCAGTGTTGGAGCAGGCAGTTTTGGGACTAAGTCCTTTGTTGCTTCATCTGAGCATGCCCAGGGCAAGATCTCCCATTGGAGATCAGGGGTCACATGCTCAGATACAGCTGCCACTCCTATTGGTCCTTCAGGAAGGTCCTGTGGCTGTTGATGTTCTGAAGCAGCTTCCCATTGGTCCTTCCTGGAAGGTCTTTTTCTCGTGGCTGCTATAAAAGGCTGTCCTTACCGCACGGCCGTGCGCTAGTATCAAATCTGTTACGTGCTTGCGCCAGTGTGGTCATGTATGCATGTGGTTAGGTCTGGCTGAAATAAGCCCCTAGAATACCGGCACCTCCGGTGAGGAGATTGTATGCACGTGTTCAGGGCTTGGCTGAAAACGCCATTAGAATACCGGCTACTCCGGTGAGGAGATTACTGCTTGGGTTCTGTTTGCTTGACCACAGACTGCAATCCGCTTAGCAGTCATCTGTGTTCGCTGTGAGTCCAACAGGACACAGTCTTTGTTACAGTGGCTCTGTGAATTAACAGAGTCCGCTTATATTGCCATATAGTGCTACGGCGTTTACATCTGCGACTCTGCGGGATAACAGAGTTCGCTCATACTGCCTATTTACGCCATCTTACTAGCAGCAGGCTTTGCCTGCACGATGGACCCCGGGCTGCGAACGCACCTCTCCTTAATATCTATTAGGTGCGTTCCGCAGGCCCCTAACATTATGTTCATTTGTTGCTTCATTTGTACATTTTTTTTTAAGTTTGTTAAGATTGCACTTACTAATTTCTTGCTGGACTTCACAAGGACTTTCCTCATAATTGGGTAATATTTGAGTGCAGGTTCACTTCCATGTGGCATCCTTTCGTGCACGGTCAGAGTAATATACGTCATGCTGGTCCCATATTTCTGGCCTCTCCTGAACCAGAACTATCAGCATCTCGACATTGATGTGTCTGGCTATGCTGCTGGACCCCGCGGAGGCGTGTTCGGGATTTTTCTAGAGGTTGCCAGTGAAATTTGCATAACAAAGCTTCCGGATAATTGATGAGGCAATTTCCTGTCACCTGGAAAATGCTTTCGCATTTCTCGCAAGTAAAACGGATGGTCCATGTGATGTGCAATTTTTTCTCGCACCCATAGACTTGCATTGGCGAGTCTCAGCCGATATACTCTGCAAATCGCAGCATGCAGCGATTTCACTCGCATATAGAATACACTCGAGAAAAACAATGGTGATGTGAGCTGCCACATAGATTAACAGTGGTCCGAGTGCTATGCAATGTATTCTCTCAAAGCAGTCGTCCGTATGCAATGCTATTGTGACTCCGGCCTAATACAGGGTGCATCTGAGTCCCTCTTCCATCTAATTTTTGCTCAGTTCTTGCTTCTTTCATAAAATACAATGAAATGTCCATTTTTTTTTAAATAAAAAATTCAATTTTGGTTAACTTAAATTATTACCATATATACTCGAGTATAAGCCGAGATTTTCAGCCCATTTTTTTTAGGCTGAGAGTGACCCACTCGGCTTATACTCGAGTCTTTGTCCCAGGGGATAGGCAGGGGAGGGGAGCGCTGGAGCCGGCGGCTGTCAGATCATACTCACCCCTCCTGGTGCGGTCTCTGCACTTCCCTGATTCTCAGATGGTCTCCGGCGCCGGCAGCTCTTCCTGTGTTCAGTGGTCATGTGGTATCGCTCATTAAAGTAATGAATATGCACGCCACTCCATTCCCATAGGCGTGGAGCGCATATTCATTACTTTAATGAACGGTATCACGTGACCGCTGAACACTGGATGGAGCTGCCGGCGCCAGAGACCATCGGAGAAGCAAGAAGTGCAGAGACTGCGCCAGGAGGGGGGGGAGTATGACTGGGAGGATGGGGGGAGCCATGCGATATTCACCTGTCCCCATTCCACTGCCACGCACCGCTGTCTTCCGCGTCCTCTGGCTGTGATGTTCAGGTCAGAGGCCGCAATGATGTGGTTAGTGCGCGCCCTCTGCCTGAACTGCAGAAACCCAGAAGACAGAGCGGTGTGCGGCGGTGGAACGGGGACAGGTGAATATCGCAGGTGCCGGGGCCCTGAGCCAGCAGCGACAACGGCACCTGGCCCCCATAGTGCGCCGGTGTCCCTGCCTTCTCAGGACACCGGCAACTGGCCCCCAGCGACGAGAGGTGAGTATGTCATTTTTTTTTTATCGCTGCAGCATCTTATGGGGCCATCAACCTTTATGCAGCATTATATGGGGCATAATTTTCTATGGAGCATCTTATGAGGCCATCCTTTAGCTTTTATGCAGCATTATATGAGCCATATTTTAATATAGAGCATCTTATGGGGCCTTTATTAACCTTTTATGCAGCATTATATCAGGCATATTTAATATGGAGCATCTTATGGGGTCTTTATTAACCTTTGTGCAGCATTATATGGGGCATATTTTTTGTATGGAGAATTTTATGGGGCCCATCATGAACTTTATGGAGCATTATATGGAGCGTATTTTGTATGGAGCATCTTATGGGGCCCATCTTGAACTGTATGGAGCTTTATATGGGGCTCCTGATTCAATATGGATATTGAAAAACATTTAACCTACTGATGTCTCAATTAATTTTACTTTTATTGGTATCTATTTTTATTTTTGACATTTACAAGTAGCTGCTGCATTTCCCACCCTAGGCTTATACTCGAGTCAATACGTTTTCACACTTTTTTGTGGCAAAAGTAGGGGGCTCGGCTTATACTCGGGTCAGCTTATACTCGAGTATATACAGTATTTTTGAAAATCCTTTGTAAATTTTGCCTTTTACAAGTAATAATACAGGAAAGAATGTTTCTTAACATTTTTTTCCTGTAAACTCCATTTTGTATTGTTTTTTAATGTTTTATTGTCAGTTCTTAAAGTGGAGTAAAAGTGTGACTCATTGTTCTCAGCAGCGATCTGGGAGTCAGAGATGCTTCTAAGGGTTGCCCCCAGGGTCGGACTGGGGTGTCTGTGGCCCATCAGGGGAATGGACTCTAGGGGCCCACCCTACAGCTATATGCAAATATCTGTCAGTCATTATCCCCATTATAGAGAAGCATTGGCTGTAAAATAAAGGCATCTCCTGCACATCTACTGTGCGCCCCCATAACTGGGATGTATAATTATGGTAGTTTACATTAGCGGGGTTCGTTGGTGAAACAAGTTATCACCGATCCATGGGCTCCACAGGATAGTGATTGCTAAGGTCCAACCATTAGAAACTGCACCGATTGGAAGAATGGGGAAGTTTTATCGTTGATAGGACACTTATCACCATTTTAAAATAGAGCGGCAGGTGGGATGTCTGACCGCAGCTCCATTCATTCTCTTTGGGGCTTCTAGAAAAAAATAAGTGCAGCCATGGAGGGAATGAATAGATCAGTGGTCAAGTCGGACATGCCACTCTAGTCTAATGTGGATAAAAAGTTTCAAATTTTGCTGAATGGGTCCAAGTAGTCAGACCCCCACGTTATCACTTATCCTATGGAGAGGTGATTACTTTTTTCCACCGGAAACCCCTGTAAAGCCCCCGTCTCACATAGCGATCACTAGTTTTGTGACGCAGCAGCGAGCTCACCAGCGATATCGCTGTGTGTGACATTCAGTGACGATCAGCCCCCCTGCCGGGTATCGCTGATCGCAGCTGCAAGGCCAGGACATTTTTTTGATCGCTGGTCTCCCGCTGACAGGCACGCATCACTGCGTGTGACAGGCGGGGGACCAGCGATCTGCTGGTAACCAAGGTACACAGCGGGTTTCCAGGCGCTGGGCTGTGCCTAGAAACCCGCTGTGTACCTTGGATACCAGCTCCCTGAAGCAGGGAGCTGGTAACCAAGGTACACAGCGGGTTTCCAGGCAACGCGCAGCGCCTGGAAACCCGATGTGTACCTTGGTTACCAGCTCCCTGCATCAGGGAGCTGGTATCCAAGGTACACTGCGGGTAACTAAGCGATGTTACCCGCAGTGTCGCTTGTACTGATCGCTGCCTGAGCTGCCTGTTTGGCAGCTCAGCAGCGATAATGTAGCGATACACCAGCGATCCTGATCGTTGTCGGGATCGCTGGTGTATCGCTTTGTGAGACCCAGCCTTAAGTGCATCTCTACCGCTGTGTACAAAGTATTTAATCTCTAATGGAAATAAAGAGTCTTCTAATTAATATCAGAGAGAACAAATGACCACCATACACAACACAATCCACTATGCCAAGACCAATACCACCACACACAGGAAGAAATACCAAAACACTATGACCAGACCACATAGTGACCGAATAATGCTACTTACAGGGGAAAAATACTGCCACACCATCACCAGACCACATATTACCACCACATAATGACCGAATAATATGACATATTACCAGCATATAGGGACCAAATAATACCACATACAAGGAGAAATACTGCCACATTGTGACCAGACCACAAATTACCACCACTCAGTGACCAGATACTACAATACTAACTACGAATACAAACCACAATACTAACAACACTGTTATTACCACCAGTGATATTATACACAGGAGCTCTGTATATAGTGTCAATGTACAGGTAATACAGTGATCACCAGTGACACTATACAGAGGAGCTCTGTATATAGTGTCAATGTACAGGTAATACAGTGATCACCAGTGATATTATACACAGTAGCTCTTTATATAGTGTCAGTGTACAGGTAATACAGTGATCACAGGTGACTTTATACACAGGAGCTCTGTATATAGTGTCAGTGTACAGGTATTACAGTGATCAACAGTGACATTATGCACGGGAGCTCTGTATATAGTGTACAGGTAATACAGTGATTACCAGTGACATTATACACAGGAGCTCTGTACACATTATATAGTGTGTGTGTACATGTAATGCACTGACTCACCAGTGACGTCTGTAGTTGAAGTCCTTCATCTTCGCTTTTCTTCTTCAACCAGCACAGACTGCCATCACTTTTTCCAGCCAGGACTCGTCTCTGCAAAAAATAACACAGTCATCAATAGCTGATTGCTTCCAGAGCACGTTCCCCACTTTTTCCCTGACTTCTACACTACGTCAGATGAAGAAGAAAAGCGACATAGTACCGCTCCACACAGTAACAGGACCTCCCTTTGTTCCATACATGGAAAATCGTTTTCCCCAGCCTGGCCCCCATTATTTTTTTAATATGCCACAGCCTGGCCTCCTTTATTTTATAATATTCCCCAACCTGGCCCTCTATGTCCCTTGTCCTGCCTGGCCCCCAGATATCTATCCCGCTTCCCCGGCTGTACATACTGACCCACATATGTCCCTTGTCCTGCCCCACCATATATCTCTCCTGGACCCCATATATCATTCCTGGTCCCTTGTCCTGCCCCCCCCCATATATACACATCCTGCTCCCTCCTACATATATGCTTCCTGGTCTCTTGTACTGCCCCCCATATATCCATCCTGGCCCCACATATATATCCATCCTGCCCCCCACATATATGCTTCCTAGTCTCTTGTACTGCACCCCCCATATAACCATCCTGACTCCACATATATGCAACCTGCCCCCATATATATCCATCCTGTCACCATACAGATGCATCCTGGTCCCTTGTCCTGCCCCTCCCCCCATAAATTAATCTTGGCCACCAATATATATGCATCCTGGATGTACCATACATATATATGCATCCTGGCTCCCCATATATCCATCCTGGTCCCTTGTCCTGCCCCCCTCCTCCATAAATCCATCTTGGCCCCACCATATATATGCATCCTGGCTCCCATATATCCATCCTGGTCCCTTGTCCTGCCCCTCCCCATATATCCATCCTGGCCCCCCATATATGCATTCTGGCCCCCTCATATATATCCATCCTGCCCCCCTCCATATATCCATCCTGCCCCCCCTCATATATCTATCCTGGCCCCCCATATAAATGCATCCTGGTCCCTTGTTCTGCCCCCCATAAATCCATCCTGGCCCCCCCGTATGTGTATCCATCCTGGCCCCTTGTCCTGCCCCTGGCCCCCCATGTGTATCCATCCTGGCCACCCCCGTATGTGTATCCATCCTGGCCACCCCCGTATGTGTATCCATCCTGGCCCCCATCCCCCCATATGTGTATCCATTCTGACCCCCTTCCCCCGTATATATATCCATCCTGGCCCCTTCCCCTGTATATATATATCCATCCTGGGCCCCTTCCCCTGTGTATATATCCATCCTGGGCCCCTTCCCCGTATATATATCCATCCTGGGCCACTTCCCCCTTATATACATCCATCCTGGGGCCATTCCCCTGTATATATAAACATCCTGGGCCCCTTGCCCTGTATATATATCCATCCTGGGCCCTTCCCCCCATATGTGTATCCATCCTGGCCCCCTTCCCCCATATATATACTATATCCATCCTGGCCACGTTTCCCCGTATATATATCCATTCTGGCCTTCTTCCCCTGTATATATATCCATCCTGGTCACCTTACCCCGTATATATATCCATCCTGGCCCCCTTCCCCCGTATATATATCCATCCTGGGCTCTTCCCCAGTATATATATCCATATATTTGTCTCTGCCAAATAAATTATACTTAGAATATTGAAGTACTATGGGGTCGATCATTAAAGTTTTTATACCTCTTTTGTGACGTAAAATCTTTGAAAAGTTGAAAAAACTTTGTGCAATGCGTAGTTGCACAAAAAAATTGCCACTTTTGGCATTTTCACTCCCCTCTAGGTTAGATCCGCCAAAGTAGGTAGAGCTGGGGGGAGCCGTGATTAGGGCGATCACACCCCTCATCAGATTTATGAAATCTGCCAACAGTTTTCTATACCAGAAATACTACTCAATTGAAGTATCACTTCTGGTGCCACACACGGAGGCCACCACTTACTAGCGGTGCCATATTCATTAAGTGGTATACGCCTCTTAATGAATTTGGTGCCGTGAACTCTATCAATGCTGTCAAAGTGCGAGCTTGTGCTAAGCCAATCTTGATGAACTGGCCTGTTATTGCACAAGGTGTCCAATTTGTTTGTGCCCACCTGCAACAACAAGGTATACCTTTTGTTGACAGGTACTTGTTCTATCAGGCTTTAAGACTTACAATTTTAAAGGGTAAGATAGAACCAGCTTTAATTAAAAACATCCTTATATTGATGGGAGGAGATCAGGCAAATAAAAGGGCAATCAATACCTCACTTGAAACATGGACTAGGGACGGCCACAGGACGAGGGGTACAGCAACAATCAGCAGACAAGCACAAAGATTGGATAATATAATATAAATATTTACTAACCAGTTTATAAAACAAAGGAAACAATGTTAGGTAAACAGTGTATAAGTAACAAGTACAATGACAGCAATTACTCTCAATAATACCGACTAAAAGTATTGTGACAGGGCCACTGGTGCTGTTCATGAGGGGAGTTTTGTGTCATAAAGGTTGCTTTCCTGCGTGATGTGAAAGCCATAAGTGTTTTCTGCAGCATATGTGCTGAGAGCAATCCAGTTGTTATATTGGCATTGTTTCATGGTGGGTAGGTCAGAGATGGGCGGGCCACCTACCCACCATATCTCCACCTCCAGGGAGTGGCTGGAGTGAGTTAAATGTCCAGCCAGTTTTTTTTTTCGTCTGTCTGTGTTGTGTGGAAGTGAGAAGGCCTCTAGACTGAAGCTCCTATGAGAGCTGCCATATGTGTTGTCCCAGAGGCACTGGGCAGGACTGTATATGAACTTTTTGTTTTGATTTGAGCCAGACAGGCTGTTTTTCTGTTACCAGTTTGAGGTTTTTGTTTATGATGCAATAAAGCACCCAGAGTCTTTCACCACACGTGTGCCTGTGTCTACCTCGAGAAGCAGCTAAGGCTACTTTCACACTTGCGTTTTTTTGCGCTGCGTTTTGAGCGCACATGAAGCGCATTAAAAAAACGCTTGTAAACGCTGCAATATTTAGTCGCATCAGCATGCGCATTTCGACAAAAAAACGCAGCGTTTGTCTGCGATTTCATGCGTTTTTGCATGCGTTTGCGTTTTTTTTGGCGCATGCGTTTTCTATTTGTCACATTATCATCTCTGCCTCCATCATCTCTGCCTCCATCAGCTGTCTCCATCATCTCTTCCTCCATCAGCTGTCTCCATCATCTCTGCCTCCATCATCTCTAGCTCCATCATCTCTGGCTCCATCATCTCTGGCTCTATCATCTCTGCCTCCATCATCTCTGGCTCCATCATCTCTGTCTCCATCATCTCTGGCTCTATCATCTCTGTCTCCATCATCTCTGGCTCTATCATCTCTGGCTCCATCATCTCTGTCTCCATCATCTCTGTCTCCATCATCTCTGGCTCTATCATCTCTGCCTCCATCATCTCTGGCTCTATCATCTCTGCCTCCATCATCTCTGGCTCCATCATCTCTGTCTCCATCATCTCTGGCTCTATCATATCTGCCTCCATCATCTCTGGCTCCATCATCTCTGTCTCCATCATCTCTGGCTCTATCATCTCTGGCTCTATCATCTCTGGCTCCATCATCTCTGGCTCCATCATCTCTGGCTCTATCATCTCTGCCTCCATCATCTCTGGCTCCATCATCTCTGTCTCCATCATCTCTGGCTCTATCATCTCTGCCTCCATCATCTCTGGCTCCATCATCTCTGTCTCCATCATCTCTGGCTCTATCATCTCTGGCTCCATCATCTCTGGCTCCATCATCTCTGGCTCTATCATCTCTGCCTCCATCATCTCTGGCTCCATTATTTACAGAAAAATCACGTGCGTGCAAAAGCGCTGACGAGCGCAAAGCCATGCGCAAAGCCATGCGCACGCCAGCGCCCCCATAGACTGCAATGTTATTTTTTGCGCATAGCATTCGCACACGTGCGCACGCATTTTTTTAAAGCGGTTGGGCGGAAAAAAAAATGCAACATGTAGCGTCTGGCGCGTATGGGCGCACACCGGGAAAATGCGCAGCGCACGACAAACGCACATGAAAGCGTGCAAGCGCTAGACCCTGCGCCCGCCATGTTAAAGATAGGGGAACATTGCGCATGTGTCCGATAGCGCAAGATGCGCTGCGCAAAAAAACGCAAGTGTGAAAGTAGCCTAAGGGAGCCGATCTTTGACAGTATACACAGTTACACTTAAATAGAATTTACAGTTATATGCGAGCAAAATACAAGATGATTAACACTTTCTATGCAAAAATCAATAAAACAAAAGTATTGTGCCAGTACTTTAGTAATCGCTACTCGGAGCAGTTTTTGAAGTGTCTCTTACAGACAGGCCTTTTCTTCTAACTAATTGGACCTCTATAAGGCTATTTATATATGTGCATATATATTCAGATGTAGGATGGTACCGTTATGTCCTGAAACTGAATTACAAAATAAACCAATTGTGGCAGCCATAAGATCCCATAAAAATCAACTTTATTAATTGCAAAAGCTAAAAATATACAAAAGGTGATAGGTACAGATAGGGGCAGATAAACATTGAGGTGTCAACACATATACGCCATAAGGGACAGGGTCCCGTCTACCCACATGACTCAATCAACATGTAAACAGTACCCATAATATACTGCAACCATCATAGGCAATCATATGTAATAAGCATGTTCATATTATCATTATGCAGAAAATATCATGGAGGAATATAATATATACCTGGTACAGTGGGACAAGACAGGACCCCAAACCCACCCCGACGCACGTTTCGGAGACCTCAGCTGCTTCCTCAGGGGCATACAGAGAGTAACCATAACTGCCATTTATATATTGTATCCCGGAAATAGTAGCCCAAAAAGAAGATAAATTTCAGCTGTTCTGCTCGTGCGCCGCAATCTGCGCTCACAGATGTATCAATAGTTACCTAGCAGCACAGGACGCTAGAGGAGCCATGCGACGCCAGTCCCCGCTCGCCGTGTCAGCGCCACCACGGACGCCGATACCCGGAAACACTTGGGGCCCCACGTGACCAGATGATGGACAGCCAGAAGTGAAAGTGCCGCACAGCGAGCAGGACAGGTGGCGCATGCGCACCTACAACAAAGCACAATGTAGCCATATAATGTACTGGCAAACAAAAGGGCATAACAAATACCATAATGGGAGCAAAACAAAAATGGTCCCCATCAATTATCAAAAAACATACATCACATAATGTGCATATAAGCAAAATAAATGAATATATAGTGACAATCAACATAATAATGAATGCAATATATACAATAATAAACAAAAAAAGAAAGAACAATGAAAAAAATAAAAAAATAATAAATAGAACAAACAATTGACGCAGGACATAGATAAGCTTCAGTATATTGATAGAAGTCAACAGGTGGCAGTAAACAGGCATTCTCTCTTCTTAGTAGTCATCACCAAAATGTACATAAAGAATCACAAATCTAAATAAAAATAAAATAGTTGAAACCAATAAAATAATGTGCGAACACACTCCATAGATATCAACAGGCACCAATGGGAATTACAGATAGGGAACAAAAGATAGATTCTCATTAAGACCTTTCGGATGAATTATTTCAAGAGTCCAGATC
Source organism: Oophaga sylvatica (assembly GCA_033576555.1). Classification (NCBI taxonomy): domain Eukaryota; kingdom Metazoa; phylum Chordata; class Amphibia; order Anura; family Dendrobatidae; genus Oophaga; species Oophaga sylvatica. Next base: position 450,803,812 of record JARQOD010000001.1, read on the forward strand.
CATTTCGTTTCAAGTTGTCCCAACCGTTTGGTAAAATTGCCCCCTCGAATATTAATATTTAGCATATCAATGCCGCGCACTCTCAATAGAGTGCTGTCGCACTGATGAAAATCATGAAAGTGCCGTGTCAATGTTTTCAGGGTGGATGTGTCCGCACAAACAGAGGCCGCCTGTATCCCCAACACATGTTCGCGAATGCAAACTTTTAATTGTCTAGAAGTCAGTCCAACGTAAATCAATCCACACGGACATGTGGCGTAATACACCACATACCGGCTGTCCGTCATCTGGTCACGTGGTACCCCACGTGTTTCCGGGTATCGGCGTCCATGGTGGGCGTGGACATGGCGAGCGGGGACTGGTGTCGCATGGCTCCTCTAGCGTCCTGTGCTGCTAGGTAACTATTGATACATCTGTGTGCGCAGATTGTGGCGCACGAGCAGCACAGCTGAAATTGATCTTCTTTTTGGGCTACTATTTCCGGGATACAATATATAATTGGCAGTTATGGTTACTCTCTGTATGCCCCCTGAGGAAGGAGCTGAGGTCTCCGAAACGCGCGTCGGGGTGGGTCTGGGGTCCTGTCTTGTCCCACTGTACCAGGTATATATTATATTCCTCCATGATATTTTCTGTATAATGATAATCTGAACATACTTATTACATATGATTGCCTATGATGGTTGCAGTTTATTATGGGTACTGTTTACATTTTGATTGGGTCCCTTATGGCGTATATGTGCTGACACCTCAATATTTATCTGCCCCTATCTGTACCTATCACCTTTTGTATATTTTTAGCTTTTGCAATTAATAAAGTTGATTTTTATGGGATCTTATGGCTGCCACAATTGGTTTATTTTGCATGGCTTTTGCAGTTTTCCTGCATGGTCCTGCATAGTTATATACTCGTTATATGAATTGATTGATTGTCATTTTTGTATGTACTAGATTTTTTTGGGTATATGCGATGGTTTCTGCTATCTCTTTATCATACCTGAAACTGAATTAGAAGGGTCCTTGCTAGGCTGAGTCCCAAATAGTCAGATTCGCCATCTTGAAGCTCTTAGGGAATGCCAATCTCTCCAACACAGAACTTCCCTAAGTCTTTAGAGATAAGGCTTGTGAGTAGCTGCACAGAAGAGCAGATCTGGATGTGCATATACTGACGTGTCCGTTCTTCCGACTACTGGAAGAACTCGAAGAAGGACAAAAAGGAGTTGGCGATGGTACAGTTAGTTGGGGCCTTGAAAGTGATGATGATATGACTCTTACTAGATGGACTGGAATGATAATCGGGCCTCCACGGACAAATTATGAAAATAGAATATACAGCTTGAAAATAGAATGTGGACCCAAATATCCCGAAGCCCCTCCGACAGTTAGATTTGAAACAAAAATAAACATGAATGGTATAAATAGCTCCAATGGTATGGTAACCAAATCATTCATCCTCTGAATTGATCCTCTCTGCATGTTTGCACTCCATTCATTGTCAGCAAGCAGCTGAATGACACAAGCCCCTTCTGTCTTGCATGTGGAAATATATAGCAATGGTAACCAAATCATTCATCCTCTGAATTGATCCTCTCTGCATGTATGCACTCCATTCATTGTCAGCAAGCAGCTGAATGACACAAGCCCCTTCTGTCTTGCATGTGGAAATATATAGCAATGGTAACCAAATCATTCATCCTCTGAATTGATCCTCTCTGCATGTATGCACTCCATTCATTGTCAGCAAGCAGCTGAATGACACAAGCCCCTTCTGTCTTGCATGTGGAAATATATAGCAATGGTAACCAAATCATTCATCCTCTAAATTGATCCTCTCTGCATGTATGCACTCCATTCATTGTCAGCAAGCAGCTGAATGACACAAGCCCCTTCTGTCTTGCATGTGGAAATATATAGCAATAGTATGCACTCCATACTTCTGATTGCTGCCAACCACTGCTGTACCATCTTGCAACATAGTTTAATGTGCCTGGTAAAACTTTAGTATTATTCATTTTTTGCAGTGTGCTTAATACTTACTGCTGTGTATTCCTGTGACTGGGGCCTCTGTAGATGCTATCAGGTGGAAAGTGCTATAACATATAGATGTTGCCAGGTCTAGTGCCTTTGATCTAACCACCCCCTGGTGTGCTGGCCCCAGCTGGCAAATTATCCCAAAGCAGCTCCCACAATCCCACTTTCCTGGCCCTGTAGTGTGGACTATATATTTAGGAGTAGTCTAAGGGGCGCATGCATTGTGGGGGCGCATACATCCCAGAAGTTAAGCATCACAGAAGAAAAGCATCTTGAAAACGGCAGTTATTCATGGCAGTTAGAAAAGCATCTTGAAAACGGCAGTTATTCATGGCAGTTAATCAGAGCTGGAATCAGGTACCCCACACTTTGCCTTATTTTTCATTATGTACTTTATCTATTTCCTCCTGTGTTCCCTTGCCATCCACATTCACCGCCCCATCCCCCCTCCATCACGACTCATACACATCAGCCCCTCTATCCTTCCCTCTCCCATGTACAGCTCCCATGCACTCCTCACCTTCCTGAAAAACCTCAGCCCATCTTGCCCAAACACATCACAGAAAAAACCTACTTACAATTCCAACAACTACCTGCTCTTTATCTTCCTACTCCTACTGATTTCAGGGGACATCTCCCCCAACCCTGGTCCACCATCCCCCAACCTCAATCCCTACCCTACCTCATACCGAAACCATAATAATCTTATTAATATTACTTGCACTCCCTCATCTCCTTCTTTCAATTGTGCCCTCTGGAATCCACGGTCTGCATGCAACAAGCTATCCTTCCTGCACAACTACTTTCTGAACCACTCTCTTAATCTGTTGGCCCTCACTGAAACCTGGATTCAGGATTCTGACACTGTCTCCCCTGCTGCCATTTCCTATGGTGGTTTACAGTTCTCCCATTCCCCGAGACCCACAAACAGACATGGTGGTGGAGTTGGCATACTCCTGTCCCCACAATGCACTTTCCAGGTCATCCCCCCAATTCCATCACTCTCATTCCCTTCTTTTGAGGTCCACACCATCAGGCTCTTCCATCCCCTCTCCCTCAGAGTAGCGGTCATATATCGGCCCCCAGGCTCACCCACCCAGTTCCTTGACCACTTCTCAGCCTGGCTGCCGCACTTCATGTCCTCAGAACTACCAACCCTTATCCTTGGAGACTTCAACATCCCCATTAACAGCCCTACTTCCACATCTGCATCTCAGCTTCTATCACTAACCACTTCTCTAGGCCTCTCACAGCTTTCAACCTCTGAGACACACAAGGATGGCAACACCCTTGACCTGGTCTTTGTCCGCCTCTGTTCAATCTCCCACCTAAATAACTCACCGCTTCCACTCTCTGACCACAACATTCTCTCCTTCACGCTCACAAATCCTCCACCACCCCAGCGCACTCCTACCTACCACACATTCAGAAATCTACAAGCCATTAACCCTCAGACACTTTCAGACTCCCTACACTCATCGCTGTCCCCAATCTCCTCTTTTTCCTGTCCTGATCTGGCTGTTCATCACTACAATGACATTCTTAAAAGCACCCTTGACCAAGTAGCACCGCTCACCCTCAGAACCTCCAAACACACAGTAAAACAGCCCTGGCTCACATTGCAAACTCGACTTCTTCAGCGATGCTCTAGGAGTGCTGAACGCCTCTGGAGAAAAACCCGCACACCAGAAGACTTCATCCACTTTAAATTCATGTTAAGAACTTACAATGCTGCCCTTCACCTCGCCAAACAGACCTACTTCACCACACTGATCTCCTCACTAGCCAACAACCCCAAGAAACTTTTTGACACTTTTCACTCCCTCCTCAGGCCAAAAGCACAAGCCCCTATCACAGACATTTGTGCTGACGACCTGGCCTCCCACTTTATAGAAAAAATAGATACTATCCGTCAGGAAATCTGCTCTCAACCACCAAGTGCTGTGACTCCCATCCCACCCTGCATTTCCCCTGGCTCACTTTCCACATTTGATCCCATCACAGAAGAAGAAGTCTCCAGACTCCTCTCTTCCTCTCGTCCGACTACATGCACTACCGACCCCATCCCCTCACATCTCCTCCAGTCTCTCTCTCCAGTTGTCACAACTCACCTAACTACAATCTTTAATCTCTCACTCTCCTCTGGCATTTTCACATCCTCCTTCAAACACTCCATCATTACTCCATTACTAAAGAAACCCGCTCTTGACCCTTCCTGCACAAACAACTACAGACCAGTCTCCAATCTCCCCTTCATCTCTAAACTTTTGGAGCGCCTAGTCTACTCCCGCCTCACCTGTTACCTGTCCACTTACTCCCTCCTAGACCCTTCACAGTCCGGCTTCCGCCCCCTACATTCGA
>JARQOD010000001.1:450808303-451065526 GCA_033576555.1 Oophaga sylvatica
TTCTACTGTGGCAGTAAGGAGCACCGGATCCGTACCTGTCCGGAGAGGTCAGGAAACGCCTGTGTCTAGGTTCGCTCGGAGAGGTCAACCTAGACAAGAATAAATCCTCTTCATCTCTGCTGCTGTCAGTCTCAATTCTCCTCGGTGAGAACCGTTATTTCGAACAAGCCCAACTTGATTCTGGAGCAGCCGGGAATCTTGTTTCACAGGCTCTAGTAGAGAAATATCGCATTCCTACCAAACATCTGGTTGAACCAGTATCTGTTGCTGCTGTGGACGGGGTCTCCTACCACGTCCCATCCAACTTATCACTGAAGCCATAACCCTGCAGGTGGGAATGTTGCATTCTGAGAGCATCTCGTTTCATGTCCTGCCTGGACTCTCTCATGCTTTCTTATTAGGTCTACCTTGGCTCCAAAAGCATGCACCCGTGCTCGACTGGCAGACTGGAGAGATCCTTCGCTGGGGACAGGACTGTCATAAAACGTGTTTGGTTCCTGTTCATCCCGTCCGTCCTTCTCCTACACCAACTAATCTACCAGGGCTCCCGATTCCATATTGGTCGTTCGCTGATGTCTTTAATAAAAAGGAGGCAGAGACATTACCCCCTCACAGACCTTATGATTGCCCGATCGACCTGCTACCCGGTACTACGCCTCCCCGTGGGCGTATTTACCCATTGTCGGCTGCTGAGACCAGGTCGATGTCTGAATATATCGAGGAGAATTTGGCCAAGGGATTCATCCGGAAATCTACCTCCCCAGCGGGAGCAGGTTTCTTCTTCGTAAAAAAGAAAGACGGCTCTCTCCGTCCCTGTATTGACTACAGAGGCCTAAACCTGATCACGGTGAAGAATAAGTACCCTCTTCCGCTCATTCCCGAATTGTTTGATCGTCTGAGGGGGGCTAGAATCTTCACCAAACTGGATCTTCGTGGAGCATATAACCTGGTCCGTATCCGTCGGGGAGATGAATGGAAGACGGCATTCAACACCCGGGACGGCCACTATGAGTATTTGGTGATGCCCTTTGGTCTCTGTAATGCTCCTGCAGTCTTTCAGGAGTTGGTCAATGACATCTTCCGGGACCTGCTCTACTCCTGCGTTGTGGTGTACCTAGACGACATCTTGGTCTTCTCTCCGGATCTCCAGTCTCACCGGAGGGATGTTCGTCAGGTTCTGCTCAGGCTTAGGCAGAATCACCTTTTCGCCAAATATGAGAAGTGTCTCTTTGAGCAGACCTCGCTTCCGTTTTTGGGTTACAACATTTCTCAGACAGGCCTAAGAATGGATCCGGAGAAGCTATCTGCCATCGAGAAATGGCCCCGACCGGAGGGATTGAAGGCCATTCAGCGGTTCCTGGGATTCGCCAATTATTACTGCCTCTTCATACCGCACTTCTCTTCCCGGACTGCTCCAATCTCCGCGCTCACCCGCAAGAATGCTAACCCCAAACAGTGGACGCCCGAAGCAGAGGAGGCCTTTCTTTCCTTAAAACAGGCCTTCTCTTCCGCTCCAGTGCTGCATCGCCCGGACGGCAACAAGCAGTTCTTCCTGGAGGTGGACGCTTCCTCTTCTGGAGCCGGAGCGGTACTGACTCAAAAGTCTTCTTCCGGGAGAATGGTATCTTGCGGCTTCTTCTCAAAACTCTTCTCCTCTTCTGAGCGCAATTATTCCATAGGAGACCGAGAGTTATTGGCCATCAAGCTGGAATTGGAGGAGTGGCGTTACCTACTCGAGGGGGCTCTTCATCCGGTAATCATTTACACTGACCACAAGAATCTGGCTTACCTCCAGCATGCCCAGAGACTTAACCCTCGCCAAGCCCGGTGGTCCTTGTTTTTTGCCCGCTTCGACTTTCTTTTACACTTTCGCCCAGCCGACAAGAACATCAAGGCGGATGCCTTGTCCCGGTCTTTCCTGGAGTCGGATCTCGAGGAGGAACCTAAACATATCATCGATCCCGCCAGAGTGATGCAGGTGGCTCCCGTGAGTCTAAATCGTCTTCCTCCTGGTAAGACGTTCGTATCGGTACCTGATCGGGAGAGGATCCTCCACTGGGTCATTCGTCTAAACTAGCTGGCCACGCTGGTCAGAGAAAGACCCTCCAGCTCATTACCCGGCATTACTGGTGGCCTACCCTGCACAAGGATGTAATAGACTTTGTTTCTGCCTGTGCCTCCTGTGCCCACAACAAAGTTCCGAGACACCTGCCTGCCGGCCGTCTTCTCCCGCTTCCTGTACCCGCTGCCCCCTGGCAGCATATAGCCATGGACTTCATAACGGATCTTCCCGTCTCTGCTGGTTGTACGGTCATTTGGGTGGTCGTTGACCGATTTTCCAAGATGGCTCACTTCATTCCCCTGCCAGGGCTTCCGTCTGCACCCGAGTTGGCTAAAGACTTTATCCGCCACATCTTCCGTCTTCATGGTCTGCCTCGTCACATTGTGTCGGATCGTGGGGTGCAGTTCACCTCACGTTTCTGGAGAGCCACTTGTAAGTTGCTAGACGTCACCCTGGATTTCTCCTCCGCTTACCACCCACAGTCCAATGGTCAAGTCGAGCGAATCAATCAGATTCTGACCAGTTATCTCCGGCACTTCGTTAATGCCCACCATTCTGACTGGGTGGATCTCCTGCCTTGGGCCGAATTTTCGTACAACAATCACGAGAGCGAATCTTCCTCCAAATCTCCGTTTCTTGTAGTCTTCGGTCAACATCCTCGGATCCCTGTACCTATTTCCATCTCTGTGGACAATCCAGCTGCGGAATCCCTGGTTAACGAATTCTCCTCCATATGGGAGAGTACCCGGTCCGCACTCATTCTGTCATCCGAGCGCATGAAGAGACATGCTGACAAGAAACGTCTGGATCCCCCTCAATTCCGTCCTGGGGATAAGGTCTGGCTCTCGTCCAAGTACAGGTCCTTCTCAAAAAATTAGCATATAGTGCAAAATTTCATTATTTTCCATAATGTAATGATTACAATTAAACTTTCATATATTTTAGATTCATTACACACCAACTGAAATTTGTCAGGTCTTTTATTGTTTTAATACTGATGATTTTGGCATACAACTCCTGATAACCCAAAAAACCTGTCTCAAAAAATTAGCATATCAAGAAAAGGTTCTCTAAACAACCTATTACCCTAATCTTCTGAATCAACTAATTAACTCTAAACACATGCAAAAGATTCCTGAGGCTTTTAAAAACTCCCTGCCTGGTTCATTACTCAAAACCCCCATCATGGGTAAGACTAGCGACCTTACTGATGTCAAGAAGGCCATCATTGACACCCTCAAGCAAGAGGGTAAGACCCAGAAAGAAATTTCTCAACAAATAGGCTGTTCCCAGAGTGCTGTATCAAGGCACCTCAATGGGAAGTCTGTTGGAAGGAAACAATGTGGCAGAAAACGCTGTACAACGAGAAGAGGTGACCGGACCCTGAGGAAGATTGTGGAGAAGGACCGATTCCAGACCTTGGGGGACCTGAGAAAGCAGTGGACTGAGTCTGGTGTAGAAACATCCAGAGCCACCGTGCACAGGCGTGTGCAGGAAATGGGCTACAGGTGCCGCATTCCCCAGGTAAAGCCACTTTTGAACCATAAACAGCGGCAGAAGCGCCTGACCTGGGCTACAGAGAAGCAGCACTGGACTGTTGCTAAGTGGTCCCAAGTACTTTTTCTGATGAAAGCAAATTTTGCATGTCATTCGGAAATCAAGGTGCCAGAGTCTGGAGGAAGACTGGGGAGAAGGAAATGCCAAAATGCCTGAAGTCCAGTGTCAAGTACCCACAGTCAGTGATGGTGTGGGGTGCCATGTCAGCTGCTGGTGTTGGTCCACTGTGTTTCATCAAGGGCAGGGTCAATGCAGCTAGCTATCAGGAGATTTTGGAGCACTTCATGCTTCCATCGGCTGAAATGCTTTATGGAGATGAAGATTTCATTTTTCAGCACGACCTGGCACCTGCTCACAGTGCCAAAACCACTGGTAAATGGTTTACTGACCATGGTATTACTGTGCTCAATTGGCCTGCCAACTCTCCTGACCTGAACCCCATAGAGAATCTGTGGGATATTGTGAAGAGAAAGTTGAGAGACGCAAGACCCAACACTCTGGATGAGCTTAAGGCCGCTATCGAAGCATCCTGGGCCTCCATAACACCTCAGCAGTGTCACAGGCTGATTGCCTCCATGCCACGCCGCATTGAAGCAGTCATTTCTGCAAAAGGATTCCCGACCAAGTATTGAGTGCATAACTGAACTTTATTATTTGATGGTTTTTTTGTTTGTTTTTAAAAAACACTTTTATTTTATTGGACGGTTGAAATATGTTAATTTTTTGAGACAGGTTTTTTGGGTTATCAGGAGTTGTATGCCAAAATCATCAGTATTAAAACAATAAAAGACCTGACAAATTTCAGTTGGTGTGTAATGATTCTAAAATATATGAAAGTTTAATTGTAATCATTACATTATGGAAAATAATGAAATTTTGCACTATATGCTAATTTTTTGAGAAGGACCTGTATGTTCGGCTCAAGATTCCTTCCTACAAGTTAGGTCCTCGGTTCATCGGTCCTCTGGAGATCATCAGTCAGATCAACCCAGTGTCCTATAAATTGAAACTCCCGGCCAATTTGCGGATTCCTAACTCCTTCCATGTATCTCTCCTCAAACCGGTGGTACTTAACTCTTTTGTCAAGTCTACAGGTACACCTCCTGCTCCACTGTCTACTGAGAACGAATTTGAGGTAGAGAACATTTTGGCCACCAAAAGGGTAGGAAGAAAGACCTATTTTGTGGTGGATTGGAAGGGGTTTGGTCCTGAGGAGAGAACGTGGGAGCCTCGGGAGAACATCCATGCCCCTCTCATCCTAGCTAAATTTCTTTCTGGCCTAAAAAAGGGGGGCCTAAAGGGGGGTACTGTAGCGCCGGCGTCCCTGCCCTCTGCCAGGCAGGGACGCTGTTCCCCTGCGCCAGCGTCCTCTGCCAGGCAGGGACGTCGCCCCCCTTACCCACGCTCGGCGTCCTCCTTCCGCCCTGCTGGGGTCGCGCGCTCCTTCCCTGCAGCTGGACTTAGGGCGCACGCCCGCGCGCTCCCCCGCTCTTAAAGGGGCTGCGCGCATCTTTCAAAAAAGGTCCCCGGCCAATGCCGGAGGACTCCACCCTATATAAAGTACTCCCTCCTTAATGGAGGTGCCCGAGCAATGTTGTTGCACTGTTTACTCTGCTTCAGCCCTCAGGTTCCGTTACCAGTTACCTGCCTGTCTTCTGCCAGTTTGCTGTCTGCTACCTGTCCGCAAGCCTACCTGGAGGTTCGGCCGTCACCGGTGGTGACCATCGGCTATTCCAGAGAATCTCGCCTGCTCACTTGGGGGCGCTCATCTGCCATCTGCCTGCAGACCTACCCGGAGGTTCGGACGTCACATGCGGTGACCATCGTCTATTCCAGAGACTCTCGCCTGCTCACTTGGGGGCGTTCATCTGCCATCTGCCTGCAGACCTACCCGGAGGTTCGGACGTCACATGCGGTGACTAGTGTTGAGCATTCCGATACTGCAAATATCGGGTATCGGCCGATATTAGCTGTATCGGAATTCCGATTCCGAGTTCCGATATTTTCGTCTTATCGGATACCGGAATCGGGATGTCACTGTCACTGTCAGTGTCCGTCGGTCGGGTCTGTCAGGAGTCAGCGGCACTTACCCGGCAGAAGATCTCCGGCGGTCACGTCCTGCACTGCTTCATGGCCGCAATCTTCTTTCCCCGGCGGTCACATGCAGTTTCTCGCGATAACTGCAGTGACTGCTGGGTAATCGCGGCCGTAAAGCAGTCAGTCCGATGACGTCACCGCCGGAGAAGCAGGTAATCAGCTGTGCTGCGTCGGGATGACAGGCTCTGCCTGTCATTGCGATGTAGCAGAGTTGGATCGTCGTGGGACAATCGTTACTATGGACTGCGTCGGACAGGTGGTATACTGTTGGTTTGTTTTTTTTCTTTTTTTACAGGAGATCGATGGCGTCGCAGGAATGAGAGTACAATAAAATTAATGAAAACTGTGTTGTCTCTTTTATTTCATTAAAATACTTTTTTCTTGCTTTGTCTTTTTTTTAAACATTTAAAAACTTTGGGATTAATAATGGATCGGTGTCTTATTGACGCCTCTCCATTATTAACCGGGCTTATTGTCACCGTGCAATCAACGGTGACAATAACCCCTTATTACCCCGCTTGCCACCGCTACAGGGCAAGTGGGAAGAGCCGGGTAAAGTGCCACAATTGGCACATCTTTTGATGCGCCAAATGTGGGGCTGCTGTAGCCTGGTATTATCAGGCTGTTGAGGGCCAAAATCCATGGGCCTTGACAGTCTTTTAATACCAGGCCGCAGCAGTCTGCATTTTACTTGGCTGGTTAACAAAAATAGGGGGGATCCCCACGCCATTTTTTTTTCGAGGGGATCCCCTATTTTTGTTAACCAGCCAAGCTAAGCAGACTGCTGTGGCCTGGTATTATCAGGCTTGCAAGGTCCATGGATATTGGATCCTTACCAGCCTGAAAAACCAGGCCTCAGCGGTCTGCTTCATCTGGCTGGTTAACAAAAATAGGGGGGACCCCACGCCAATTTTTTTCGAGGGGATCCCCTATTTTTGTTAATCAGCCAAGATATGCAGACTGCTGTGGCCTGGTATTATCAGGCTGGCAAGGTCCATGGATCTTGGCTCCTTAACAGCCTGAAAATCCAGGCCTCAGCGGTCTGCTTCATCTGGCTGGTTAACAAAAATAGGGGGGACCCCACGCCAATTTTTTTCGAGGGGATCCCCTATTTTTGTTAATCAGCCAAGATATGCAGACTGCTGTGGCCTGGTATTATCAGGCTGGCAAGGTCCATGGATCTTGGCTCCTTAACAGCCTGAAATCCAGGCCTCAGCGGTCTGCTTCATCTGGCTGGTTAACAAAATAGGGGGACCCCACGCCATTTTTTTTCGAAGGGAACCCCTATTTTTGTTAATCAGTTCCCTCTGACGTCACTGATTGTGTCCCTGGCTGACCTGAAGTGAAAGTGGAAAGCAATCAATTAAGCTTTCCACTTAAGGGCCCGTCTCACATAGCGATATCGCTACCGAGATCGCTGCTGAGTCACTAGTTTTGTGACGCAGCAGCGAGCTCACCAGCGATATCGCTGTGTGTGACATTCAGCGACGATCAGCCCCCCTGCCGGGTATCGCTGATCGTCGCTGAAATGTCAGGACCTTTGATCGCTGGTTTCCCGCTGACAGGCACACATCGCTGCGTGTGACAGGCGGGAGACCAGCGATCCGCTGGTAACCAAGGTACACAGCGGGTTTCCAGGCGCGGGGCTGTGCCTAGAAACCCGCTGTGTACCTTGGATACCAGCGCCCTGATGCAGGGAGCTGGTATCCAAGGTACACAGCGGGTTTCCAAGCGCTGCGCGGTGCCTGGAAACCCGCTGTGTACCTTGGTTACCAGCGGATCGCTGGTCTCTCGCCTGTCACACGCAGCGATGCGTGCCTGTCAGAGGGAAACCAGCGATCAAAAAAAGGTCCTGACATTTCTGCGACGATCAGCGATACCCGGCAGGGGGCTGATCGTCGCTGAATGTCACACACAGCGATATCGCTGGTGAGCTCGCTGCTGCGTCACAAAACTAGTGACTCAGCAGCGATCTCGGTAGCGATATCGCTATGTGAGACGGGCCCTTAAGCGATGTTACCCGCAGTGTCGCTGTCCCAGATCGCTGCCTGAGCTGCCTGTTTGGCAGCTCAGCAGCGATCATGTAGCGATACACCAGCGATCCTGACAAGTGCATATCGTTGTCGGGATCGCTGGTGTATCGTTATGTGACACCCAGCCTTTACTCTCCTGTCAGGCAGGAGAGGAACTCATTCATTTGGGGTTTACTGTGAGGCTGCAGCATTAGCTGCGGTCCCTGTAGTAAACATTAACCCTTTCTGAAGGATTACACCGTGGGACCTGACTGTGCATGGATAGGTAAGAATAATTTTGCTTTTTTATTTTATTTTTATTACAGGAAATGGTTTTTGCAGTAAAATAAAAGATGGTCAAAAACATGTGTCTTTATTTCATTAAAATGATTTTAATTAAAGTGTGTGTGTTTTATTTTATTTCATGCAATAGGATTAATAATTGATAGTTGTCTAATTGACAGCTCTCAATTATTAACCTGGCTTAAGGTCACCTTTCAATAGCAAGGTGGCTTTAACCCCATATTAACCCATTCGCCACCGCTACAGGGCAATGGGAATAGACGGGCAAAGTGCCAGAAAGGGCGAATCTAATTATAGATTTGTCTTTCCTGGGGTGTCTGGGGGCAGATGTTAGTAGCCGGGGGGGGGGCAAAAATAATGGTCCCTCTCTGGGCTATTATTATCTGCCCCCACTCACTGGCTTTGTCTGGTTGCGAAAATAGGGCGGGAGCCCACGCATTTTTTTTCAGCAATTTTACACCTCATATATATATATACATGTCATTGAATTTGTGACACATATATATATATATTTATATTTGTAGTTCATACACTTCTACATAGTATAATAGCCGCTAATTCAATTGCCGGCTTTTGTGAAAATGCAGAACCCGACATGAAATGACACTTGGTGTACATAGGGTTAACCATGTCTTTTCATGTCCTTTGCTATCTAATTTGCACAAACAATTAAATCAGACTATGTGTGCAAAATTTCACACCTGTAGGGGTTAATTAAAGGTGTAAATTCGTAGCAAAAAAGTCAGTTTTTTTTACAACGAATTTACACCTTTAATTAACCTCTACAGGTGTGAAATTTTGCACACATAGTCTGATTTAATTGTTTGTGCAAATCAGATAGCAAACGACATGAAAAGACATGGTTAACCCTATGTACACCAAGTGTCATTTCATGTCGGGTGCTTCTGTCTTTTCACTGAAGCCGGCTTTACCCGGCAATTGAATCAAAGGATATTTTACTATGTAGAAGTGTATTAACTATACATATATGTATATATATATGTCACAATGACATGTATATATATATATATGTATTCTATGTGTGTATATTTAGTGTTTACAAGGAAAGAATGGGGTTTTTTAGTTGCGATATTTTGTTCCCATAGACTTACATGGGACTTCCGGTATCGGTATCGGGTATCGCCGATATTTTAGTGATATCGGCGATACCATTCCGATTCCGATACTTTAGGATATCGGAAAGTATCGCTCAACTCTAGCGGTGACTATCGTCTATTCCAGAGACTCTCGCCTGCTCACTTGGGGGCGTTCATCTGTCATCTGCCTGCTAGCCTACCGGGAGGCTCCACCATCTCAGGTCGTATATACCTATCCTTCCAGAGACTGCCCCGGTCACTTGCCGTGACTACCTGCCTGTCTTCCAGAGACTGCCCCGGTCACTTGCCGTGACTACCTGTCTGTCCTTCCAGAGACTGCCCCGGTCACTTGCCGTGACTACCTGTCTGTCCTTCCAGAGACTGCCCCGGTCACTTGCCGTGACTACCTGCCTGTCCTTCCAGAGACTGCTCCGGTCACTTGCCGTGACTACCTGCCTGTCCCTCCAGAGACTGCCCCGGCACTTGCCGTGACTACCTGCCCGTCTATCCAGAGACTGTCCCTGTCACTTGCCGTGACTTCCTGTCCATCTCCCCGGGCGCCACCCGCTCCTTTACAAGGAAAGCCTCCTTGTATAATAAAGCTCAGAGGTTCCGCCTCCCAGACCCGTTACACAGGCAGAGACAGGATGGTAGCACTATCTGTGCCTTTATCATTTACAAACACAGGATCACAGATGAGAAGAAAGTAATATTTGTGCAAGCTTTATTTGTATGGAGAGACTGGAAGGAATTATTTTCTGTATCAGCATATTTTATAGGGAGAAACAGAAAGGCAGTGCTACTGTATCTACAGAACTTACAGGCAGAGACAGGATGGTAGCATTATCTGTGCCTTTATCATTTACAAACATAGATAAAGAGGTAGTACTATCTGTGCCAACATTATTTAAGCCCCCGTCACACACAGCGATCTTGCTAGCGAGATCGCTGCTGAGTCACTAGTTTTGTGACGCAACAGCGATCTCCCCAGCGATATGTGTGTGACATTCAGTGACGATCCGCCCCCCTGCTGGGTATCGCTTATCTTCGCTGAATGTCCTGGACTTTTTTTTTGATCGCTGGTCTCCTGCTGGCCAGCACGCATCGCTGCGTGTGGCAGGCAGGAGACCTGTGATCAGCTGGTAACCAAGGTACACATCGGGTTTCCAGGTGCGAGGTTGTGCCTGGAAACCCGATGTGTACGCTGGATACCAGCGCGCTGGTGCAGGGAAGCTGGTAACCAAGGTACACATCGGGTTTCCATGTGTCACGCAGCGCCTGGAAACCCGATGTGTACCTTGGTTACCAGCTCCCTGCATCAGCGGGCTGGTATTCAATGTACACTGTGGGTAACTAGGCGATGTTACCCACAGTGTCGCTGTCCTGATCGCTGCCTGTTTTGCAGCTCAGCAGCGATCATGTAGCGACACACCAGCGATCCTGATCGTTGTCGGGATCGCTGGTGTGTCGCTATGTGAGACGGGGGCCTTAGAAAGAGAGACTTGTAGGGAGTACTTTTCACACCTACATTATTTATAGAGAGAGACAGGAAGGCAGTGCGACTGTATCTATTGAGTTTACAGGGGAAGGCATGAAGGCAGCGCTAACTGTGCCTATATCATTTACAAATGTAGATGAGGAGGTACTACTATCTGTGCCAATATTAGTTAGAAAAAGACTGGTGGAAGTATTTTCTGTACCTACATTATTTAAAGGGAGAGATAGAAAGACAGTGCTTTCGACATAACTTACTGAGGGAGACAAGGTGGCAGTATTATCTGTGTATATCTAATTTATTGGGAAAGAAGAAGTTAGT
Source organism: Oophaga sylvatica (assembly GCA_033576555.1). Taxonomy (NCBI): domain Eukaryota; kingdom Metazoa; phylum Chordata; class Amphibia; order Anura; family Dendrobatidae; genus Oophaga; species Oophaga sylvatica. Next base: position 450,819,248 of record JARQOD010000001.1, read on the forward strand.
ACTATCTGCGTAACTTACAGAGGTAAACAGGGAGGCAGTACTGATTTTGCCTATACTATTTGTGGGAAAAGACAAGAGGCAATATTAATTGTGCCTAAATGCTTAATAGAAAAATATAGACATGGATGCAGTATTATCTCTATTAACATACAGTACTTTACAAGAAGAGACAGGATAGCAATAATATCTGTGCCTATATCATATGCAAGGAAAGACCAGAAGAAAGTACTATCTACATAACTTACTAGGTGCAAATTATTGCTATTTATAGAAAATGACAGGGAGGGAGTACTGTTTATGTTTAAATCATTTACAGTAAGAGACAGGCAGTATTATATGTACGTAATTTTCAGGGGGAGAAAGGGGGGCAGTAATATCTGTGCCTTTATCATTTAATTGGAGATTCAAGGAGTAGAGTGCAATCTATAGAACTAGCTGCAGTTTATTTTTATCATTTACATGAAATGTCTATGAGGCAGCCATGTCTGTGCATATATCATTTACATGAAGAGTTAAGGAGAGTGGAGATGGTACTACATGGGCCCACACTCCATATAGTAAAAAAAAAACATAAATTACCAAAGGAGAGGGATCATATGTGGCTAAAGAGAGTCAAGGAGGCAGTACAATCTGTGCCTAAATCAGTTAAATGAAAGTGAGTTTTTTAAGTATTTATTCCCAACATATCTGCCAAAAAATATTAAGTTGCATGTGGAGTATAAATAATAATAAAGAGACAACAAATAATAAATAAGTAATAATAATAAATAATAAAGAGACAAAACATGTTAATCTGCTCCATCTAGAAATGTCTTTTTGTATGTGTACAATACATAAAGATAGGGTATAAAGAGTTAAAATAAGTATTAAGGAAATTAATCTTCGAAGAGATGCATCTGCTTATAAGGTAGTGTCATGCATAACATGTGATTTACACACTGGTGTATCAGACCCCTATATGTCAGCATGTTCACCGTGTTATTATTTTTGGAAATAATGACTATGAAATTATGAGACGCATGTAGAGAGCAAATAACAGACATGACAAATTGATGCTTTGAGTATGACTGCCATGTAATAATGTTCTACAAGAAACTGAATTTAAAGTGAAAAGAAAGGTATAATGGGTTGCTAAAACAGTTATAAATGGTGGAAAATCACTGGTGTGAATCAGCCTTTACCTAGAACCTATTATTTATCCAAGAACATGCGGTAGATTTTCTCATATTCATTACAATGCACAACATCTCCATGTCTTATAGTCATAAAGTCTTGAAGAATATTTTACAATGATGTCGGTATAACATCAGCAAAGTAATATTAGTTTGTCTGAAATTCACGGGATTGTCACTAGAGAAAGGGTATAACCTCTATTTTCTCTTATTATAGGAACTCAGAACCCTGAGACTACAATAAGTGTTATTTGTGACACCTCGACTTGGTGAGTCCTAGCATAAAAGCTTGGGCAGATGGTCCTTTGTAGCCAGGCTGGACAGTTCCTATTTATATAGGGAGGAGTATGGTTGGAAGAAACAATTTTTATATAACGTAAGCCGGTCACTCTCCTTCACCCATCTGCTTTCCCTTTCTCTGCTTCTTCTCACTGCTGGCGACATATCCCCCAATCCTGGCCCCCCCTGCCTCATACATCCTCACCCCTATACTTCTCACAGTAAGAGAAACTACCGCAATCCCTCACACTTAAAACCTGTGCCACTAAACCCTACCCCCCAGCTTTCTCTCTCTGGAGCACTCTGGAACGCCCGCTCCATCTGCAACAAGCTCCACGTGATCCACCATCTCTTTACCTCCCGCAACCTCTCCTTCCTGGCCCTCACTGAGACCTGGCTGATGCCCCCTGACACGGCCTCCCCTGCTGCACTGAGTTACGGCGGCCTCCACTTCACCCACACTCCTCGCTCTGGCAACAGACATGGTGGAGGCGTGGGTTTCCTTCTTTCTAATAACTGCTCCTTCAACCCTATCCAAACCCCATTCTCCCTCATCCTCCCTTCCTTTGAGGTCCACTCGGTCCGTATCTACTCTCCCTCTAATCTCCAAATGGCCGTCATATACCGACCACCGGGCTCAGCCACTGCCTTCATTGACCAATTCTCCAGCTGGCTTCTTCACTTTCTCTCTGCTGACATCCCCACCATTATCATGGGTGACTTTAACATCCCTATTGACACCCGCCATCCAGCAGCCTCCAAGCTCCTGTCACTTACTTCATCCTTTGGACTTACTCAGTGGTCCTCCACAGCCACCCACACAGACGGACATACATTAGACCTCATCTTCACCCGCCTCTGTTGCCTATCTAATCTCACAATCTCTCCCCTTCCCCTATCAGACCACCACCTACTCACCTTCTCATCCCTGTCCTCTTCACCTGCCCCCTATGTCCAGCCACTGGCACATCCTCGCAGAAACCTCGCACACCTAGACATTCACAGACTCTCAGACTCTCTCCTACCTCTGTCCTCCATATCTTCACTCCACGACACAGACAGCGCCACCACTTTCTATAACACCACCCTCACATCTGCCATAGACTCAGTCGCCCCTCTCACGCACGGCAAAGTGCAACGAATCAATAGGCAACCCTGGCACAACAATCTCACCAAAAAACTTCGACAATCATCCAGGGTCGCGGAGCGGCATTGGAAAGAAACACGCCTGCCAGACGACTTCACTGCTTTCAAACAAGCTACACTTGCCTTCAAAATAGCCCTCACCTCTGCTAAACAGACCTATTTTGCAAACCTTGTATCTTCATTATCCTACAACCCAAAACAACTGTTCAGCACATTCAACTCTCTCCTCCACCCACCACTGCCACCTCCAACTCCCCTCATCTCTGCTGAGGACTTTGCCACCTACTTCAAAAATAAGATCGACCAAACAAGGCAAACCTTTACTGTTCCACCACCCCAACCACTCCATATATCAGACCTCTGCCCCTCCCTACTAACCTCCCTCTCCAACATCACTGAAGGAGAGCTTACTCACCTCCTTTTCAAATCTCACCTCACCACCTGTGCACTTGACCCCATCCCTTCCCACCTGCTCCCCAACCTCACTAACAGGCTCATCCCAGCCCTAATGTCATGTTTGCATCGCCACGAAGATCGTCGCGGTTGCACATTCTGACTTCTCACAGCTGAGTTGCTGTTCCTTTGTGTTTGGCAGTTAGGGAGTTAATTCTGTCTGTGCTCAGTTCTGGGACTGGGTGCAGTTTCTCCCGGCTGCAATTAATTATTTGTTGATTAGTTTCCTTTAAATCTCTGGTGGTCTGTTTTGGGAGTTGCCAGTGAAATTCTTCATGCAGACCACAGATAGGATTGTATCTGTATAGACTTAAGTTAAAGAGCTCCTTAGTTGTTTTAAGCTCACCTTGCTTAGAGTTTAATATCCCAGATCATTTATGTTCCTTCTGTGTTTGAGTGTGTATGCAAGTCTGTGTTTTCTCCAGTCTGTCTTATATGTCTAAATCTGTGTATTTAGCAGAGATCAGCCCATATCCCTTTGGTGGTAATCAGAATCCTTCTTAGGACTGATTACAGGGTTCAGGGACTGATAGGAGACAGGGTTAGGCTGGAGACTTGGACCTCTGAACCATTATCAGTACCTCCAAGGTGAGGGATTACTTAGGACCCCAGTTTAGGGTCAGGTTAGACCCCCGGTCCTCTTCTTTCCTGTGACAGTGTATCAAGTCCTCAAGATTAACCCTGAGTTCAACGGATATCGTGTCAGGTAAATCTATTCTATATTTACATGCTGATGTTGCTAATCTATATGTTGTATAGAGTGTTGTTCTTTTAAGAATAGTTTACTGACATCGTACACATATCATAAGACCGCGTGACACCTAACCCATCTGTTCAACCTATCGCTATCTTCTGGTACCTTTACCTCTGCCTTCAAACATGCCACCATCACACCCATCCTCAAAAAAACAAACCTTGACCCAACTGCTATGCCCAGCTATCGCCCAATATCATTGCTCCCGTTTGCTTCCAAACTCCTTGAGCAGCATGTCCACGCTCAACTTTCCTCCCACCTCTCATCTAACGCTCTCCTTGACAACCTCCAATCTGGCTTCCGCCCCCACCACTCCACTGAAACTGCCCTGACCAAAATTACTAATGACTTACTCACAGCTAAAGCTAACAGACAGTTCTCCATCCTCCTCCTCCTTGACCTGTCCTCTGCCTTTGACACAGTCGACCACTGCCTATTGCTACAGATTCTTTCTTCCCTTGGCATCAAAGACCTTGCCCTGTCCTGGATTGCCTCTTACCTTTCCGACCGCACATTTAGCGTCTCCCACTCCCACACTACCTCCTCATCCCGCCCTCTCTCTGTTGGAGTCCCTCAAGGCGCTGTCCTGGGGCCCCTACTTTTTTCCATCTATACCCTTGGCCTAGGACAACTCATAAAGTCCCATGGCTTCCAGTACCACCTGTATGCGGACGACACTCAGATCTACCTCTCTGGCCCATATGTCACCTCTTTGCTGTCCAGAATCCCGGAGTGTCTATCAGCCATATACTCCTTCTTCACCTCTCGCTTCCTAAAACTCAATGTTGACAAAACCGAACTCATCATCTTTCCTCCATCTCATGTATCTTCCCTACCCGATCTATCTATTATGGTAAATGGCATCACGATCTCTCCCGCACCTGAAATCCGCTGCCTCGGAGTAACTCTCGACTCTGCCCTGTCCTTCAAACCACACATCCAAAAACTTTCCACCTCCTGTCGCCTCCAACTTAAAAACATTTCCAGAATCCGTCCCTTCCTCAGCCCTCAATCTACTAAAACTCTTGTGCATGCCCTCATCATCTCCCGCCTCGATTACTGCAACACCCTCCTCTGTGGCCTCCCCGTCAACTCTCTTGCACCACTCCAGTCTGTCCTCAACTCTGCTGCCCGACTAATCCTACTCTCCCCTCGCTACTCCCCTGCTTCTCCCCTCTGCAAATCCCTCCACTGGCTCCCAATTCCCCAACGAATCCAGTTCAAACTACTAACACTGACTTACAAAGCTGTCCACAACCTGTCCCCTCCCTATATCTCTGAACTAATCTCCCAATATCTTCCTTCACGTAATCTTCGATCCTCCCAAGACCTCCTACTATCCTCCACACTTATTCGTTCCTCACACAACCGCCTCCAAGATTTCTCCCGAATATCCCCCATCCTCTTGAATTCCACGCCTCAACATGTACGATTATCCACCACCCTTGGATCCTTCAAACGGAACCTGAAAACCCATCTCTTCAGGAAAGCCTACAGCCTGCAATAACCATTCCGCCTTGCCGCCACAACCCAAGCTTCCGCCTCGCTGCCACCTCGCCGCCACCACCCAAGCTGCCGCCTCGCTGCCACCACCAGAGCTGCCGCCTCGCCGCCACCACTACCAGAGCTGCCGCCACGACCAGAGCTGCCGCCTCGCCACCACCAGAGCTGCCGCACCCCCGACCTTCTGTTTCTTCCCCATTATCCCATAGAATGTAAGTCCGCAAGGACAGGGTCCTCTCCCCTCTGTACCAGTCTGTCATTGTAAATTTGTTTGCTGTAAACGATATCTAGAACTTTGTATGTAACCCCTTCTCATGTACATCACAATGGAATTAATGGCGCTATATAAATAAATAATAATAATAAATAATAATATTTAAAATGAAAGGTGCTCACTACTAAATTAGCTCATGGTCCAGTTACAGACGTTTGATTTTAATATTACAATCTTGGCTGTCTTGAGCCCAGGACCAGGCATATAAAAGATAGTATATACAGTGTAACGGTGTTCGCATGTGTGGGTCAGCTTGAGAGGAATGTGATCCTTAAACGCTTTCTCCTTCCCTCAAGGAAACAGAAGAATAACTTTAGATGGAAACATTTAGGCATTTCTGTTATTTCTCCCTTTTCATTTTATAACCGTTTTGCATATTTGTACGTTGATTTATTTTTCTTTTTTTATACCTTTTTCTTGTACACACTGTATTTTTTTATATTAAAGCATAAAACTTTAATGAGTCTGGTCCTTGCATCCTCTAAAGAATCTCTAGCCTTTTGGAGAGTGTGTGACCTTTTGACTGGACAATAGTATAAATTTCATAGACTCCACACCCTGTCTATTGATGAGTGGTGGCAGTGTGTTGTGTATCCTTGGTATGTGGACTTCTTTGGGGTTTTATTTCTGCTCACTTTGCAGCCTATAACTGAGGTTGAGTGCACGATTAATTAAAGGAGATAAATTAACCTGTGCAAAGCCTCCCCATGTCACATGCTGAAAAGTGTATACATGACACCTATCCTAAGAAAGATCCATTTAAGGTCTTCTTAACCATAAATTTTGTTAAGTAAAATTAATCAGGTAAGGCTGTAGGTCATTATGATGTTCACCACAAGGTTGATTTTTTTTCCTTAAAAAAAAATTGGCCATCTACTTGTAATTTTGGCATAACACTGTGAATTTTTATGACATAATTGATATATTCTGGTGAAATGCCAAAAAAGTCTAATGAGAGGGATGCCACCACAAAAACCTGCATTGATTCCAAAAGTAGAAAATCTAGTCCAATGGAAGATAGGTAATAATGATAAACCAAACATGCTCAATGGTCATTCCTTTTGTTTGGCATCACTGCCATGAGTCTGCCTCAAGAAGAGAAAGAATATGCCATGAACGCAGAGGTGTATTTAGGAAGGGGGTCAGGTGGGGCATCTGCCCTGAAGGTAGCCGGCAGTGGGGGCGCAGTCATGCCGCCTAATGAGGCGATCGAGGAGTCTCTCTCTGCAGCTGCATTTTGCTGACTCCAGACTGAGAGTTGGACGTTCTCTGAGCTGGCTGTCAAGCTGATAGCCGGGTCACAGAGGGTGCAGTGCTCGGCTCCCAGTGAACAATTGTGTTCATGTCTTTTAAACTTGAGTACAATTGAAGCTCTGGCCGCCAGTTCAGGGCGATGTCAGAAGTGTGATCAGGTCATGTGATCATGCTGCTGTCATCACTCGCCGGCGCACAGAGTCATGTGAAGAACATTGATGGTAAGTGCTACCGTGGAGTTGAAGACACCAAAGATTCAGTGTAATGGGGGAGATTTAGTGTGGGGGAGATTTACTTTGTAGGGGAAGTCTTACTGTTTGTGGGAGGGAGATTTAGCATGTGGGGAGGGGTGAGAAAGATTTAGAATAACGAGGGGAAGATTTGAAGCCACAATTTGGGGAGCAAGGCAGGGACAGGTGCAGAAACAGTATGGAGAGAGGGAGAAATTTGCAGACACAGTATAAGGATCAAGGTAGGAGATGGGGGCATGTATGAGGAAACAGTATGGGGGATGGATGCTGACACAGTATGGTGAAGGGGGATGGGTGCAGAGTGCAGGCACAGAATGGGGTGGATGGGTGCGAATGCAGTAAGGGGAGCAAAGGGGGAAAGTATGCAGACACAGTACAATGTTGTGAACGTATTGGACACGACTTCAGAGCTGAAGCTCCCTCTGGTGGTTGCTGAGGGTATTGAACCTATGTTGAACACCAAGAGTCCTACACCTGCAGTTGACGAGTGGTTGTCAGGTGATACTGACTGGCCTGATATAAGTGTGCTGACCTTCCATGATCCTCGCCGGTGATCAATTGTTCTTCCTGGTCTAGGTTGGAATTCAGCTTGCTTTTCTGCTGTCTCCTGCTTGCATTCAGATGAGTCTCTTTCAGTTTTTTTTGCTGTGGTTTGAATTCCTTGCTTTTTGCTGCATTGATTTTTGTATTCAGCCAGGTCCCCTTTGGGGGGCTTTGGCTGGTCTCCGTTCGTTTTTTGTATTTGTTCATTTGCTCAGTTTTTGTGATATTTTACTGCTGGGTTGCTACATGTCCACACTAGAGATCTGATATAGGTAGTCGAGACCGTGTGGTCTCAGTACTTTTGGATTCAGAAGTGTTGGAGTTTTTCCTAGGGTTGCAGACAGTATTCTCTCCTTTGCTGTCCTATCTAGAAGGGAGGGGAAATGTGCGAGGAGACTATTGAGGGTAATAGTGTGAAGAAACAATATGGAGTAAAAAATGTGAGTAGGCACAGAATAAAGACTGAGTAGTGTAGGGGGTAGCATGGGGGGACAGTGTAACGGCACTGCCAAGAGGGGATGGTACGCTAAGGAGGGGAAGTGTCATGAGGGGGCACAATATATAAACTCGGCCCTATAGAAAGGACACAATGTGAGAGGACAGTGTGAAAATGGGCCCAGCATGGAAAGGAGAGGGAACTGTGGAATGCATGTACCATAAGAGGGACAGTGTGTTGGTTATATTTTGTGCAGGGAATATAGCGAGGGGAAATTATTTATTAATGGGCTCAGTGTTGTGAATGTGTTGGAGATGAGTTCTGAGCAGAAGCTCCCTCTGGTGGTTGCTGACAGTGCTGAACCATTTAGTGAAGATTGGCAATCAGGAGTTACAGACTGGTCCTATATAAGGGAGGTTCCCTCCCATCAGGGTTGCCGGTGATCAATTGTTCTTGTCTAACTGCTGTTGTTCCTGGTTCACTTGGAAGCCTGCTGAATCTTGCCTCTTCTCCTGCTCTCAGATAAGCCATTTTCTGTTTTTATTTCTGTGCTTGCTTTTTGCATTGTTTCCTGCACTCTTGTGGAGGTCAGCCAGGTCCCCTCCGGGGGGCTTGTGCTCCTCTCAGTTTATCTGAGCCTCTGTTATTTGTTAATTTGCCTTTTCCAGTTTTTTCAGTGGCTGCGGCTTAGTTTTGTTACACCAGAGAACTAATTTAGGTGGTAGAGGTCGTGTGATCTCAGGTGTTTTTGTAATTAGTAGAGTTGGTACTTTTTAGGGTTTTTTGGGATTGCAGTAAGTGTCCTTCCTATCCTTTTATGTCAAGGAAGATTGGGCCCCAGCGTTTGCTCATACTATTTTCTGTCTGTGTTTGTATTTCCTCTTGTCTAACCGCCATTACATGTTTGGGGGCTTCCTATGTTCTTTGGGGATCTGCTCCGGGGCAGATAGTTTTCCTCTTTCTATCTTTAGGTGTAGTTAGCTTCTCAGGCTGTGACGAGGCGTCTAGGACCAACGTAGGTACGCTCCACGGCTGCCTTTAGTTGTGGTGGTTAGTCAGGGTACTGCAATCCAGTAGATTCCAACCTCTCTGGTGTATTGCCGTTTTTGCCTGCTCTCCTCAGCTACCAAAACATAACAGCTCAGCATAGGGCTGACATTTTTATTCATGAGCATTATAATGCCTCTACTATTTTAAAGAGTATCATGTAGGGATGTGCTGCACAAGACCAGAGAAGGTGGAAGTCTGCAGAGTTGATCTGTGGATGGAAAAAGTCATCATGGAGTCTGGATAAGAAGAAGAAATAAAGAGAACGACTCCAATCAGAGAAAACGTGATCTATTTTCGACTTACGGTCACGTGACAACTAGGTTCTCTTCCTGCTTCTCTCAGTTTTTCACTGGACATTGAGAAAATTAGGGAGAACAGCTCATCGGCATGTGACAAGGTGTTCAAATCATATATATGGCTTGGCGTGGGGGAGGTTGCACAAAACTGTATTCTTCTCCCGGGTGCCATAAAACCTAGATACACCTCTACATGAGCATATATTAGTGGATGTAAGGGAAATGTACTTGCATGGAGTTGAGACTGTCATAAGAAAAACTGCTCCTACACCAAAAGGACAAATTGGATTTACCAGTATTGAAAAACTCAGAACAAAGGCTATGAGTACACAAGTGACAATCCCGACACCCCACTCTGCTTACTCTGAGCTTCAAAGAGTTAGCAAATGGTCACTAAAACCAAGCTGAATATTTCCTATGCAATGTATGGATGTATTTGAAAGGCAAGGCACTGTCCCCTAAATTAGCCCACCGTTCAGTCAGAAACAGCAATTTTTACATAGTCCAATCCAGGCCATCCTAGAAACCTGAGCCAGTGTCAAACATATAAAAGCTGGGTTGCATAAAAGCAAGTATTTCACATGTGGAGGCCTGCCTATGCTAGTTGTGATCCATAATTCATTTCTCCTTCCCTCAAGGAAACAGAAACGGAAGATAACTGTAGATGGGCACGTTTTGGTATTTCTGTTATTTCTCACTTTCTATTTTATAACTGTTTTGCATATTTGTGTGTTGTTTTATTTTAACCTTTTTCTTTCAAGCATTGTATTTTTAAATTAAAGCTTAATCTTTAGTAAATTTGATCCCTGTATGCTCTAAAAAATCCATACCCTTTCACAGACAGTGTGACAATTTTTTTGTTTTCAGCCTATGCCCTGGCTGGCCCTTGGTCTTAGCCCTAGATAGTGAGCTGGGGAGCAAGACACTAGTCTTACTACTATAATAGCACAACACAGGGAAAGGGACATACAGGGGAAGCAGAACAAATGGAAAGCCTAAGGAATCAAAAGGAACACAAACAACTTCTCCAAGAACTCTACAGCTTCTTCAGGAGCACAGCAGCAACTCCAGGTAAGCAAAGCTCAGGATAGTAAAACCTGTTGCTGGCATGGGAGGAAGCCAGAAGTGAGTTTAAATAGTGATGGGGTAGTGCACCAATAAGCAGCAGCTGAGACTAAAGCCAGATGGAATCTTAGCTGACTGAAGCCAAGGACTCTTAACCCCTTCTAAACCAAAAGAAAGAGTAAACCTGCATCACTCATGTGAATGGCTCCAAAGAGGACCTGTGATCAACTAATCTCTGAGATCTCCTGATCCCATCCTAGGTGCCCCTCAGGTCCCAGCCGAGTGCGGCACACTCGTGACTAGGGATGAGCTTTCCGATATTGCAATATTGGAAATCGGCCCGATATTTGCTATATCGGAATTCCGATTTCTGATTCCGATATTTTTTTCATATCGGAAATCGGAAATCCCATAATCCTTCAGCCTCTGAGCGCTTCGTGGAGCCAATCAGGAGCTGAACAATTGCTAACTAGATATATACACACAGAATACATATATATATATATATATATATATATATATATGCATGTCATTGTGACATATATATATATATATATATTGTAAGACGGCGGTGTTCACACCGTGCAGTAACTGAGGCAGTGACCCAAGCAAGTCCAAAGTAAACAGCTTTTATTCATCAACTCACGGGTAAAACAGGAAAAGTCCTCCGGTACGCAGCCGGGGTAACATCAGTCCATAAACACTGGTTGCTGGGGACAACGGCCGCGCCGGGTCGAACAGAGCCTGACAGGGGCAGAGCCGTCCCAGGCGTGGGTTCAGCTATACACAATCCTGTGGAGCTTTCCTGCTATGCTCCTTGCAGGGTCCCAACATAGAACAACACTAATCCTTAGTGCAGGAGTTTTAAAGACCTGTGGCAAAAGCCACTGGAAAACCCGGGTTGGAGGGAGGAGGCCGCCCCACTGCCTCCTGTGACCTCCTCCAAGAAATGAAGGCCCTGCCGGATTTTACTTAATCTGCGTTAGCCAGGTAGTCTGACTAGGTCATTGCTCACCTTCATTCCTGCATTGCAGCTGTGTGTGTGACTGCAATGCACTCCAATGGCTTTAATAGGTCTCTGTACACATTCTGGGGGAAATATAACGTCCCTCGTAAACGATCCCGGTCACTGCCTCACATATCCCCCCCTCTGTTCAAACTTGTGGGGTTGAACATTTGCCACCATACAGGGTGCCCGGGACAGGGCATCCGCGTTTGCTTGCAACTTCCCAGGGCGATGTTCTACAGAGAAACTGAAATTTTGCAGTGACAGGAACCACCTGGTGACTCGCGCATTCCTCTCCTTTGCATTCCTCATCCATACCAAGGGTGAGTGGTCCGTCACCAAGCGGAACTGACGCCCGAGTAAATAATAATGTAGTGATTCCAAGGCCCACTTAATAGCCAAACACTCCTTCTCTACCACGCTATAGTTTTTCTCTGCCGGGACAAGTTTTCTACTCAAGTAGGTGACCAGGTGCTCTTCACCATTCACTTTTTGTGACAACACCGCCCCTAGTCCTACCTCCGAGGCATCTGACTGTACAATGAAGGTTTCATTGAAGTTAGGGCTGATGAGGACCGGCTGTCCACACAGGGCCAACTTCATGGACTGAAAGGCTTCTTCTGCCTGAGGGTTCCACCGAACCATTACCGTTTTCTTTCCTTTCAAGAGATCGGTTAGGGCCGCCGTTCGCCCGGCAAAATTAGGTATAAACCGGCGGTAATACCCAAGGATGCCAAGGAACGCCCTCACCTGTTTTGTACTCGATGGTTTAGGCCAGTTTTTTATGGCCTCAACTTTACTGATTTGGGGCTTGATAGCTCCTCGGCCTATCACATACCCCAAATATCGAGCTTCCTCCAGCCCTATCGCACATTTTTTTGGGTTTGCCGTTAACCCCGCGGCTCTGAGAGAATCCAGCACCGCTTGTACGTGTGTTAGGTGCGTTTGCCAGTCGGTGCTAAATATGATGATATCATCTAGATACGCGGACGCGTATTCCTGATGAGGCTTGAGCTCTATGTCCATCAATCTCTGAAATGTAGCCGGGGCCCCATGTAACCCAAAAGGTAAGACCACATAGTGAAATAGACCCTCTGGAGTTACGAAGGCGGTCTTTTCCTTCGCCGAATCTGTGAGAGGTACCTGCCAATAACCCTTGGTGAGATCGAGCGTGGTAAAGTATTGGGCCTGCCCCAGTCTCTCAATCAGCTCGTCCACCCGGGCATTGGATAAAGGTCGAACTTTGACACTTCGTTCAATTTCCGGAAATCATTACAGAAGCGTAATGATCCGTCTGGCTTTGGAATCAGTACAATGGGGCTAGCCCACTCACTCTGTGATTCCTCTATGACGCCTAACTGAAGCATTTGTTTTACCTCAGCCGAAATGGCTTGCCTCCGGGCTTCGGGCACCCGGTACGTTCTTATTCGCACCCTTACCCCAGGTTCGGTGACAATGTCATGTTGGATAACCGTAGTCCTACCTGGTAGCTCTGAGAACACGTCGGTATTGTTTTGCACCAGGGAGCGAGCCTCCCGTCGCTGCTGTTTAGTGAGGGCATCACTTATCCTGACCTCCCCCTTGGATGCTTCCCTGGCTGAAGGTAGAGAACTCTCTGGTGATATGCCCGGGGTGATATCTGTAACTAAACACTCTCGATCTTTCCAAGGCTTTAGCAGGTTTACATGGTAAATCTGCTCAGGTTTCCTCCTTCCGGGCTGATACACCCGGTAATTTACCTCCCCCACCTTTTCTCGAATCTCATATGGCCCTTGCCACTTGGCCATGAGCTAACTCTGTGGGTACCAGTACTAATACCCGATCGCCCTTGTTAAAAGACCTGACTCTGGCTCTTTTATTATATGTGCGCCTCTGGGTTGCCTGGGCATCTAACAGATGTTCTTTCACGATGGGCATGACCGCCGCGATCCGGTCCTGCATACTAGCCACATGTTCAATTATATTCTTATGTGGAGTCGGCTCTTGTTCCCATGTCTCTTTGGCTACGTCCAACAGACTCCTAGGGTGTCTGCCGTACAATAACTCAAAGGGAGAGAACCCTGTGGAAGCCTGGGGTACCTCACGGACAGCGAACATCAAATAGGGTAGCAACATGTCCCAATCCCTTCCATCCTTAGAAATCACCTTTTTTAACATGGACTTGAGGGTTCTATTGAACCGTTCTACTAACCCGTCGGTTTGAGGGTGGTACACCGAGGTGCGCAATTGTTTAATTTTTAGCAGTTTGCACAGTTCTCTTGTCACCTTGGACATAAAGGGGGTCCCCTGATCCGTCAGGATCTCCTTAGGTAGTCCCAGGCGACAGAACATGGCAAACAGTTCTCGGGCAATAAGTTTTGCCGAGGTGTGGCGTAGTGGTATAGCCTCCGGGTACCGGGTGGCATAGTTGACGACCACCAGTATGTGTTGGTGGCCACGGGCGAATTTTACAATGGGCCCTACCAAATCCATTGCAATCCGTTCAAAAGGTACCTCTATTATTGGCAGGGGTACCAATGGACTACGGAAACTTACAGTGGGTGAGGTCAACTGACATTCGGGGCAGGATTCGCAGTACCTTTTGACCTCCGCGTAAACTCCAGGCCAAAAGAACCGCTGCAAGATACGTTCTAGAGTTTTTTTTTCCCCTAAGTGGCCACCCAGCAAGTGTGAGTGTGCCAAATCTAGAATCACCCTACGATACGACTGAGGTGCTACCAACTGTTCCACAACCTCGTCCCTGATTTTATCTATCCTATAAAGCAACTCACCACTGACTACCATGCGTGGAAATACTTTATCTGCATTGGGCTGTTGGGCTACGCCGTTTACCTCTAGCACCCTTTCCCGCGCCTGAGTCAGGGTGGGATCTTGTAGCTGAGCTGTCCCAAACGTGGTCCTGGACACTTCCAGCTCGGGAATCGATGCGGTCTCCTCCACCTCTCCTGCCAGCACCTCTAAGGGAAACCTATCGGGGTCACACTCTATCCCTATATGGGACACCCCTACGACAGGTTCGTCGGGTACAGCATCTGTAATACATTTTACCAGGGAGAATGGATTTTGTTTTTCCACAGAGTCCAGAACAGGGGCAAGTCTCTTCCCAACACAGACCCATAGGGAAGATTTTTTACCACTCCCACCACATGTTTTATGTCTCCACATGGCGTGGACAAAACTACCTCCGTAGTTGGATACTCTCGGAGGTCCCCATGGATACATACAACCCCGACCTGCCGTCCGCTGGGGTTATCTCCTGCCACCAGTGACCCATGTACCAGAGTCACGAGGCTCCCTGAGTCCAGGAGAGCCTCCGTAGGGTACCAATTAACCAGTACCTGGCATAGTTGGAGTTCACTGTCCTGGGGGTCGAGGGTTCCTGTGCAGACGGTCTGGGCATACATTGAGACCCGGCGGTTATATCCGCAGTCCATGGGTTCCGTAGTCAGGGGACAATTAGCCATCACATGTCCCGGCCCCTGACACTGCCAGCACCCAAGGGTGGAGGTACTGTTAGGTCTTATGACAGTTTGGGAGGGAACCGGTCTCCTGCCACTCTCACTCCAGGGTTCCCCTTCAGCACGGGTACGGTGCTGACTGTCCCCAGCAGAGGGACGCGACCCCTTTCCCGATTCCTGGGTTGGCAGGGATCGGCGGGACAGCCGAGAGGGGGCGGAGTCTCGAATAAAGTCTTGAGTGGCCGAGTAGCGCTCGATCAAACTGACTACCTGGTCGAGTGTGCCGGGTCGCCTTGCCCCACCCAACGTTGGATAGCAGCCGGCAGAGTCCTTACCAGCCGGTCAACCACCACCCTCTCCACCATCTGGGCTGGAGACAAAGTCTCTGGCTGGAGCCACTTCTTTACCAGCTGCAGGAGGTCATAAGCCTGAGACCGCGCGGGTCGTGTCTCCACATAGGCCCATGAAAATACACGCTGAGCCCTCACGTATGTATTAACCCCCAGTCGGGCAAGGATCTCACCTTTGAGCCTCTGGTAGTCCTGGGCGTCCTCCCGACTGAGATCGAAGTAGGCCTTTTGTGCATCGCTGACCAGAAACGGAGCTACTACTTCTGCCCACTGGCCGGCGGGTAGGTTTTCCCGCTCCGCTGTGCGCTCATAAACTGTCAGGAAAGCTTCCACGTCATCCTCCGGTCCCATCTTCCTCAACGCTGAGCGAACCCTGTCTCGGGCCTCGCGACGTTCAAGGGCTGGTGCCGACGACGTCTCCCGCAGTGCAAAAATCTGTTGCAGCGACAGTTTGTTTGTTTTTTGCTGCTGCTGGTACAATAGCTGCTGTTGCTCATTGTGCCGTTGCTCCCGCTCCTGCTGTTGTCGCTGAGACTGCAGCTGCTGCTGTTGTGTAATTACCAGCTGCTTTACCAGCTCCTCCATTTTGTCCACGGGGTGAGGCTGAAAAGTGGCCGGCCGGATTGGGGTCATGAAGCTGCCGGTGGGGGTATACCTCAGTCACAATGCCCGCATTCTCCAACCAATTGTAAGACGGCGGTGTTCACACCGTGCAGTAACTGAGGCAGTGACCCAAGCAAGTCCAAAGTAAACAGCTTTTATTCAGCAACTCACGGGTAAAACAGGAAAAGTCCTCCGGTACGCAGCCGGGGTAACATCAGTCCATAAACACTGGTTGCTGGGGACAACGGTCGCGCCGGGCCGAACAGAGCCTGACAGGTGCAGAGCCGTCCCAGGCGTGGGTTCAGCTATACACAATCCTGTGGAGCTTTCCTGCTATGCTCCTTGCAGGGTCCCAACATAGAACAACACTAATCCTTAAGGTACTGCCACACTTAGCGATCTCGTTAGCGACCTCGATAACGACGCAAGCTAACGAGATCGTTTTTGTGATCTCTTTTAGGTCGCTAGTAGCTGCCAAACAGGAGATCTCAAAAACGACTCATCAGCGGTCAGCGATCTCTTTAACGACTTTGGCGGTCGTTAGGACGTAATTAGCATGTACTGAGCACTTCTGATTCATAGGAATTTCCAGCATCGCTCCTGCTCTCTGCGTCCTGCTAGCCTGCTTTGCAACTTCTGCGATCCTCTCTGTGATGCAAAAGAGAACTTACAGATATTGCGATCCACTCCGTGTGTAAGGTTCTTTGTACATGTTTCTTGAAACTCAGTTTTTCCGTCGGCCATTTTGCTTTCTGTCTTGCTGCAGCTATCTTGCCCTCAGTCAATATGGAGTTTCCAGCTTTCATGTTCCCGCCCTGATTCTCTCCCTCTTGCTTCTTAAGCAGCCTCAGCTGAGAAATCAGTGCTTCAGAATCAAGCCTGCAGTGAGCCTGTGACCTGACTCCTGGAAACCTTAGACTTTGTACTCCAGCTATTTCCTACTGAGGAACTTTGGAACACTTGTGGACTCTGGAAACCTGCTATTTGATAAATCCACGTTTGCATGGAATTACGGTAACAGAGAAGAGATCCTGAACCTGTTGTGGAGAGTTATTGCTGAGCTTAAGTTACTCTGGCCTGCTGTGTCTCCTGCTTCTGTACCTGCAAACTGTGTGACCCTTTTTGCCACTTGTATGAAGTAATACAAGTCCTTCTATATCAAACCTGTGTCTCATGTGTTTTCCTCGCACCCAAGCACAAGACGCTATATGAACTGTACACCATACATTACACCGTGACGCAAAACAGTCATATGCGTCACAAACGAGGTCGCTCGTCGTTCGCAAAAGGTGCCAAACACAGCGATTCAGGCTCACCAGTGGGATGCCAACGATCAAAAAAGGTCCAGAACTCTAGTGAACGATCAGCGACATCACAGCAGGGGCCACATCGTTGCTACATGCCACACACAACGAGGTCGCTAACGAGATCGCAAAATAGTGACGTTTTAGTGATCTCGTTTGCGATCTCGTTTGCGATCTCGTTTAGTGTGGCATACCCTTTAGTGCAGGAGTTTTAAAGACCTGTGGCAAAAGCCACTGGAAAACCCGGGTTGGAGGGAGGAGGCCGCCCCACTGCCTCCTGTGACCTCCTCCAAGAAATGAAGGCCCTGCCGGATTTTACTTAATCTGCCTTAGCCAGGTAGTCTGACTAGGTCATTGCTCACCTTCATTCCTGCATTGCAGCCGCAGCTGTGTGTGTGACTGCAATGCACTCCAATGGCTTTAATAGGTCTCTGTACACATTCTGGGGGAAATATAACGTCCCTCGTAAACGATCCCGGTCACTGCCTCACAATATATATATATTTATTTATAGTTCATACACTTCTACATAGTAAAATAGCCGCAAATTCAATTGCCGGCATTTGTGAAATTACAGAAGAAATGCTATCCATAGTCAATACTGTAAAATCACACTGACAGCTCACAAAACACTAGATATATACACACAGAATACATATATATATATATATATATACATGTCATTGTGACATATATATATATATATTTATAGTTCATACACTTCTACATAGTAAAATAGCCGCTAATTCAATTGCCGGCTTTTGTGAAATTACAGAACCACCCGACATGAAATGACTCATGGTTTACTTACACTTAACCATGTCATTTCATGTAGTTTGATATATGGTTTTCACTAACAATTACATGAGTGTATGTGTGCAAAATTTCCGACATCTAGGGGTTAATTAAACGTGTAAATTCGTTGAAAAAAAATGCGTGGGCTCCAGCTGTATTTTCTCAACCAGACAGGTAAGGCCTGCGAGTGGGGGCAGATAATAATAGCCTAGGGATGGTGCATTTATTTTGTGCCCCCCCTGGCTACTAATAACTGCCCCAGCCACCCCAGAAAAGGCACATCTATAATGAGATGCGCCCTTTCTGGCACTTATCCGTCTATTCCCATTGCCCTGTAGCGGTGGCTAATGGGTTAATAATGGGTTAAAGCCAACTTGCTATTGGATGGTGACTTTAAGCCAGGTTAATAATGGAGAGTTGTAAATTAGACAACTATCGATTATTAATCCTATTGTATTAAATGGTTAAAAAAAACTCACACATTAATTAAAAATGATTTTAATGAAATAGATACACATAGTTTTTGACCACATTTTATTTTACTGGTACTCCATCCGAATCCCTTGTTCTCCTGTAATAAAAATAAAATAATAAAGCAACATTATTCTTACCTATCCGGTGTTCAGTCAGGTCCCCCGATGTAATCCTTCTGAAAGGGTTAACGTTTACTGCAGGGACCTGTTATGATTTGGTAGCTGAGGAGAGCAGGCAAAAACGGCAATACACCAGAGAGGTTGGAATCTACTGGATTGCAGTACCCTGACTAACCACCACAACTAAAGGCAGCCGTGGAGCGTACCTACGTTGGTCCTAGACGCCTCGTCACAGCCTGAGAGGCTAACTACACCTAAAGATAGAAAGAGGAAAAGCTATCTGCCCCGGAGCAGATCCCCAAAGAACATAGGAAGCCCCCAAACATGTAATGGCGGTTAGACAAGAGGAAATACAGACACAGACAGAAAATAGTATGAGCAAACGTTGGGGCCCAATCTTCCTAGAAAGAAAAGGATAGGAAGGACACTTACTGCAATCCAAAAACCCTAAAAAATACCAACTCTACTAATTGCAAAAACACCTGAGATCACACGACCTCTACCACCTAAATTAGTTCTCTGGTGTAACAAAACTAAGCCGCAGCCACTGAAAAAACTGGAAAAGGCAAATGAACAAATAACAGTGGCTCAGATAAACTGAGAGGAGCACAAGCCCCCGGAGGGGACCTGGCTGACCTCCACAGAAGTGCAGGAAAAAATGCAAAAATCAAGCACAAAAATAAAAGCAGAAAATATCTTATCAGGAACCAAAGTTGAGACAAGAACAATTGATCACCGGCAACCCTGATGGGAGGGAACCTCCCCCATATAAGACCAGTCTGTAACTCCTGATTGCCAATCTTCACAATCTTCATTGAATGGTTCAGTACTGTCCGCAACCACCAGAGGGAGCTTCTGCTCAGAACTCACAACAGGGACCACAGCTAATGCTGCCAGCCTCGCAGTAAACCCCCGAATGAATCATCTCTTCTCCCGGCTGACAGCAGAGGAAGTGATTAGTGTGGGAAGCTTAATTGATTGCTTCCCACTTTCACTTCAGGTCAGTCGGGGACACCGCACAGCATCAGTGACGTCAGAGTGAAGCTGGCCGTGAGAAATCCATTCGACGTGATCGCCGGGAATCTATTCAGGTAAGCAGCTCTGCTGTGTCTGGATGTCAGGCTGAGCCTGGCATCCAGATGTAGCAGAGCTGGACTCGTCGTGGGACACTCGTTATTTTGGACTACGTCGGACAGGGAGTATTTATGTTGGTTTGTTATTTTTGTTTTTTTACAGGAGATCGATGGCGTCGCAGGATGAGCGTGCAATAAAAAATTTGTAAAACTGTGTTGTGTATTATTTCATTAAAAGACTTTATTCTGGCTGTGTATTTTTTTAAACATTTACAACCTTTATGATTAATAATGGATCGGTGTCTTATTGACGCCTCTCCATTATTAACCGGGCTTATTGTCACCGTTCACTACAGGGCAGTGGGAAGAGCCGGGTAAAGTGCCACAATTGGCGCATCCAAAGATGTGGGGCTGCTGCAGCCTGGTATTTTTAGGCTGTTGAGGGCCAAAATCCATAGGCCTTGACAGTCTTTTAATACCAGGCCGCAGCAGTCTGCCTTTTACTTGGCTGGTTAACAAAAATAGGAGGACCCCACGCCATTTTTTTTTTTTTTTAGGGGATCCCCTATTTTTGTTAACCAACCAAGATAAGCAGACTGCTATGGCCTGGTATTATCAGGCTTGCAAGGTTCATGGATATTGGATCCTTAACAGCCCTAAATACCATGCCTCAGTAGTCTGCTTCATCTGGCTTGTTAACAAAAATAGGGGGACCCCACGCCATTTTTTTTCGAGGGGATCCCCTATTTTTGCTAATCAGTTCACTTCAGGTCAGCCGGGATTCACTCTGACGTCACTGATGCTGTGCGGTGTCCCCGGCTGACCTGAAGTGAAAGTGGGAAGCAATCAATTAAGCTTCCCACACTAATCACTTCCTCTGCTGTCAGCCGGGAGAAGAGATGATTCATTCGAGGGTTTACTGCGAGGCTGGCAGCATTAGCTGCGGTCCCTGCAGTAAACGTTAACCCTTTCAGAAGGATTACATCGGGGGACCTGACTGAACACCGGTTAGGTAAGAATAATGTTGCTTTATTATTTTATTTTTATTACAGGAGAACAAGGGATTCGGATGGAGTACCAGTAAAATAAAATGTGGTAAAAAACTATGTGTAATTATTTCATTAAAATCATTTTTAATTAATGTGTGTGGTTTTTTTTAACCTGGCTTAAAGTCACCTTCCAATAGCAAGGTGGCTTTAACCCATTATTAACCCATTAGCCACCGCTACAGGGCAATGGGAATAGACGGAATAAGTGCCAGAAAGGGTGAATCTCATTATAGATTTACCTTTTCTGGGGTGGCTGGGGCAGATGTTAGTAGCCAGGGGGGAACAAAATAAATGCACCCTCCCTAGGCTATTATTATCTGCCCCCACTCGCTGGCTTTACCTGTCTGGTTGAGAAAATACAGCGGGAGCCCACGCATTTTTTTTTCAACGAATTTACACCTTTAATTAACCCCTTCATGTCTGAAATTTTGCAAACATACACTCATGTAATTGTTAGTGAAAACCATATATCAAACTACATGAAATGACATGGGTAACTGTATGTAAACCATGTGTCATTTCATGTCGGGTCTGTAATTTCACAGAAGCCGGCAATTGAATTAGCGGCTATTTTACTATGTAGAAGTGTATGAACTATAAATATATATATATATGTCACAATGACATGTATATATATATATATATATAATATATATATATGTATTCTATGTGTATATATGTAGTGTTTTGTGAGCTGTCAGTGTGATTTTACAGTTTTGACTATGGATAGCATTTCTTCTGTAATTTCACAAAAGCCGGCAATTGAATTAGCGGCTATTACACTATGTAGAAGTGTATGAACTATAAATATATAGATATGTCACAATGACATGTATATATATATATATATATGTATTCTATGTGTATATATGTAGTGTTTTGTGAGCTGTCCGTGTGATTTTACAGTATTGACTATGGATAGCATTTCTTCTGTAATTTCACAAAAGCCGGCAATTGAATTAGCGGCTATTACACTATGTAGAAGTGTATGAACTATAAATATATAGATATGTCACAATGACATGTATATATATATATATATATGTATTCTATGTGTATATATGTAGTGTTTTGTGAGCTGTCCGTGTGATTTTACAGTATTGACTATGGATAGCATTTCTTCTGTAATTTCACAAAAGCCGGCAATTGAATTAGCGGCTATTACACTATGTAGAAGTGTATGAACTATAAATATATATATATGTCACAATGACATGTATATATATATGTATTCTATGTGTATATATGTAGTGTTTTGTGAGCTGTCAGTGTGATTTTACAGTAGCCGGGAATGAATTGCCGGCTTTTCAAAGGACACCGGTGCGTATAAATCGGACAGCACTCGCTTGCAATCATCCGTTTTTGGCTCCAGTGAGTATGAGCCCTTCCTGTGAAAAAATCCAGTGACGATTTAGGTGCCCGAACAGTTATCGAACATTTTTTCAAAATCGTTCGGGTTCTTCGAACAGCTCGAACACCGCCCAAAACAGCTCGAATTTGAAATTGGCGAACAGTTCGCTTCGAACACCGCGCATCTCTAGTTTCGACAACACTCGCTCTAACCATAGCTCTTACCCTACTAACCATAAACCCTAACCCTACCCCAACTAATCCTAACCCAAAGAAAAAACACCGCTGTTAAGAAGATGGCGACCAGTTTTCCTGCTACAGTTTTCGCTGTGTGCATTTTTCTAGCGATTTTTTTGCTCTTCTGCCACTGCAAACTCTTTCCCCATTAACCTGAGGTGTTTCCCCTCCATTTTATTCATTATATAGCACTGTAGTGGTCATTTTGTAATTCCGATTTTTTTCTCCCATTTGATTTGCATTGATATCGGAAATCGGAATTCTGATACGATATTGGGCAATATCGCTCATCCCTACTCGTGACAGTTATGAATTGTTGGGGGAGGGGGATTAAAATCACAGCCATCCAGCCGTTATTTTTTGGACTTTTTAATGGGAGAGGTTAAAAAGTAACAAAAAAATATATACTAATGTCCCTAGTCCTATACTGGCCCTTCAGCTCTCCATTCTCTCCTCCACTTGCTTTTGACATGTTTGTGGAACAATCTTTGGTGTACATGTTAGCATCTTATGATCATGTCTATGAAATTAGTTGAGCCCCGCAAGGCTGTTAGATCTGGTCAATGGACAGGACTGTAATCCAAAAACATTCCCAAACAAAAGGAGGACCAGGTGGTGAACGGCATGGCAGAGGTGTCTAGTAGAAATCTATTCTCACCTCCCTAGTGAGAATGCATTCGGACTTAGCCGAACTGAGCATGCATGTATATAAGGGGCAATTTGCATATTAAATTTCCCAGAGGAGCATTGCACGGCGAATAAGCCTCCTTACTTTGACAAGCCAGAGCTGGTATGTCACTCTCCACAAGGAGAAACCTTGCTCCTTAGACCTCATTCCAGAGCCTCTCAGCTAACCAAATCATACCTCATACTTTGCACTGACGAGGACCAATAGTCCGAAACACCGTGTCTGCAAATTGAGATATGATTTGGCTTTTATCCTAAGTCACATTACAAGACTCGTTAAAGGGTTAATTGTGACTTGTAGAATTGCTACTTCCAATAGGTGGCGCTATAGAGTTCAAGTCCTCTTTTTCTCTTAAGAGGTAATTTGCGTATGTATATATGGGGGTCATTAGGAATTACTACCAGTTAGATGACAGCTAATGAAAGTGTAAAACCAGCTTAAAAGGTAAACTTGTTGTACAGTATATGTATCGTGTCACCTCCTTTTCTTAGGAGGATAATGCCATGGGTCCACTTGAGTGCTAGAGCCTGGAGGTATTAGAAGTGATTTGTAAGTTGGGGGAGGTAATGTCTCCAATTAGTGGTTTTCTTTTAGAATTTTCCTTTTATTAGTAAACTTTAAAAAAGACAAAAAAAACACATTTCTCAGTTAGAATAATCATTTTCATTTTACTAATGGAAGGAAAAAATCCCATTGCACTGTGGCTGTATCTCAGACAATGCTCAATTCTCAATGGCTTTTCTATTTCTATCTGCAATATATGAAGCTGCAGCTGTTTCAAATCATGTCTCTGAATATTCATAATAATCCTTCAGAAGGGCCTCAACACTTTTTTTTTCACCAGAAAGAAAAATTTTGCATATATTTGCAGAAAAGAAGAAAAAAAATATATAAAGATTGCTAAATTGTATCATTAAAATAGGATCTCATGGCTTGGAGAGTATTGTAGGGCTGAGTTTCTCCAGGTCGTTGTTTCATTTCTGAAAAAAAAAGAAAAGGTTCAGCGCGATTTTAACCCCTTTCTGCCATCCGACTTACTATCCCGTCCATGGTACCTGGGCCCGTATGACCATGAACGGGATAGTACGTCCCATGCGATCGGCCGCGCTCCGGGGAGCGCGGCCGATCGCGGCCGGGTGTCAGCTGATTATCACAGCTGACACCCTGCACTATGACACCTCCCGAGGAAGCAGAGCGAAATGCGCGTCTGGGCAGAGGGACGTCCGAGGAAAGCCACCAGCTGATATCGTTATTCATGACAAATAGTTCATATGTATTAAGATTTTCATGGTCTGCTTATTGTATTTAAGGGGTTTAAAGTAATTTCTTTGGGCCGCTTTATTTACCTTACAACAGTATAATACATGCCTTGTTTGGCAGTTGCTTTGATTTTATTGGGTTTTTGTGGCTGTCATTCCCCTACTAAGATATAGGATACATGCACATGTATGGGACCAATTATCTTTGATTTATGTGGTTGTACTTGGGCTGTAGTGAGGTTTTTCCTATGGTGGATATTCGTCCTTTTAATGATTCTTGCACCTTCTTTGTGATTGATTTTAAATTTTAAATTATTGTTAATAAAAAGGATATTTTTTAACTTATATACCATTGTGTGGTACCATTCTTCATCACTGTTTGGTTGCCATGTGTTTGTAATAATAGTACTGTGGTATATGATCCCGTAATGGGAATATAGTATATGTCTGGGCAATTTTTTGTGATTACCCTGCACTATGTGCAGGAGCGGTCACGGATCGCTCCTGGCACATTAACCCTTGGCACACCGCAATCAAACATGATCGCTGTGTACCGGGGGAGCAGGGAAGCATCGCGCAGGGAGGGGGCTCCCTGCGTGCTTCCCGAGACCCTCAGAACAGCGCGATATGATCGCGCTGTTCTGAGGCCTTGCTTCCTGCAAGACCCCGGATCCAAGATGGCCACGGGGTCCTGCAGGGAGGCGGCTTCCTCAGTGCCTGTCGAGGAACGCGACATGACGCCCGCAGACCATTCCATCAAAGTCTGCAATCCAAAACGTCACTACTTGCCTTCCGAGCCCTGACGTGTGCCCATACAGTAGTTTTCTCCCACATGTGGGGTATCAGCATACTCAGGACAAATTGGACAACTTTTGGGATCCAATTTCTCCTATTACCCTTGGGAAAATAAAAAGTTGGGGACTAAAAGATCATGTTTGTGGAAAAAATATGATTTTTTTATTTTCATGCTCGGGCGTTATAAACTTTAGTGAAACACCTGGGGGTTCATAGTTCTCACCACACATCTAGATAAGTTCCTTGAGGGGTCCAGTTTCCAAAATGGTGTCATTTGTGGGGGGTTTCCACTGTTTAGGCACATCAGGAGCTCTCCAAACACGACATGGCGTCTAGCCAATTCTGCGTTGAAAAAGTCAAATGGCGCTCCTTCCCTTCCGAGCTCTGCCATGCACCCAAACAGTGATTTACCCCCACATATTGGGTATCAGTGTACTCAGGACAAATTGCACAATAACTTTTGGGGTCTTGTTACCCTTGGGAAAATAAAAATTTGGGTGAAAAGATCATTTTTGTGGAAAAAATATGATTTTTTAATTTTACAGCTCTACGTTATAAACTTGTGTGAAGCACTTGGGGGTTCAAATTGCTCACTACAGATTGGGTCTTGTTTCCAAAATGGGGTCACTTGTGGGGCGTTTCCACTGCTTAGGCACATCAGGGGCTCTCCAAATGCAACATGGCGTCCAATCACAATTCTAGCCAATTTTGGTTGGAAAAAGTCAAATGGTGCTCCTTCCATTCCGAGCTCTGCCGTGCACCCAAACAGTGGTTCCTCCCCATATATGGGGTATCAGCGTACTCAGGACAAATTGGACAACAACTTTGGAGGTCCAATTTCTCCTGTTACCTATGGGAAAATAAAAAATTAGTGACTAAGAGATAATTTTTGTGGGAAAAAAATAGGATTTTTTATTTTCATGCCCGGGCATTATAAACTTGTGTGAAGCACTTGGGGGTTCAAAGTGCTCACCAAAGATCTAGATAAGTTCCTTAGGGGTCTAGCTTCCAAAATGGGGTCACTTGTGGGGGTTTCCACTGTTTAGGCTCATCTGGGGCACTACAAACGGAACATGACAACTACTTTTGTGGTCCAATTTCTCCTGTTGTAAGGTTCTTTGTCTCTTTTGACATGTTCCTTGAAACTCAGTTTTCCGTCGGCCATTTTGCTTTCTGTCTTTCTGCAGCTCTTGCCCTCAGTTAATATGGAGTTTCCAGTTTTCATGTTCCCGCCCTGATTCTCTCCCTCTTGCTTCTTAAGCAGCCTCAGCTGAACAATCAGTGCTCCTGAATCAAGCTTCAGTCAGCCTGTGACCTGACTCCTGGAAACCTAGGATTTTGGACTCCAGCTATTTCCTACTGAGGAACTTTGGAACACTTTTGGACTTTGGAAACCTGCTGTCTAGTGAATCCATGTTTGCAGAGGAATTACGGTACAGAGAAGAGATCCTGAACCTGCTTGGAGAGTTATTGTAGAGCTTGAAGTTACTCTGGCCTGCTGTGTTCTCCTGCCTCTGTTCCTGCAAACTGTGTGAACTTTTCTGCATGCTTGTATGAAGTAATACAAGTCATTTCATATCAACCTATGTCTCATGTGTTTTCCTCGCACCCAAGCACAAGACGCTATAAGAACTGTACACTATACATGACAAGATTCAGGAGCCAATGTTTAGTGTCTGCTGGGTCTGGGAAAGCCGTGTCTGCTGTGACTGTGGATATCAGATGTCCGTTTAATACCTTCTGTGATGACAGTGGTTGTGACTTCTCACAACCATTCCAGGTGAGCGCATTCCCTTAAATGTTACTCTGGAGTGTTACCACAGGTAAACACTATTGTTTTTTTTTTTTTCCTTTCCTCTTCTCCTTCCAGCACTTCTGCCTTAAAAGATCTGGAAGATGGAGGCCCGCATAAAGGAGCTTTGCGGAGTGACTGATACAATCCTTGCAGATATACAGACTATAAAGACCCGTTTTGCAAGCCTACAGGACCTCACTAATCATAATTTGCAAGTGTTTGGACAAACTACTCAGGAATTACGAGCCAGGATTGAGGCTCTAGAGGAACGAGTCCAGGCTCCTGCCATAACCCCGAGTTCTGGGATCCCCAAGTTACCTCCTTTTCGTTTTGGCGGTGAACGTGAGAAATTCAGGGGATTTATTAACCAATGCAATCTATTTTTCTCTGCACATGCTTCACAATTTCCCACTGAACGATCCAAAGTGCTTACTATAATCATGTTGCTTACCAATAAGGCTTTGATGTGGGCAAACCCTCTGATTGAGACTGAGGATGATTGTTTGAATCACCTTGATGCTTTTATTTCAGCCATGGGGCAGGTGTTTGATGACCCCAATCGAGGTGCAACAGCTGAAGCAGCCATGTTAACTTTGCGCCAAGGTAAGCGTTCAGTAGCCGAATATGCCTTAGATTTCAGGAGATGGGCTCTTGATACCACTTGGGACACTTCCGCCAAAAAATCTATTTTTCGGAAAGGGTTGTCTCCACTGATTAAGGATGAACTTGCTCGTGCCGACCCTCCCACTGCGTTAGGTGACTTTATTAACTATTGTATCCGTATTGATGCTCGTCTGACTGAACGCAGACAAGAGAGATGGTTCGAAAATAATCGCACTAACCTTTTCCTACCTCCCTCCTCAGCTAAGGAACCTTTGAGTAGGATCACAAGGGAACCAGAACCTGAACCCATGCAGGTGGACTCTTTACAAAGACGGGTTAGTGATGCACGCAAAGAACATCGTATAAAGGAAAATCTATGTTTTTACTGTGGTAAGTCAGGGCACTTCATTATAAACTGCCCCAGCCGTTCTCGTAAGACTACTGCAGCAGTCATTCACTGTGAGTGTTGCGAGAGGAGCTCTGTCATGTCCGAGCCTCAGACTCCAGAGAGATCTGCTGCAAGAGATCTTGATTTTTCGGACTTAAACTCTGTTAGTTCTGGGGACAATGACGGTATAAACGCTGCAATTTTTCAAGTTTCCTCAGCGGTGTCCCAGCTGAGTTGTAAAAGAAATAATTCTCATTGCTTCCTTTCCATCAAACTCTGGGTGGACTCAGTCTGGGTGTCTAGCTCTGCTATGATCGACTCAGGAGCAAGTGGAAATTTTATGGATATCTCCTTTGCTCTGAAACAGGGGATACGTTCAGTGAGGAAGGCTTCTCCAGTACAGATGGAGACTGTGGATGGCTCCCTGCTGACCTCTGGACCAGTGGATCAGGAAACAGAGCCTTTGAGGGTCCTTATGGGTAAAGATCATCAGGAGAAAATGTCTTTTATGCTTATCTCTTCTCCCCACTTTCCCATTATTCTAGGGCTACCATGGCTGCAGGCGCAGAATCCTACGATTAACTGGGAGACCAAGGAATTACACTTTCCGGAGAAACAGATGAGTCAAGGAGTTTCAGCTTGCTCTGTTCCTAAAGGAACCATGTCAGTCCCTGAACTACCAGCTGTATACCAGGACTATGTGGATTTATGTGACAAGAAGAACGCTGATCAGCTTCCTCCTCACCGTCCATATGATTGTCCAATCGAATTATTGCCTGGAGCCGAGATACCTTTTGGTAAGATCTACCCCCTAGCGGGGCCCGAGCTAAAAGCTTTGAAGGACTACATAGATGAAAATCTAGCCAAAGGCTTCATACGCCCCTCTTCATCTCCCGCAGGTGCACCCATCTTCTTTGTGAAGAAGAAAGATGGATCTCTGAGACCCTGCATAGACTATAGGGAACTCAATAAGGCTACTATTAGAAACCGTTATCCATTGCCTTTAATCCCTGAGTTGCTGGAGAGAGTGCGGCACGCCAAAATTTTCTCTAAACTGGATCTCCGTGGGGCCTATATCTTGGTCCGTATTAGACCTGGGGATGAATGGAAGACTGCATTCAGGTCACGCTATGGACACTTTGAATATCTGGTTATGCCTTTTGGTCTGAGTACCGCCCCAGCCACTTTCCAACACTTGGTGAATGACATCTTCGGGGATCTCCTAGATACATTCGTGGTGATTTATCTGGATGATATTCTAATTTTTTCTAACTCCACAGAGGAACATCATGGACATGTGAGAATGGTCTTAGAACGCCTAAGACAAAACCATCTCTACATCAAACTTGAAAAGTGTGAATTCCATAGGACCGAAATTCAATTTCTGGGGTATGTACTATCTACGCAAGGGATTAGTATGGATGGAAGCAAGACCCAAGCCATCAAGGATTGGCCAATTCCTAGAAATGTGAAGGAGGTGCAGCGCTTCATCGGGTTTGCCAACTTCTATAGACGTTTCATTAGGAATTTCTCTGAGGTAGTGTCACCTATCACCCAACTTACCCGGAAACAGTCTAGGTTCTCCTGGACCCCGCAAGCTCAGGAAGCATTTTCCTGTTTAAAGGACAAATTTACCACTGCACCTATCTTAGTACTTCCCAACCCCGAGCTTGCCTTCATAATAGAGGTGGATGCTTCAGACTGTGCCGTTGGAGCTATACTCTCTCAGAGAACAGGTGAGAAGAATGTCTTGCATCCCTGTGCCTTCTTTTCCCAGCAGTTGTCTTCGGCTGAGAGGAACTACGATGTGGGCAATAGAGAATTGTTGGCCATTATTGCCGCCTTCAAGGAATGGAGACACCTTCTTCAGGGAGCTGCACAGCAAATAGTCGTCCTGACAGACCATCGTATCCTTGAATTTATCAGGTCGGCTAAGTGCCTGACTCCTCGCCAGGCTCGCTGGAATCTTTTCCTAAACCAATTTAATTTTGTAATTTCTTATAGACCAGGATCGCGCAATGGAAAGGCTGATGCACTCTCTAGGATTCATTCAGCAGAGACACGTCCACTTACTCCTCCTAAGACTATTATTCCTGACTCTAGATTCCTGGGAGTGATTCATAATCAAGACCTACTTAAGGACATCAAGGAAGCATACCATGCGGATTCTTTGTTGGCTCAACCCCCAAGGGACGTAAGTCTTGTCTTTAAGAATGGTGTGTGGATTCAGGGACAACGTCTGTATATACCTGAAACAGTCAGATTGAGAGTATTGCAACTCATCCACGATTCCAAGATAGCCGGGCATAGGGGAATTCTAAAGACACAAGAATTTCTTTCTCGTTTCTTTTGGTGGCCCACTTACAGGAAAGATGTTTTAAACTATGTCACTTCATGTGAAGTCTGTGCAAGATGCAAAACACCTCGCTCCTCACCAACTGGTCTGTTACAACCTCTTCCCACCCCGTCCCACCCGTGGGGATCCATTTCTATGGACTTCATTGTGGAGTTACCAACCTCTCAAGGGAAGAACACCATTCTAGTGGTGGTTGATCGTCTAACAAAGGCAGCTCATTTTATCCCTTGTGTCGGCTTACCCACTGCAAAACAGACATCAGACTTGATGATTAAGAATGTGTTTCGCTTACATGGAGTACCGGATGAGGTCATTTCGGATCGAGGGGTGCAATTCACTTCAAGGTTTTGGCAAAATTTCTGTGCCGCATTGGACATTAAAGTAAACCTTTCTTCTGCTTTTCATCCCCAGACTAATGGACAGACAGAACGAACCAATCAGACCCTGGAGCAGATCTCCGCTGTTTTATCTGCCACCTACAGGATGATTGGGTGGATCTACTTCCACTGGCTGAGTTCTCTTATAATAACTCTCAGAGCGCCTCCACTAAGCAGTCTCCTTTTTACTCCAATCTAGGTTATCATCCTAACATTCTTCCTCGATTTCCCATAGATACGCCCTTGCCGGCAGTGGCTGAAAGAATCACTTCTTTACAAAAGAATATGGATCTTCTAAAGGAAAATCTAGAATTGGCTCAGGAAAGGTACAAGAAAGCAGCAGATAAATTTCGTAAACCTGCACCAGCTTTCAAGGTAGGAGATTTGGTTTGGCTGTTAACCAGAAATCTTAAAATAAAGATTCCATCGTCTAAATTGGGACATAAGTACATTGGACCTTATAAGATCAGTAAGATTATAAGTGCTGTTGCTTGTCGTCTTCAACTGCCCAGAACTATGAGAATCCACCCTGTCTTTCATGTATCCCTACTAAAGGCTGCAACACCCAATACGTTTCCTGCACGCTCTTCTCCTTGCCCTGACCCAGTGCTGGTCGATGGTCAGGAAGAATTTATGGTGGAAAGGATTCTAGATTACAGGTTGTACAGAAATCAGTTGCAATATTTGATTAAATGGCAGGGCTACCCAGTGGAGGACAACTCATGGGAACCAGTCAATAATGTAAATGCTCCTCGCCTGCTCCGCCAGTTTCATCAGAGGTACCCTGACAAGCCTGGTCTGAGGTCAACCGGAGGTTGTCCTTAAGGGGGGAGTAATGTAAGGTTCTTTGTCTCTTTTGACATGTTCCTTGAAACTCAGTTTTCCGTCGGCCATTTTGCTTTCTGTCTTTCTGCAGCTCTTGCCCTCAGTTAATATGGAGTTTCCAGTTTTCATGTTCCCGCCCTGATTCTCTCCCTCTTGCTTCTTAAGCAGCCTCAGCTGAACAATCAGTGCTCCTGAATCAAGCTTCAGTCAGCCTGTGACCTGACTCCTGGAAACCTAGGATTTTGGACTCCAGCTATTTCCTACTGAGGAACTTTGGAACACTTTTGGACTTTGGAAACCTGCTGTCTAGTGAATCCATGTTTGCAGAGGAATTACGGTACAGAGAAGAGATCCTGAACCTGCTTGGAGAGTTATTGTAGAGCTTGAAGTTACTCTGGCCTGCTGTGTTCTCCTGCCTCTGTTCCTGCAAACTGTGTGAACTTTTCTGCATGCTTGTATGAAGTAATACAAGTCATTTCATATCAACCTATGTCTCATGTGTTTTCCTCGCACCCAAGCACAAGACGCTATCGGAACTGTACACTATACATGACACCTGTTACCCTTGGGAAAATAAAAAATTGCTGACTAAAAGATAATTTTTGTGGGAAAAAATAGGATTTTTATTTTCATGCCCGGGTATTATGAAGCACTTGGGGATTCAAAGTGCTCACCACAGAACTAGATAAGTTCCTTAAGGCGTCTAGTTTCCAAAATGGGGTCACTTGCGGGGGGTTTCCACTGTTTAGGCACATCTGGGGCACTGCAAACGGAACATGACCCCCATCAACGTCTGCATTTCAAAACGTTATTACTTCCTTTCCAAGCCCTGCCATGTGCCCAAACAGTTCCCCCCCCCCCACATATGGGGTATCAGTGTACTCAGGATAAATTGGACAACAACTTTTGGGGTCCAAGTTCCTTGGGAAAAATCAAAATTTGGGACTAAAAAATAATTTTTGTGGAAAATTGTTTTTTTTTTCACACCCAGGCATTATAAACTTTTGTGAAACACTTGGGGGTTCAAACTGCTCACAACAGATCTAGATAAGTTCCATAGGGGGTCTAGTTTCCAAAATGGTGTCACTTCTGGGGGGTTTCCACTGTTTAGGCGCCTCAGGGGCTCTCCAAATGCGGCATGGCATCCAATCTCAATTCCAGCCAATTTTGGTTTGAAAAAGTCAAACGGCGCTCCTTCCCTTACGATCTCTGCCGTGTGCCCAAACAGTGTTTTTTCCCCACATATGGGGTATTGGCGTACTCAGGAGAAATTGCTTTATCTGTCTATTTTCTCCTTTTACCCTTGTGAAAATAAAAAAAAGTTTGTAAAAGTTCATTTTTGTGACTTAAAAGTTAAATGTTCATTTTTTCCTTCCACGTTGCTTCAGCTCCTGTGAAGCACCTGAAGGGTTAACAAACTTCTTGAATGTAGTTTTGAGTACCTTGAGGGGTGCAGTTCTTAGAATGGTGTCACTTTTGGGTATTTTCTGCAACATAGACCCCTCAAAGTGACTTCAAATGTGAGGTGGTCCCTAAAAAAATGGCTTTGTAAATTTTGTTGTAAAAATGAGAAATCGCTGGTCAAATTTTAACCCTTATAATTTCCTAACAAAAAAAATTTTGGTTCCAAAATTGTGCTGATGTAAAGTAGACATGTGGAAAATGTTATTTATTAACTATTTTGTGTGACATATTTCTCTGGTTTAAGGGAATAAAAATTCAAAGTTTGAAAATTGCAAAAGTTTCAAAATTTTCGCCATATTTGCGCTTTTTTCAAAAATAAACGCAAGTTATATCGAAGAAATTTTACCACTAACATGAAGTACAATATGTCACGATTCTCAGAATTGCTAAGATCCGTTGAAGCGTTCCAGAGTTATAACCTCATAAAGAGACAGTGGTCAGAATTGTAAAATTTGGCCCGGTCATTAACGTGCAAACCACCCTTGGGGGTTAAGGGGTTAACAGTCGGATTATTGTCCCGATGTTAGCAGGTGCGGGAATGAAGTAACACAGGGATTGCAGAACAACGCTGTTTAACAATGTTATTTAATTTTTAAAAAAAGGATAACAATGGTCTCCTCACAGGGAGTTAGTAAACAATAAACAAGAGAAGTAAGTAAGGCCACTCACGGGTCACGTTTGACAGAGCATCAGCATGCGTGTTCTCGGCTCCAGCCCAATACGCAATCTTGTACCGATACTTTGCCATGCGGGCCACCCATCGTTGTTCCAGGACCCCCAATTTTGCATTTTCCAGGTGGCTAGGGGATTGTTATCGGTGCGTACCAAGACTCAGATCCCAACAAGTATTCTTTTCGGTCATCGCCCACACTAACGCCAAAAATTCCAACTTGAAGGAGCTGTAATTGTCCGGCTTCCGCTCACAGTCATAAAGAGACTGGCTTGCATAGGCAATCAGTCGTTCCTTCCCTTCCTGCAATTGCGATATCGTGGCTCCTAGACCATGTAGACTTCCATCGGTGTGAAGAATGAAGGGCTGTGAGAAATCCTCATTGGCGAGTATTGGAGCCTCAGTCAAGGCCATCTTCAAGGCTCTGAAGGCATCTTCCTGACTACCTCCCATTGGATAATCCGATTTTTTGAACCAAACGGCACTCCCTTTAGTAGCTCCAGCAGCGGATTAGCGATGCGGGTGAAATTCTTCACGAACCTTCGGTAGTAACCAGTAAGTCCCAGAAAGGCCCGAACATCTTACACTGTCTTCGGAGTCGGGTACCCCATTGCTCCGGACCATCCCTGCCAAGGCTGCAGTCCTGTACCGCCGCAATCTTCTCACGTGCCGGTCTCAGTCCATCAGCGGATGCTATGTGCCCCAGGTACTCGATTTGTTTACTAAAAAGGTGACATTTTTGGGGCTTCACATTCAGGCCTTGCTTCTGTAGTCGATTCAACACTTGCTCCAGCCTCTGGAGATGTTCTTCAAAGGTGGCTGCAGAGATAATGATATCGTCCAGATAGATCAGTGGTGCTTCGAAGTAGAGATTCCCAAGCATCTTTCCATCAATCGCTGAAACATCCCAGGAGCGGTAGTCAGGCCGAATGGCATCCGATTGAATTCAAACAATTCCTTCAACAGTATGAACGCTGTCTTTGGCCGATCGTGTTCAGCCATGGGCACCTGCCAGTATCCGCTGGCCAGATCCAGGGATGAAAAATACTTCGCCTTTCCTAAGGCAGATAACGACTCCTCGATTCTGGGCAATGGATAGGAGTCCCGCACCGTACAAGCATTCAGCCGTCTGTAATCGACACAAAAGATCAGGGTCCCATCCTTTTTCTGGACTAAAACAATGGGAGCCGCACACGGGCTCTGACTCTCCCGTATGACTCCACTCTGTAGCATGTGGGCCCACATCTCTTTTACTTCCTTGTACATCTGAGGCGGTATCTGTCGATATCTCTCCCGAAATGGGGCAGCACTTCCTGTCAGAATTTTGTGGGTTATAGCCGTGGTGCGCCCAAAGTCATCTTAATGGGGAGTGAAGACCTCTTGGTAACGATCCAGCATAGCTTCCATCTGTCACACCTGTTGTAGGGAGAGTCCCGTCAGTTCAGCCCGCATCTGTTCCAAAATTCAACGACGCTCCTTCGTGCCTCCAGGCGGATGCCCTGATGTCGTTGTGATGGCTAGGGTTCAGGGATCCCCTTGTATGGCTGACAGCTGTATGGTCTCCGGTTGTACCAGCTCTTCCGGCATTCCCAGGAACTGAGCCACTTAACTCTTAGACAAGAGTGTGAGGTTTACTTCTCCCAGGTTAACGCACCGCACCACAACGTTACAATTATGGACTGTGGCTAATGTCCGAGCAATAAGGAGTCTTGAGGGTATTTGACCAACTAAGGTTGGCTCTATCTGTACCTGCACCCCTTCGAGGGGTGTACAATCTCGTACTAGCAACAAGAGCACAGTCTGACCAGGCGGTAGAATGAGTTTAGCAGCTGCAGGGACTATCACTTTTCCTAGGATTCTCCCTTCGCTCGACATCTCCTGGGCCTGGGCAACCTGTATCAATTGCTGAAACACCTTCCTCTGGGGGGTTTGTGGGCTCCATCGGTCCAGAAAAGTATATGGTGGCTCGCTGATCAGGAGAGTTCTGAGTTCTTTCAGCACATTCATCCCCAGAGTCACCGCAGGACCGTTGCCAGTTTCTCCAGTGACCAAAACTACTCCCTTCCTGCCCACATCTTTGCCGCACACTTTAATCTGCATCTAGACCACCCCTGCGATCGGGATGGGAAACTGATTGGCTGCCATTAGCTTGATTACTGGACCCCACTCAGGCCGCGTCACCTCAGGGAAATGACATCTAAAGTATGTTTTCGGCATGGTGGTCACCTGTGACCTGGTATCGACTAGGCAGCGAACGGCTCGACCATTCATTTCAGCCCATATGAGGGGACTCATAGAGATTAAACTTTCGGGACTGCCTTCTCTCCTCCTTGGTCTCTCATGCTACGGGCGGCGTCCCCCAGCCACGGAGCCCACTACTTTAATGGCTACCAAGTCAGAGGCCGCCCCTGTCTCGCAGACCCTCGGGCATAGTGTCTGATGTCCCCACACTTGAAACAAGTCGGATTCCTCTCTGCTTGGGGTTGTTCCATTCCCTTGTGGTGTTCAACTAGCAAGCGGGGCTTGGAGCCACTCCTGTCTCTAGGCACACTTGGAGCTGCAGTGGGGGCTCTTCTGAGGCTGGACCAATCTTCTCGCATGTCCCGTATTTCTTTCTGGATCTCTCGGGCCCACTCTGGTTCAGCTGCGGGCGAGGCGGGTACCCCATTGCTCTGGACCATCCCTGCCAAGGCTGCAGTCCCCTGCTCCTGCTCACTTATGCACGCTTCAGCCCCAATTTATAAGAAAGTCATACGCGGCCTAGCACGCAAGTGATCCCGCAAAGCTTGCTTAAGCGACACGTCTCTTAGGCCCGCCACGAACTGGTCCCTCAATATCACATCAGGGGGCCCCACTCCTATTACCTCCACATCATGCCATCGGGCGATATGCGCATGTACCTCCTATAGTGCATTAATGTATTGCATCACTGACTCCCCCTCACTTTGGACACAACTGAACAAGCACATCAGCAATTGCCCAACATTGGTGAGATCTCCATCCATCTCCTCCAGGATTTGTACCACCTTGGTCAATGTGTCCCATTCATGAGGGGAGCAAAATATTACAGAACACCTAGCCTCACCGTCCAGGGCCATCAGAGCAATCTCTGCCTGCATAGCAGGGGTCACGGAATGCATACCTTTAACTGCTCAGTCCAGTCCCAAAGCATGATATTACTCCCCATATATTTAGGGAGATTGCTGAGCATGGCCCCCAACGGCAAGCTGGACTTTGGTGTACCCAGGACCGTTTGATCTGCTGCCCATTCGTTCGTAAACTGCATCCTGCCGACTATGCCAAATGTAAGCAGGTGCAGGAGTGCAGTAATGCAGGGTTTGCAGAACAACGCTGTATAACTGTCATGTGTGCATCGCCACGAAGATCGTCGCGGTTGCACATTCTGACTTCTCACAGCTGAGTTGCTGTTTCTTTGTGTTTGGCAGTTAGGGAGTTAATTCTGTCTGTGCTCAGTTCTGGGACTGGGTGCAGTTTTCTCCCGGCTGCAATTAATTATTTGTTGATTGGTTTCCTTTAAATCTCTGGTTGTCTGTGTTGGGAGTTGCCAGTGAAATTCTTCATGCAGACCACAGATAGGATTGTATCTGTATAGACTTAAGTTAAAGAGCTCCTTAGTTGTTTTAAGCTCACCTTGCTTAGAGTTTAATATCCCAGATCATTTATGTTCCTTCTGTGTTTGAGTGTGTATGCAAGTCTGTGTTTTCTCCAGTCTGTCTTATATGTCTAATCTGTGTATTTAGCAGAGATCAGCCCATATCCCTTTGGTGGTAATCAGAATCCTTCTTAGGACTGATTACAGGGTTCAGGGACTGATAGGAGACAGGGTTAGGCTGGAGACTTGGACCTCTGAACCATTATCAGTACCTCCAAGGTGAGGGATTAGTTAGGACCCCAGTTTAGGGTCAGGTTAGACCCCCGGTCCTCCTCTTTCCTGTGACAGTGTATCAAGTCCTCAAGATTAACCCTGAGTTCAACGGATATCGTGTCAGGTAAATCTATTCTATATTTACATGCTGATGTTGCTAATCTATATGTTGTATAGAGTGTTGTTCTTTTAAGAATAGTTTACTGACATCGTACACATATCATAAGACCGCGTGACATTTTCACTGGCCCATAAAATTATTCCCAGTTGCCATGGATCCAGTAGCCCAGCTGGCTCTGCAGTTGCAGGGATTATCCATGGAGCTGACGGACATTAAGTCCAAAGTTTTGTCTCCCTCGGAGCAAACCAGATTTGAACCTAAAGTAGCTCTCCCGGACAGGTTTACTGGTGGGCGAGACAAATTTTTTACCTTCAGGGAAGCATGTAAATTGTATTTTCGGCTTCGGCCTCGATCATCAGGGAGTGAAGAGCAGAGAGTGGGAATTGTTATCTCGCTCCTACAAGGGGACCCTCAATCCTGGGCCTTCTCCCTTCCTCCGGGATCCCCGGCTCTACAGTCAGTAGATCGATTTTTTACTGCCCTGGGTTTGGTATATGATGACCCAGATCGGGTCTCTCTTGCTGAGACAAAATTACGTAAGATACAGCAGGGAGATCGTCCGGCGGAGGAATTTGCTTCTGAGTTCCGTAGATGGGCCACAGATACTCAGTGGAATGACCCAGCTCTTAGGAGCCAGTTTTGTCATGGGCTTTCTGACAAATTAAAGGACGTTTTGGCTCAGTATGATTCTCCTCCATCACTGGAGGCTGCTATGGCCCTAGCTATCCGTACTGATAGACGGCTCCGGGAGAGGTGCGAGGTAACTCCGCCCCCTGTTGTTACTCCACCTACTACTAAAGTCCCTTATGTTGAGGTTCCCCTTGTCTGTTCGGAGGAGCCTATGCAGTTGGGAGGGACATCATTTCGTAGGAGGGGATTGGCGGTACGCCGCAGGACTAGAAGGTGTTTCTTCTGCGGGAAAGAGGGACATTTTGTTGGGGGATGTTCATCCCGTGCCTTGTTGAGCAAGAAGTCGCCGGAAAACTGTTAATCCCAGGTTGTGTGGTGGACGACAACCTGGGAGTATGTATTTCGTCCGCTAGTTCTTCTCAGTTCCTTGTACCAGTGGAGGTGGTGGTTGGTACGAGAGT
Source organism: Oophaga sylvatica (assembly GCA_033576555.1). Lineage (NCBI taxonomy): Eukaryota > Metazoa > Chordata > Amphibia > Anura > Dendrobatidae > Oophaga > Oophaga sylvatica. The sequence continues at coordinate 450,857,860 of JARQOD010000001.1, forward strand.
GGAGAGATTTTCTGTTCTTCTTGATAGTGGGTCCGGGGCTAATCTGGTTGACGCTCAGTTTGCTCAGGCTCAAGGTATGCATCTGAGTGTATTGGTCAAACCGATCCCTATATTCTCCATTGACGCCAGGCCTCTCGGCCAAGGTAGCTTTGTTCATGAGGTTCATAACATTGACCTTCGGGTAGGGGCAATACATAGGGAACTATTATCTTGTTATGTGTTGGAGGGTCTACCTACTCCTATTGTGTTGGGACTTCCTTGGTTGGTTAAACATAACCCTGTGATTAATTGGCAGTCCAGAGATATAAGCCAATGGGGGGAGTTTTGCAAAAGAAACTGCATGAACACAGTCATCAGTGCGGTCGTGCCTAGTACTTTGCCTCCTTTTTTGGAGGACTTTGGGGATGTGTTCTCTGAGGAGGGGTGTCAGGAGTTGCCTCCTCATCGCGTGTATGACTGCTCTATTAATTTACTTCCTGATGCTAAGTTACCTAAAGCTAGGTTATATAACCTTTCTGGTCCTGAGAGGCAGGCTATGAAAGATTATATTTCGGAAAGTCTGGCCAAAGGGCATATTAGACCTTCATCTTCCCCAGTGGCCGCGGGGTTCTTCTTTGTGAAGAAAAAAGATGGAGGCCTACGCCCTTGCTTGGATTTCCGCGAACTTAATCGGATTACTGTTCGAGATCCGTATCCACTCCCTCTGATTCCTGATCTCTTCAATCAAATTGTTGGCGCCAAATGGTTCTCTAAATTGGATCTCAGGGGGGCGTATAATCTGATTAGGATAAAAGAGGGGGATGAGTGGAAAACGGCGTTTAACACGCCGGAGGGACATTATGAGAACCTTGTCATGCCTTTTGGTCTGACTACTGCACCAGCAGTATTCCAACATTTTGTTAATGACATTTTTCGTCATCTGGTGGGGCTGTTTGTGGTCGTATATTTGGATGACATTTTAATTTACTCACCAGATCTTGTGTCTCACCAGGAGCATGTGAGACAGGTGTTGCAGATCTTGCGAGACAATAAACTATACGCCAAACTGGAAAAGTGTGTATTCGCCGTACAGGAACTTCAGTTTTTGGGTTTTCTGGTGTCAGCCTCCGGTTTCCGTATGGACCCTGAAAAGGTGAGAGCAGTGCTTGAATGGGATCAGCCAGAGGATCTTAAGGCTCTGCAGCGTTATCTGGGGTTTGCTAACTACTACCGGAAATTTATTTGTAATTTCTCATCTGTTGTCAAAACTCTCACTGACATGACAAGAAAAGGGACGGATTTTTCTAAATGGTCGGACAAAGCTTGCCAAGCTTTTTCCTCTTTGAAAAAATGTTTTGCTTCGGCACCCGTTCTCATCCAACCAGATGCATCACAGCCGTTCGTTGTGGAGGTGGACGCGTCTGACGTAGGGGTGGGTGCAATATTGTCCCAGGGTCCGTCCCCTGGTAAATGGCATCCGTGCGCTTTCTTTTCTAAAAAATTGTCGTCCGCCGAAAGGAATTATGATGTCGGCAATAGGGAACTTTTGGCCATTAAGTTGGCTTTTGAAGAATGGCGTCACTTTTTGGAGGGGGCAGTCCACCCGGTCACCGTCATTACTGATCACAAGAACCTGCTGTATTTGGAATCTGCTAAGCGTCTGAATTCCAGACAAGCTCGATGGTCGTTGTTTTTTTACCAGGTTTAATTTTGTTGTCACTTATCGCCCTGGATCTAAGAATGTTATAGGCGGATGCCTTGTCTCGCAGTTTCCCAGGGGCCGGGAAAATGGATGACCCGATTCCTATCCTTCAGGAGGGGGTGGTAGTGTCGGCTGTATGTTCTGAGCTTGAGGAGGAGGTGTTAGAGGCTCAGGGGACGCCCCTGCAGGACCTCCAGGGAGACTGTTTGTCCCAAATCAGTTGAGACAAAAGGTTATTGAGGCACATCATAATTCTGCTTTAGCAGGACATCCAGGGAGTAAGGCTACTTTAGATCTCCTTTCTCGCCGGTTTTGGTGGCCTAACGTTAATAAAGATGTTTTAACTTTTGTCGCGTCCTGTGGGGTTTGTGCTCGCTCTAAGACCCCTCATACCCGTCCGTCTGGGACCCTCTTACCCTTGAAACTTCCGGAGCGTCCATGGACTCATTTGTCTATGGACTTCATCACGGACCTTCCTCAGTCGTCAGGGAAGACTGTCATACTGGTGGTTGTTGACAGGTTCAGTAAGATGGCACATTTCATTGCTCTTCCTGCCCTCCCTAATGCTAAAACTCTGGCGCAGGTGTTCATTGGGGAGATTGTGAGACTTCATGGGTTGCCTTCTGATGTGGTGTCAGATAGGGGGTCTCAGTTTGTGTCCAAGTTTTGGAGGGCATTTTGTTTACGTCGGGGGATGCAATTGTCATTTTCCTCGGCTTTTCATCCGCAGACCAATGGTCAGACAGAGCGTCTGAATCAAAGCCTAGAGACTTATCTTCGGTGTTTTGTCTCAGAGAACCAGGAGGACTGGTCTTCTTTCTTGCCTCTGGCAGAGTTCGCTCTTAACAACAGGCGGAGCGAGTCCACTGGTAAGTCCCCGTTTTTTGGGGCATATGGTTTTCATCCCCAGTTTTGTACATTCAATGGGGGGGGCCCTTCTGGGGTTCCTGAGGAGGAGCGTTTCTCGTCGTCACTTGCTTCAGTGTGGAGAGGTGTATTGAATAATCTGAGTGCTATGGGGAACCGTTATAAACGTATGGCTGATAGGAGGAGAGTTTCTGGTCCAGATCTTAATGTGAACGATCTGGTATGGTTGTCTACCAGGAATATAAAACTTAAAGTTCCCTCCTGGAAGCTGGGCCCCAGATTCATCGGGCCGTACAGGATCAGTTCCATAATTAATCCTGTGGCATTTCGTCTGGACCTCCCTCCTACGTTTAAAATTCATAATGTGTTCCACAAGTCATTACTTAAGAGGTACGTGGCACCAGTCATACCATCACCTCTACCTCCTCCTCCAGTGGTGGTCAATGGTAACTTGGAGTTTCAAGTGTCAAAGATCATTGACTCACGTCTGAATCGCCGGTCCCTTCAGTACTTGGTGCATTGGAAGGGGTATGGTCCAGAGGAGAGGACGTGGGTTCCTGCGTCTGACATTAACGCAGATCGTTTGGTGCGGACCTTCCACAGAACTCACCCGGGCAAACCTGGCCCTGAGGGTCCGGAGGCCCCTCGTAGAAGGGGGGTACTGTCATGTGTGCATCGCCACGAAGATCGTCGCGGTTGCACATTCTGACTTCTCACAGCTGAGTTGCTGTTTCTTTGTGTTTGGCAGTTAGGGAGTTAATTCTGTCTGTGCTCAGTTCTGGGACTGGGTGCAGTTTTCTCCCGGCTGCAATTAATTATTTGTTGATTGGTTTCCTTTAAATCTCTGGTTGTCTGTGTTGGGAGTTGCCAGTGAAATTCTTCATGCAGACCACAGATAGGATTGTATCTGTATAGACTTAAGTTAAAGAGCTCCTTAGTTGTTTTAAGCTCACCTTGCTTAGAGTTTAATATCCCAGATCATTTATGTTCCTTCTGTGTTTGAGTGTGTATGCAAGTCTGTGTTTTCTCCAGTCTGTCTTATATGTCTAATCTGTGTATTTAGCAGAGATCAGCCCATATCCCTTTGGTGGTAATCAGAATCCTTCTTAGGACTGATTACAGGGTTCAGGGACTGATAGGAGACAGGGTTAGGCTGGAGACTTGGACCTCTGAACCATTATCAGTACCTCCAAGGTGAGGGATTAGTTAGGACCCCAGTTTAGGGTCAGGTTAGACCCCCGGTCCTCCTCTTTCCTGTGACAGTGTATCAAGTCCTCAAGATTAACCCTGAGTTCAACGGATATCGTGTCAGGTAAATCTATTCTATATTTACATGCTGATGTTGCTAATCTATATGTTGTATAGAGTGTTGTTCTTTTAAGAATAGTTTACTGACATCGTACACATATCATAAGACCGCGTGACAATAACAATGTTATTTAATTTTTAACAAAAGGATAACAATGGTCTCCTCACAGGGAGTTAGTAAACAATAAACAAGGGAAGTAAAGGGTTAACGAGACAGTCTGATATTTAAAGGGTACTTATCGTAGTCTTCTCTGGTCCTCATCCATATACAGTCTGATGGGAGTTGGAGTACCGGCAACAGCCAGCGTGATGCCCTGAAAAGAAGTCTAGCAAATCACTGTCCAGCTTCTGGCGGCAACGAGCGGTCACCGGTTTTGCCCGCTGAGCCCCTAGTCCATAAATCTGTGCAGAAGAAGTGGGGAGTGCTGCAGGAGTCTCTGTCCAAAACGTATGCTGCTGCGCGTCTGTCAGCTATGGAGAATGCACCTCAGTCCTGCACCTAACCCCCGATCCTCCGCATGAGCACTGCACTCTGCTTAGTTGGGCACACAGCGCTCTGCACACACACTGGATCACCAGAGCGTTTGCGCAAGTTCTGCTGGGACACGACTCCATGCTGCCTCTCTCGCTGCGGAGCACACCGCACACCTGGCTCCACTTTCACTGCAGGTGGGAAACTGAGAACTCTTTCCATGTTTCCTGCTCCATACTTAGCCATGCCCACTCTCCCTGGGTCATGGGACCTGTCCAGTTCCCCATTCTTTCCCCCCGGCAATACTGGACGCTGCCTCGAAAGTTCCAGGCATGACAGGTACCCACAGCCCGATCTTCCTCCTTACACGGGGAAAAGTAAACCAATATTTAAACAGTTCTTGCAACAACTCATTATTCTGCCACTGTCATGTCAACTCGCAAAAGACAATATCATTGTGAAATGTGCAGATTTTTTCAAACTATCGCCTTGGAATTAATTTTTTTTTTTTGCAGTCATCAGACGCAGTCTACTAATAAACAGAATGTTACTCTACTCCTACATGAGTTCTCACTTACAGACCATGGGTTGATTAAAATATTTATTAGCGATGAGGGAATCTGTCAAAAAATTTTGAATTGAGCAGATTCGACCCAATTCAGCTGGGAAATTCAGGTTTGTATCTAATTTATTCAATGGAATTCAAATCTGCTCTTTTTGCAATTAAGCCATTTATTATTCTTTGTGTTCATCACAGCATAATAAAAGTATGGGACAAGTATAGGACAATATCATACTCCTCTCACCTCTCATCTATTCCTGCCTCAACAGCCCGCCTCCGGAGCTCCGCTGGTTTTCTAAGGCTCCCACTGCAAGTACCAGGTCTTCTTTCTTCTCCAGCGCTTCCACCACTAGCCCTTCTGACGTCAAGAACATGAAGATAGTAAAGAGACAGGAGTCTTAGGAAGCCAATGGAGAACTGGCACTGTGCTGTGGCAGCAGGGACTGGTGAGGGACTAGTTAAATATGAGATTTTCTGGCCCATATCAATCAAGAAAAAATGGATTTGCACAAATCAATTTCCTAAGAATTTGGATTTATTAGTTCATTTTTGGAAAATTCTAAGCAAATTTGATTAGTTTAGAATTGATTCTCTCATCCTAAGTATTAATCCCTACAAAAACTTTTATTCAAGATATTTTTTTCTATGGTGTAAATATTTAAAATGGACACTGAAGCAAGTTTTTAATTAATTAATATCGGTTTGCAGTTCATATATAGATCTATGTTCTCCATGAGACGCATGAACCTGTTGCTCTTTTGCTTCTAATGCTAAATGAGAGATGACTTTTGTGTGTTGTCTTGTCTTACTGTCATATCTTGCCTCCCTGCTTATTGCTAAGAGTTAGTGGTCTGAACGGATCAACATTATACAAATATTGAACTTGAACTGTCCTTTACCCTCCTTTTAATGGAAAGTATTCTGATATGAATGTCGCGAGATCCCCAGCTTTGGAAGAAAACAAAATTTTTTTTTTATATTCTGTCAGAAGAAGTTTGTCTGTATTGTGACAAAGTAACTGCCAAAGTACTAGAGGGAGATGTGCAGCACTGAGGTTGCTAGCTTCAGTAATATAAACCTAGGAAAAATCATCTAGCACACTAAGTGATGACAGGGGTTAATCAGCCATGTTGAATGTCTGTGGGTCTGGAGGTACAAGCTCTGGAGATGTGGTTTTGTGTCAAGGAAAGCTGGACGAATAGAGTTTGCCGGTCTCCTGGATTAATTGTCCTTTGCTAAAGGACAATGAAACTGGAATCTAAGCCAGTGTCACGGGTGTGTCGCGGCGAAGATCGTCGCGATTGCACACCCTGACTTCGCACAGCTGAGTTTCTGGTGCTGGGTGTTTTTCGGCACTGAGGGAGTTAATTCTTTCTCTCTCGGTGCTGGATTGACCAGCCTCGCCCAGCTGCGATTCATGTTTTGTTAATTAGCTTCCTTCATATACCTGCTGGTCTGCTGGGGAAGTTGTCGGTGAAAGCATTCATTCAGACCAGCAGAGCGGATCGTTTCTGAGAAGACTTAAGCTAAGAGTGCCTGTTGTGGTTTTTCCTCTCCTCGCTTATTGTTTATCTCCTTAACCTTTTGTGTTCCTCTGTAGTGGAAGTTTTGTATGCAAGGCAGTGTTTTCTTTACCCCTTGTCTGTCTCGTTTGTCTTAGACTGTGTGTAAGCTGTGACCTGCCCATTCCCTGTGGTGGTAATCAGGGTCCTTCTCAGGACTAGATTACAGTGGTCAGGGATCTACAGGAGACAGGGTTACGCTGGCGGCCTGGACCTCTGTACCATTAACAGTACCTCCAGGTAGAGGGACTAGTCAGGACCCCAGTTCAGGGTCAGCATAGACCCCGGTCCACCTCTATCCTGAGACAGCGTGACACGTACACAGTATAGACCCACAATACATAGGATATTATGTCAGGTAAGACATTGCTGGCAGATACTATGTATACATGTTGATATTTTCTATTATATGAAATATAGAATGTTGTCACATTAGATATATGTTACTATCATAGAATATATCTGTTATACGTCGTGACATTTTCACCGACCACACTAAAAGATTCCCCAGCTACCATGGACCCAGTAGCCCAGTTAGCTCAGCAGTTGCAGAGTTTGTCCATGGAGCTGACGGACGTTAAGTCCAAGGTTTTGTACCTCCGGGAGCAAACTAGATCTGAATCTAAAGTAGCTCTCCCGGACAGGTTCACTGGTGGTTGGGACAAATTTTTTACCTTCCGGGAGGCATGTAAATTATATTTTCGGCTACGGCCTCGGTCTTCGGGGAGTGAAGATCAGAGGGTGGGAATTGTCATCTCGCTCTTATAAGGGGACCCTCAATCCTGGGCGTTCTCTCTTCCTCCGGACTCCCCGGCTCTCCAGTCATAGATCGATTTTTTACAGCCCTGGGTCTGGTATATGATGACCGGATCGGGTCTCCCTTGCTGAAATGAAGTTACGTAAGATACAGCATGGGAGATCGTCCGGCGGAGGAATTTTCTTCTGAGTTCCGTAGATGGGCCACAGATACTCAGTGGAATGAGCCAGCTCTTAGGAGCCAGTTTTGTCAAGGATTATCTGACAAATTAAAAGATGTGTTGGCTCAGTATGATTCTCCCCCGTCACTGGAGGCCGCTATGGCCCTTGCTATTCGCATTGATAGACGGCTTCGGGAGAGGTGCGAGGTAACTCCGCCCCCTGTGATGACTCCACCTTCTACTATAGTCCCTTATATTGAGGTTCCCCTGGTTTGTTCTGAGGAGCCTATGCAGTTAGGAGGGACATCGTTTCGAGGGAGGGGATCGGCGGTGCGCCGCAAGACAGGAAAGTGTTACTTCTGCGGGAGAAAGGGACATTTTGTTGGGGGGGTGTCAATCCCGTACTTTGCTGAGCAAGGAGTCGCCGGAAAACTGTTGATCCCAGGTTGTGTGGTGGACGACAATCTGGGAGTATGTATTTCTTCCCCAAGTCCGTCTCAGTTTCTCGTACCAGCGGAGGTGGTGGTAGGTACGAGAACTGAGAGGATTTCTGTTCTTCTGGATAGTGGGGCCGCGGCTAATCTGGTGGACGCTCGGTTTGCCCAGGTGCAAGGTATGCAACTGAGTGTATTGGCCAAACCTATCCCTATATTCTCTATTGACGCCAGGCCTCTCGGTCAAGGTAGCTTTGTGCAAGCCGTGCATAACATAGACCTTCGAGTGGGGGCAATACATAAAGAACTATTGTCTTGTTATGTGTTGGAGGGCCTTCCCACTCCTATTGTGTTGGGACTTCCTTGGTTAACTAAACATAACCCAGTTATTAATTGGCAATCCAGAGAGATAAGCCAGTGGGGTGAATTTTGCAATAGTAACTGCATGAACACGGTCATCAGTGCGGTCGTGCCTAGAACCTTACCTCCTTTTCTGGAGGACTTTGAGGATGTGTTTTCAGAGGAAGGGTGTCAAGAATTACCTCCTCATCGCGCGTATGACTGTGCTATAAAATTGCTTCCTGATGCTAAGTTACCAAAATCTAGGTTATATAAACTTTCTGGTCCTGAGAGGCAAGCTATGAAGGATTATATTTCGGAAAGTCTGGCCAAGGGGCATATTAGACCTTCATCTTCCCCAGTGGCTGCGGGGTTCTTCTTTGTGAAGAAAAAAGATGGAGGCCTACGCCCTTGCCTGGATTTCCGTGAGCTTAATCGGATTACGGTCCGAGATCCGTATCCGCTCCCACTTATTCCTGATCTCTTCAATCAGATTGTGGTCGCCAAATGGTTCTCTAAGTTGGATCTCAGGGGGGCGTATAATCTGATTAGGATAAAGGAGGGGGATGAGTGGAAGACGGCGTTTAACACTCCGGAGGGACATTATGAGAACCTTGTCATGCCTTTCGGTCTGACTACTGCCCCGGCGGTGTTTCAACATTTTGTTAATGACATCTTTCGCCACCTAGTGGGACAGTTTGTTGTCATTTATCTAGATGACATCTTAATTTACTCGCCGGATCTTGTGTCTCATCAGGAGCATGTGATACAGGTGTTGCAGATCTTGCGAGACAATAAACTGTACGCCAAATGGGAGAAGTGTGTATTCGCCGTACAAGAACTTCAGTTTTTAGGATTCCTGGTGTCAGCCTCCGGTTTCCGTATGGACCCTGGGAAAGTGAAGGCTGTGCTTGAATGGGATCGGCCAGAGGATCTTAAAGCACTGCAGCGTTTCCTGGGGTTTGCTAACTACTACCGGAAATTTATTCGTAATTTCTCATCCGTTGTCAAACCTCTCACTGATATGACAAAAAAAGGGACGGATTTTTCTAGGTGGTCTGACAAAGCTTGTCAAGCATTTTCCTCCTTGAAAAAATGTTTTGCTTCAGCACCCATACTCATCCAACCTGATGCATCACAACCGTTCATTGTGGAGGTAGACGCATCTGACGTAGGAGTGGGTGCGGTATTATCTCAAGGTCCGTCCCCTGGTAAATGGCATCCGTGCGCTTTCTTCTCTAAAAAATTGTCGTCCGCCGAGAGGAATTATGATGTCGGCAATAGGGAACTCTTGGCCATTAAGTTGGCTTTTGAAGAGTGGCGTCACTTTTTGGAGGGGGCAGTCCACCCGGTCACCGTCATTACTGATCACAAGAACCTGCTGTATTTAGAGTCTGCAAAACGTCTGAATTCCAGACAAGCTAGATGGTCGTTGTTTTTTACCAGGTTTAATTTTGTCGTCACATATCGTCCTGGGTCAAAAAATGTAAAGGCTGATGCCTTATCTCGTAGTTTCCCGGGGGCCGGGAAGACGGATGACCCGGTTCCTATTCTTCAGGAGGGAGTTGTGGTGTCGGCTGTATGCTCTGAGTTTGAGGAGGAGGTATTGGAGGCTCAGGGGGACGCCCCTGTAGGACCTCCAGGGAAACTGTTTGTTCCAGATCAGTTAAGACAAAAGGTTATCGAGGCACATCATAATTCTGCTTTGGCAGGACACCCAGGGAGTAAAGCAACTGTAGATCTCCTTTCTCGCCGGTTTTGGTGGCCTAACTTAAATAAAGAGGTGGTAACTTTTGTCGCGTCCTGTGGGGTATGTGCGCGCTCTAAGACCCCACTACCCGTCCGTCTGGGGCCCTTTTACCGTTGAAAATCCCAGAGCGTCCATGGACCCATCTGTCTATGGACTTCATTACGGACCTCCCTCCATCTTCAGGTAAAACTGTCATACTAGTTGTAGTTGACAGGTTCAGCAAAATGGTACATTTTATTGCTCTTCCTGCTCTTCCTAATGCTAAAACTCTGGCGCAGGTGTTCATTGGGTGATTGTGAGACTTCACGGGTTGCCTTCCGATGTGGTGTCGGATCGGGGGTCTCAGTTTGTGTCCAAATTCTGGAAGGCATTTTGTTCTCGTCGGGGGATGCAGTTGTCATTTTGTTCGTTTTTTTCATCCGCAGACCAATGGTCAGACAGAGCGTCTGAATCAGAGCTTAGACACATATCTCCGGTGTTTTGTCTCAGAGAACCAAGAGGACTGGTCTTCTTTCTTGCCTCTGGCAGAGTTCGCTCTTAACAATAGGTGGAGCGAGTCCACTGGTAAGTCCCCGTTTTTTGGGGCATATGGTTTTCACCCCCAGTTTTGTACTTTCAATGGGGGGGGCTCTTCTGGGGTTCCTGAGGAGGAACGATTTTCATCGTCACTTGCTTCAGTGTGGAGAGGAGTGCTTAATAATCTGAGCACTATGGGGAACCGATACAAACGTATGGCTGATAGGAGGAGAGTGTCTGGTCCGGACCTAAGTGTGAACGATCTGGTATGGTTGTCTACCAAGAATATAAAACTTAAGGTTCCCTCCTGGAAACTCGGTCCCAGATTCATCGGGCCATACAGGATCAGTTCAATAATTAATCCGGTGGCTTTCCGTCTTGACCTCCCTCCTACGTTTAAAATCCACAATGTGTTCCACAAATCGTTGCTTAAGAGGTACGTGGCACCAGTTATACCGTCACCTCTACCTCCTCTCCTGTGGTGGTCAATGGTAATTTGGAGTTTCAGGTATCGAAGATCATTGACTCACGTCTGAATCGCCGGTCCCTTCAGTACCTTGTTCATTGGAGGGGGTATGGTCCTGAGGAGAGGATGTGGGTTTCTGCGTCGGATATTAACGCAGACCGATTGGTTCGGGCCTTCCACACTACTCACCCAGATAGACCAGGCCCTGAGGGTCCAGAGGCCCCTCGTAGAAGGGGGGGTACTGTCACGGGTGTGTCGCGGCGAAGATCGTCGCGATTGCACACCCTGACTTCGCACAGCTGAGTTTCTGGTGCTGGGTGTTTTTCGGCACTGAGGGAGTTAATTCTTTCTCTCTCGGTGCTGGACTGACCAGCCTCGCCCAGCTGCGATTGATGTTTTGTTAATTAGCTTCCTTCATATACCTGCTGGTCTGCTGGGGAAGTTGTCAGTGAAAGCATTCATTCAGACCAGCAGAGCGGATCGTTTCTGAGAAGACTTAAGCTAAGAGTGCCTGTTGTGGTTTTTCCTCTCCTCGCTTATTGTTTATCTCCTTAACCTTTTGTGTTCCTCTGTAGTGGAAGTTTTGTATGCAAGGCAGTGTTTTCTTTACCCCTTGTCTGTCTCGTTTGTCTTAGACTGTGTGTAAGCTGTGACCTGCCCATTCCCTGTGGTGGTAATCAGGGTCCTTCTCAGGACTAGATTACAGTGGTCAGGGATCTACAGGAGACAGGGTTACGCTGGCGGCCTGGACCTCTGTACCATTAACAGTACCTCCAGGATAGAGGGACTAGTCAGGACCCCAGTTCAGGGTCAGCATAGACCCCGGTCCACCTCTATCCTGAGACAGCGTGACACGTACACAGTATAGACCCACAATACATAGGATATTATGTCAGGTAAGACATTGCTGGCAGATACTATGTATACATGTTGATATTTTCTATTATATGAAATATAGAATGTTGTCACATTAGATATATGTTACTATCATAGAATATATCTGTTATACGTCGTGACAGCCAGGTGGGCTAACCAGCACTATTATATGGACTTGTTACTTTATGTTTTACATTCTGCCAGACTAAGGATGTATTTACCTTTTCTGGTGACATGGTTTATGAGGATTACAATAAAGCAGGTGGACTTTAAATAGAAACAGTTCCAGTGTCTACTTCTTTAAGAAACCAAGTGAGTCGACCAACCACAGTATCTAGCCACCCATTTTTCTTGTGCTTTTTCCTGATGAAGTTCTATTACTTTGAAACGCAAAGAAAATAAATCAAATTACTATTACTTCAAGGTTGTCTGAATTTCTCATTTGATCTACAAAAGAAGTGTAGGGTGCCCATCTTCCACTAGAAAACGTATTTTGTGATACCCTGTTAGGAAATTTTTGCTTTTTATCTACATGTGGTCATCTGGTGTTTTGTTGTGGTTTTTCCTGATGTAGAAGTTGGATTACTTCGAAACGTGAAGAATTTAAGACGCATTATGTTCAGAGATGGGCGAACCGGAAAAGTAAAGTTCGGGGTCCATACCGAACACCTAGTGTTGTGCATGGAACCCTAACATGGATTTCTCCAGAAACTCCATGTTACTGTTAGAGTTTGCTACCCAGAACATTGGCTGTTTGCCACGCTGTAATCTGTGTGACAGAGCGAGAAACAGCGTCGGCTCTGATCGGTGGTAGGCCAGTTGACCCCGATCAGAGCGCTGCTGTTCCCACACTGTCAGATGACAGTGGGAGACAGCAACTGTAACCAGTGGTAAAAAGATTACTGCCAGTCACAGGCATCAGCTGAGAAGAGAGTACTACTCTCATCAGCGTACGCCTGCCGTCACTGAGAACAGTAAGAGTATGCACCGTTAGTTGGAGTATTCTGTTGTGAATGTGCTAGAAATGAATTCTGAGCAGAAGCTCCCTCTGGTGGTTACAAACAGTACTGAACTATCCAATGAAGATTGTGAATATTGGCGATCAGGTGTTACTGACTGGTCTTATATAAGGGAGGTTCCCTCCCATCAGGGTTGCCGGTGATCAATTGTTCTGGTCTCATCTTTGATTCCTGTTCACTTTGTAGCTTGCTGTTTCGTGCCTGCATCTTCTGCTAACAGATAAGACATTTTCTTCTTTTAGTTTTTTTGTGCTTGCTTTTTGCATTTTGTCCTGCACTTCTGTGGGGGTCTGCCGGGTCCCCTCCGGGGGCTTGTGCTCCTCTCAGTTTAGTTCAGCCACTGTTGTTTGTTCATTTGCCTTTTCCAGTTTTTTCAGTGGCTGCTGTTTAGTTTTGTTACACCAGAGAACTAATTTAGGGGGTAGAGGTCATGTGATCTCAGGTGTTTTTGTAATTAGTAGTGTTGGTACTTTTCAGGGTTTTTTGGGATTGCAGTAAGTGTCCTTCCTATCCTTTTCTATTTAGGAAGTTTGGGCCCCAACGTTTGCTCATACTATTTTCTGTCTGTGTCTGTGTATTTCCTCTTGTCTAACCGCCATTACATGTTTGGGGGCTTTCTATGTTCTTTGGGGATCTGCTCCGGGGCAGATAGTTTTCCTCTTTCTGTCTTTAGGTGTAGTTAGCTTCTCAGGCTGTGACGAGGCGTCTAGGACCAACGTAGGTACGCTCCACGGCTGCCTTTAGTTGTGGTGGTTAGTCAGGGTACTGCAATCCCATAGATTCCAACCTCTCTGGTGTATTTCCTTTTTTGCCTGCTCTCCTCAGCTACCAAATCATAACAGTATCACCGGCCCAAAAACTGATATTTGTATGGTACTCACAGAAGGGAAAAATAGTGTTAAAGAAAGAACATTGTCAGAGTTGTCAGAGATTTTTTTTTTTTTTCCCTCTGTTTCTCTGAATGCTGAGGATTTTTTTTTTCCTCTCAATGGAGTTTGCACAGTTGTCTGGCCGTGTGGATCAGCTTGCCACTGAAGTTCGGAGTATTGCTGCCTATCTTGCAGGGTTGCCTGTTGTGGAACCTAGGATTCCCATGCCAGATTTGTTTTTAGGGGATCGAGCTAAATTTCTGAATTTCAAAAATAACTGTAAGTTGTTTTTTGCCTTGAAATCTAAGTCCTCAGGGAACGCAGCACAGCAGGTTCAAATTGTCATCTCTCTCCTGCGCGGCGATCCTCAGGATTGGGCTTTTTCCCTGACACCTGGGGACCCTGTTTTGAGTAATGTTGATGCATTTTTTCAGGCTCTGGGGTTATTGTACGATGAGCCTAATGTCACAGATCAAGCTGAAAAAGCCTTGTTGGCATTAAGTCAGGGGCTTGAGGACGCTGAGTTATACTGTCAGAGATTCCGAAGGTGGGCAGTCCTGACCAAATGGAATGACGATGCTTTGGCAGCCCTTTTTCGGAAGGGTCTGTCAGAGAATGTAAAGGATGTTATGGTGGGATTCCCTGTCCCCTCTGGTCTCAATGATTCTATGTCATTAGCGATTCAAATTGACAGACGTTTGCGTGAGCGTAGAGGTATGCGTGGAACAGTGTTGCCTTGTGAACCAGCTTCTGAACCCATGCAGTGTGATAGAGTGGCTTCTGGGGCACAGCGTCATGAGTTTCGAAAACGCAATGGGTTATGTTTCTACTGTGGTGATGCCTCTCATGCTATTTCAGTCTGCCCTAAGCGGGGAAGACGTTTTGCAAGTTCAGTTGTCTTGGGTAGTGTTCAGACTAAATTTTTGTTGACTGTTACCCTGATTTGCTCCCTGTCCACATTTTCTGCTCAGGCTTTTGTTGATTCGGGAGCAGCTATTAACCTGATGGATTTTGATTTTGCTAAACGTTGTGGGTTTCCCTTGATACCCCTACGGAAGTCTATTCCCCTACTGGGGATCGATTCTACCCCTTTGGCTGAGAATAAACCTCAGTTCTCTACTCAGGGATAATGAGGGTTGAACCTGATCATCAGGAGAGTTGCAAATTTTTGGTGCTGTATAATCTGCATGACATTATCGTACTGGGTTTCCCTTGGTTACAGTCTCATAATCCTGTTTTGGTTTGGAAATCTGTGTCTGTAACCAGTTGGGGCTGCCAATGTGTTAATACCAACACTCCTGTTTTTTCTGCCTCCCCCAGGCTCAGGATGTTCCTGACTTTTTGACTGATTTTTCTGATGTGTTTAGCGAAAGTAAATCTGCATCCTTGCCCCCCCATAGGAGCTATGACTGCGCTATTGAATTAGTGCCTGGTAGTAAATTCCCTAAAGGTCGCCTTTTTAACTTGTCTGTACCTGAACATGACGCTATGCGGTCTTATATCAAGGAGTCATTGGAGAAGGGTCATATCAGACCATCCTCTTCACCCTTGGGTGCCGGTTTTTTCTTTGTGGCCAAAAAGGATGGTTCATTAAGGCCGTGTATTGATTATCGTCTCTTGAACAATATCACTGTGAAATATCAATATCCGTTACCCTTGATTTCTGACCTGTTTTCCAGGGTGAAAAGTGCTACTTGGTTTACCAAGCTTGACCTAAGGGGGGCATATAACCTTATTCGCATTAAGCACGGGGATGAATGGAAGATGGCATTTAATACCCCAGAGGGGCATTTTGAGTACCTAGTGATGCCCTTTGGGCTCACTAATGCTCCTTCTGTCTTCCAGTCCTTCATGAATGACATTTTCATGGATTTTGTGGATAAATTTCTGATTGTTTATTTGGATGATATCTTGATTTTTTCCAATGACTGGGACTCTCATGTGAAACATGTTCGGACTGTGTTCCAGATTTTGAGAGAGAATGCTCTGTATGTGAAGGGATCAAAGTGTCTTTTTGGCGTACAGAGGATCTCATTTCTGGGATTCATTTTGTCCCCATCTGTTATTGAAATGGACCCGGTCAAGGTTCAGGCCATCTGTGATTGGGTCCAACCTACTTCATTAAAGGCTCTTCAAAGATTCTTGGGTTTTGCCAATTTTTATCGTAAATTTATTGGTAATTTCTCTGTTATTGTTAAACCATTGACTGATTTGACCAAAAAGGGTTCTGATGTGGTGAATTGGCCTCCTGAGGCAGTCTCTGCGTTTCAGGAACTTAAGCAGAGATTCACTTCTGCTTCTGTTCTACGGCAGCCTGATGTTTCTCTGCCATTTCAGGTGGAGGTTGATGCCTCTGAAATTGGGGCAGGTGCCGTTTTGTCCCAAAGAGATCCAGAGACCTCTAAAAGTAACCCTTGTGCCTATTTCTCTCGAAAATTTTCTCCAACTGAACGTAATTATGACGTGGGTAATCGGGAGTTATTGGCCATGAAGTGGGCTTTTGAGGAGTGGAGACATTGGCTGGAGGGAGCCAAACATCAGGTGGTGGTCCTCACGGACCATAAGAATCTGGTTTATCTGGAATCAGCCAAGCGACTTAATCCTAGACAGGCCAGGTGGGCCTTGTTTTTCACACATTTTAATTTTGTGGTTTCCTTTCTTCCTGGCACTAAGAATGTTAAGGCGGATGCCCTCTCGAGGAGTTTCCTTGTGGACTCTCCTGAGTTATCTGATCCTGCTGTTATTTTGAAAGAGGGTGTAGTTCTTTCCGCCATCTCGCCCAATTTGAGACTGGCTCTGGAAGGGTGTCAGGAGGATAAACCCGAGCGCTGCCCTATTGGGAAATTGTTTGTCCCAGACCGGTGGAAAAAGAGTGTGATGTCTGAGATTCATTGTTCCGCGTTGGCCGGTCATCCCGGAATTTTTGGTACCAGAGACTTGGTTAGTCGGTCCTTTTGGTGGCCTACTTTGTCTCGTGACGTCAGGGAATTTGTGCAGTCCTGCGGGACTTGCTCTCGCTCCAAGCCTTGCTCTCGCTCTAGTGGTTTGTTGATGCCATTGCCTGTGCCCAAGAGACCATGGACCCATATCTCTATGGATTTCATTTCCGACCTCCCTGTTTCTCAGAGAATGACCGTTATCTGGGTGATTTGTGATAGGTTTTCCAAAATGATACATCTTGTGCCATTACCTAAGTTGCCTTCCTCCTCTGAATTGGTGCCTTTGTTCCTTCAGCACGTGGTTCGGTTACACGGCATTCCTGAGAACATTGTGTCTGACAGAGGAGTCCAGTTTGTTTCCAGATTTTGGAGGACTTTTTGTTCTAAACTTGGTGTTCAATTGTCTTTCTCCTCGGCTTTTCATCCTCAGACCAATGGACAAACTGAGTGACCCCTCCTCAAGGGGGGGGTACTGTTGTGAATATGCTAGAAATGAATTCTGAGCAGAAGCTCCCTCTGGTGGTTACAAACAGTACTGAACTATCCAATGAAGATTGTGAAGATTAGCGATCAGGTGTTACTGACTGGTCTTATATAAGGGAGGTTCCCTCCCATCAGGGTTGCCGGTGATCAATTGTTCTGGTCTCATCTTTGATTCCTGTTCACTTTGTAGCTTGCTGTTTCGTGCCTGCATCTTCTGCTAACAGATAAGACATTTTCTTCTTTTAGTTTTTTGTGCTTGCTTTTTGCATTTTGTCCTGCACTTCTGTGGGGTCTGCCGGGTCCCCTCCGGGGGCTTGTGCTCCTCTCAGTTTAGTTCAGCCACTGTTGTTTGTTCATTTGCCTTTTCCAGTTTTTTCAGTGGCTGCTGTTTAGTTTTGTTACACCAGAGAACTAATTTAGGTGGTAGAGGTCGTGTGATCTCAGGTGTTTTTGTAATTAGTAGTGTTGGTACTTTTCAGGGTTTTTTGGGATTGCAGTAAGTGTCCTTCCTATCCTTTTCTATTTAGGAAGTTTGGGCCCCAACGTTTGCTCATACTATTTTCTGTCTGTGTCTGTGTATTTCCTCTTGTCTAACCGCCATTACATGTTTGGGGGCTTTCTATGTTCTTTGGGGATCTGCTCCGGAGCAGATAGTTTTCCTCTTTCTGTCTTTAGGTGTAGTTAGCTTCTCAGGCTGTGACGAGGCGTCTAGGACCAACGTAGGTACGCTCCACGGCTGCCTTTAGTTGTGGTGGTTAGTCAGGGTACTGCAATCCCATAGATTCCAACCTCTCTGGTGTATTTCCTTTTATGCCTGCTCTCCTCAGCTACCAAATCATAACAGTATTCAGCAAATTGTGCCTGTGCTATAAATAAAAAAATTTTGTGGGGTCTCTTCTATTTTTGATAGCCAGAACAGAACAGGCAAAACTGACAACTGCTGGCTCCAACCCTCAGCTGTCAGTTTTATCATGGTTAGTTATCAAGAATACAGGAGTCGCATGCCATTTTTTTCAATTATTTAAATAAATAATTTAAATAATATGGCATAGGATCCCCCCCTATTTTGACAACAAACCAAGCTAAAGTAGACAGCTGGGGGCTGGTATTCTCACATTGGTAAGGGGCCATGGATATTGGCCCCCTCAGCCTAAAAATAGCAGCCCACAGCTGTCCCAGAAAAGGAGTATCTATTACATGCGTCAATTCTGGCACTTTGCCTGGCTCTTCCCACTTGTCCTGGTGAGGTAGCAAGTGGAGTATTAAGTTTGGGGTTGATGTCAGCTGTTTTATGTCCCCTGACATCAAACCCAGGGGTTAGTAATGGAGAAGCATGTATAAGACACCCTATACTAACCCCATAGTTAGATTGTTAAAAAAAAAATCACAGCAAGAATAAAATTGTTTTTATTTGAAGTCTGTTGTCTGCTTTAGCTTGGCTGGTTGTCAATAATGGAGGGGACCCATGTAGTTTTTATTATTATTTAAATAATTAAAAAAAACCTCTCTTGTTGATAATCAACCATGAAAAAACTGACAGCTGAGGTTTGCTGGTTTTACCTTCACTGATTATCAAAAATAGAAGAAACCCCACGTCATTTATTTATTTATAGCACATGTGGCAACTGATGAATACTCCCATCAGCAGCATCTGCTCTTGCTGTTATCAGTGACAGCAAGTGTACTTTAATGAGAGTACTATTCTCTCATCAGCGCTGCCTGTGAACGGTGGTAACCTTTTTACCGCTGGTCACAGCTGCTGGCTCACGCTGTCATCAGACAGCATGGGAACCGCAGCTTTCTGACCAGCTGTAACAATCGCACTGCCGATCAGAGCCCGTGTTTGCCACACAGTCACAAAGATGACTGTGTGGCAAATAATGGATGTTTGGGCCCCCATTCATCTGAATGGTGTCCAAGTTCGGGTACAGTTCTGGTACCCGAACTAAACTTTTTTTTTTTTCGCTAAACCTGCTGGATCCGAGAATCCACAGTTTTGCCCATTACTAATTATCACTAATTCATAGTTGTCTGAATTTCTTACCTGATCTACACTTGCAGCACAGGATACTCGTATTCCACTAAAAAACATATTTTGTGATACTCTGTCAGGAGATGTTTATGTTTTTTCTTTTCGTTATGTGGCCACTTAGTATTTTTTTTGTGGTTTTTCCTTGCGGAGAAGCTGGATTATTTCAAAATGCATAGAAAATAACACGCATTACTACTACTTCAAGGTTGTCCGAATTTCTCATCGGATCTACAACAGCAGTGCAGGATGTCTTCCACTAAAAAAACATACAGCTCTGGCAAAACTTAAGAGACCACTGCAAAATTTTCAGTTTGTCTGATTTTTCTCTTTATAGATATATTTTTGAGTAAAATTTAAATTGCTCTTTTATTCTATAAACTACTGACAACATGTCTCAGAATTTCCAAGCAATACATTTTGTATTAATTTTCAGAAAATGAGAAATGGTCAAAATAAAAAAAATGCAGTGCTTGCAGACCTCAAATAATGCTAAGAAAACAAGTTCATAAGCATTTAGAACTAATACTATTAGATACTAATGTTTTTACTCAGGAATAGTTCAGAAATCAATATTTTGTGGAATAACCATGATTTTTAATCACATCTTTCATGCATCTTGGCATGCTTTCCACCAGTCTTTCACACTGCTTTTGGGTCACCTTATGCCACTCCTGGTACAAAAATTTAAGCAGTTCTTCTTTGTTTGATGGCTTGTGACTATCCATCTTCCTCTTGATTACATTCCAGAAGTTTTCAATGGGGTTCAGATCTGAAGATTAGGCTGGCCATGACAGGGATTTGATGTGATGGTCCTTCATCCACACATTGATTGACCTAGCTGTGTGGCATGGTACATTGTCCTGCTGCGAAAACCAGTCCTCAGAGTTGGGAAACATTGCCTGAGCAGAAGGAATCCACTGTTTTTCCAGGATAAAATTATATGCGGCTTAATTCACACGTCCTTTGCAAAGATTAACCTGCCCAATTCCAGCCTTGCTGAAATGTCCCCAGATCATCACCGATCCTCCACCAAATTTCATAGTGGGTGCAAGACACTGTGGCTTGTACGCCTCTCCAGGTCTCCGTCTGACCATTAGACGACCAGGTGTTGGGCAAAGCTGAAAATTAAACTCATCAAAGAAGATTACCTTACTCCAATCCTCTATGGTCCAATCCTTATGGTCTTTGGCAAACTTCAGCCTGGCTCTGCTTTACTTCTCACTGATGAAAGGCTTTTTTCTAGCTTTACATAACTTGAACCCTGCCTCTAGGAGCCTGTTACTAACTGTTCTTGCTGTGCACTTCACCCCAGCTGCCATCTTCCATTCCTTTTGTAGGTCACCCGATGTCATCCTGCAGTTGCTGAGTGACATTCGAACAAGATGACGGTCATCCGGTCAGTGGAGAGTCGTATTCGCCATCTGCCGGTCTGTAACTTTGTTGTCCCCAATGTCTGCTGCTTGACCTTCTTGTAATGGACTGCCGTCTTAGAAATTTTAAAGGTGGAGGCAACATGATGCTCACTGTATCTCTCTGCTAGTAAAGCCAGAATTGAGCCCTTCTTTTCCTCACTCAAGACTTTTCTTTTCAACTCCTTTGGCATGGTTAAAAGTTATTTTTTCATTTCTATTACTTTTGGGACATTACTAGCACTTGTTTTGCAATCAAGCTTGTCCTATTGCAAGAGGATTGTGAACACCACAGCAGTGTTTTTTATACTTTCCTTCATTAAATAAGATTTGGTTCAGGTGATCACCTAATCAGAAGCACATTAAGTAGAATGAGGTTGGAATTCAACCTACACTGGAATGGAATGGCTGTCAGTCATGTAGAGAAGTGGATTTTTATAAAACTGTGCAGTGGTCTCTTAATTTTTGCCAGAGCTGTATTTTGTGATACTCTGTCAGGAGATATTTTTGCTTTTTGTCTATATGGGGCCACCCAATGGTTGTGATGCGAGTTGCAGCCTGTCAAGGGTTTTGCATTTAAGATATGATAATGTGTTGTATTTAACTATTGTGATCAGCTGCTTCCTGGGACAGCTGGTCTTTAAAAAAGACTATCTTCATAAAAGAATAACCATCATTATAATTTTTATTTCATAATCAATAGTGTACATGAATATAATCAACTCTGTAATAAATCTTTAATATATAATTTATGCTCCTGGATTGATCTTTCACTCTCAATTCATGACATTGATGACAGTTGCTGCCCTTAAGAATCTATGGAGGAGGAGGAGCAAGAGGCAGACACAGACATTAGCTGTCATTTCAGGAGAACTTGCAGTGGACATTTTGAGCTAAAACTTTGGTACAGAAAGTTTTGAAAAGCCAACATTAAGAAATATGATTAGTCAATCGCCCTCACATGTAGAGTCTGATATCAGTGGAGTAGACAATGCAGTCTGAAAAGAGAAATTGTGTCACTTGGCCGTATGCATTTTGATGTTATACACGTCCTTTAAAGATTCGTCTTTTCAAGAATCAGAGACAGTTAATTTGGCCTCAGAACACGGTACATTTAAGAAGAGGCAGGATCAGTAGGAGAACTTCACAAACTGCTTTTTCCAAGGCCCTTTCATAGGACTTGAAGAATTTCAGCCTCTGGGTTGAAGTGCTTTCAGATTCCTCCCCTAGTGTTAATTCCACCTGATGATGAATAACCTAGTACGGCTTTAAAGGAGATGAAACGTGAACAATGCGGACAGAAGATAAAAGCTGTTTTTTTTTTCAAGTACTGGGGATTTATTTTTCAAAAATATATGTGTAAAGCAGTAAGATAGAGTTGGGGTTTATTTGATTTAGGAACACACACGCTGTGGTGCCCTCGGCAGGTGTTATGTGGTAAAATAAACAACAACGGACAATGGCGTATTTCCTGATACAATAAAATATTAACCACGGCAAAGATTAAAGAGAGATGATCCAAGAGAGTGATGAGTTTTGCTTCCAAATATAAATCGTTAGTTTCAGGGTTGTAGTTCAGAAGCCACCACTGATTGCCAAGGGAGTGGTGCACTCCTGAAGATTGACCGTTTTGGACTAGTGGAATTGGTGAGCCACTGGCCTTAGTCGTTCGCTCCCCGAGGAAGCTTTGCCCCTGCAACATCCAATGATCTTGCTAACTTCAAAGCAGCCCTTGCAAACTCTATAGAAAAGATCTTGCAAGTACTGAGCTTCTTACTTAAGTAATTACTCTGATACACTTCAGAGGTGGCCGGTGACCTTGACAAGGAGCAATAAACTATAGAATTTTAATCCTGGAATAAATTTGTGGTGTAGCGAATGTGTCGAGAGAGTGTCGTCCATTTCAGCCGAGCTGGGAGAAACTGGCATGAAGACTACAGAAATCGCAATATTTAAGTGCAGCTTCGAGTTGCACCTAAATTTTTACCACTTCTTAAAGCTTTTAGGCCAGAATTCTGCTATAAAAGCTTTGATGAATTGGGTCCTTTGCACTTACTACCTTTTCTAATATTTAGAAACCAATATTCTCCAACTGAGACTCTTGAGCCCATGATATACAAGCTCTCTAGAAATATAAAGACTTTTTTTGAGTCCCACTGTTCAGACATTCCCCCTTCTGATAATTCTGTGTCTCTGGCTGTAAGACAACTGTCTGCAGCAGGAGCATCCCCTCTCTGTCCTATCTGCTGTAGGAGATGCAAATTGTTAATGCCCACCCCTTGGAAAACCACAACTATTTGATGCTGAAAGATAGAATAAAGCAGCAGAAAACTAACCCCTTGTGTTGACCCAAGGCATTCCTTTCAACGTGAAAAGCAAACCAGCATGATGTAATGTAAACGGAGTAACATTTATGGTAAGGTGCAGGCCACTGATAAGAAATGCCAAATTTATTAAGTAGCATGCACCCTTTAATTAATTCTGTGCACATTAATCCTTCACGCCTCTCCTTAAGAGGGGCGTGCACAACTAATACCATTTATATCAGGTTACACCAGAGTTCCTCAATCATGGCCCTCCTACCCTAAGTATATGACTTCCTATATGGCTTTAAAAATGTTTTCAATTTCAAAAAGTTTATCCATTTTTCCCTCCTCTGTATTATAAGCGTGTGAATGGCTGTAGGACAACTTTCTGCTGCAGGAACCTCTCCCCTCAATCTTATCCAACTTGTACACCCAAATCTAAACCATTTAACAGTCCAAAAATGGAGCTGTTCAGCTGGAAATTAACTTCTGTCTCCTCTGTAGGACTTCAACAAAAAAAATTTGTTTTACAAATATACTACAGGTCGAGGAAGGTTATAATCAGCTTGATTTTTGTACTTTTATTTTAATGTTTAACTTTTTGTTTTTTTAGCTGCAGTGTACTGGAATATCTGTCTATTCTTATACATTGCGTACTGGAGCTCATGCATCACTGCTGCAGCTAATGATTGGCTGCAGCGGTCACATGTCAGTCGTCATGGAGGCATTGATTCAGGCAGGAACTTGTCTTACCGCTAGAAAAGTGCAGTGAGGGATTGGTAGGTAAATACACAATATTTTGTATATTTTGCATCATGCTGGTCAGTTTTTCACATTTGAAAGAATCAAAGACTTTATTATATCCTCTCAGGTTAGATAGCCAGTTGCGCTACTGCTTCTCACAGTTGGTCTTGTGGCAACTGAAATAATCACAGATGGCTTTGTTAAGTTACAGAATATCAAAGCATTTTGGGATCTGATAGACACCTTCGTCAGGATCATTCTAATGTTGTACACTAGAAGAATACCAACGCATTTTTGAGTTAAACAGGCCATTAAATTAGGATTCTTCTGATGTACACTAGAAGTATGAAAAAGTAATCCAGCTCACCCTCATCAGACGTCCTTTTAGTTCAGAATGCAGGAGACATCTTTGCCTGAATGCAGTAACATTAAACATTGAAGTATCCTGGGGATTTCCACGTATTCCGGGGTTGGATGGACGCCTTCTTCAGGATCCTTCTAATGATGTACTCTAAAAGTATCCTGACAATATCAATGCATTTCAATGCCCCTTCATTAGGATAATTGATAATAATAGTAATAATAGTAATAATTTTATTTCTATAGTGCCAACATATTCGGCAGCAATTTACATTTTAGAGGATTACAGCATAACAATAATCACATAGATCAAAACAGATATCAAGAGGAATGAGGGCCCTACTCGCAGTCGCAAGCTTACAGTCTATGATACTTCTAATTATGTAGACTAGCATTATCCTGACAATATCAGTGCATTTTGGGGTCCAGCAGACTCCTTTGTCAGGATACTTCTAATGATGTACACTAAAATATCCTGATAATATCAACACATTTTGGGGTTGGATGGTCATCTTCGTAAAGAAATTTCTAATGATGTAAACTAGAAGTATCCTGATCATATCAACAGGTTTTGGAGTTGAACAGGCCCCTTCATCAGGATACTTCTATTGATGTACACCAGAAGTATCATGTCAATTATAATGCATTTTTGGGTCAGACAGACAGACAGCTTTGTCAAGATACTTCTAATGATGGACACCAGAAGTATTCTGACGATATCAACACATTTCGGAGCTGCATGGACCCCTTTGCCAGGATATTAATAATATTGTCTTTCTGGCCCCGAAGCACTTTGATATTCTATAACCAAATAAAGTCATGTGCAGCTATTTTAACTGCCTCAAATCCATCCTTGAGCAGCAGCATAACTGGTTATCTAAGGTCTCTTTCACACTTCAGTCGTGCGACGTCAGTTAAAATCCGCCAAAGTGTGAAAATAGCGGATCCGCTAGAAAAGTGCAAAAACAGATGCAAACGGATCCGTTTTTTGACGGATCAGCTATGAACTTTTCAACTCAGAAAATGCAGGTACGCATGTCTGGCATGGAGGAGAGAGAGAGAGACCCCGGACAGTGTTCTGGGCATTTTGTATGGCTTTTCTATGGGAGGAACGGATCCGCTGGCTGATTCCATCAAAAACGGATGCCAGCAGATCCGCCACCCATAGGCGACCATTACACAAAGTGGCAGACGCGGCAGATCCGCCATAGTCCGCCATTTTGGCGGACACAAAAAACATTGCACTGGACGTTTTCCAAAAACGGCGTGTTAGAGGTCGAGTTCCCGCTTCTGCACAGGGGGACTCTCGAGCCGGTCCCCCATCCGTCTCCGGCCGCAGTGGAGCCTCCTCAGCAGAGACGTTGGTCCCAGCATCTTGCACAGCCTAGTAATGTGCAGAGGTTTACTGCTGCCTCTCCAGGTTCTGCTATTGTAGCCAGCGGCGAGCAAACATCTTTCCCCTTCTGAGCATGCCCAGGGTAAGATCTCTCATTGGAGATCGGGGGTCACATGCACAGGTACTGCAGCAGCTCCCATTGGTCCACCAGGAAGGTCCTGAAATTGCATGTGTTCTGAAAGGTCCTGTAGCTGCTGCTATAAAAGGTGAGCATGGCCGCTCGGCCGTGCGCTAGTATCAATTGCATTATGTGCTTTGCGCCAGTGTGATCATGCACGCATGTGGTTAGGGCTCGGCTGAAATAAGCCCTAGAATACCGGCACCTCCGGCGAGGAGATTTGTATGCACGTGTACAGGGCCTGGCTGATATAAGCCCCTAGAATACCGACTTCTCCGGTGAGGAGTTGCTTGTTTGCGTTGCTGACTGCATGACCACGGACTGCTCTCCGCACAGCAGTTATCTGTGTATCCCTGTGGTGTTAACAGGACACAGTACCTATCTCTGCGTCTCTGCCTCAGCGACTCTGTGGTGTAACAGAGTTCGCTTATACCGCCATATAGTGCCACAGCATCTATGTTTGCGACTAGGTGAAGTAACAGAGTTCGCCTATACCACCATCTTACTAGCAGCAGGCTCTGCCTGCACGGTGGACCCCGGGCTGCGAACGCATCCACTATTTATATTTATTTGGTGCGTTCCGCAGACCCTAACACGGCGGACGCCACTAATGCAAATCAATGGGAAAAAAGCAGATCCGCCAAAAAGAAATGGCGGATCCGCTTTTTTCACACTTTGGCGGATTTTGACTGATTTCGCACGACTGAAGTGTGAAAGAGGCCTAACCAGTTACTGTGAAGGCTTCCATTCTTTCCAGACGCTCCAGTGTCACAAAATGCCTATCCTGAGCAGGAGTTACACATCTACGTACTTTTGTACAGGTGTTGTGCCCTCCACACAACACTCCAAGATGAGCACACTGCCGATAGGCGAGAAGGTTAACCTTACTTCTCCCCCCCTTTTTTTCTAGTTTACTAAGATTCAAGACTTCTTTGATCCTGTCTGTTACATTGGATGTAAGTCTTAATTATTATTATTTATTATTATAGCGCCATTTATTCCATGGCACTTTACATGTGAGGAGGGGTATACATAATAAAACAAGTACAATAATCTTAAGCAATACAAGTCACGACTGGTACAGGAGGAAAGAGGATCCTGCCCGCGAGGGCTCACAATCTACAAGGGATGGGTGAGGCTACAGTAGGTGAAGGTAGAGCTGGTCATGCAGCAGTTTGGTGGATCGGTGGTTACTGCAGGTTGTAGGTTTGT
This sequence comes from Oophaga sylvatica, assembly GCA_033576555.1. Taxonomy (NCBI): domain Eukaryota; kingdom Metazoa; phylum Chordata; class Amphibia; order Anura; family Dendrobatidae; genus Oophaga; species Oophaga sylvatica. The sequence goes on from JARQOD010000001.1 coordinate 450,884,497, forward strand.
CGGAAAAGGTCGGTCTTCAGGTTCTTTTTGATGGTTTCCATGGTAGGCGAGAGTCTGATATGTTGTGGTAGAGAGTTCCAGAGTAGGGGGATGCGCAGGAGAAATCTTGTATGCGATTGTGGGAAGAGGAGATAAGAGGGGAGTAGAGAAGGAGATCTTGTGAGGATCGGAGGTTGCGTGCAGGTAGGTACAGGGAGATGAGGTCACAGATGTACAGAGGACACAGGTTGTGGATGGCTTTGTATGTCATGGTTAGGGTTTTGAACTGGAGTCTTTGGGTAATGAGGAGCCAGTGCAGGGATTGACAGAGGGGAGAGGTCAGGGAATAGCAGGGGGACAGGTGGATTAGTCGGGCAGCAGAGTTTAGAATAGATTGGAGGGGTGCGAGAGTGTTTGAGGGGAGGCTACAGAGAAGGTTGCAGTAGTCAAGGCGGGAGATGACCTAGGTCTTAATGACCTAGCGTTCCATCACTCGGCAATGAGAGAATTAAATAATTTCTGGAAAACGAGACAAAATAAGGCAGGGAAAGTTACAAAGTCTATATAAAATTTTGTACCGTCGTCCTATAAATTTATGATTTGGTTTCAAATGTCCGGATTATTGACTTCAATAACTAGAAGCCATTTACTACCATCTCTCATCCTTGTTATGGCTCGTTGCATTAAATTATGCTATTAAGACTGCGGGTAATGTTATCCGTTTCTTGTTTAATAAATATTTTCCGCCGATTATATTTATCCTTCCATTCTGCTTATGAATTTTTTTTTTGCTGCCTATAAAGTTAAATTATAATTATGAGCTTATTGCTGCCAATATGCCGCCTGTTATTATTACCAGCAGGAAGTTTTGAAAATTCATATAAGGAAAATTATTCTCTAAGTCCAGAAATAATTATAATATTTAATTTGAAAACTCCAGGCATTTGTATTGGCATTTCGTGGTGATGATTTTTGTTTTACTGTACTGTTGTGTGATTGATTGGCTTATTGTTGTGTCTTATTGAAAAGGTGAATTGAATTAAGATAGACTTTTTGAGTCAATGTCTTACCAATGACATCAGTGTTGTGGAGGGTTGAATAATTCGGTACAGTACAATATGTGATTTTACAGTCTGGAAGGGGAAATTTCAGTGCTTTTTTATCATTTTTGAGGAATTGGATTATGATAATATTACTTATCACTAGTATGTAGGAGACAAAGGGGGGAGGAATGGCGGGCGATGATTTATCTTGACAAAGTTAGTCCAGCAAAGCAGTAAAAAATTGGCAAAGAATGGTTTAAAAAAATCTGAGATCAATTCACTTATCCCTACCTCTGTTTCTCTGCTTTCCTCGCATGAAAGACATTATACCACACAGCCATATGGAAGCAATGTACTACACTGCCTTATAGAGGCTCCATGCTACAGATCCATAAGGAGGCAACTAGTGTTGAGCGATACTGCTCGATATCTAAAAATATCGTATCGAAATGGTATCGCCGATATCACTAAATATCGTCGATATCCGATTCCGATACGGAAGTCCAATGTAAGTCTATGGGAACAAAAAATCGCAACAAAAAAAAACCTTTCTTTCGTTGTAAACACAAAATATACACACATAGAATACATATATATATATATACATGTCATTGTGACATATATATATACATATATTTATAGTTTATACACTTCTACATAGTAAAATAGACTCTAATTCAATTGCCGGGTAAAGCCGTGACATACCCCATAGAAGGCGACGGGCTCGGTGCCGAGTACCCTCAAAACCTCTTGCTCTGTGCAACTCAACTTGGGCATCACGAACAGGATTCTGTAGCTCGCTATAAGCGAGTCCTGTGTGCCTGAATTGAACTGGTTTTGTGCTTGAGAATTGCTAAAATCATCAGAGAATGTATTTGCCATTTTTCCGCCATATCTGCGTCACGACGAGGCACTGGTGAAGAAGAAGGGCGTGCTCTTCGTGGGTGTACACTCACTCAGTGGCGTGAAAACGATGGCCGACCACTCTAAATGGTACTGCAATGTAAGATCGTGCCCCACAGCTCTTGAGTTCCGCCTCCTCATCCTCCTCAGTGTGCGGAAACTAACACGAAGGTCCCGCCTCACTACAAAAGAGGGGCCCTCTCCAGATGCTAATGACACATGTGACTTGGCAGAGATGGCTAATGGACACGAGCAGAAGTGTGAAGGGATGGAGCAGTCAGAGCTCCCCCCCCACGGAAGCGACCCGATCGCCACGGAACCACCGTTGGGCACCCGGCCTGGAAACCCTCCTACGCTGCAAGAAGCGGAGGATACCCTAAGAGGCCTGGCCCGGCACCGGGAGGAGGTCGCCAGGATGGAAGCCAGCTGGCGTGCCCTAAAACTAAACTTGGAGCGGCGCCAATCCCTCTTACCTGAAGTGTCTGTACCGGAAGGTGAGGCACCCGTTCTAGTAGAGGAGTCCATGCGGGCATCCCAGCCCTTGCAATGTGATCCGGTTGACGTTGTCGCAGTGGAGGCACCCGTTCCTGCAAAAACCTCTGCACCGGCAGCACCCCAGATCCCGCTGTCTGCCCCCATCGCTGAGACAGAAGAAGCGACACCCGTCCTCATGGAGGAGGCCGCGCAGGCACCAGAGGTCTACCAGTCTGTACCGGAGCCCCGACTGTCATCTGTTCCAGAGCCGGCTGCTTCCTCCGCAGGTGAGCGCCGCCAGGACTGGGGGGCGCCAGGAGAGCTGCCGCAAACCGGACATCATAAGCTGCAGTTTGATGGTGGAGACGTGGAGATGCTGGAGGAGAATTACAACCGGCGTCAGGAGGAAGAGTGGAGACGTTGGGAGAAGGAAGCAGAGCGACAAAGGAAGCAGCGCGAATCCCAGAAGCTTCGCCAACGTCACATCGAGAAGGACCGGGCAGATAAGGACCGGATGAGAAAAGATAAAGGTACCCTGAGGGAGCCGCGGCGTAAGGGTGCAGTACGGAGCTTTAAATTGAAAGGTGGTTGGGGCTTCATCCAGGAGCCTGGACTTTATTTAGAAGTCTTTGTGACCCGGCGGGACGTGGAGACTCACCTCCCAGAAGGACACCCGGGGAGGGACCTGTTGCCAGGAGACTTGGTGACTTACACCCGACACTGGGGTTACAATGGATGGTACGCCCTAAATGTTACCAGGTGCGACCCCTACTCCCCAGAGTGTCAGGAACCTGTGAGACCCTCGGAGCCTTCAGCCTCCCACATCCAGGCCTCTGCACAAGTGACCACCCCACGCCGTAAATCTCCCCAGCCTCCCTCAGTGGTCTCCTCAGCAGCCCCAGCTATGGACATGATAACTATAGCTGGCCCGTACCCGGCGCCTGTTAGGCCCCCTGGGGTTCGTTCAGTCCGGGACATAGGGGTCCAGACCCGGAGGGAGATGAAAGAGGTGGCCACACAGACCCAGATAGCGGGTCACGACTTGACTGTACAGGCCACACGACGTCATCAGGTCCTGGTGGTCCTTGGTGTCTCGGATGTTTGGCAAGCATCAGAAGAGTACCAGGTGGTACCTGGAACACCCCTGCCAAAGAATTATAAATAACCCGGACAGGGTCCCTGTATGTAAATAGTTAAATTGTTTATGTACCCGGACGGGTGAATGTTCATATAAAAGTTTTTTAATTTAATAAAAAAAACAACAACACAGTTTTCATTACTTTTATTACAGTCTCATCCTGCGACGCCATCGATCTCCTGTAAAAAAATGAAAAAAAAAAACAGCAGTATACCACCTGTCCGACGCAGTCCATAGTAACGAGTGTCCCACGACGATCCAGCTCTGCTACATCAGAATGACAGGCAGAGCCTGTCATCCCGGCGCAGCACAGCTGATTACCTGCTTCCCCGGCGGTGACGTCATCGGACTGACTGCTTTACGGCCGGGATTACCCAGCAGTCACTGCAGTTATCGCGAAAAACTGCATGTGACCGCCAGGGAGAAGATAATGGCGGCCATCAAGCAGTCCAGGACGTGACCGCCGGAGATCTTCTGCCAGGTAAGTGCCGCTGACTCCTGACAGACCCGACCGACGGACACTCACAGTGACAGTGACAAATCCGATTCCGGTATTCGATATGACGAAAATATCGGTATTCGGAATCGAAAGGTCGATACAGCTAATATCGGCCGATATCCGATATTTGCAGTATCGTATCGCTCAACACTAGAGGCAACATACTAATATAATACAGAGCCATATGGAAACATCATGCCATAGTGTATACCATGCTACAGAGCCAAAGGGAACCATATTACAGATCCATATAGAGGAATATTACAATGACATTATATAGAGGTATAATATCACAGCACCAAATGGCGGCATCATACTATATGGAGACATAATACTATAACAATAGCGCCATATTGAGGCACCATACTACAGCTACTCATTGAGAACCATATTACAGGCCCATATGCAAGAACAATATTATGGCCTTATATAGAGGCACCTGACTACAGCACCATATGGCGGCATCTTGGCTTCACACCATATTGTATACCATGCTAAAAAGCCAAAAGAAAAAAACATATTACAGGTCCATATAGAGGAATAATAATATGGCATTATATAAAGGAATCAAACTACAGCACCAAATGGCGGCATCATACTATAGTGTACACCTTGTTACAGAGCTATATGGAGGAACCATGCTATGGTATAATATAGAGGTACTACGCTACAGCACTATATGGCAGCATCGTATTACAATGTATACCTTGTTACAGAGCCATATGCAGGAGCCATGCTATGGTATTATGTAGAAGTACCATGCTACAGCACTAGAACATATAATAGACTTTACCATGTTACAGGAACCATACCATGGCATTATACAGAGGTACCATACTACAGCACCATATAAAGGCACCATATAGGGAACATTACAATGGCATTATATAGAGGCACTACACTACAGCACCATGTGGCAGCATTATGCTATAGTGTAGACCATGTTACAAAGCTATATAGAGTAACCACACTATGGCTAAAGCACAATATAAATGCACCATAGTGCAGCACTATATGGAGGAGCCAATTAGTGGGCGATATGGAGAAACATTACAATAGTATTATATAGAGAAGCCATACTACAGGCACCATGTGGCGGCATCATACTATAGTGTAGACCATGCTAAGGGAACCATACTATAGCATTATATAGAGGTATCCTACTACAGCACCATACAAAGTCTTCATACTATAGTATATACCATGTTACAGGGCCATATAGAGGAACCATACTATAGCATTATACAGAGACACCATACTACAGCACCATATAAAGGCATCATGCTAAATCACGTACCATGTTATAGGAACCATACTATAGCATTATATAGAGGTACCGTACTACAGCACCATATTAAGGAACCATAGCACGGTGACATATGGAGGCACTATATCCCAACACTAAATGACAGCACCACACTACAGTGCCATATGGAGGCATCCTCCTACATCATTATCTGGAGGCATTCTACTAAACTGTTCCATATAGTAACACTCTACTATGACATATGGAGTAACTACTGCTTCATAGTAGAACTGTAGTGACTATGGGGTTGAAGGGGGAGTCTGCTATTGCTTGTTTTCTGGAGTACAGTATAAAAGTGGAAGATAATTGTGCAAGATGAGGGTTATTTTTAAATTATTATTATTTTACTCCAGGGAAAACAGAAACAGTTCCCAGGGCATAACGAAGTGAACACAAAAAATCCTTTAAAAATATAGATTTTGTTAAATTTACTTAAGTATGAAAAATGATAAAAGTACAAAATGCCTGAGAAAATGGGACGCTATATTCTTAGTTAACTACTCAGACTAGCCCCTGTTCATTTTTTTCCAGGTACCTGGTACCACTAATGTTGAAATGCAAGCCCGCACATATTTCATATTATTGTTGACTTATAATTATTTTATTGACCTGGAATTGTATTTTTTTATTGGTTGGTGTATAACAAAAATTCTGTCTGAAATGCCCATTGTCTTCTGTAATTCCATGGTGATTATTTATTCATACACAATCATTTACATCTATCGGTATTTTAATTAAGCCTTGCCATGTATTTTCACAGCCCATAAATCAGAAGAATTATTTTTTGCCTGTTGTATGAAAGACATTGTTTAAATTACATGCAAACATTTTGGCATCCTGGAAACTGAAAATTTCATAACTTTTGAGACGTCAAATGTCCTGAAAATATCTGCAAAGTGACCCTGCTGCCATCCCATAATATTCTGGCAGACGGAGCGTGTCAGCAGCACTACGCCAAAAATGTAACATTACACATTTTACATATTTTTATAGTATTTGTTTTCCATTAATGATCTCATCATGCTGATTCTACAGCTATCAATAGGAAGTGTCAGATCCACAAGATGAAAAGTGTTTGCATTTTTATTTTTAACTGTTCTTTTATTTTGACTGTTTATTTCTCCTCATCACTATAAATAAATTTAATATTGTTATTTCCCACTTGAGTCTTTCTTGCATAAAACCTAAATAACTTTATTGCTCGTACTCCATCCTGTGTCTCATGTTTCCTTTCTTTTATTACACTTCCATTATCTTTTCATTTTCTCATTTCTCCTTTTCCATTTTTTTGCCTACTTAGATTTTATCCTCTTTTCCTTCTTTTTTGTCCCTTTTCTTTCTTTTCCTTTACTTTTGCTTCTTCCTTTCTTCTTTGTATCTATATTTTGTTCCTCATCTTCTTTTCTCCCTCTTTTCCTTGATCTACGGTACTTTTCTTCCTCTCCAATTTATTACCTTGTGTTTTCATACTGTCCCTCTAAGTCACTCTTCACTATTTTTATTTTATTTTTATTTTTTCCTTCTCCTTATATTTCCTCTTTTTTAACTATACATATATATATATATATATATTATATATGTTAGGGCTGGCGGAACGCACAAAATAAATATAAATAATAGGTGCGTTCGCAGCCCGGGGTCCACTGTACAGGCAGAGCCTGCTGCTAGTAAGATGGCGGTATAAGCGAACTCTGTTACTTCACAGAGTCGCAGACATAGATGCTGTAGCACTATATAGCAGTAAAAGTGAACTCTATTACACCACAGAGTCGCTGAGGTAGAGACGCAGAAAAAGAGACTGTGTCCTGTTAACACCACAGGGATACACAGATAACTGCTGTGCGGATAGCAGTCCATGATCCTGCATTCAGCAACGCAAACAAGCAACTCCTCACCGGAGAAGCCGGTATTCTAGAGGCTATTTCAGCCAGGCCCTGAACAAGTGCATACAAATCTCCTCACCGGAGGTGCCGGTATTCTAGGGGCTTATTTCAACCAAGCCCTAACCACATGCGTGCATGATCACACTGGCACAAAGCACATAATGCAATTGATACTAGCGCATGGCCGCAGGGCCTTGCAACCCTTTTATAGTAGCAACTACAGGACCTGCCAGAAAAGGACCAATGAGAAACTGTTCCAGAACACATGTAGTTTCAGGACCTTCCTGGTGGTCCAATAGGAGCTGCTGCAGTACCTGAGCATGTGACCCCTGATCTCCAATGAGAGATCTTACCCTGGGCATGCTCAGAAGGGGAAACACAGGACTTAGTCCTAAAGAAATCTGCTCGCCGCTGACCAGTACTGGCTACAATAGCAGAACCTGGAGAGGCAGCAGTAATCCTCTGCACAATGTTAGACTGGGTGAGACGCTGGGACCGACATCTCTGCTGAGCAGAGTCCACTGCGGCCGGAGACGGATGGGAGACCGCAGCAGGGATGGTTCAAGATTCCCCTGTGCAGAAGTGGGAACTCGACCCCTAACATTACCCCCCTCCTAGGGCACCCCCCTTCTTTGGGCCTCGCTACGTTCAAAGGCAGCGATGAGCTTCGGAGCATGAATATGTATGGCAGGCTCCCAGGACCTATCCTCAGGCCCATAACCCTTCCAATCAACCCAAAAAAATGTTTTGCCCCGTACCACCTTGCACCCTACAATGGTATTCACCTCGTGATCGTCTGTAGATGAACCCGACGTCCCGGCAGATGACTCAGGCAACCGGGAGATGACCACAGGTTTTAGGAGGGACACATGGAAGGTGTCGGAGATACCAAGGCGAGGAGGAAGGGCTAAACGGTAAACCACAGGGTTCACCTGCTCGAGGACCTTGAAGGGACCCAAATAGCGGGGAGCCAACTTAGTGGACTCCACCCGCAGCCTGATGTTTCGGGCGGAGAGCCACACTAGGTCGCCAGGAGCAAATGTCGGAGCGGGACGCCAATGGGCATCGGCAGAAGACCTAATCCTCTCCTTGGAAGCCTGAATGGCATCTTGAGTGCGGTCTCAAATGTCCCGTGCCTCCACGGCCCAGTCTGCCAACCTGGAGTTGGCGGAAGACACGGGCATTGGCACCGGTACCCGCAGATGCTGACCGTAGTTTAAGAGGAATGTGGTCTGTCCCGTGGAGTCAGCTACAGCATTATTTAAAGTGAACTCAGCCCACGGTAGCAAAGATGCCCAGTCATCCTGCCTGGCTGAGACAAAATGTCGCAAGTATGTGACCAAGGTCTGGTTGGCCCTCTCTACCAACCCGTTTGTCTCGTGATGATATGCCGAGGAGAGATTTAACTCAATGCTGAGTAGACGACACAGTTCTCTCCAGAACCGAGACGCAAATTAGGGACCTCGATCACTGACGATTTTGTCTGGCATTCCGTGTAAACGGAAAATATGCCTAATAAATAATGCTGCCAAGGCCCGTGCAGGCGGTAACCGTGGTAAGGACACCACGTGCCCCATTTTGGAGAAGTGGTCGGTTATCACCCAGATGATGGTGCAGCCCCGAGACTTGGGTAAGCCCACCACAAAATCCATCACGACCATCTCCCAAGGCCTGTCTGCCACTGGTAAAGGGAAAAGTAGCCTAGCTGGCCGTTGTCAAGGGGACTTATTCTTGGCGCAGGAGACGCACGCCTGAACGTATTCCCTGATGTCACGGACCATATGTGGCCAACAGTATGTCTTCGCCAGCAACTCAGAAGTCCTTTTTGCCCCAAAATGTCCACCCACCCTGGACGAATGTGCCCAAGAGAGTACCTCTGGTCGCAAATTGGTTGGCACAAAAGTCTTGCCCGGAGGCACAGACTCAAGCGAAACCGGGGCCACAGTTCTTAGGCTCTCTGTGGGGAAAATGAGCCTCAGAGGACACCACGGAGCGAGAGAGAGCATCGGCCCGAATGTTCTTCTCACTGGAGAGGAAATGGAGGGTGAAATGGAACCGGGAGAAGAACAGGGACCATCTGGCCTGACCAGAATTTAGCCGCTGGGCAGTCTGTAAATAGACCAAATTTTTATGGTCAGTGAAAACTTGAAAGGGAAAGCGCGCCCCCTCCAGGAGATGTCTCCACTCGGAAAAGGCCAACTTCATGGCTAGCAACTCCCTATCCCCAATGGAATAATTCCTCTCCGCAGGTGTGAAGGTCTTGGAAAAGAAGAAACAAGGAGGTTTCCGACCTTGAGCATCCTTTTCAAAAAGGACTACTCCAGCACCAACGGACGAGGCATCAACCTCCAATATAAAAGGCTTATCAACCTCGGGGCGATGTAAGACCTGTAGTCAATACACAGACATAATTCTCCGCTCTTCTTCTGCACGAAGAAGAACCTCGCCCCTGCTGGTGACACCGACTTCCTAATGAACCCTCTTGCCAGATTCTCCTGAATATACTGGGACATGGCCTCCGACTCAGGAAGCGAGTGGGGATAGACTCTTTCCCAAGGAGGTTCTGCTCCAGGCAAGAGATCAATAGGACAGTCGTTGGGGCAATGAGGCGGAAGAGTCTCAGCCGCCTTCTTGGAGAAAACGTCTGCGTATGACCAATAACACTGAGGAAGAGAAGTAAGGTCTACGGGTATCTCTGTGGTAGTGACCTGAACGCACTCCCTGACACACCTGCCTCTACATGAATCACCCCAACACAGTATCCTCCAGAGGACCACTCAATATGGGGAGAGTGGTGACGGAGCCAAGGTATTCCCAGCAAAACCTCGTCTATTCCCTCGGACAGGACAAGAAAGGAAATACTCTCCTGATGGGAAGGGGACATAGACAAAGTGAGAGGGATAGTCTGGTGGGTGATTTACGATACGATACGTTACGATACGATACACTTCATTGATCCCGAGGGAAATTATGGTATTACAGCAGCGTTACAACAGCATTATAAACAAACCATTACAAACAGTATTACGTAGAGTAATGATCACACTGGTGCAAAGCAAATAATGCAATTGATACTAGTGCATGGCTGCAGGGCCATGCAACACTTTTATAGTAGCAACTACAGGACCTGCCAGAAAAGGACCAATGAGAAACTGTTCCAGAACACATGTAGTTTCAGGACCTTCCTGGCGTACCAATAGGAGCTGCTGCAGTACCTGAGCATGTGACCCCTGATCTCCAATGAGAGATCTTACCCTGGGCATGCTCAGAAAGGGAAATGCAGGACTTAGTCCTAAAGACGTCTGCTCGCCGCTGACCAGTACTGACTACAATAGCAGAACCTGGAGAGGCAGCAGTAATCCTCTGCACAATGTTAGACTGGGTGAGATGCTGGGACCAACGTCTCTGCTGAGCAGAGTCCACTGCGGCCGGAGACGAATGGGAGACTGCAGCAGGGATGGTTCGAGATTCCCTTTTGTGCAGAAACGGGAACTCGACCCCTAACATATATATATATATATACAGTACATACCAAAAGTTTGGACACACCTTCTCATTTAAAGATTTTTCTGTATTTTCATGACTATGAAAATTGTACATTCACACTGAAGGCATCAAAACTATGAATTAGCACATGTGGAATTATATACTTAACAAAAAAGTGTGAAACAACTAAAAATATGTCTTATATTCTAGGTTCTTCAAAGTAGCCACCTTTTGCATTGATTACTGCTTTGCACACTCTTGACATTCTCTTGATGAGCTTCAAGAGGTAGTCACCGGAAATGGTTTTGACTTCACAGGTGTGCCCTGTCAGGTTTAATAAGTGGGATTTCTTGCCTTATAAATGGGGTTGTAACCATCAGTTGTGTTGTGCAGAAGTCTGGTGGATACACAGCTGATAGTCCTACTGAATAGACTGTTAGAATGTGTATTATGGCAAGAAAAAAGCAGCTAAGTAAAGAAAAACGAGTGGCCCTCATTACGTTAAGAAATGAAGGTCAGTCAGTCTGAAAAATTGGGAAAACTTTGAAAGTGTCCCCAAGTGCAGTTGCAAAAACCATCAAGCGCTACAAAGAAACTGTCTCACATGAGGACCGCCCCAGGAAAGGAAGACCAAGAGTCACCTCTGCTTCTGAGGATAAGTTTATCCGAGTCACCAGCCTCAGAATTCGCAGGTTTACAGCAGCTCAGATTAGAGACCAGGTCAACGCCACACAGTTCTAGCAGCAGACACATCTCTACAACAACTGTTAAGAGGAGACTTTGTGCAGCAGGCCTTCATGGTAAAATAGCTGCTAGGAAACCACTGCTAAGGACAGGCATCAATCAGAAGAGACTTGTTTGGGCTAAAGAACACAAGGAATGGACATTAGACCAGTGGAAATCTGTGCTTTGGTCTGATGGGTCCAAATTTGAGATCTTTGGTTTCAACCACCGTGTCTTTGTGCGACGCAGAAAAGGTGAACAGATCGACTCTACATGCCTGTTTCCCACCGTGAAGCATGGAGGAGGAGGTGTGATGGTGTGGGGGAAAATTGTAAATCTCTGTATATATTTCCGGAGTCACACGCAGACGCTCACAGGCTCAGTATGGATTAGACCACAATATAAAAATCTGAAAAAGGGTACTGTATGACAAGATACCAGGTGTACATAGTATAAGGGAAAATTTGAAATCCCCATATATATTTCCGGAGTCACAGACAGACGCTCACAAGCTCAGTATGAATTAGACCACAATATAAAAATCTGAAAAAGGGTACTGTATGACAAGATATCAGGTGTATATAGTATAGGGGAAAATTGTAAATCTCTGTATATATTTCCGGAGTCACAGACAGACGCTCTCAGGCTCAGTATGGATTAGACCAGAATATAAAAAGCAGAAAAAGGGTACTGTATATGAAGATACCAGGTGTATATAATATAGGGGAAAATTGTAAATCTCCGTATATATTTCTGGAGTCACAGACAGACGCTCACAGGCTCAGTATGGATTAGGCCACAATATAAAAAGCTGAAAAAGGGTTCTGTATCAGAAGATAATAGGTGTATAAAGTATAAGGTAAAATTTAAATCTTTGTATAAATTTCCGGAGTCACACACAAACGCTCTCTCAGTATGGATTTGACCAGAATATAAAAAGATGAAAAAGGGTACTTTTTCAGAAGCGCACAGCTGTATACAGTGTTGGGGTAATTTTAAATCTCCGTATATATTTCCGGAGTAACACATAGACGCTCACTCAGTATTGATTAGACCAGAATATAAAAAGTTTTAAAAGGGTACTGTATCAGAAGCGTACAGCTGTATACAGTGTTGGTGTAATTTAAATCTCCGTATATATTGCCGGAGTCACAGACAGACGCTCACAGGCTCAGAATGGATTAGACCAGAATATAAAAAGCAGAAAAAGGGAACTGTATCAGAAGCGTACAGCTGTATACAGTGTTAGGGTAATTTTAAATCTCCGTATATATTTCCGGAGTAACATACAGACGCTCACTCAGTATGGATTAGACCAGAATATAAAAAGCTGAAAAAGGGTAGTGTATCAGAAGCAAAAAGCTGTATACAGTGTAGGGGAAATTGTAAATCTCTGTATATATTTCCGGAGTCACACACAGATAGTCAGCATGTATTTGACCGTGATACCAGCCGGTACACGGTATTGTGTGAGAAGCGTGCACCTCTATACGGTGTGGGAAAAAATGAACGCTCGGTAACTGTGCATAAAAAAAGAATAAAAGTATTAGTGCTGTGTGAAAAGCAGTCTGCACAGCAGTGTATACATAGCAATACAGCTAGGAGGCAGCCTAATAACCAGCGCTGCTCCACACAAGAAAATCCTCCCCTGTCACTGCACACTAACTCTACAGCACAATTGCTATCAGCACAAGCACATAAGAACTTCTCTTTACAGCCCTAAATCTCTCCCTACTGATAAACAGAGTCAGCAACCTCTCCCTACTGTTAAGATTTTGGGGAGGAGGATGCTTCTCAGGGGGCAAGAGAAAATGTTGGCTTGCCAAGTTCAGGTCCAGGGTTTGTGCGTGACTGGAGGGATGTGGATTTGGCAGAAAGTGCTCCTCCACCCACAACTGGCAGTGCATCACTGACACCTGGAACATTGGCCCACATGTGTGATTATGCCTTGCAGATCCTAAAAAGGGACCCCCACATTTCCAAAATGATGAATGTGAATACTTTTCCATCCAATTATGACAAGAGCATTCTTAAGGTGATACCTTTATTGGCTAACCAGAAAATTATATGTTCGCTAGCTTTCAGAGCGCAGAGGCTCCTTCTTCAGGCAAGATTACATTTGGAAATGATGAAGGATGACGACTACTGGTTGGCCAGCATCCTCGATCCACGCTATAAAGGCAAATTACAGAACACAGCTAATATTGGCGAACAAACAAGCAACTCTAGTAAACCATTTGTTAGAGGCATTCCCAGCAAACAGCAGCGGTGCAGGTTCGACCACGAGCCATACTGGGCCAAATGGAAGAGGTGTTCGTGGTGCACACAACCGAAGTGGCGTTGGAGACAGGGGTTTCATGACCATGTTGTACTATAGACTGATTTCTCCAGGACAGCTCGCACGCCTGGTAATCAGGAATCTATAGCAACAGACTGGAGACAGCAGTTGTCAACTATGGTTACAAATTACTTCTCCTCCCCTATCGATGTTCTCCCTCACCGGTCATTCCCCTTTGACTACTGGGCCCGTAAACTGGACACCTGGCCTGAATTGGCACAATATGCCTTACAGGAGCTTGCTTGCCCGCTGGTAGTGTGCTATCTGAAAGAGTCTTCAGTGCTGCAGGATCAATCCTGACAGAAAGAGGGACCCTTCTGTAGACGCAAAATATTGATGATCTAACCTTCATTAAAATAAACCATGCATGGGTTGCAAAAGATTTTGTCCCACCTTCCCCTGATGACACATACTGTAGGTTGCCTGGAAAATGCTTCGCTTTGTCCTCCTCTTCCTCGGATTTCTCAAATTCCTCAATTTGAAGCTGCTTTATATCCATTATACACCTCAACATATGCCATTTTTGCCACCTGCCGATCTGGGCTGTCCCCCCCAGATAGAGTACACTTTTTGTGATTTTCATATTCTGGTGTTATCCAAACTGGGCCTGTGACCGTGTGTCTTACTGATGAAATATATACGGAGATTTAAAATTCCCCCAACACTGTATACAGCTGTAGGCTACTGATAGAGTACACTTTTTCTGATTTTCATATTCTGGTGTTATCCAGACTGGGCCTGTAACCGTGTGTGTTACTCCTGAAATATATACGGAGATTTACAATTCCCCCAACACTGTATACAGCTGTACACTACTGACAGAGTACACTTTTTCTGATTTTCATATTCTGGTGTTATCCAAACTGGGCCTGTAACCGTGTGTCTTACTGATGAAATATATACGGAGATTTAAAATTCCCCAACACTGTATACAGCTGTACGCTACTGATACAGTACACTTTTCTGATTTTCAAATTCAGGTGTTATCCAGACGTGGCCTCTGACTGTGTGTGTTACTCCTGAAATATATACGGAGATTTAAAAATCCCCCAACACTGTATACAGCTGTACACTACTGATAGAGTACTCTTTTTCTGATTTTCATATTCTGGTGTTATCCAGACTAGCCCTGTGACCGTGTGTCTTACTGCTCAAATATATGTGTAGATTTACAATTCCCCCAACACTGTATACAGCTATACACTACTGATAGAGTATACTTTTTCTGATTTTCATATTCTGGTGTTATCCAGACTGGGCCTGAGACCGTGTGTCTTACTGATGAAATATATACGGAGATTTAAAATTCCCCCAACACTGTATACAGCTGTACGCTACTGTTACAGTACACTTTTCTGATTTTCATACTCTGGTGTTATCCAGACGGGGCCTCTGACTGTGTGTGCTACTCCTGAAATATATACGGAGATTTACAATTCCCCCAACACTGTATACAGCTGTACTCTACTGATAGAGTACACTTTTCTGATTTTCATATTCTGGTGTTATCCAGACTGGGCCTCAGACTGTGTGTCTTACTGCTGTAATATATACGGAGATTTACAATTCCTCCAACACTGTATACAGCTGTACGCTACTGATACAGTACACATTTCTGATTTTCATATTCTGGTGTTGTCCAGACTGGACCTCTGACTGTGTGTGTTATTCCTGAAATATATACGGAGATTTACAATTCCCCCAACACTGTATACAGCTGTACGCTACTGATACAGTACACTTTTGCTGATTTTAATATTGTGGTGTTATCCAGACTGGGCCTCTGACTGTGTGTATTACTCCTGAAATATGTACGGAGATTTACATTTCCCCCAACACTGTATACAGCTGTACGCTACTGATACATTATACTTTTCTGATTTTCATATTCTGGTGTTATCCAGACTTGGCCTCTGACTGTGTGTGTTACTCCTGAAATATATACGGAGATTTACAATTCCCCCAACACTGTATACAGCTGTACGCTACTGATACAGTACACTTTTCTGATATTCATCTTCTCGTGTTATCCAGACTGGGCCTCTGACTGTGTGTGTTATTCCTGAAATATATACGGAGATTTAGAATTCCCCCAACACTGTATACAGCTGTATGCTACTGATACTGTACACTTTTGCTGATTTCAATATTGTGGTGTTATCAAGACTGGGCCTCTGACTGTGTGTGTTACTCCTGAAGTATATACGGAGATTTACAATTCCCCCATCACTGAAACAGCTGTACGCTACTGATACAGGAGACTTTTTTGATTTTCATATTTTGGTGTTATCCAGACTGGGCCTCTGACTGTGTGTGTTATTCCTGAAATATATACGAAGATTTAGAATTCCCCCAACACTGTATACAGCTGTATGCTACTGATACTGTACACTTTTGCTGATTTTAATATTGTGGTGTTATCAAGAAGACTGGGCCTCTGACTGTGTGTGTTACTCCTGAAATATATACGGAGATTTACAATTCCCCCATCACTGAAACAGCTGTACGCTACTGATACAGGACACTTTTTTGGTTTTCATATTTTGGTGTTATCCAGACTGGGCCTCTGACTGTGTGTATTACTCCTGAAATATATACGGAGATTTACAATTCCCCCAACACTGTATACAGCTGTACGCTACTGATAGAGTACACTTTTTCTCATTTTCATATTCTTGTGTTATCCAGACTCGGCCTCTGACCGTGTGTGTTCCTCCTCAAATATATACGGAGATTTAAAATTAACCCAGCACTGTATTCATCTCTACACTACTGATACAGTACACTTTTTATGCTTTTCATATTTTGGTGTTATCCAGACTGGGCCTCTGACCGTGTGTCTTACTCCTGAAATATATACGGAGATTTACAATTTTCCCAGCACTGTATACAGCTGTACGCTACTGATAAAGTACACTTTTTCTGATTTTCATATTCTTGTTATCCAGACTGGGCCTCTGACCGTGTGTGTTCCTCCTGAAATATATACAGAGATTTACAATTCCCCCAACACTGTATACAGCTGTACGCTACTGATAGAGTACACTTTTTCTGCTTTTCATATTCTGGTGTTATCCAGACTGGGCCTCTGACCGTGTGTCTTACTCATCAAATATATACGGAGATTTAAAAGTTACCCAGCACTGTACATGGCTGTACACTTCTGATACTGTACACTTGTTTGGTTTTTATATTCTAGTGTAAACCATACTGAGCCTGTGAGAGTCTGTGTCTGTTACTCCGCAAATATATACGGAGATTACAATTTTTCACCTTCACCGTATACAGCTGTACGCTTCTGATACTGTACCATATATCTGCTGTTATTTTGGGTACATTTACACAAACATGAGGAAGTATGGTGGAAGACGCCAATGGACATGGTCGTGGGGGGCCAACTGCAACTGATGGTGGTGGTGGTGGTGCATCTGCTGGTAGTGCAAAGAGCACAATAGCACCTAAGGCAGGAGGTGTTGAACCTGCCTCATTGTCTGGCTCCAGAAGGCCTGGAAGGTTCCCTTTTCCGGTATTAAGTAAACCGCTTTTAAAGCCAGAGTATCAGGAACAGGTTTTGTCTTACATTGCCGAAACAGCCTCCAGCTCTATATCCTCCTCTTCTGAAGTTTCAAAAGCTCCAAGCACTGAGTCGTCAGTGCAGGCTTCTGGTCAGGAACAACCCCTTTCCTTGTGTCCTTCACCCCCACCAAAAGGGAAGGATGTGGCAGGCCACACTTCAGATTACTCCATGGAGCTCTTTTCACATACCAAGCCTGGGTTATCAAGTCAAATCCTGAATTGCCCAGTCCGAGATGAATCTGACATGGAGTGCACTGATGCTCAGCCACTGCTAGATGATTGTGCTGGTACATTCAACCACAGCACTACATTGCCCTCGCAGTATACTGAGCCAGAATGTGACCCTGATGAAACTCAGGTGCCCCTTCCCGCATACTCTACCACCTTACACGGTGAACAGAGGAAGGTGCAGATGAAATTGAAGAGGAGGTGATGGATGACCCAGTTGTTGACCCGGATGGCATCCAGTGGGGGAAGAGGGTGCCGCTGGCAATAGCTCAGAAGAGGAGAAGGATCCGCAGCAGGTATCGACATCACAGCTGGGGTTATCTGGCAGGCCCATAGCAGTCCAAAAAGGTGTTAAAAAAAAAAAGAGTTGCAGGACAGCTTGGCCAGATGGTCAAATTAGCACAGCGTGCAAGCCCTGAAAATTTATACCCTAGTAGGAAGAGTCCAGTGTGGCACTCTTTGGACCAAAATCCTAATGATGAGGCAAAGGTTATCTGTAAAAAGTGCCAAAGAACCTTTAGCCGAGGGAAAAATCTCAGAAATTTGAATACCAGTTGCATGCTTAGACATTTACTGAATATGCCCTTGCAAGCGTGGACGGAGTACAAAACCTCAGGTAGCACATGTGCACCGGCTCCGACTGAAGTTAGCCAGCAACGCTCCATCGCTTCCCCCACTGTAAGCCCACTGGTTGGCACACCACCAGAAAGAATTGTTGAGGTGTCGTCACAAGGCCAAAGCAGTCAGGGAATCACAATGTTTTTTCAACTAAAGACTGCATCTAGGCCATCACCAGCATCACCATCACCAACCCCCTCTCAGTCCGTCATGTCCACCGATAGTTCCCCCATATGCAGCTCTCAAGTCCAGCTCACCCTACCAGACACTCTGAGTAGGGCAAGAAAGTACTCATCCTCTTATCCGCGTACACTGGGTTTGAACGCCTACATTGCCAAACTGATCTCATTAGAGATGATGCTCTTCCGTTTGGTTGAAAGCGCAGCGTTCAGAGACCTCATGGCCTATGCTGTCCCACGCCATGACCTACCCAGTCAGCACTTCTTTTCTAGAAAAGCCATCCCTGCCCTCCACATGCATATGAAAGACCGCATTGTCCATGCACTCAAACAATCAGTGAGTGGAAAGGTGCACCTCACAACAGATGCATGGGCCAGTAGGCATGGCCAAGGCCGTTACGTGTCCATCACTGCGCACTGGGTTAATGTGGTGGATGCAGGGTCCACAGGGGACAGCGGGGGTGGGACAGTGCTGCCTAGCCCACGGTATAGGCAACAGTTGGCTGTAGGCGTTCGACCCTCCTCCTCCTCCAGAAACGAAAGCTCGACAACAAAGCGCAGTCGCATGAGCACTCCATCCGCAACTGCCAGTGTTGCACAAGAGGTGTCCCACTATCGAACAGCTAGTGGTAAGCATCAGCAGGCTGTTTTAAAAATGATGTCTTTGGGCGACAACAGACACACCGCGGAGGTACTGGCTGACTACTTGCAGCGAGAAACTGAGTCAAGGCTGGGCAGTATACAACTTGAGCCAGGCAAGGTAGTCAGTGATAACGGCCGTAATTTTGTGGCGGCCATAGCTCTGGCAAAACTCAGAGACATACCTTGCCTGGCTCACACCTTGAACCTGGTGGTGCAATGCTTCTTAAATAATTATCCGGAGTTAACAGCCCTGCTCCATAAAGTGCGAAGACTGTGCTCGCACATCCGTCACTCGCCCGTAGACTCCAGTCGCATTCAGAGGCTGCAGCGATCGCTCCACCTCCTCAAATGCCGCCTAACCATAGACGTTGCAACAAGGTGGAACTCCACCATGCACATGGTTGAGAGGCTGTGCGAACAGAGGCAGGCTGTAATGCATTTATGGGAGGATACACGGGCAGGCAGTTTGAGGGCAGACATGGAGTTGTCGGGTGTGCAGTGGTCAAAGCTGAAAGACCTCTTTAAAGTCCTTCAGTGTTTTGAGGAATGCACATGCCTGGTAAGCGCAGACGACGCCATCATAAGCATAAGCATCCTACTTATGCGTCTGCTCATTCAAACTTTGACGCACATTAAGGATCAGGCGTCTACAGCGGAGGAGGAAGAGGAGGAAGAGGGAAGCCTTGATGACAGTCAGCCATTGTCTGCTCAGGGAACTGTCCTCGACGAGGTGGAGGAAGAAGAGGAGGAGGGGGGATGATTATTTTGGGGAGGAGGATGCTTCTCAGGGGGCAAGAGAAAATGTTGGCTTGCCAAGTTCAGGTCCAGGGTTTGTGCGTGACTGGAGGGATGTGGATTTGGCAGAAAGTGCTCCTCCACCCACAACTGGCAGTGCATCACTGACATCTGGAACATTGGCCCACATGTGTGATTATGCCTTGCGGATCCTAAAAAGGGACCCCCGCATTTCCAAAATGATGAAGGATGACGACTACTGGTTGGCCAGCATCCTCGATCCACGCTATAAAGGCAAATTACAGAACATAGCTAATATTGGAGAACAAACAAGCAACTCTAGTAAACCGTTTGTTGGAGGCATTCCAGCAAACAGCAGCGGTGCAGGTTCGACCACGAGCCGTACTGGGCCAAATGGAAGAGGTGTTCGTGGTGCACACAGCCGAAGTGGCGTTGGAGACAGGGGTTTCATGACCATGTTGTAGACTGATTTCTCCAGGACAGCTCACACGCCTGGTAATCAGGAATCTATAGCAACAGACAGGAGACATCAGTTGTCAACTATGGTTACAAATTACTTCTCCTCCCCTATCGATGTTCTCCCTCACCGGTCATTCCCCTTTGACTACTGGGCCCGTAAACTGGACACCTGGCCTGAATTGGCACAAAATGCCTTACAGGAGCTTGCTTGCCCTGCTGGTAGTGTGCTTTCTGAAAGAGTCTTCAGTGCTGCAGGATCAATCCTGACAGAAAGGACCCTTCTGTAGACGCAAAATGTTGATGATCTAACCTTCATTAAAATGAACCATGCATGGGTTGCAAAGGATTTTGTCCCACCTTCCCCTGATGACACATAGATTGCCTGGAAAATGCCTCGATTTGTCCTCCTCTTCCTCGGACTTCTCAAATTCCTCCATTTGAAGCTGCTTTATGTCCATTATATACCTCAACATATGCCATTTTTGTCGCCTCCCGATCTGGGCTGTCCCCCCCCTTCTCCACCACCCAAATTTTCATATTGTGGTGTGATACATACTGAGCCTGAGAGAGCCTTTGTGTGACTCTGGCAAAATATACGGAGATTTTAAATTTCAACCACCCTGTATACAGCTGTCTGCTTGTAATACATTACCCTTTATCTACTTTTTATATTCTGGTGTGATCAATACTGAGCCTGTGAGAGCCAGTGTCTGACTCTGGCAAAATATATTGAAATTTACAATTTCCCCAACCCTGTATACAGCTGTCCGCTTGTAATACATTACCCTTTTTCTAGTTTTTAAATTCTGGTGTGATCAATACTTAGCCTGTGAGAGCCAGTGTCTGACTCTGGCAAAATATATTGAAATTTACAATGTCCCCAACCCTGTATACAGCTGTCCACTTGTAATACATTACCCTTTTTCTAGTTTTATATTCTGGGTGATCAATACTGAGCCTGTGAGACCCAGTGTGTGACTCTGGAAACATATAAGGAGATTTTCTATTTCCCCAACCCTGTATACGGCTGTCCGCTTGTAATACACTACCCTTTTTCTAGTTTTTATACTCTGGTGTGATCAATATTTAGCCTATGAGAGCCAGTGTCTGACTCTGGCAAAATATACGGAGATTTACAATTTCCCCAACCCTGTATACAGCTGTCCGCTTGTAATACATTACCCTTTTTCTAGGTTTTATATTCTGGTGTGATCAATACAGAGCCTGTGAGCGGCATTGTCTGACTCATGAAATATATACGGTGATTTCCAATATTTTACCTAGACTATATATACCGGATATCTGGTGATACAGTACCCCTTTTTCTTCTTATTATATTCTGTTGTAATCCATACTGAGCCTGAGAGCGTCATTGTTTGCCTCCTGAAATATATACGGAGATTTAGAATATTTTCACTATACTATATATACCTGGTATCTGCTGATACAGTACCCTGTTTTCTTATTATATTATTCTTGTGTAATCCACACTGAGCCTGTGAGCGTCTGTCTGGTACTCCGCAAATATATATGGAGATTTACAATGAGTATGTGTAGCCCTGGTGTTGGGCACACGCAGTACCCTGGGGAGTGTATGGCGAGACGGCGGCTTAATGCTCAATATGCATTCATTCTACACACACTGGACACACCCTTGGGGTAGTGAAGTATACTCTAGGGAGTGGTCAAAGTAGTGGGTGTAGGGTGATTTTGAAAAAGAGTCTAGTTCCTGTCTCTGGACAGAGAAGACGTGTGAGGTAGAGCTTAGACTTCTGTGGAAAGAGGAGAGAGGAGTCTAGCCTGCTTCATAACCAGTTCAAATAGTGGAGTCCGGTATAGGTTTTGAAATATACCTTAGTCTGGTCAGAGCTGGATTATCTCTCAGCACACATCGAAGAAAGGAAGGAGTATCAGCACAGAAAGACTTCAGCGTTCCTGTCTAAGGACAGTATCAGGTACAGAGACGTGCTCCTGCCTGTGACAACTGAGCATCTGTGGCTGGCTTCATTGGAAGGAGAAAGATTGGAAGTGACTGCTCGACCCCTGGCTAGTGAGAATGTTTATGTTACCAGCGTGGACAAGGCGAAAGGCAAGTGGATTATAGAATTGGTGCTACAGGATTGCATAAGTCCAGCACCCTGTTTACCGGTCACTGGGGACCGAAGAGTCGCTGTTGTTTCAGGCACAGAGGCAGGAAAACCAGGAATCTACCGGACCCTAGGTCGCGGCAGACAAGCCCCTTATAGTCGGTACGTAGCTGGGGTCAGGGGGAGTGAAGACTTTGGCGTTCTGCAGGACAAACATAAGTATTCAGCTCCTTCAAAGGAGGACCCCTAACACTAAGCTGACTGGGCAGTTACAGCTAAGATTAGCTGGAATCATAGAGGGAACTACGCTTCAGGCTGGTTGTACTCGTTCATTGGAGTTAAAGGAGGCCCCTAACTTGTCCAGCTGCCGTCTCAAAATACACTCCCTTTGGATCAGCCTCCCCGGGACCTGCCTTGACATTCAGCAAGTAAAGGTATGGAAAGACATTGACTGTGTGAGACTGTGTTATTTACCGGCACCCGACTTCACCATCTTAACAGACTTTGAGGGAAGAGTCCCACCTGTAGGGGACCTGACATCTAGCTGCCTCACCATCCCCTCAGAGATCTACAGCAGCGCTGGTACCCATTACCAGAATACTACAGGTGGCGTCACGAACTGTATATAGTTATCCCCTGTAAATATCCCCCAACAACATACGCCAGACCGCCAGGGCCACAGACCGAGCCACCGCTACCTGTGACAATCCCCATAGACTTCTACGGGCTCGGCTCTGAGTACCCCATTGCCCTGGTAACCCACAATTGTGGTGGCGGGTCGACACAACTAACTTGGCGTCACGAACAGGATACCAAACTCGCGAAATTGCGAGCCCTGCGTGCCTAAGGACTTGTTTTTGGAAAAAGGACTGTTTGCACTTTTGGCGCCAAAATCGCCATTTTTGTCGCCATATTCGCGCCCTCAGGCGCTGGAGAAGAAGGTGGGCGTGCCTTCGTGGGCGTCTACCCCCCTGTGGCGCGAAGAAAATGCCTGTCCTCTCAAAGTGCTATTACAACATGCGGTCCTGCCCTACAGCGAAGGAGGTCCGCCTCCTCTTCACCTTCTCTGCGAGGAGGAGGCGACGCAAACCCCACCTCCACGGAAGAGACCGGATGTCTCCAAAAGAAAGGAGGTTGTTCTGGAACATGATGGAGGCCGGACGTGTGGAGCCGAGCGGAGCAGCGGAGGAAAGCAGGCCCCGTGCCCCCGCCAAGCTGCCATCGGCATCCGAGGCCTATGTGATCCTGCACCTGCAACAGGCGTTGTTAGAGGTTCGGGAGGAGAACTCACGCCTAAAGCAGTTGTTCCAACCTGGACTGGAGGAGATTGAGAGACGCCGCTGTAACCTGCAGAAATGGCGGATGACGAACACGGCGTCCTCTCCCCTCAACGAACCCCCACGATTCAAAGTACCGAAAAGTCTGCTGCCCAAGGCGAAGGAGCAACCGGAGGCTGCCCCCGAAAGTACCGTTCCCGATCCCACTGGTGAAGCGGTGGATGCGGAGGAGGTTGAGGAGGTACAGCCAATCCCGGAACGCCCGCCCGGCCAGGAGGCCGCAGCAGATTATCAATCCCCGGCAGGGACACCGGAGGGGTCCTGTCCGTCACTACCAGATGTGGACTGGGACGAAATGGCGCGCCTGGATGACGTCGCCTACACCGCCCAGTGGGAGCAAGAATGGCGGAGTCGTGAGGAGACGAAGAGGCGCCAGCAGGAGGAAGCGCGGGAAATCAAGAAGAACCGCCAGCGACAGTTTGCCGAGCTGATTGCTGATAAGGAGACTGTCCGTCGCGACAAAGGTACCTTACGGGAACCGCGGCGGCAGGGGTGTGTGACTGAGTTCCAGCTCCGAAAGGGCTGGGGCTTTATTCGTGAACCGGGCCTCTACCCAGCGGTCTTCGTCAGCAGGCGTGACGTGGAATCTCACCTGCCACAAGGCCATCCCGGGAGGGACTTAGTAAACGGCGACATAGTCACCTATACGCGGCATTGGGGAATGAAGGGGTGGTATGCCCTGAACGTCGCCATCGTCCGCGACCCCGTCCCAGACGCAGGTATCGTTACCATTACCGCAGCGTCCCCGTTTCCAGCTTCAGCAGCATCCGGCCGTGCCCCAGCATCGCCCCCGTCAAAATCATCGCAACATGCGACCCAAAGTCTATCGCAAGTAAAAGCCACTTCCATATCGCCAAATGCGACCCAGTATAGATCGCAAACCCTGACGCGGTCTATATCATTAACAGTAATGGAGACGCAATCGGTGTCGTGTGAAGAAAGTGTACCGGTTGCGCCCCTAGAGGTTCAAACCAGAGATGTCGCAACCCAAACCCTGATCGCAGCACATGACTTGCTGGTCTTAGGATCTAGGGCCCATTGCGTTGTTCCAGCCCCCGGGTGGAAAGCGTACTATTTGATGAATAAATATATAAAAAGAATTGGTAAGGTCCATAAAGGATCTACCATCAGTCAAAGTTTGAAAAATGTTTATAAAGTTTTTGCACAAGTTTATATATAATGTACATATATATATTCCTAATTATAGAATGCCCGGCTGGGTAAATGGTGAATAGAACCATAAAAAGTTATCGCACTTTATCATAATGTGATTTGATATATGCCTTTGGTTTACAATGGACTCGTAGGTTGAGGACTGAGACAGCCTAAAAACTTTCTTGTACATAGTTGCGCTCCGGCGCCCTATCTTGGTTTTACATAAGCCATACATATCTACCTCTGAAAAACAAAACCCGTGTGGTGTGGCACTGAGTGAGGTCTGCACTTGGATGTCCTGCAGCCCACCCAGGACCCACGTTGAAGGTTTGGTGCGGGTCCTTCACAAGTATCTTGTAAATTTATTTATTGAAAATGACATTTGATACTATTTGTATTTTTGTATTAAAGTTTGTAACGTTCAAAGTATTCTTACCTCCCGGATGGGAAGATGTTATTGTTCCAATGTTATTGCATAAACAAAATTTTTCTGTCTTTTGTATTTCACAGCCCGGG
This sequence comes from Oophaga sylvatica, assembly GCA_033576555.1. Classification (NCBI taxonomy): domain Eukaryota; kingdom Metazoa; phylum Chordata; class Amphibia; order Anura; family Dendrobatidae; genus Oophaga; species Oophaga sylvatica. The sequence continues at coordinate 450,909,822 of JARQOD010000001.1, forward strand.
AGTGCTGTCATTTACCATGGGGGAATGTGTAGCCCTGGTGTTGGGCACACGCAGTACCCTGGGGAGTGTATGGCGAGACGGCGGCTTAATGCTCAATATGCATTCATTCTACACACACTGGACACACCCTTGGGGTAGTGAAGTATACTCTAGGGAGTGGTCAAAGTAGTGGGTGTAGGGTGATTTTGAAAAAGAGTCTAGTTCCTGTCTCTGGACAGAGAAGACGTGTGAGGTAGAGCTTAGACTTCTGTGGAAAGAGGAGAGAGGAGTCTAGCCTGCTTCATAACCAGTTCAAATAGTGGAGTCCGGTATAGGTTTTGAAATATACCTTAGTCTGGTCAGAGCTGGATTATCTCTCAGCACACATCGAAGAAAGGAAGGAGTATCAGCACAGAAAGACTTCAGCGTTCCTGTCTAAGGACAGTATCAGGTACAGAGACGTGCTCCTGCCTGTGACAACTGAGCATCTGTGGCTGGCTTCATTGGAAGGAGAAAGATTGGAAGTGACTGCTCGACCCCTGGCTAGTGAGAATGTTTATGTTACCAGCGTGGACAAGGCGAAAGGCAAGTGGATTATAGAATTGGTGCTACAGGATTGCATAAGTCCAGCACCCTGTTTACCGGTCACTGGGGACCGAAGAGTCGCTGTTGTTTCAGGCACAGAGGCAGGAAAACCAGGAATCTACCGGACCCTAGGTCGCGGCAGACAAGCCCCTTATAGTCGGTACGTAGCTGGGGTCAGGGGGAGTGAAGACTTTGGCGTTCTGCAGGACAAACATAAGTATTCAGCTCCTTCAAAGGAGGACCCCTAACACTAAGCTGACTGGGCAGTTACAGCTAAGATTAGCTGGAATCATAGAGGGAACTACGCTTCAGGCTGGTTGTACTCGTTCATTGGAGTTAAAGGAGGCCCCTAACTTGTCCAGCTGCCGTCTCAAAATACACTCCCTTTGGATCAGCCTCCCGGGACCTGCCTTGACATTCAGCAAGTAAAGGTATGGAAAGACATTGACTGTGTGAGACTGTGTTATTTACCGGCACCCGACTTCACCATCTTAACAGACTTTGAGGGAAGAGTCCCACCTGTAGGGGACCTGACATCTAGCTGCCTCACCATCCCTCAGAGATCTACAGCAGCGCTGGTACCCATTACCAGAATACTACAGGTGGCGTCACGAACTGTATATAGTTATCCCCTGTAAATATCCCCCAACAACATACGCCAGACCGCCAGGGCCACAGACCGAGCCACCGCTACCTGTGACAATCCCATAGACTTCTACGGGCTCGGCTCTGAGTACCCCATTGCCCTGGTAACCCACAATTGTGGTGGCGGGTCGACACAAGTACAGGCTAAAATTTAACTTTTAATAACTGCCTTTAAAAATGAATAATTGATTCAGAAAATAACAAACAACCAATAAGTGTATCCTAACCACCAATATCTTGTGAAAAAACAAAATTATTAAAACCGTCAGTAAAACAGACTTGACCTGTTAACACAATGGGATAGATAAGGATAGATCTGTACAGAAACTATCCACAGTATTCAATATATCTATGTAATATCAATTAGCTATATGTGCCTTTTTTTACTTCATAAATTGCACATTTCAATAAACTGAACAGTCTTACCATATGTTGATATCCACTGTAAATTTGTAAATGGGGGAGGCTTTTTAGACAGCGCCATACATTACCCCAAACCATGTGGACGCATATGACCAAAGTCCTTTGGTCATATGTGTCCACATGGTTTGGGGTAATGTATGGCGCTGTCTAAAAAGCCTCCCCCATTTACAAATTTACAGTGGATATCAACATATGGTAAGACTGTTCTGTTTATTGAAATGTGCAAGTCCTTTGGTCATATGTGTCCACATGGTTTGGGGTAATGTATGGCGCTGTCTAAAAAGCCTCCCCCATTTACAAATTTACAGTGGATATCAACATATGGTAAGACTGTTCTGTTTATTGAAATGTGCAATTTATGAAGTAAAAAAGGCACATATAGCTAATTGATATTACATAGATATATTGAATATTGTGGATAGTTTCTGTACAGATCTATCCTTATCTATCCCATTGTGTTAACAGGTCAAGTCTGTTTTACTGACGGTTTTAATAATTTTGTTTTTTCACAAGATATTGGTGGTTAGGATACACTTATTGGTTGTTTGTTATTTTCTGAACAAATTATTCATTTTTAAAGGCAGTTATTAAAAGTTAAATTTTAGCCTGTACTTCTACCTTGCTTGTTACACTTAATTTTGATTGGTAGATCCTTAATATTAAGATTTACAATGAGCCCTACACTGTATCGAGCTGTATGCTTGTGATACAGTACCCTTTTTGCCATAAAGTCCTCCTCCACCCACCACTCTAAGTGCATCATTGACACCAGGAACATTGGCCCACATGTGTGATTATTTATTTTTATATTCTGGTGTTATCGATACTGAGCCTTTGAGCGTCAGTCTGCCTCCTGAAATATATACGAAGATTTATAATTTTTTCACTATACTATATATACCTTGTATCTGGTGAAACAGTACCCTTTTTCAGTCTTTTATATTATTGTGTAATACATACTGAGCCTGAGAGCGTCAGAGTCTGCCTCCTGAAATATATACTGAGATTTATAATATTTTGACTATACTATATATACCTGGTATCTGCTGATACTGTACCCCTTTTTCTTATTATATTAGTTTGTAATCCAGACTGAGCCTGTGAGCGTCAGAGTGTGCCTCCTGAGATATATACGAAGATTTATAATATTTTCACTATACAGTCATGGCCAAACGTTTTGAGAATGACACAAATATTAATTTTTACAAAGTCTACTGCTTCCCTTTTTGTAATGGCAATTTGCATATACTCCAGAATGTTATAAAGAGTGATCAGCTTAACAGCAATTACTTGCAAAGTCAATATTTGGCTAGAAAATGAACTTTATCCCCCAAAAACACATTTCAACATCATTGCAGCCCTGCCTTAAAGGGACCAGCTAACCTCTTTTCAGTGATTGCTCCATTAACACAGGTGTTGGTGTTGATGAGGACATGGCTGGAGATCAATCTGTCATGATTAAGTAAGAATGACACCACTGGACACTTTCAAAGGAGGCTGGTGCTTGGCATCATTGTTTCTCTTCTGTTAACCATGGTTATCTCTAAAGAAACACGTGCAGTCATCATTGCAATGCACAAAAATGGCCTAACAGGGAAGAGTATCGCAGCTAGAAAGATTGCACCTCAGTCAACAATCTATCGCATCATCAAGAACTTCAAGGAGAGAGGTTCGATTGTTGCCAAAAAGGCTCCAGGGCGCCCAAGAAAGACCAGCAAGCGCCAGGATCGTCTCTTAAAAGTGTTTCAGCTGCGGGATCGGGCTACCAGCAGTGCAGAGCTTGCTCAGGAATGGCAGCAGGCAGGTGTGAGTGCATCTGCACGCACTGTGAGGCGGAGACTCTTGGAGCAAGGCCTGGTCTCAAGGAGGGCAGCAAAGAATCCACTTCTCTCCAGAAAAAACATCATGGACAGATTGATATTCTGCAAAAGGTACAGGCAGTGGACTGCTGAGGACTGGGGTAAAGTTATTTTCTCTGATGAATCCCCTTTCAATTGTTTGGAACATCAGGAAAACGCCTCATTCGGAGAAGACAAGGTGAGCGCTACCACCAGTCTCGTCTCATGCCAACTGTTAAGCATCCTGAAACCATTCATGTGTGGGGTTGCTTCTCAGCCAAGGGAATCGGCTCTCTCACAGTCTTGCCTAAAAACACAGCCATGAATAAAGAATGGTTCCAGAATGTCCTCCAAGAGCAACTTCTCCCAACCCTCCAAGAGCAGTTTGGCAATCAACAATGCCTTTTCCAGCATGATGGAGCACCTTGCCATAAAGCAAAGGTGATGTAATGTATGTAGTACAGTTCATATAGCGTCTTGTGCTTGGGTGCGATGAAAACACAGGAGTCACAGGTTTGATATAGAAAAGTCCTGTATTACTTCATACAAGTTGGCAGAAATAGTCACACAGTTTGCAGACACAGAAACAGGAGACACAGCAGGCCAGAGTAATCCAAGCTCAGCAATCACTCTCCAATACAGATTCAGGATCTTCTTCTCTGTTACCGTAAGTCCATGCAAACGTGGGTCTTTCAAAGAGCAGGGTTCAGAGTCCACAAGTGCTTCAGAGTTCCTCAGTAGGAATAGCTGGAGTACAAGGTCCAAGGCTTACAGGAGTCAAGTCACAGGTTCACTGCAGGCTAGATTCTGAAGCACTGATTGCTCAGCTGTGGCTGCTTAAGAAGCAAAGGAGAGAATCAGGGCGGGAACATGCAAGCTGGAAACTCCATTTTGACTGAGGGCAAGATAGCTGCAGCAAGACAGAAAGTAAAATGGCTGACGAACAAACTGAGTTTCAGGAATAATACATAGAACCTTACATTACTCCCCCCTTAAGGACAACCTCCGGATGACCTCAGACCAGGCTTGTGTGGGTACCTCTGATGAAACTGACGGAGCAAGCGAGGAGCATTAACGTTATTGACTGGTTCCCATGAGTTGTCCTCCACTGGGTAGCCCTGCCATTTAATCAGATATTGTAACTGATTTCTATACAACCTGGAATCTAAAATCCTTTCCACCACAAATTCTTCCTGACCATCGACTAGCACTGGGTCAGGGCAAGGAGAGGAACGTCCAGGAAACGTATTGGGTGTCGCAGCCTTTAGTAGGGATACATGAAAGACAGGGTGGATTCTCATAGTTCTGGGCAGTTGAAGACGACAAGCAACGGCACTTATAATTTTACTGATTTTATAGGGTCCAATGTACTTATGTCCCAACTTAGACGATGGAATCCTTAACTTAAGATTTCTGGTTGACAGCCAGACCAAGTCTCCTACCTTGAAAGCTGGTGCAGGTTTACGAAATTTATCTGCTGCTTTCTTGTACCTTTCTTGAGCCGATTCCAGATTTTCCTTTAGAAGATCCATATTCTTCTGTAAAGACGTGATTCTTTCAGCCACTGCTGGTAAAGGCGTTTCTATGGGAAATCGTGGTAGAATGTTAGGATGATAACCTAGATTAGAGTAAAAAGGAGACTGTTTAGTGGAGGCACTCTGAGAGTTGTTATACGAGAACTCAGCTAATGGAAGTAGATCCACCCAATCATCCTGTAGGTAGCAGATAAAGCAGCGGAGATACTGCTCCAGGGTTTGATTGGTTCGTTCGGTCTGTCCATTAGTCTGGGGATGAAAAGCAGAAGAAAGGTTTACTTTAATGTCCAATGCTGCACAGAAATTTTGCCAAAACCTAGAAGTGAATTGCACCCCTCGATCCGAAATAACCTCATCCGGTACTCCATGTAAGCGAAACACATCTTTAATCATCAAATCTGATGTCTGTTTTGCAGTGGGTAAGCCGACACAAGGGATAAAATGAGCTGCCTTTGTTAGACGGTCAACCACCACTAGAATGGTGTTCTTCCCCTGAGAGGTTGGTAACTCCACAATGAAGTCCATAGAAATGGATCCCCACGGGCGGGACGGGGTGGGAAGAGGCTGTAACAGACCAGTTGGTGAGGAGCGAGGTGTTTTGCATCTTGCACAGACCTCACATGAAGTGACATAATTCAAAACATCCTTCCTGCAAGTGGGCCACCAAAAGAAACGAGAAAGAAATTCCTGTGTCTTTAGAATTCCTCTATGCCCAGCTATCTTGGAATCGTGAATGAGTTGCAATACTCTTAATCTGACTGTTTCAGGAATATACAGACGTTGTCCCTGAATCCACGTCCCTTGGGGGTTGTGCCAAAAAGGAATCCGCATGGTATGCTTCCTTGATGTCCTTAAGTAGGTCTTGATTATGAATTACTCCTAGGAATCTAGAGTCAGGAAGAATAGTCTTAGGAGGAGTAATTGGACGTGTCTCTGCTGAGTAAATCCTAGAGAGTGCATCAGCCTTTCCATTGCGCGATCCTGGTCTATAAGAGATGATAAAATTAAATTGGTTTAAGAAAAGATTCCAGCGAGCCTGGCGAGGAGTCAGGCACTTAGCCGACCTGATAAACTCAAGGTTACGATGGTCTGTCAGGACGACTATTTGCTGTGCAGCTCCCTGAAGAAGGTGTCTCCATTCTTTGAAGGCGGCAATAATGGCCAACAACTCTCTATTGCCCACATCGTAGTTCCTCTCAGCCGAAGACAACTGCTGGGAAAAGAAGGCACAGGGATGCAAGACATTCTTCTCACCTGTTCTCTGAGAGAGTATAGCTCCAACTGCACAGTCTGAAGCATCCACCTCTATTATGAAGGCAAGCTCAGGGTTGGGATGTACTAGGATAGGTGCAGTGGTAAATTTATCTTTTAGACGGGAAAATGCTTCCTGGGCTTGGGGAGTCCAGGAAAACCTAGACTCTTTCCGGGTAAGTTGAGTGATAGGTGACACTACCTCAGAGAAATTTCTAATGAAACGTCTATAGAAGTTGGCAAACCCGATGAAGCGCTGTACCTCCTTCACATTTCTAGGACTTGGCCAATCCTTGATGGCTTGGGTTTTGCTTCCATCCATACTAATTCCTTGTGTAGACAGTACATACCCCAGAAATTGAATTTCGGTCCTATGGAATTCACACTTTTCAAGTTTGATGTAAAGATGATTTTGTCTTAGACGTTCCAAGACCATTCTCACATGTCCATGATGTTCCTCTGTGGAGTTAGAAAAAATTAGAATATCATCCAAATAAATTACCACGAATGTATCTAGGAGATCCCTGAAGATGTCATTCACCAAGTGTTGGAAAGTGGCTGGGGCGGTACTCAGACCAAAAGGCATAACTAGATATTCAAAGTGTCCATAGCGTGACCTGAATGCAGTCTTCCATTCATCCCCAGGTCTAATACGGACTAAGTTATAGGCCCCACGAAGATCTAGTTTAGAAAAAATTTTGGCATGTCGCACTCTCTCCAATAACTCAGGGATTAAAGGCAATGGATAACGGTTTCTAATAGTAACCTTATTGAGTTCCCTATAGTCTACGCATGGTCTCAGAGATCCATCTTTCTTCTTTACAAAGAAGATGGGTGCACCTGCAGGAGATGAAGAGGGGCGTATGAAGCCCTTGGCTAGATTTTCATCTATGTAATCCTTTAAAGCCTTTAGCTCGGGCCCCGCCAGGGGGTAGATCTTACCAAAAGGTATCTCTGCTCCAGGCAATAATTCAATTGGACAATCATATGGACGGTGAGGAGGAAGCTGGTCAGCGTTCTTCTTGTCACATAAATCCACATAGTCCTGGTATACAGCTGGTAGTTCAGGGACTGACATGATTCCTTTAGGAACAGAGCAAGCTGAAACTTTTGGACTCATCTGTTTCTCTGGAAAGTGTAATTCCTTGGTCTCCCAGTTAATGGTAGGATTCTGAGCCTGCAGCCATGGTAGCCCTAGAATAATGGGAAAGTGGGGAGAAGAGATAAGCATAAAGGACAGTTTCTCTTGATGATCTTTACCCATAAGAACCCTCAAAGGCTCTGTTTCCTGATCCACTGGTCCAGAGGTCAGCAGGGAGCCATCCACAGTTTCCATCTGTACTGGAGTAGCCTTCTTCACTGAACGTATTCCCTGTTTCAGAGCAAAGGAGACATCCATAAAATTTCCACTTGCCCCTGAGTCGATCATAGCAGAGCTAGACACCCAAGCTGAGTCAACCCAGAGTTTGATGGAAAGAAAGCAATGAGAATTGTTTTTCTTACAACTCAGCTGGGACACCGCTGAGGAAACTTGAAAAATGGCAGCGTTTACACAGTCAACGTCCTCAGAGGTAACGGAGTTTAAGTCCGAGAAATCAAGATCTGTTGCTGCAGATCTCTCTGGAGCCTGAGGCTCGGACCTGACAGATCCCCTCTCGCAACACTCACAATGAATGAGTGCTGCAGTAGTCTTACGAGAACGGCTGGGGCAGTTTATAATGAAGTGCCCTGACTTACCACAATAGAAACATAGATTCTCCTTAAAACGATGTTCCTTGCGTGCATCACTAACCCGTCGTTGTAAAGAGTCTACCTGCATGGGTTCAGGTTCAGGTTCCCGTGTAATCCTACTCAAAGGTTCCTTAGCTGGAGAGGAAGGTAGGAAAAGGTTAGTACGATTGCTTTCGAACCATCTCTCTTGCCTGCGTTCAGTCAGACGAGTATCAATACGGATACAGTAGTTAATAAAGTCACCTAACGCAGTGGGAGGGTCGGCACGAGCAAGTTCATCCTTAATCAGTGGAGATAACCCCTTTCGAAAAATAGATTTTTTGGCGGAACTGTCCCAGGTGGTATCAAGGGCCCATCTCCTGAAATCCAAGGCATATTCAGCTACCGAGTGCTTACCTTGGCGCAAAGCTAACATGGCTGCTTCAGCTGTTGCACCTCGATTGGGGTCATCAAACACCTGCCCCATGGCTGAAATAAAATCATCAAGGTGATTCAAACAATCATCCTCAGTCTCAATCAGAGGGTTTGCCCACATTAAAGCCTTGTTGGTAAGCAACATAATTATAGTAAGCACCTTAGATCGTTCAGTGGGAAATTGTGAAGCATGTGCAGAAAAAAAAGATTGCATTGATTAATAAATCCCCTGAATTTCTCACGTTCACCGCCAAAACGAAAAGGGGGCAACTTGGGAATCCCAGCACTCGGGGCTACGGCAGGAGCTTGGATTCGCCCCTCTAGAACCTCAATCCTGGCTCGCAAATCCTGGGTAGTCTGTCCAACCACTTGCAAATTGTGATTATTGAGGTCCTGTAGATTTGTAAAACTGGTCTTTATATTCTGCAAATCTGCAAGGATATTATCAGTCACTCCGCAAAGTTCCTTTATGCGGGCCTCCATTTTCCAGATCTTTTAAGACAGGATTACTGGAAGAAGAGGAGAGAAAAAAAAAACAATAGTGTTCACCTGTGGCAACACTGCAGAGAGAAAAAAAAATTAAGGGAACTGCTCACCTGGAATGGTTGTGAGGAGTCACAACCACTATCATCACAGAAAGTTTCAACCAGACATCTGATATCCAGAGTTACAGCAGACAAAAAAGAGAAAAGAAAGGAAAAAAAAAAAAAAAATAGTGTTTACCTGTGGTAACACTGCAAAAAGAAAAAACTTAAGGGAATTGCTCACCTGGAATGGTTGTGAGAAGTCACAACCACTGTCATCACAGAAAGTACAACCGGACGCTGATATCCACAGTACAGCAGACACAGCCTTCCAGACCCAGCAGACACTAACGTTTTGGCTTCAGAATCTTGTAATGTATGTAGTACAGTTCATATAGCGTCTTGTGCTTGGGTGCGATGAAAACACAGGAGTCACAGGTTTGATATAGAAAAGTCCTGTATTACTTCATACAAGTTGGCAGAAATAGTCACACAGTTTGCAGACACAGAAACAGGAGACAGGCCAGAGTAATCCAAGCTCAGCAATCACTCTCCAATACAGATTCAGGATCTTCTTCTCTGTTACCGTAAGTCCATGCAAACGTGGGTCTTTCAAAGAGCAGGGTTCAGAGTCCACAAGTGCTTCAGAGTTCCTCAGTAGGAATAGCTGGAGTACAAGGTCCAAGGCTTACAGGAGTCAAGTCACAGGTTCACTGCAGGCTAGATTCTGAAGCACTGATTGCTCAGCTGTGGCTGCTTAAGAAGCAAAGGAGAGAATCAGGGCGGGAACATGCAAGCTGGAAACTCCATTTTGACTGAGGGCAAGATAGCTGCAGCAAGACAGAAAGTAAAATGGCTGACGAACAAACTGAGTTTCAGGAATAATACATAGAACCTTACAGGTGATAACTAAATGGCTCAGGGAACAAAACATAGAGATTTTGGGTCCATGGCCTGGAAACTCCCCAGATCTTAATCCCATTGAGAACTTGTGGTCAATCATCAAGAGACGGGTGGACAAAGAAAAACCTAAAAATTCTGACAAAATGAAAGCATTGATTGTGCAAGAATGGACTGCTATCAGTCAGGATTTGGTCCAGAAGTTGATTGAGAGCATATCAGGGAGAATTGCAGAGGTCCTGAAGAAGAAGGGTCAACACTGCAAATATTGACTTGCTGCATTAACTCATTCTAACTGTCAATATAAGCTTTTGTTACTCATATGTTTGCAATTATATTTCTGTCTGTGATAAAAACATCTGTCAAACACACATAAAAACCAGAGGCCAGCAGATCATGTGAAAATATAATATTTGTGTCATTCTCAAAATTTTTGGCCATGACTGTACTATATATACCTTGTATCTGTTGAAACAGTACCCTTTTTCAGCTTTTTATATTATTTTTATTGTGTAATACATACTGAGCTTGAGAGCGTCAGAGTCTGCATCCTGAATTATATACGGAGATTTATAATATTTTCACTATACTATATATACCTTGTATCTTGGGAACAGTACCCTTTTTATATTATTGTGGAATCAATACTGAGCCTGTGAGCGTCATTGTCTGCCTCATGAAATATATATGGAGATTTATAATATTTTCACTATACTATATATACCTTGTATATGGTGAAATAGTACCCTTTTTATATTATTGTGTAATACATACTGAGCCTGAGAGCAGCGTCGGACTGGAACACCTTGGGCCCACCAGAGAAAATCATTCTTGGGGCCCACTATGTAGCTACATAGAAATAAATACAAGACCACAAATTGTGCAGTAAAACACACTAATATCAGGGTATAATATAAGGTAGTACATGTCTTAATTATGTAGCAGGAGTTGGGGTAGCCTCCCTCATAGATTATAAAGCAGCCCCCCTCATAGAGGATAATGCTGCCCCCCCATAGGGTATAATGCTATATATATATATATATATATATATATATTAGATAGATGATAGATACCATATATACTCGAGTATAAGCCGACCCCCCTAATTTTGCCACAAAAAACTGGGAAAACTTATCGACTTGAGTATAAGCCTAGGGTGGAAAATGAGATTATGCCCCATATGCTGCCCCATGTATTATGCCCCACAAGATGCTCCATAGATTGTGCCCCATATGCTGCCCATGTATTATGCCCCCATAGATAATCCATAGATTGTGCCCTCATAGATGCTCCATAGATTATGCCCCCATAGATGCTCCATAGATTATTCCCCCATAGATGCTCCTTAGATTATGCCCCCATAGAAGCTCCATAGATTGTGCCCCCATAGATGCTCCTTAGATTATGCCCCCATAGAAGCTCCATAGATTGTGCCCCCATAGATTATGCCCCTATAGATGCTCCATAGATTATGCCCCCATAAATGCTCCTTAGATTATGCCCCCATAGATTATGCCCCCATAGATGCTCCTTAGATTATGCCCCCATAGAAGCTCCATAGATTGTGCCCCCATAGATTATGCCCCTATAGATGCTCCATAGATTATGCCCCATAGATTATGCCCCATAGATGCTCCTTAGATTATGCCCCCATAGATTATGCCCCCATAGATGCTCCTTAGATTATGCCCCCATAGACGCTCCATAGATTATGCCCCCATAGATGCTCCATAGATTATGCCCCCATAGAAGCTCCATAGATTATGCCCCATAGATGCTCCATAGATTATGCCCCCATAGATGCTCCATAGATTATGCCCCATAAGTGCTCCTTAGATTATGCCCCATAGATGCCCCATAGATTATGCCCCATAAATGCTCCTTATATTATGCCCCCATAGATTATGCCCCCATAGATGCTCCATAGATTATGCCCCCATAGAAGCTCCATAGATTATGCCCCATAGATGCTCCATAGATTATGCCCCCATAGATGCTCCATAGATTATGCCCCCATAAGTGCTCCTTAGATTATGCCCCCATAGATGCTCCATAGATTATGCCCCCATAGATGCTCCATAGATTATGCCCCATAAATGCTCCTTAGATTATTCCCCCATAAATGCTCCACAGATTATGCCCCCATAGATTATGCCCCCATAAATGCTCCACAGATTATGCCCCCATAGATTATGCCCCATAAATGCTCCAGATTATGCCCCCATAGATTATGCCCCATAAATGCTCCAGATTATGCCCCCATAGATTATGCCCCCATAAATGCTCCACAGATTATGCCCCCATAGATTATGCCCCCATAAATGCTCCACAGATTATGCCCCCATAAATGCTCCACAGATTATGCCCCCATAGATTATGCCCCATAAATGCTCCAGATTATGCCCCCATAGATTATGCCCCCATAAATGCTCCAGATTATGCCCCCATAGATTATGCCCCCATGAATGCTCCACAGACTATGCCCCCATAGATTATGCCCCCATAGATGCTCCACTGTGCCCCCATAGATGCTGCAAAAAAAAAAAAAAAAAAGACATACTCACCTCTCGTCGCTGGGGGCCAGGTGCTGGTGTCCTGGGCACCTGCGATATTTACCTGTCACCGAGTCCACTGCTGAGCGCCGCTGTCTTCGGTCCTCCGGCAGTGAATGTTCAGGCAGAGGGCGCGGCGCTCACTAATGACGTCATCGCGCCCTATGCCTGAACATTGCAGCAAGAGAGGACTCGATGACACAGCGGCGCTCAGCGGTTGGAGCGGGTGACAGGTAAGTAATGATATTCACTGCTTCCCACGCCCATGTGGGCGTGGGAAGCAGTGAATATTCATTTCTCTTTAGCAGCGGGGACAGGGGCTCCTGCCTCCTGTCACCCGCTGCTGCTCCGCTGGCACAGGGCCGCCATGGCAGCTGCGTGGTGTGCCGCTATTAGCGACACGCCACCGGCTGGGGGCCCCTGGAGCAGCGGGGGCCCTAGGCAACTGGCCCCTGTATGCCAGCAGGTGCCAGGGCCCCCCAGATGCCAGGGCCCACCGGAGAATCCTCCGGTTCTCCGGTGGGCCAGTCCGACCCTGCCTGAGAGCATCAGAGTCTGCCTCCTGAAATATATACAGAGATTTATAATGTTTTTATTACTATATATACCTGGTATTTGCTGATACAGTACCCTTTTTGTTATTATTATATTCTTGTGTAATCCAGACCGAGCCTGTGAGCATCAGAGTATGCCTCATGAAATATATTACAGAGATTTAGAATGTTTTTATATACTATATATACTTGGTATCTGCTGATACAGTACCCTTTTTCTTATTATATTATTCTTATGTAATCCATACTGAGCCTGTGAGCGTCTGTCTGGTACTCCGTAAATATATATGGAGATTTACAATGACCCCTACACTGTATCCAGCTGTACACTTCTGATACAGTACCCTTTTTGCCATAAAGTCCTCCTCCACCCACCACTCTAAGTGCATCATTGACACCTGGAACATTGGCCCACATGTGTGATTATTTCTTGCAGATCTTTTTATATTCTGGCGTAATCCATACTGAACCTTTAAGCGTCAGTCGGCCTCCTGAAATATATACGGAGATTTATAATATTTTGACTATACTATATATACCTTGTATCTGCTGATACAGTACCCCTTTTTCTTGTTATATTATTGTGTAATCCAGACTAAGCCGGTGAGCGTGAGAGTCTGCCTCCTGAAATATATACAAAGATTTATAATATTTTCACTATACTATATATACCTTGTATCTGGTGAAACAGTACCCTTTTTCAGCTTTTTATATTATTGTGTAATACATACTGAGACTTTGAGCATCATTGTCTGCCTCCTGAATTATATACGGAGATTTATAATATTTTCACTATTCTATATATACCTTGTATCTGGTGAAACAGTACCCTTTTTATATTATCGTGTAATCCATACTGAGCCTGTGAGCGTCATTGTTTGCCTCATGAAATATATACGGAGATTTATAATATTTTCACTATACTACCTTGTATCTGGTGATACAGTACCCCTTTTTTTGGCCTCCTCTTCCTCGGACTTCTCCAATTAATCCATTTGCAGCTGCTTTACGTCCATTATACACCTCAACATATGCCATTTTTGCCACCTCCCTATCTGGGCTGCCCCACCCCCCTCCTCCACCCCCAAACTTTTTATATTCTTGTGTAATCCATACTGAGCCTTTGAGCTTCATTGTCTGCCTCCTGAATTATATACGGAGAATTATAATATTTTCACTATACTATATATACCTTGTATCTGGTGAAACAGTACCTTTTCTATATTATTGTGTAATACATACTGAGCCTGAGAGCGTCAGTGTCTGCCTCCTGAAATATATACTGAGATTTAGAATATTTTGACTATACTATATATACCTGGTATCTGCTGATACAGTAACCCTTTTTCTTCTTTTTATTCTTGTGTACTCCAGACTGAGCCTGTGACCATCAGAGTCTGCCTCCTGAAATATATACGGAGATTTATAAGATTTTCACTATACTATATATACATGGTATCTGCAGATACAGTACCCTTTTTCAGCTTTTTATATTGTGGTCTAATCCATACTGAGCCTGTCAACGTCTGTCTGTTACTCCGGAAATATATACGGAGATTTAAAAATTAACACAACACTGTATAAAGCTGTAAGCTTGTAATACATTACCCTTTTTCTACTTTTTATATTCTGGTGTAATCAATACTGAGCATGTGAGCGTCTGTGTGTTACTCCGGAAATCTATACGGATTTTTACAATTTACCCCAAAACTATATACACCTGTTATTTTCAGATTTAGTACCCTTTTGCAGCTTTTATATTATGGTGTAATCCATACTGAGCCTGTGAGCGTCTGTGTGTTACTCTGGAAATCTATATGGAGATTTAAAATTACCCCAACACTGTATACAGCTGCACGCTTCTGATACAGCACCATATATCTGCTGGTATTTTTGGTAAACTTTCAAAAACATGAGGAAGTATGGTGGAAGAAGCCGCGGACGTGGGCGGGAGGGGCCAGCTGGTACTGATGGTGGTGGTGCATCTGCTGGTAGTGACTAAAGCACAATAGCACCTAAGGCAGGAGGTGTTGAGCCTGCGTCATCGTCTGGCTCAAGAAGGCTGGAAGACTCCCTTTTCTGGTAGTAGGTAAACTGCTTTTAAAGCAGTAGCATCAGTAACAGGTTTTGGCCTACATTGCCGAAACAGCCTCTAGTTCTATCGCCTCCTCTTCTGAAGTTTCAAAAAATGCAAGCACTGAGTCATCAGTGCAGGCTCCTGGTCAGGAATAACACCTTTCCTTGTGTCCTTCACCCCCACTAAAAATGAAAGATGCTGCAGCCCACACTTCACATTACTCCATGGAGCTTTTTTCACATACCATGCCTGGGTTATCAAGTCAAATCCTGAATTAATCCAACATTAATCACAGATGGAGTGCACTGATGCACAGCCACTGCTAGATGATTCTGCTGGTACATTCACCAGAGCACTACATTTCCCTCGCAGTCTACTGAGCCAGAATGTGACCCTGATGAAACTCAGGTGCCCCTTCCTGCATACTATACCACCTTACACGGTGACACAGAGTATGGTGCAGATGAAATTGAACAGGAGGTGATGGATGACACAGTTGTTGACCCGGATTGGCATCCATTGGGGGAAGAGGGTGCTGCTGGCAATAGCTCAGAAGAGGAGAAGGATCCGCAGCAGGCAACGACATCGCAGCAGCGGTTATCTGGCAGTCCCGTAGCTGTCCAAAAAGTTTTAAAAAAAATAAATAAAGAATTGCAGGACAGCTTGTCCACACGGTCAAATTAGCACAGCGTGCAAGCCCCGAAAATTTGTACCATAGTAGAAACAGTCCAGTGTGGCACTTTTTTTACCTAAATCCTATTGATGAGGCAAAGGTTATATGTAAGCAGTGCGGAAGGACCGTTAGCCGAGGGAAAAATTGCAGAAATTTGAACACCAGTTGCATGCTTAGACATTTAATGAACATGCACTTGCAAGCGTGGACAGACTACAAAACCTACAAATCCCCCCCAGGGCCGGAGTCAGCACCGGGCAAGTTCCGGTTCCCTGAGCAGGTGTGGGAGCGACTCGTGGGCAACAGCACTGGCACAGGGCCCCTCATAGTAGAAAAAATTGTCTCTGACGGTGGGAGGGCCCACTCGCCGTCAGACAGACCGGCGTACTATGAGGGACCCTGAGCCAGTGCTGTCGCCCACGAGTTGGCCCCCCTGCTTGCTCAGGGCACCAGCACTTGCAATACTTACCTATCCCTGCTCCACCGCTGTGACGTCCTCCGCATTTCCTGACAGTGACATTCAGCTTAGAGAGCGCAATGACGTCACGTGTGTCCGCCCTCTGCCTAAACAGTACAAGTGCAGAGAGACGCTGAGGAGTCCAGAGTACAGCAGTGCTAGGCGAGGAGAGGTATTACATTTTTTTAATGTTTGGAGCAATATATGGGGAGCATTATACACTGGAGAATTATATATGGAGCCCAGCATATGTGGAGCCCCAGCTGTGACTGAATCCATATCTCCCAGAAGGGTGCACTGAAAGAGGATACCACTAGAGGTCATTATACACATACACACACGTACAGCTACCTTAAAGACCACCAGAGGGAGCTGTGTTAGGCATATAAAAAGAAGTTTAGTTTCAGTTTACTTCAGTTCTGAGCAGCCATCTCAGAGAGCTCAGTCAGTCTGCAGAAAGTGACGTGCAGAGCTGAGGATAGTGAGGCTGCAGAGCTATTCGGTTCCAAGTAAGTGGAGTCTAGTAAGAGTGAAAGAGAAATCACTCCAGCCTAGTCAGAGCTGAATTTAGAAGTGTAGCTCTGTAGAAAGCGTGCCGACGCTTAAAGAGCGGCGAAGAGGCAGCCCACCAACTGCCAGCGTGTGTGATCGTGTAAGGATCCAGGTAGCCGAAGGCGAGTGGAAGTTAATGAGACAGAGGAGCCTTAATAGCTCATCTCAGCAAGAAATACCGGACAACGGGGTCCGAGCCTATAGGGATCTCCACGACCCATTAGGAGAAACCGGAGTTCCTGGAGGACTACAAGTCCCAGGAGTACCACAGAGCTGATACGTAGCAGGATCAGGAGGACAGAGTCTGGCAAGCAGGACGCTGTGAGCAGAGACTGTGTACTTTCAGAGAGAAGGTCCAATCACAAGATCAGCCAGGTGCAAGACGGAGACCAAGTTAGACCTAGCTGCAAGCAGGTCAGGACTTTATTACTAAAAGGCAGAGGACAGGAGGCCATACACCTACCAGTGGAGGAATCTCGATGTGCATCCTTCACCCTACAGTACTCCGGGAAGTGCCTGCAACATCTACAGTAAAGGTACCAAACTGACTTATGTGTGTGTCTCCCTTATTATCCCTGACTGCCGGGTCCCCATCTGTCCTGCACTTCTTATACATCTATCTGCCTTGGAGGAATCAGCCTTACTTGTGGAAGGCTTGACATCTAGCTGCACAATATCAACCCTCCAGTGGATCTGCATAGCAGCGCTGGTCATCCTGACCAGGCACCACAAGTGGCGTCACGAATCCCCATATCATTATTCAAGTCACCTGTAAATATCCCCATTAAAGTGAGCGCCCAGGGCACGGACCGAGCTGTGCTACCTGTGACGTTTCCCATAGACATCAACGGGCTCGGTGCCGAGTACCCATAACCCTGGTGTTGTGCGACTCACATACACTTGAGCAGGAAGAATGTGGCAGATCAGACACTGGAGCAGCATGCATGGGGCCCATCATATACTGGAGCATTGTAAATGGGGGACAGCAGACACTGGAGCAGCATTTACGTGGCCCATTATACACTGTATCATTAATAATAGGGGCCATGATATATGGAGCATTATTTTGGCCCATAAGACACTGGAGCATCATCCATGGGGCCCATCATATACAGGAGCATTCTCAATGGGGCAGATCAGAGACTGGAGCAGCATCCATGGTGCCCATCATATACTGGAGCATTGTAAATGGGGGACAGCAGACACTGGAGCAGCATTTACGGGCGCATTATACACTGGATCAATAATTATGGGGCCCATGATATATGGAGCATTATATTGGCCCATAAGAAACTGGAGGATCATCCATGGGGCCCATCATATACAGGAGCATTCTCAATGGGGCAGATCAGACACTGGAGCAGCATCCATGGGGCCCATCATATACTGGAACATTGCAAATGGGGGACAGCAGACACTGGAGCAGCATTTACGAGGCCCATTATACACTGGATCATTAATAATGAGGCCCATGATATATGGAGCATTGTTTTGGCCCATAAGACACTGGAGCGTCATCCATGGGACCCATCATATACAGGAGCATTCTCAATGGGGCAGATAAGAGACTGGAGCAGCATCCATGGTGCCCATCGTATACTGGAGCATTGTAAATGGGGGACAGCAGACATTGGAGCAGCATTTACGGGGCCCATTATACAGTGGATCATTAATAATGGGGGCCACGATATTTGGAGCATTATTTTGGCCCATAAGACACTGGAGCATCATCCATGGGGCCCATCATATACAGGAGCATTCTCAATGGGGCAGATCAGAGACTGGAGCAGCATCCATGGGGCCCATTATATACTGGAGCATTGCAAATGGGGGACAGCAGACACTGGAACAGCATTTACGGGCCCATTATACACTGGATCAATAATTATGGGGCCATGATATATGGAGCATTATATTGGCCCATAAGAAACTGGAGCATCATCCATGGGGCCCATCATATACAGGAGCATTCTCAATGGGGCAGATCAGAGACTGGAGCAGCATCCATGGTGCCCATCATATCCTGGAGCATTGTAAATGGGGACAGCAGACACTGGAGCAGCATTTATGGGGCCCATTATACACTGGATCAATAATAATGGGGCCCATTATATATGGACCATGATTTTGGCCCATAACACACTGGAGCATCATCCATAGGGCCCATCATATACAGGAGCATTCTCAATGGGGCAAATTAAAGACTGGAGAAGCATCCATGGGGCCCATCTAGGAGCATGCAATGGGGGAAAAGAATGGAGCAGATTAGGGTCATTTATACTGGATCATTAAAATATGGACATGTTGGCCCATACAACTGGAGATCATCCCTGGAGCATCTACAGGAGATCCAATGGCGTAGAGACTGAGCGCACCGGGGCCTCATTCGCATTGAATGGGACCACATGAGCAGCATTGAGGCCATTATCACTGATTCATAATAATAGGCCATGATTTATGGAGCATTGTTTTGGCCATAAGACACTGGAGCATCATCCATGGGACCCATCATATACAGGAGCATTCTCAATGGGGCAGATCAGAGACTGGAGCAGCATCCATGGTGCCCATCATATACTGGAGCATTGTAAATGGGGGACAGCAGACACTGGAGCAGCATTTACGGGCCCATTATACAGTGGATCATTAATAATGGGGCCCATTATATTTGGACCATGATTTTGGCCCATAACACACTGGAGCATCATCCATGGGGCCCATCACATACAGGAGCATTCTCAATGGGGCAGATCAAAGACTGGAGCAACATCCATGGGGCCCATCATAGACTGGAGCATTGTAAATGGGGGACAGCAGACACTGGAGCAGCATTTACGGGGCCCATTATACACTGGATCATTAACAATATGAACCATGATTTTGGCCCATAACACACTGGAGCATCATCCATGGAGCCCATCATATACAGTCATGGCCAAAAGTTTTGAGAATGACACAAATATTATATTTTCACATGATCTGCTGCCCTCTGGTTTTTATGTGTGTTTGACAGATGTTTTTATCACAGACACAAATATAATAATTGCAAACATATGAGTAATAAAAGCTTATATTGACAGTTAGAATGAGTTAATGCAGCAAGTCAATATTTGCAGTGTTGACCCTTCTTCTTCAGGACCTCTGCAATTCTCCCTGGCATGCTCTAAATCAACTTCTGGACCAAATCCTGACTGATAGCAGTCCATTCTTGCACAATCAATGCTTTCATTTTGTCAGAATTTTTAGGTTTTTGTTTGTCCACCCCTTTCTTGATGATTGACCACAATTTCTCAATGGGATTAAGATCTGGGGAGTTTCCAGGCCATGGACCCAAAATCTCTATGTTTTGTTCCCTGAGCCATTTAGTTATCACCTTTGCTTTATGGCAAGGTGCTCCATCATGCTGGAAAAGGCATTGCTGATCGCCAAACTGCTCTTGGAGGGTTGGGAGAAGTTGCTCTTGGAGGACATTCTGGTACCATTCTTTATTCATGGCTGTGTTTTTAGGCAAGACTGTGAGAGAGCCGATTCCCTTGGCTGAGAAGCAACCCCACACATGAATGGTTTCAGGATGCTTAACAGTTGGCATGAGACAAGACCGGTGGTAGCGCTCACCTTGTCTTCTCCGAATGAGGCGTTTTCCTGATGTCCCAAACAATCGAAAAGGGGATTCATCAGAGAAAATAACTTTACCCCAGTCCTCAGCAGTCCACTGCCTGTACCTTTTGCAGAATATCAGTCTGTCCATGATGTTTTTTCTGGAGAGAAGTGGCTTCTTTGCTGCCCTCCTTGAGACCAGGCCTTGCTCCAAGAGTCTCCACCTCACAGTGCGTGCAGATGCACTCACACCTGCCTGCTGCCATTCCTGAGCAAGCTCTGCACTGCTGGTAGCCCGATCCCGCAGCTGAAACACTTTTAAGAGATGGTCCTGGCGCTTGCTGGTCTTTCTTGGGCGCCCTGAAGCCTTTTTGGCAACAAAGGAACCTCTCTCCTTGTAGTTCTTTATGATGCGATAGATTGTTGACTGAGGTGCAATCTTTCTAGCTGCGATACTCTTCCCTGATAGGCCATTTTTGTGCATTGCAATGATGACTGCACGTGTTTCTTTAGAGATAATCATGGTTAACAGAAGAGAAACAATGATGCCAAGCACCAGCCTCCTTTTAAAGTGTCCAGTGGTGTCATTCTTACTTAATCATGACAGATTGATCTCCAGCCATGTCCTCATCAACACCCACACCTGTGTTAATGGAGCAATCACTGAAAAGAGGTTAGCTGGTCCTTTTAAGGCAGGGCTGCAATGATGTTGAAATGTGTTTTGGGGGATAAAGTTCATTTTCTAGCCAAATATTGACTTTGCAAGTAATTGCTGTTAAGCTGATCACTCTTTATAACATTCTGGAGTATATGCAAATTGCCATTAGATAAAGTGAAGCAGTAGACTTTGTAAAAATTAATATTTGTGTCATTCTCAAAACTTTTGGCCATGACTGTACAGTAGCATTCTCAATGGGGCAGATCAGAGACTGGAGCAGCATCCATGGTGCCCATCATATACTGGAGCATTGTAAATGGGGGACAGCAGACACTGGAGCAGCATTTACGGGGCCATTATACAGTGGATCATTAATAATGGGGACCATTATATTTGGACCATGATTTTGGCCCAAAACACACTGGAGCATCATCCATAGGGCCCATCATATACAGGAGCATTCTCAATGGGGCAGATCAAAGACTGGAGCAACATCCATGGGGCCCATCATATACTGGAGCATTGTAAATGGGGCAGATCAGACACTGGAGCAGCATTTACGGGGACCATTATACACTGGATCATTATAAATGGGCCCATGATATACGGAGCATTATTTTGGCCCATAAGACACTGGACCATCATCCATGGGGCCCATCATATACAGGAGCATTCTAAATGGGGCAGATCAGAGACTGGAGCAGCATGCATGGGGCTCATCATATACTAGAGCATTGTAAATGGGGGACAGTAGACACTGGAGCAGAATTTACGGGGCCCATTATACACTGGATCATTAATAATGGGGCCCATTATGTATGGACCATGATTTTGGCCCATAACACACTGGAGCATCATCCATGGGGCCCATCATATACAGGAGCATTCTCAATGGGGCAGATCAGAGAGAGGAGCAGCATCCATGGGGCCCATCATATACTGGAGCATTGTAAATGGGGGACAGCAGACACTGAAGCAGCATTTACGAGACCGATTATACACTGGATAGTTAATAATGTGGCCCATTATATATGGAGCATTATTTTGGCCCATTAGATACTGGAGCATCATCCATGGGGCCCATCATATGCTGGAGAATCATATGGGGTTAATTATTTATGGGGCATCATAAAGGGTATGGAGCATCATATGGGGCCTATTCTTTATGGAGCATAATATGGAGCCCATTCTGTATGGAGCAATATATGGGGCTCATTATTCTGTATGGTGCACTATGTGGTGGCCATAATACTTTATGAAGGAATATACTGTGCGTTTTTTGAGCTATTGTAGATTTTAACATAGATATCAGTCATGCCATGTAAGAAGTGAAGTATTTTTCATTGTACTATACCTATATTTTGTGCCGTATCGGAGCATGATGAATTGTGGTATGTGTTAAAGGGGCCCACTGACACTTTTTGGCCCGGGGCCCACGAAAACCGGGAGCCAGCCCTACCCGCCCCCACAAGTTTAGCCAAATAACCCCCAGTTTTCAATGCGTAACTATTATTATAAAGTTAATTAAGGTTGCCAAGCTTAAGTAATAAGAATTTATGTTGTTGGCATTAAAATGGGCACTGTAGGTGTGTTTACTGTCCTCCACTCCCTGCCGACTTTGCTTCCCCATTGACTTGCATTGGGTTTCGTGTTTCAGTCGGACCCCGACTTTTCCCGATAGTTGGCCAATTTAGTTCGACTCGACCCGAAAAAAGGGAAAGTCGCTCATCTCTACTCATAATAGCCAAATTTACAAGTCGTTCCTGCTTCATGGATGTCCTTAATTGGTATTCAACTAATTTGAGTTTTGAGAAGGAACGCTTACCACTGCAGTTTGTTACCATCATAATTAGATATATCTTTAGAGCTATCTCAATATTTGGGAAAGTTTCCTGCACACCCTTTTCCATGATAAGCTTGTACATGAAAAGTTCAGTGCTGATTAGTGTTGAGCATTCCGATACTGCAAATATCGGGTATCGGCCGATATTTGCGGTATCGGAATTCCGATTCTGAGTTCCGATACTTTTTGCATATCAGATACCGGAATCGAAGGAAGTACGTGACACAGGATCTTCCTGAGAGTATCAGTGTCGGGACTGTCAGCGCTTACCAGAGGGTCCCCGTGGTCACGAGATGAATGGATTTCTCGCTGCCAGCTGATCGTACAGCTGACCGGCCTTTACCCTCTCCCTGGCGGTAACGTGCAGCTTCTCGCGATAAGCTGGTCGTGAGAAATCCATTCGACGTGTCCGCCGGGAATCTCCTCCGGTAAGCAGCTCTGCTGTGTCTGGATGTCAGGCTGAGCCTGGCATCCAGATGTAGCAGAGCTAGACTCATCATGGAACCCTCGTTATCTTGGACTACGTCGGACAGGGAGTATTTGTGTGTTGGTTTGTTATTTTTGTTTTTTTACAGGAGATCGATGGCGTCGCAGGATGAGTGTACAATAAAGATGGAAAACTGTGTTGTGTATTATTTCATTAAAAGACTTTATTCTGGCTGTGTCTTTTTTAAAAATTTTTCAAACTTTATGATTAATAATGGATCGGTGTCTTATTGACGCCTCTCCATTATTAACCGGGCTTATTTTCACCGTTCAATCAAAGGTGACATTAACCCCTTATTACCCCACTTGCCACCGCTACAGGGCAGTGGGAAGAGTCGGGTAAAGTACCACAATTGGCGCATCTTTGGATGCGCCAATTGTGGGGCTGCTGCAGGCTGGTATTTTTAAGCTGTTGAGGGCCAAAATCCATGGGCCTTGACAGTCTTTTAATACCAGGCCGCAGCAGTCTGCTTTTTACTTGGCTGGTTAACAAAAATAAGGGGACCCCACACCATTTTTTTTTTCGAGGGGATCCCCTATTTTTGTTAACCAACCAAGATAAGCAGACTGCTGTGGCCTGATATTATCAGGCTTGCAAGGTTCATGGATATTGGATCCTTACCAGCTTTAAATACCAGGCCTCTGTAATCTGCTTCATCTGGCTGGTTAACAAAAATAGGGGGACCCCACGCCATTTTTTTTTTCAAGGGGATCCCCTATTTTTGTTAACCAACCAAGATAAGCAGACTGCTGTGGCTTGGTTATATCAGGCTTGCAAGGTTCATGGATATTGGATCCTTAACAGCCTTAATTACCAGGCCTCAGTAGTCTGCTTCATCTGGCTGGTTAACAAAAATAGGGTGACAAAACGCATTTTTTTTTTTCGAGGGGATCCCCTATTTTTGTTAATCAGTTCACTTCAGGTCAGCCGGGATTCCCTCTAACGTCACTGATGCTGTGCGGTTTCCCCGGCTGACCTGAACTGATTAGCCTGGGAAGCAATCAATTAAGCTTCCCACACTAATCACTTCCTCTCCTGTCGCCGGGAGAGGAGCTCATTCTTTCGGGGGTTTACTGCGAGGCTGAAACATTAGCTCCGGTCCCCACAGTAAACATGTTAACCCTTTGTGAAGGATTACAGCGTGGGACGTGACAGAGCACTGGATAGGTAAGAATAATGTTGCTTTATTATTTTATTTTTATTACAGGAGAACAAGGGCTTCGCATGGATTACCTGTAAAATAAAAGATGGTCAAAAACTGTGTGTTTATTTCATTAAAATGATTTTTAATTAATGTGTGCATGTTTTTTTTTAATTTCATACAATAGGTTTAATAATTGAGAGTTGTCTAATTGACAACTCTCAATTATTAACCTGGTATAAAGTCACCTTCCAATAGCAAGGTGTCTTTAACCCATTAGCCACCGCTACAGGGCAATGGGAATAGAAGGGATAAGTGCCAGAAAGGGCACATCTAATTATAGATGTGCCATTTCTGAGGTGGCTGGTGGCAGATGTTAGTAGCCGGGGGGGCACAAAATAAATGAACCCTTCCTAGGCTATTATTATCTGCCCCCACTCGCTGGCTTTACCTGTCTGGTTGAGAAAATACAGCGGGAGCCCACGCATTTTTTTCAACGAATTTACACCTTTAATTAACCCCTACATGTATGAAATTTTGCACACATGCACTCGTGTAATTGTTAGTGAAAACCATATATCAAACTACATGAAATGACATGGTTAACTGTATGTAAACCATGTGTCATTTCATGTCGGGTCTGTAATTTCACAAAAGCCGGCAATTGAATCAGTGGCTATTATACTATGTAGAAGTGTATGAACTATAAATAAATATATTATATATATATATATGTGTGTCACTAAGCACTAAGACATGTATATACAGTGCCTACAAGTAGTATTCAACCCCTGCAGATTTAGCTGGTTTGATAAGATGCAAATAAGTTAGAGCCTTCAAACTGCAAACGAGAGTAGGATTTATTAACAAAAGCATAAATCTTACAAAACAAAAAGTTATGTTGCTCAGTTGAATTTTAATAAATTTTAAACATAAAAGTGTGGGTCAATTATTATACAACCCCTATGTTTAATATTTCGTGGAATAACCCTTGTTTGCAATAACAGCTAATAATCATCTTTTATAAGACCTGATCAGGCCGGCACAGGTCTGTGGAGTTATCTTGGCCCACTCCTCCATGCAGATCTTCTCCAAGTTATCTAGGTTCTTTGGGTGTCTCATGTAGACTTTAATCTTGCGCTCCTTCCACAAGTTTTCAATTGGGTTAAGGTCAGGAGACTGACTAGGCCACTCCAAAACCTTGACTTTTTCCCTCTTGAACCAGGCCTTGGTTTTCTTGGCTGTGTGCTTTGGGTCGTTGTCTTGTTGGAAGATGAAATTACGACCCATCTTAAGATCCTTGATGGAGGAGCGCAGGTTCTTGGCCAAAATCTCCAGGTAGGCCGTGCTATCCATCCTCCCATGGATGTGGACCAGATGGCCAGGCCCCTTGGCTGAGAAACAGCCCCACAGCATGATGCTGCCACCACCATGCTTGACTGTAGGGATGGTATTCTTGGGGTCGTATGCAGTGCCATCCAGTCTCCAAACGTCACGTGTGTGGTTGGCACCAAAGATCTCGATCTTGGTCTCATCAGACCATAGAACCTTGAACCAATCTGTCTCAGAGTCCTCCAAGTGATCATGAGCAAACTGTAGACGAGCCTTGACATGACGCTTTGAAAGTAAAGGTACCTTACGGGCTCGTCTGGAACGGAGACCATTGCGGTAGAGTACGTTACTTATGGTATTGACTGAAACCAATGTCCCCACTGCCATGAGATCTTCCCGGAGCTCCTTCCTTGTTGTCCTTGGGTTAGCCTTGACTCTTCGGACAAGCCTGGCCTCGGAACGGGAGGAAACTTTCAAAGGCTGTCCAGGCCGTGGAAGGCTAACAGTAGTTCCATAAGCCTTCCACTTACGGATGATGCTCCCAACAGTGGAGACAGGTAGGGCCAACTCCTTGGAAAGGGTTTTGTACCCCTTGCCAGCCTTGTGACCCTCCACGATCTTGTATCTGATGGCCTTGGAATGCTCCTTTGTCTTTCCCATGTTGACCATGTATGAGTGCTGTTCACAAGTTTGGGGAGGGTCTTAAATAGTCAGAAAAGGCTGGCAAAAGAGATCATTAATCCACACATGTGAAGCTCATTATTCTTGGTGCCTGAACTACTTCTTAATACTTTAGGGGGACCAAACAGAATTCTTGTGGTTTGAGGGGTTGAATAATAAATGACACTCTGAATTAACTTTTAACGTTTTAAAAAAAAAAAAAAATTAAAACAAAAATATTTGCTGCGGTGCATTTCCCACTTCCAGGCTGATCTACAGTACAAATGTCAGAATGCCAAGTTAATTCCGCATGTGTCAACCAGCTAAATCTGCAGGGGGTTGAATACTACTTGTAGGCACTGTATATATATGAGGTGTAAATTTGTTGAAAAAAAATGCGTGGGCTCCCGTGCTATTTTCTCAACCAGACAGACAAAGCCAGTGAGTGGGGGCAGATAATTATAGCCTAGGGAGGGTGCATTTATTTAGTGCCCCCCCTGGCTACTAACATCTGCCCCCAGCCACCCCAGAAAACGCAAATCTATAATTAGATGTGCCCTTTCTGGCACTTAGCCCGTCTATTCCCATTGCCCTGTAGAGGAGGCGAATGGGTTAATAATGGGTTAAAGCCACCTTGCTATTGGAAGGTGACTTTAAGCCAGGTTAATAATTGAGAGCTGTCAATTAGACAACTATCAATTATTAAACCTATTGTATGAAATAAAAATAAAACACACACACTTTAATTAAAAATCATTTTAATTAAATAATCACTCAGTTTTTGACCATCTTTTATTTTACTGCCATTCCTTGTGAAGCCCTTGTTCTCCTGTAATAAAAATAAAATAATAAAGCAACATTATTCTTACCTATCCGGTGTTCAGTCAGGTTCCCCGATGTAATCCTTCTGAAGGGGTTAACGTTTACTGCAGGGACCGCAGCTAATGCTGCTAGCCTCGCAGTAAACCCCCGAATGAATCATCTCTTCTCCCAGCTGACAGGAGAGGAAGTGATTAGTGTGGGAAGCTTAATTGATTGCTTCCCAGGCTAATCAGTTCAGGTCAGCCGGGGACACCGCACAGCATAAGTGACGTCAGTGGGAGTACCGGCTGACCTAAAGTGAACTGATTAGCCTGGGAAGCAATAAATTAAGCTTCCCACACTAATCACTTCCTTTCCTGTCGGCCGGGAGAGGAAATCATTCATTCGAGGGCTTAGAGCTGAGCTGGCAGCATTAGCTGCCCAGCGTGCTGTAAGCCACTTAACCCTTTGTGAAGGATTACAGCGCGGGACCTGACAGAGCAGCGGATAAGTAAGAATAATGTTGCTTGTTATTTTAAGTTTATTACAGGAGAACAAGGGCTTCGCACGGATTACCTGTGAAATAAAAGATGGTCAAAAACTGTGTTATTATTTCATTAAAATGATTTTTAATTAAAGTGTGTGTGTTTTATTTTTATTTCATACAATAGGATTAATAATTGAGAGTTGTCTAATTGACAACTCTCAATTATTAACCTGGCTTAAAGTCACCTTTCAATAGCAAGGTGGCTTTAACCCCTTATTAACCCATTAGCCACCGCTACAGGGCAATGGGAATAGACGGGCTAAGTGCCAGAAAGGGCGCATCTAATTATAGATTTGCCTTTTCTGGGGCATCTGGGGCAGATGTTAGTAGTCAGGGGGGCCCAAAAATAATGGTCCCTCTCTGGGCTATTATTATCTGCCCCTCTCACTGGCTTTCCATGTCTGGTGGAGAAAATATTGCGGGAGCCCACGCATTTTTTTCAACGAATTTACACATTTAATTAACCCATACATGTATGAAATTTTGCACACATACACTACTGTAATTGTTAGTGAAAACCATATATCAAACTACATGAAATGACATGGTTAACTGTATGTAAACCATGTGTTATTTCATGTCGGGTGATTCTGTAATTTCACAAAAGCCGGCAATTGAATTAGCGGCTATTATACTATGTAGAAGTGTATGAACTATAAATATATATATATGTGTCACAATGACATGTATATACAGTGCCTACAAGTAGTATTCAACAGCCTGCAGATTTAGCTGGTTGACACATGCAGAATTAACTTGGCATTGTGACATTTGTACTGTAGATCAGCCTGGAAGTGGGAAATGCACTGCTGCAAAAATTTTTGTTTTAATTTTTTTTTTTTTTTTTTTAAACGTTAAAAGTTAATTCAGAGTGTCATTTATTATTCAACCCCTCAAACCACAAGAATTCTGTTTGGTCCCCCTAAAGTATTAAGAAGTAGTTCAGGCACCAAGAATAATGAGCTTCACATGTGTGGATTAATGGTCTCTTTTGCCAGCCTTTTCTGACTATTTAAGACCCTCCCCAAACTTGTGAACAGCACTCATACATGGTCAACATGGGAAAGACAAAGGAGCATTCCAAGGCCATCAGAGACAAGATCGTGGAGGGTCACAAGGCAGGCAAGGGATACAAAACCCTTTCCAAGGAGTTGGCCCTACCTGTCTCCACTGTTGGGAGCATCATCCGTAAGTGGAAGGCTTATGGAACTACTGTTAGCCTTCCACGGCCTGGACAGCCTTTGAAAGTTTCCTCCCGTGCTGAGGCCAGGCTTGTCCGAAGAGTCAAGGCTAACCCAAGGACAACAAGGAAGGAGCCCCGGGGAAGATCTCATGGCAGTGGGGACATTGGTTTCAGTCAATACCATAAGTAACGTACTCCACCGCAATGGTCTCCGTTCCAGACGAGCCCGTAAGGTACCTTTACTTTCAAAGCGTCATGTCAAGGCTCGTCTACAGTTTGCTCATGATCACTTGGAGGACTCTGAGACGGACTGGTTCAAGGTTCTATGGTCTGATGAGACCAAGATCGAGATCTTTGGTGCCAACCACACACGTGACGTTTGGAGACTGGATGGCACTGCATACGACCCCAAGAATACCATCCCTACAGTCAAGCATGGTGGTGGCAGCATCATGCTGTGGGGCTGTTTCTCAGCCAAGGGGCCTGGCCATCTGGTCCACATCCATGGGAGGATGGATAGCACGGCCTACCTGGAGATTTTGGCCAAGAACCTGTGCTCCTCCATCAAGGATCTTAAGATGGGTCGTAATTTCATCTTCCAACAAGACAACGACCCAAAGCACACAGCCAAGAAAACCAAAGCCTGGTTCAAGAGGGAAAAAGTCAAGGTGTTGGAGTGGCCTAGTCAGTCTCCTGACCTTAACCCAATTGAAAACTTTTGGAAGGAGCTCAAGATTAAAGTCCACATGAGACACCCAAAGAACCTAGATAACTTGGAGAAGATCTGCATGGAGGAGTGGGCCAAGATAACTCCACAGACCTGTGTCGGCCTGATCAGATCTTATAAAAGACGATTATTAGCTGTAATTGCAAACAAGGGTTATTCCACGAAATATTAAACATAGGGGTTGTATAATAATTGACCCACACTTTTATGTTTAAAATTTATTAAAATTCAACTGAGCAACATAACTTTTTGTTTTGTAAGATTTATGCTTCTGTTAATAAATCCTACTCTCGTTTGCAGTTTGAAGGCTCTAACTTATTTGCATCTTATCAAACCAGCTAAATCTGCAGGGGGTTGAATACTACTTGTAGGCACTGTATATATATATATATATATATATATATATATATATATATATGTATTCTATGTGTATATATCTAGTGTTTACAAGGAAAGAAAGGGTTTATTTTAATTCCGATATTTCTGTCCCATTGACTTGCATTGGTTTCCGGTATCAGAATCGGCGATATCCGATACTTTTTTGGTATCGGTCCGATCCAATCGGATCCGATATTTCTCGATATCGGTAAGTATCGCTCAACACTAGTGCTGATATCTTTTGGCTCCTTGTCTGTGAATAAATTGGCAAATGTTACAAACTGACACAGTTCATCGATAAATGTAATGTCCAAGTCATCTGAATAAGACCTGACGAGTTGCTCTGCTGTGGCCTTAAGCTCGTCTGAAGACAGTTCTTTCAGATGGCTAAAAAAGCTAAATTTGCTTGATATATCTTTATTAGAGTTGAGCGATACTTTCCGATATCCTAAAGTATCGGAATCGGAATGGTATCGCCGATATCACTAAAATATCGGCGATACCCGATACCGATACCGGAAGTCCCATGTAAGTCTATGGGAACAAAATATCGCAACTAAAAAAACCCCATTCTTTCCTTGTAAACACTAAATATACACACATAGAATACATATATATATATATATACATGTCATTGTGACATATATATATACATATATGTATAGTTTATACACTTCTACATAGTAAAATATCCTCTCTGATTCAATTGCCGGGTAAAGCCGGCTTCAGTGAAAAGACAGAAGCACCCGACATGAAATGACATTTGGTGTACATAGGGTTAACCATGTCTTTTCATGTCGTTTGCTATCTGATTTGCACAAACAATTAAATCAGTCTATGTGTGCAAAATTTCACACCTGTAGGGGTTAATTAAAGGTGTAAATTCGTTGTAAAAAAACCGGACTTTTTTGCTACGAATTTACACCTTTAATTAACCCCTACAGGTGTGAAATTTTGCACACATAGTCTGATTTAATTGTTTGTGCAAATTAGATAGCAAAGGACATGAAAAGACATGGTTAACCTATGTACACCAAGTGTAATTTCATGTCGGTCACCCGACATGAAATGACACTTGGTGTACATAGGGTTAACCATGTCTTTCATGTCCTTGCTATCTAATTTGCACAAACAATTAAATCAGTCTATGTGTGCAAAATTTCACACCTGTAGGGTTAATTAAAGGTGTAAATTCGTTGTAAAAAAAACGGACTTTTTTGCTACGAATTTACACCTTTAATTAACCCTACAGGTGTGAAATTTTGCACACATAGACTGATTTAATTGTTTGTGCAAATTAGATAGCAAAGGACATGAAAAGACATGGTTAACCCTATGTACACCAAGTGTCATTTCATGTCGGGTTCTGCATTTTCACAAAAGCCGGCAATTGAATTAGCGGCTATTATACTATGTAGAAGTGTATGAACTACAAATATAAATATATATATATATGTGTCACAAATTCAATGACATGTATATATATATATGAGGTGTAAAATTGCTGAAAAAAAATGCGTGGGCTCCCGCCCTATTTTCGCAACCAGACAGACAAAGCCAGTGAGTGGGGGCAGATAATAATAGCCCAGAGAGGGACCATTATTTTTGCCCCCCCCCGGCTACTAACATCTGCCCCCAGACACCCCAGGAAAGACAAATCTATAATTAGATTCGCCCTTTCTGGCACTTTGCCCGTCTATTCCCATTGCCCTGTAGCGGTGGCGAATGGGTTAATATGGGGTTAAAGCCACCTTGCTATTGAAAGGTGACTTTAAGCCAGGTTAATAATTGAGAGCTGTCAATTAGACAACTATCAATTATTAAACCTATTGTATGAAATAAAAATAAAACACACACACTTTAATTAAAAATCATTTTAATTAAATAATCACTCAGTTTTTGACCATATTTTATTTTACTGCAAAAACCATTTCCTGTAATAAAAATAAAATAAAAAAGCAAAATTATTCTTACCTATCCCATGCACAGTCAGGTCCCACGGTGTAATCCTTCAGAAAGGGTTAATGTTTACTGCAGGGACCGCAGCTAATGCTGCAGCCTCACAGTAAACCCCAAATGAATGAGTTCCTCTCCTGCCTGACAGGAGAGTAAAGGCTGGGTGTCACATAACGATACACCAGCGATCCCGACAACGATATGCACTTGTCAGGATCGCTGGTGTATCGCTACATGATCGCTGCTGAGCTGCCAAACAGGCAGCTCAGGCAGCGATCTGGGACAGCGACACTGCGGGTAACATCGCTTAAGGGCCCGTCTCACATAGCGATATCGCTACCGAGATCGCTGCTGAGTCACAAGTTTTGTGACGCAGCAGCGAGCTCACCAGCGATATCGCTGTGTGTGACATTCAGCGACGATCAGCCCCCCTGCCGGGTATCGCTGATCGTCGCAGAAATGTCAGGACCTTTTTTTGATCGCTGGTTTCCCTCTGACAGGCACGCATCGCTGCGTGTGACAGGCGGGAGACCAGCGATCCGCTGGTAACCAAGGTACACAGCGGGTTTCCAGGCACCGCGCAGCGCTTGGAAACCCGCTGTGTACCTTGGATACCAGCTCCCTGCATCAGGGCGCTGGTATCCAAGGTACACAGCGGGTTTCTAGGCACAGCCCCGCGCCTGGAAACCCGCTGTGTACCTTGGTTACCAGCGGATCGCTGGTCTCCCGCCTGTCACACGCAGCGATGCGTGCCTGTCAGCTGGAAACCAGCGATCAAAAAAAGGTCCTGACATTTCAGCGACGATCAGCGATACCCGGCAGGGGGGCTGATCGTCACTGAATGTCACACACAGCGATATCGCTGGTGAGCTCGCTGCTGCGTCACAAAACTAGTGACTCAGCAGCGATCTCGGTAGCGATATCGCTATGTGAGACGGGCCCTTAAGTGGAAAGCTTAATTGATTGCTTTCCACTTTCACTTCAAGTCAGCCAGGGACACAATCAGTGACATCAGAGGGAACTGATTAACAAAAATAGGGGTTCCCTTCGAAAAAAAAATGGCGTGGAGTCCCCCCTGTTTTTGTTAACCAGCCAGATGAAGCAGACCGCTGAGGCCTGGATTTTCAGGCTGTTAAGGAGCCAAGATCCATGGACCTTGCCAGCCTGATAATACTAGGCCACAGCAGTCTGCATATCTTGGCTGATTAACAAAAATAGGGGATCCCCTCGAAAAAAATTGGCGTGGGGTCCCCCCTATTTTTGTTAACCAGCCAGATGAAGCAGACCGCTGAGGCCTGGATTTTCAGGCTGTTAAGGAGCCAAGATCCATGGACCTTGCCAGCCTGATAATACCAGGCCACAGCAGTCTGCATATCTTGGCTGATTAACAAAAATAGGGATCCCCTCGAAAAAAATTGGCGTGGGGTCCCCCCTATTTTTGTTAACCAGCCAGATGAAGCAGACCGCTGAGGCCTGGATTTTCAGGCTGTTAAGGAGCCAAGATCCATGGACCTTGCCAGCCTGATAATACCAGGCCACAGCAGTCTGCATATCTTGGCTGATTAACAAAAATAGGGGATCCCCTCGAAAAAAATTGGCGTGGGGTCCCCCCGTTTTTTGTTAACCAGCCAGATGAAGCAGACCGCTGAGGCCTGGTTTTTCAGGCTGGTAAGGATCCAATATCCATGGACCTTGCAAGCCTGATAATACCAGGCCACAGCAATCTGCTTAGCTTGGCTGGTTAACAAAAATAGGGGATCCCCTCGAAAAAAAAACGGCGTGGGGATCCCCCCTATTTTTGTTAACCAGCCAAGTAAAATGCAGACTGCTGCGGCCTGGTATTAAAAGACTGTCAAGGCCCATGGATTTTGGCCCTCAACAGCCTGATAATACCAGGCTACAGCAGCCCCACATTTGGCGCATCAAAAGATGTGCCAATTGTGGCACTTTACCCGGCTCTTCCCACTTGCCCTGTAGCGGTGGCAAGCGGGGTAATAAGGGGTTAATGTCACCATTGATTGCACGGTGACAATAAGCCCGGTTAATAATGGAGAGGCGTCAATAAGACACCGATCCATTATTAATCCCAAAGTTATTAAATGCATAAAAAAAAGACAAAGCAAGAAAAAAGTATTTTAATGAAATAAAAGAGACAACACAGTTTTCATTTCTTTTATTACTCTCTCATTCCTGCGACGCCATCGATCTCCTGTAAAAAAAGAAAAAAAAACAAACCAACAGTATACCACCTGTCCGACGCAGTCCATAACGACAGTCCCACGACGATCCAACTCTGCTACATCGCAATGACAGGCAGAGCCTGTCATCGCGACGCAGCACAGCTGATTACCTGCTTCCCCGGCGGTGACGTCATCGGACTGACTGCTTTACGGCCGGGATTACCCAGCAGTCACTGCAGTTATCGCGAGAAACTGCATGTGACCGCCGGGGAAAGAAGATTGCGGCCATCAAGCAGTCCAGGACGTGACCGCCGGAGATCTTCTGCCGGGTAAGTGCCGCTGACTCCTGACAGACCCGACCGACGGACACTGACAGTGACAGTGACAATCCCGATTCCGGTATCCGATAAGACAAAAATATCGGAACTCGGAATCGGAATTCCGATACAGCCAATATCGGCCGATACCCGATATTTGCAGTATCGGAATGCTCAACCCTAATCTTTATATGCTTGAAGACGTTGTTCAAGAGAAGCGATAAACTGATCAATGATAGGCAAGAAAATTTCTGTTCTGTATTTTTCAGAAGGGCTGAGTTGTACTTCTTCCGTATGGCCTGTGGCGAGTTATCGTCTAAACATACTCAGATGAACCAGACAGCTCTTCTTGCTTCTCATAAATTTTGAAGGAGTCCCTAATCCGAGGGAGCGATCATACAGCTGAATAGGTAGCGCCTAGAAGCTTCTGTTGGGATCGGAGAAGGCTGCCGCATGCCATAAGCTAAGCATTAGTTACAGGGTACTAAGGAAGTCTGGCTAGCCAGGTCAGTGGATGCTGACGCAGGTCAGGTGCCATGACTATGCCGCTCTGCGCCAGCCACTGAGATGTAGGACCGTAGCCAGGTCCCTACACTTTCAATAGTTTCTCTTTTGTTAAATGTTCCTTGTCATTAGAAACGGTTCACAGCAAAGAGACAACGTGTATTTTACATGTTTTGAGATATTCATCCCTATATTGGTGTGAGGCCCCCGCTTGGTGGGTGGCTCAGGGCCCGGGCCCCTTGGGCCCCCCTAAATCCGGGCCTGATAAGATCTGTCACTGCGTGTAAGCACGCAGTGACAGTTCAGTGCCGACAGATGTCTATGACAACCTCTTCAGTAAATGCCGTAAAAAAAAAAAATACAAAAAAGTAGCATATTATACTTTTTACAAGCGGTATCATCATACCGCTTGGAAAAAGTGCAATAACACGCGATCAAAAAGATGGATATAAATATACATGGTACCGCTGAAAACGTCATCTTGTCTCGCAAAAAAAAGCCGCCATACAGCATCATCAGCGGAAAAATAAAAAAGTAATAGCTCTCAGAATAAAGTGATGCAAAAATAATTATTTTTTCTATAAAAGTTTTTATTGTGTAAAACACCGCCAAAACATAAAAAAAGATATAACTGATGTATCGCTATAATCATTGTGACCCGAAGAATAAAGCTGCCTTGCCAGTTTTACCACACGCGGAACAGAGGAAAAAAAAAACTATTCCTGAATTGCTGGTTTTTGTTCATTCTGCCTCCACAAAAATCGGAATAGAATGCGCTCCAAAAATGTCATGTGTCCGAAAATGGTACCAATAAAAATGTCAGCTCGTCCCGCAAAAAAATAAGACCTCAAATCACTCTTTGGGGCCGAAATATGGAAAAATTATAGCTCTCAAAATACGGCGATGTAAAAATTTCTTACAAAAAATTCTGTGCGACAGAAGATAAACATGAAAAAAGGTATAAATCTGGTATCGCTGTAATCGCACCGACCCGAAGAATAAAGTCACCTAATCACTAATACCGCACGAGGAACGGCATAAAAAATAAAACCAATTCTTCATCTTTTGTGGATTTGTTCATCCTGCCTCCCAAAGATTGCAATAAGGCGATCACAGTGGTTTACACCCACATATTGGGTATCAGCGTACTCAGGACAAATTGCACTACAACCTTTGTGGTCCAATTTCTCCTGTTACCCTTGTGAAAATAAAAATTTGGGGGCAAAAAGATCATTTTTGTGGAAATTCAAGGAGGGGGTGACTGCCCAGTATACAATTGCACAATAGAGGCCCACATAGGGTGCCGTTCACACAAGGATACTGCACAGTGTCTGGTTCACAGCCTATTAGTCACGCCCCTACTATTCGACTAGGCGGGCTGGCCAGTACACTCTTGAATGGGTATGTGGAGAGTGGCTGTTTAATCTGGTATTTTGCGCCTGTGCTGCTAACATCTTGCTTTATGGGCTGACTGTACCCTGTAGTGCATTTGTTCTGAGATCTGGGCAGGTGAGTGTTGCTGCCTTTTTGTTTGCTGTTTACTTGCGATCATACAGCTTTGACAAAGTCCTAATGTGGTCGAAACGCGTTGCTGTTACAACTATCAGTGTGATCTTACCGAATGTTGCATTGAGGAGTACACCCTCCTATCAAGTTTTATTGTTGGACTGAATAAAGGAAAATTTTATGGAAGCTGGAACGTCTTTTCTACTACTTCTCACCAAATGCTACATGGCGTCCAATCTCAATTCCAGTTAATTTTGCATTGAAAAAGTCAAACGGCGCTCCTTCCCTTCCGAGCTCTGCCATGTACGCACACAGTGGTTTACCCCCACATATGGGGTATCAGCGTACTCAGGACAAATTGCACAATAACTTTTGGGGTCCTGTTACCCTTGGGAAAATAAAAATTGGGGATGAAAAGATCATTTTTGTGGAAAAAATATGATTTTTTAATTTTACGGCTCTACGTTATAACCTTCTGTGAAGCCCTTGGGGGTTCAAAGTGCTCACCACACATTTCGATAAGTTCCTTTGGGGTCTAGTTTCCAAACTGGGGTCACCTATGGGGGTTTCCACTGTTTAGGTACATCAGGGGCTCTCCAAACGCAGCATGGCGTCCGCTCTCGATTCCAGCCAATTTGACATCAAAATCTCAAATGATGCCCCTTCCCTTCTGAGCACTACCATTCGCCGAAATATTGGTCTTCCTCCACACATGTGGTAACAATGTACTCAAGAGAAATTGCACAACAAATATTGCGGTTCATTTTCTCCTGATACCCTTGACAAAATAAAAAAAATTGTGTTCAAAGAAAAATTTGGGGGAAAAAAAGTTAAATGTTCATTTTTTCCTTCCACATTGCTTCAATTCTTGTGAAGTACCTAAAGGTTTAATAAACTTTTGAATGTGGTTTTGAACACCTTGAGCGGTGCAGTTTTTAGAATGGTGTCACTTTTGGGTATTTTCTGTCATATTGACCCCTCAAAGTGACTTCAAATGTGAGGTGGTCCCTAAATAAATATTTTCGTAAAATTCACGTGCTAATGTAAAGTAGAAATATGGGAAATGTTATTTATTAACTATTTTTTGTGACATAGAATAGCGCTTACAACGAATGCAATAACTCATATAAATAATGTCTAGAAGGGACAAAAAAAGAGAAATTACCAACGAGTTTTATTGAAAAATTATTAAACTTTATTATACCAAAAAACTTCATTAAAATTTACACGAGAGCACCACATACCAAATTTAAACCGGGTCACAATAATATAAGGGACATATAAATAACGCTGTCAAGTATTATACAGCACTAAAAAAACACACCCAATTATTATACACGTATATATAGAATTTTTTTTCCTGCCTAGAATTGGCACATATAAAACACCTTCATCTTATATAATAGGAATATGTTTTTTTAGAAACAGTTTGACCAATGTTCAAAAATACTAATATAAGTGGTATGGTAGGAGGGACAGACACCATGGGAGAACTTAGTGATGGAAAGGAAAAATTTCCTATAATTAGTATAAACTCCCAAAAATTGCAAGGATCAGGTAGCTAGAAAAAATCAGTATATGCCTCTCAGCAATTGAGAGCAATGTGCTCACTCCAACACCTAATCCGAGCTAAATGACCACGAATGAAGTAAAAATAATGGCCACTATATAATGAATACTACCCTCGCTAACCACATATGGAAACATATGTCAAAATATATTAATAATGATACGGAGGAACTTACAGTGTAATGCTGAGGACAGCGTGCCCCGTGCCCGGCGCCCCTACGCACATTTCGAGATCACTTCGTCAGGAGACGTACCTTAATCTGGCTCAGGAAGTAGTATATATAGGCAAAGCTAACAAATCAGAAGTCTCCTCTCGGAATGAATGCTCGTATTTTCGGCGCATGCACAGGTGTAGTATCGCCTCCCAAATAAGGAGCTTCCTCCTGCGAGCCTGGGGAGGGCGGAGAACCTCGTTGCTTAGCAACATAGGACGCCACCTCAACCCCGTGGTACGCATCGGGAAACTCCAGGCGGGACTGAACCCAGGCATGCGCACTGAGCAAATCTAACCTGATAGAACGGGATAGAAATGGCCAGCAAAAAAAGGGGGGCACAATCAGACTTATTCATTAAAGGTGCGCAAGGATAAAGGGTGCACATAAACCCAAAAACAGTGTTAATGACCATACAATGACACTATAGAAAAAATGAATACATACATATTAATAATATGAATATTATTAAGGACATAAACGCCCAGATATAATACATAAATGGTGCTTGACATAAAGAAAAAATTGTGCTAAATACTAATATAATATGTGCAAACAAATAACACATATATATATATATACAATATGATAATGTGTATCAAGATTTGATTGTGCATTTATACAACAAAAAATAAATAATACTACATATATAATATATATATAAAATATAAATCGTGCCCATAAATTATATATAAAGGCATATTGCTTTTTTTTTTTTTTTTATCCGTTCCAGGTATACATATATATTTCTCCTCCACTTGCGTGTTGATCCGACTTATCCAATTCCCATTCAATAAGATGTTTTCCCGAAAGTTTGTCCTTTCATGAATGGAAGGCATGGAGAAAAAAGACCAGGATAGCAATTCCGAGATCAAATAATCCAGACTATACTGACGAAAAAACCTATAAAGCTCCAAAAATTAAAAAATAAAGAGATAATGATTAAAATACGGAATAAAAAAGAAACCAGATAAAAAACCCATGATGAGTAAATAATTACAGAAAGGATCCAAAGCCCTGGCTCTCATTTAAACCCAGAGGAGCCATAGTTTTTAGTCTGAAAATCCACCGACTTTCAATTTGTGATAAAGTTTTAAAGAGATCCCCACCCCTAATTCCTAGGGAGACTTGATCAATGGCCATAATTTTAAAGTCCTTAGTCTCTGAATTGTGGAACCTCTTAAAATGTCGAGGAAGAGTTTTCAATTGTTCCCCTTCATCCACTTCCCTGGCTTTTTCAATATCGCGGACATGCTCACGAATTCTGATACGTAATTCCCTTGTAGTCATGCCTACATACAATTTATCACATGGACATTTAGCCAGATAGATGACCCCCTTTGAAGAGCAAGTCAGACATTTCCTAATGGAAAAAATCAGAGAACCCCTAGAATCATGGAATTCCCTGCCCTTAATTGTATTAAGGCAGGCTTTACATTTTTTGCATGGAAAAAATCCCTGCACATCATTCAAGAAATTTTTTTGATCATTTTTTTGAACAAAATGACTGCGGACTAATAAATCAGATCGATTTTTTGATCTTTTTGCCGTAATACACGGTTTATCCGTAAGGGATCGATTAAGGATTGAATCAGTCAATAGGATTTTCCAATGCTCATGAATAACCGATGTAAATTGTGTCCATTGTTCATTAAACTGGGTTATCAATCTAACCGTTTTAGAATCAAGATCACGTGATTCTCTCTTTTTATATAGCAATTGTGACCTAGTTGTATTCTGTGCCCTCTTATAGGCCTGACGAATTGGTCTATGGCTATAACCCCTCTCCCGGAATCTGGAATACAGATCCTTTGCTTGTCTCTGGAACGCTTCTTCCGTCGAACAGATTCTTTTAGCCCTCAAATATTGACTAACTGGGATAGATT
This sequence comes from Oophaga sylvatica, assembly GCA_033576555.1. NCBI lineage: Eukaryota > Metazoa > Chordata > Amphibia > Anura > Dendrobatidae > Oophaga > Oophaga sylvatica. The sequence goes on from JARQOD010000001.1 coordinate 450,949,996, forward strand.
TTATTGTTGATTTTAAATGGGAAGAATGGGCATGTAGTATAGAATTAGTAGCTGTGGGTTTACGAAAAATATCTGTCAGGATAGATCCATCATCCTGAGCCTTGATTTCAATGTCCAAAAAATTTACTTGTCTGCCATATGAGTATGTTAAATGGATGTTTAAATCATTGTTATTCAACATAGTCATAAAAGTTTGAAGTTCTTCTAAGGAGCCATCCCACACAAACAGAATGTCGTCAATGTATCTTACCCAGTCATGGACCTTCTCAGAGCCGGCAATGGGGGAGCTTTGAAAGATTTCTCTTTCCCAAAGACCCAAAAATAAATTTGCATAGGCCGGTGCACATGCTGCCCCCATTGCCGTACCCTGTAATTGCAGATACACTTGACGATCAAAAGTAAAACAGTTATGTGTGAGTATGTATTCCAAAAGGGACAGGATGAAGGTACACACTGGGGATTCCAAATTACTGTTCTCCAAGAACCAAGATACTGCCTTCAAGCCCTGGGTATGGCGGATGGAGGTATATAATGCCTCAACATCCGCCGTGACCAACATCATATTGTCTCCAATATGTAATTGGTCCAATCTCCTAAGGGCAGCTGTAGTATCAAGAATATGCGAAGGCAAGGACGTAACCAAAGGTTTTAAATAATGATCAATGATCTGACAAACTTGTTCGTTTAAACCATCATTGCCTGACACGATGGGCCATCCAGGTGGATCTAAAGGGTTTTTATGGATCTTGGGAATTAAATAGAAAGTTGGTAATTTAGGTTTCAAGGATTCAACATTCTTCAGAAGTTGTTTAGGTATAATACCACTTTCAAATCCATCAATCATAATGCCAATAAGTTCTTTTTGATATTCTCCAAGGGGATTATAAGTCAACTTTTTATAGCACTCAGAGTCCAATAATAGGCGGTGTGCTTGATTTAAATACATTTCCTTGGGCCAGATAACAAGATTACCGCCTTTATCTGCCAATTTAAAAACTACGTCGCTCCACCCACTCATTTCTTGAATAATTTTCCTCTCATTCAGATCCTTAGGACTAGGAAAAAAGTTTCTACAAAGGGATTAAATTTCCTTAGTGACTAGATTAACAAATACCTCTATGGCTGGACAAGTACTAATACTTGGAAATTTCTTAGTCTTTTTAAGTAAGTGAGAAGGAAATTCACTCACCATATTAGTTGGATTGCTCTCCTCAGCCAGGGATTCAAGAATCTCTAAGGCCTCTTTTTCCTCCTCAGAATTCAGTGAAATACCCATCACATTTTTTTCATGGAATCTTTTTAATATTAGTTTCCTTGCAAATAAATGAACGTCTTTTATTGCCGTAAAGGCATCTAAGGGTTGAGGTGGAGAAAAAGTTAATCCCTTTTCCAACAAAGTAATTTGTTCATTAGATAATATATGTGAAGAGAGGTTAATTACCTTGGGGTGATCATTACGTCTAACATTGTTGATATTCTGATGTGCAGGAGTTCTATTTCTTCCCCCATATCTTGTTCTTATGCGTTTAGGATTAGAATTGGGGATGAAAAGATCATTTTTGTGGAAAAAATATGATTTTTTAATTTTACGGCTCTACGTTATAACCTTCTGTGAAGCCCTTGGGGGTTCAAAGTGCTCACCACACATTTCGATAAGTTCCTTTGGGGTCTAGTTTCCAAACTGGGGTCACCTATGGGGATTTCCACTGTTTAGGTACAGTGGCGCCCCCACTCGACGGCGGCTCACCCTATTCTAGATGCCCTGTAGGGTGAGCCGCCGTCGAGTGAGGGTGCCACTGCGCAGGTTTTAGGGTGCCAACCTCCGTGTTAGGTAGGGCCGAAACAGATAGGGTATAATAGGGTGTCCCTTAGAGTGCACCCTGTCTATCTTTCCTAAGAAGGTCGGTTGTGTCCAAACATACATTATAATAATCTTTATTTTTTTATAATAATCTTTATTTTTATATAGCGCTAACATATTCCGCAGCGCTTTACAGTTTGCACACATTATCGTCGCTGTCCCCGATGGGGCTCACAATCTAGATTCCCTATCTGTATGTTTTTGGAGTGTGGGAGGAAACCGGAGTACCCGGAGGAAACCCACGCAAACACGGGAGAACATACAAACTCCTTGCAGATGTTGTCCTAGGTGGGATTCGAACCCAGGACTCCAGCGCGCAAGGCTGTAGTGCTATCCACTGAGCCACTGTGCTGCCCATAATACATTCAATTAAACACCCGAATTCATGTATTTAAGAGTATTCATTTTAAAAATAATACTTATCATAGAAACCATCCTATGAATTTAAAAACTATTTTGTTATATATATAGATACTCCTTTTCTGGTAAATCTGACCAAACATCACGAATATATATAACCCATTTGAGGGATATTCATTTTCTCTGTTTTTTCATAACTTCTGAAAAATAAAATATAATTGGTCGATCGCATTGAACACTAATACCAAAGGGACTGTAGGATATCTGTACATATGCACTAATAAGGCTTTGTTCTATTGGGCGATTAGAGATCATGCTCCAATAGAGTTTTTCTATATGCACATACATTCCTTACAAACCGGTTTATAAAATACAGGCCTGTTAGTGCGCATATATATTTTGCAATCGCCGGACATATTTACATATGTCCGTACAATTTGCAGACAGCGAACACAGCTCTTAGTCTCAGAGCGTTTCGCTCTAGAAACCGGAAATGATGTTCCGGGAGATCTAGAGGTTTTGCATTTACTGCGCATGCGCCTCACGAAGGAGACGATGCGTTCCAAAGACCGTAAATGACGCATCTGGCGTCCGGAAGTACAATCCAGCAGCATTTACCCGGCAACTATAAAAGTAAGTCCACTCATATACCGCTAGCCCTGTCTCACCTATATAGAGCGTCACCTCCCCTGATGATTCTTTGTCGATGAAACGCGTTGGGAGAGCCACAGGGGTAGAGACCGCCTGATCATACAACAAATGGTTAATGCAGGTCTCCCCCGGGCCGAATTAGTACCTTTGCCCGCAGCATGATGATGCAGATGAGTATCACATTAACTGTATACCCACAGTGAGACCGATAGATTACAGAGTAACACATGACTCTGAGGTTCCTAGTTTGGGTCTGTTAACAGTCTGTACGAAGGGCATCTAATGACAGGTGTATTATAAGGATTAAGCTCCAGTATGTATGAGGAGCCATTTTTAGAGCCACTGACTAATAGCATATCTGTGCATTAATCAATATATCTTGCTCTGTGTTAGGTTGTATTTTCTTTTGATACATACCTTCCTACAAATAACAAGAGTAATATAGATATATACAAGAGGGTAATTAACTGGATATATTACATATATTATTATCCATACCCATATGTATTAATTAAATACATCTACATAAAGAGACTATATTCCATTTACACAGCAGTTTATATCTCCATATGTTAACGTAGAAATATAAAGCCAATATTTTGGTAACGACATGGAAATACAAACACTGCTGTATAGTCTATAATATCCCAATCAGTGGTTCTTTCTTCTTTTTTCTATCTTTCTTTTATTTACTTACACTTTGTGGGTTTTTTGTTTGGCACAATCACTTCTGATAATATATGTTTTTAAATATAGAGAATAAAAGTTAATTTTTATCAATCAGCTATCTACTATACTTAATTTGATTTGATATAAAAGCCGCTGCTCATTCAAACTACAAAAAAGCAAACATTCAGTGTCCCGACCAGGACGAACACTAACCATCCTCTCCTCCTCACAATGCCTCACCTACTCCTCCTCTTCCTCTTTAGACCATCCATGCTGAACAGGCATGAAGCTGGGATTGGAAATCCTCTCTGTAGGGCAGACCAAAAACTCCTGTTCCTCCTCCTGTTTCTCGTCATCACCCACTGTGGCCTGGGAATATTGTCTGAGGCTGGGCTGTGTGGTATCAGCCACTGTACAATCTTGCTCCATAGCCACCTGCTCGGCATTCAAAGCTTCCTCTTTGAGATTCTGCAGTGAACGTTTTAGTAGACAGAGCAGTGGGTTGGTTATGCTGATAATAGCGTCATCAGCACTCACCATCTTGGTGAAGTACTCAAAGTTTTGAACAACCTCACATATGTGAGCGGTCAAAACCCACTTGGGAGTTATTTTGTGTGGGGGCTGAGTGTTACTCTGACGGGCATTGAGAAGCTGGAATTCAGACACTGCCCTCTGCTGCTCACTAAGCCTTGCCAACATATGAAATGTCGAATTCCACCATGTGAGCAGGTAAAAAATCATTCGCTGACAAGGCAAATTAAAGCGCTGCTGCAGAGTAGCCAGACCGGCAAAAGCCTGAGATGACTTTCGAAAATGTGCACTAACATGGCTTACCTTGGCAAGTAGGTCCGGCAAGACAGGGTATGTTTTTAAAAACTGCTGTACAGCAAAGTCCAGCACATGAGCCATGCATGGAATGTGTAACAGCTTGCCAAGCTTTAAAGCCACCACCAAGTTACACCCATTATGACACACAACCAGACCAGGTTGGAGGTTCAGCGGGGAGAGCCACAGATCGGTCTGGTCTTTTATCTCTTTCAACAGCTTTGCTGCATTGTGAGCTTTATCACCTTAACAGATGAGATTCAGCAGAACTCCCAGCTTGGGAGTGATAGGGAGGCTAGTTCAGTTTAGGATGAGGAGAAGGAGGAGAGACAGGAACTGGCATAAGAGAAGACTGAAACCCTTATGGAAGTTGGGCCCGCTATTCTTGGTGTGGGTAAGATGTGTGATGTCCCAGCCTCTGACACTGTCCCAGACTCGACCAGGTTCACACAGTGTTCCATCAGGGAAATGTAGCATCCTTGTCCACAAGAACTTGTCCACTTGTCTGTAGTTAGTTTGACCTTCCCTGTGACTGCATTGGCCAGAGCACGGCTGATATTGTGTAACATGTGCTTCTGTAACGCAGGGACGGCACACCGGGAAAAATAGTGGCAGCTGGGAAGCGAGTACCGTGGAGCTGCCACTGCCAAGAAGTCACGGAAAGACTCTGATTCCACAAGCCAACGGCAATATATCCAGGGCTAGCAATCTGGCATGTGGGTATTTAGCACTTGGGATTGTGGATGTGGTTATTCTGCTTCCTGTGAAACATCTGGGGCAGGGACAAATGAACGCTGTGCTTGGACAACGAACTGGACGTGGTTGCTGACTGTTATGTCCGTGCAACCACAGGTTGTGGGCAAGTGGCATCAGAGCCTACTTCCTGGACAGCAGATTGGGAAGGCCATAACACAGAGAAAGTGGCATTGGTTGCACCCTAAGTCACAGATTTTGTACCCAGGTAATCCCCCACCTACTGGGATGTTTGGCTGCCATGAGATTCTGCATGCTGGTGGTGCTCAGGTTGGCAGTGTTCTTGCATCTTCTCAGCTGGGTGGGGCAGATGCTGCAAATTACAGTTGCTTTGTGCTAAGAACTTTAAGAAAAAGACTGGAATACAGGGGAACAACGTACCCTTGGCCTGTTATCTAGCCGAGTGGGGGGGCTCTGAGGAACAGTTTACCAAGTTGTCACTCTGGTCAAACCACTACCTCTTCTTGCCTGCTTTCATGCTATGGATCCATCCCTCTCTGCACTGTTGTGCTCGCTATACATGCCACTGTGCCAGGCTGGATCAGTGGCCTCATCATCGACCACGTCATCTTCCAATTCATCAATCTGATCCTCCTTCTGAGTTGCAAATTTAGGCTGATCGGATGGCAACTGTGCTTTATGATTATCTTCCACCTCTTTAGACATGAATTGAAGTTCCCCAACGTGGCTTTCTTCTGGCCATGAGAGCTCAAATTTTTGTGCATCACTGCAATCCATCTCCTCATGACCCTCTTTAATGGTGCACAGTGAGAGGCCAGAATAATTCCAAAGGGACGCAAACAGTTCCTCGGAGTGGCCAACTTGAGGTCATATGTCACCTGTGACTCTTGATGGTGAGAGGAAGGTGGACCAGGTTGAGGATTGTGAGTCCCAGCGTCTTGGCTACTAAGACTGGACCATGTGGAAAATTTTGTGGTACTGCTTGTCAACATACTGGTGCCTTTGTTTGCCATCCAACCCACAACATCCTCGCACTTGTCTGGGTTCGACAGTGGTGTAACACACAGACGAATTTTGGAAGCTAGAACGAGATACAGTCACCTTCTGATCTGTCACAAGGCCTTGGTGGGCACCATCACATCCATGTCCCCATTCCTTAACATCACCCTTTCCCATATTGAATGCATTAGGAAAAAAATCCTGACTTTATTTGCCACAAGTACCATCACAGAGGTGTTATGTACAAATTCCCTGTATCTAGCAAAGTGCGGGTAATTGTTTTTTTAGCTATCACCTTTATTACAAAAGCAGACAGGTAAATTACTGGTAAATAGTGGTGTTTGCGTATCTCAGCAGGCTTTACGCCAGTCGCACAACTGCTAAATAAATATAAGCTATTTAACCAATAGTAGAGTAATTTTTTTATATCGCCTTTATTACACACGTCAACAGCAGACTCAGGTCAATTACTGGTAAATAGTGATGTTTGCGTATGTCAGCAGACTATACACCAGTCGCAAAACTGCTAGATAAATATAAGCTATTTAACCAATAGCAGAGTGAATCCAATGTGAATACAGGCTTTACTGAAAGAGGTGTCCACATTCACCAAGGAATTCAGATATCAGCCTTAGGCCCCTTTCACACGTCCTGATATTTCCGGTACCGGAGTTATCAGTGTCGTGTGTGTACTATGTGCAGCACACATGTGGCAACTGTGTGCCACCCGTGTGCCACATCAGTACCACACGGACACACGGATGGCCGCTGGGGAAGTAGCGCTACTGTAAGCCGCTGTCCCCCGGTTGCTGGTGCTGAAGCCGGCAGTCATCATTCTCTCTGCTCTGTCTGCGAGCAGAGGAGAACGATGGGCGGTATATTAACATATACCGCCCATCGTTCTCCTCTGCTATCAGGCAGAGGAGGGAGAATGACAGCCGGCTTCAGCACCAGCCGCAGAGGGACAGCGGCTTACAGTAGCGCTACTTCCCCGGCAGCCGTCCGTGCACACAGAGGACAGTGTGCACTGGTCTTCGTGTGCACATGTGCAGCACGTTTTCCGGTCCGTGTGAAAATGGACATGTCTGCGTGTTTTGCACATGGACACACGGTTCGTAAAAACACACTGACATCTGCACAGATCCATTCATTTGAATGGGTCTACGTGTGTCAGTGTCTCCGGTAAGTGAGAAAACTGTCACCATGTGTACTGGAGACATTGACGTGTGAAAGGGGCCTAAGAGAGATATTCACATTCTATAGGGAATCAACAGTTTTTGAGACCACCTTGACGTTGGTTGATGGGTAGCCATGATTTAGCCAAATTGTGTGCAAACCATCTGTTAGGGTCTGCGGAACGCACCAAATATAAGATGTGGAGAGGTGCGTTCGCAGCCCGGGGTCCACCGTGCAGGCGGAGCCTGCTGCTAGTAAAATGGCGCAAGAAGCGAACTCTGTTATCCCGCAGAGTCCCAAAATAAACGCCGTAACGCGCTGTGGCAATATGTGCGAACTCTGTTAATCCACAGAGCCGCTAGAAGGAGTGCCGCAGCGCTATATGGCGATGTGTGCGAACTCACTTAACACAACTGAGTCGTAAAATAAACACGTTAGGGCGCTGTCTAGCGTTGAAAGTGAACCCTGTTACGTCACAGAGCCGCTGAGACAAACTTCTGTGTCCTGTCAGGCACCCAGGTACACAGTGAACAGCTAAGCGAACACAGAACGTGATCATGCGCTAATGTCCTCGCGGGAGTCACCCGAAATCTATGGCGTCTGAACGCCAGGCCCTGAATACGGCAATCAAACTCCTCACCGGTTATGCTGGCAATCTAGGGCATCTAGGACACCGACCCTGACCAGCTAGCATACCAAACTCCTCACCGATTAAGTCGGTATTCTAGGGGCTTATTTCAGCCGGGCCCTAACCACACACTCGCATGACCACACTGGCGCTAAGCATATAATGATTGATATTAGCGCATGGCGGCCCAGCCATGCCACTCTTTTATAGCAACAGCTACAGGACCTGCCAGAAACAAGGACCAATGAGAAACTGTTCCAAACACATGTAGTTTCATGACCTTCCTGGCGGACCAATAGGAGCTGCCGCAGCACCTGAACATGTGACCCCAGATCTCCAATGAGAGATCTTACCCTGGGCATGCTCAGAAGGGGAAACGCAGGACTTCATCCCAAAGACGTCTGCTCCAGTACTGGCTATAATAGCAGATCCAGGAGAGGCAGCAGCAAGTCTCTGCACAGTACTGGAATGGGCAAGACGCTGGGACTGACGTCTCTGCTGAGCAGGCTCCACTGCGGCTGGAGATGAATGGGGGACCGCAGCGGGACTGGTTCGAGACTCCCCTTGTGCAGCAGCGGGAACTCAAACCCTAACACCATCTCATTTTTTCCTTATATCTAGAAGCCGTATTGCTATTCATATTTCATATATATCCCATTGACATGTTTTAGCATGATAGAATGAAACCTTTTTTGTATATTGTATATGGAGGTAGCTGTTCCTGGTATGCACCTATTCAGACTAGATTGGATGTGCCAGTCAGTCTTTTGTTATTTGCATGTTAGCTTACTGACGGAGCACTCTGCCCTTCAAAAGGTGGTGATTTTAATTACAGCAGGTTCCTACCAACCCATAAATGCATGCTTTACTGAGAGAGGTGCCCACATTCCCACTAGGAATTCAGACATCACCCTAAGAGAGGTAATCACACTGGATAGAGAACCAACAGTTTTTGAGAACACCTTGATGTTGGTTGATGGGCAGGCATGATTTGGCCAAACTGTGTGCAATGCGTCTAATTTTTTACTGATCTTCAGAAGCCGTATTGCTATTCATATTTCACATATTTCACATTGACATGCTTTAGCACGATAGAGTGTAACTTTTTTTGTATATTGTATCAGAATAGGAGTCTGATGGAGTATCAAAATATTTAAATTTAAATATTTATAAAATATTTAAATTATTTTTATTATTTGAGTTGTTATAATTTGTAGCAAAATGTCCAATTTCCCCTTCTTATGTCATATCATATGCTGCATAATTATAATACGAAGGGTAAGTAAATGAGGACATTTACTTCCATATCTTGTCCCTCCCCTCTCATCTTGTCAATAATTGTCACATTTCCATTACTCCTGCTCTTAGCATTGTGATGGCCTCCCGGGAATGTGCTGTATGATGAGGAGACACTGATGTTTCTTCATTTAATTAGGTTTTATCTGATCTTTGTAAGATTGCATCTTTAAGGCTTGCAGTGTAGATACAATGTTATTAATACCCAGCGTGGCATCATTGTGGCATCTCGCAGTCGTCATTTTACTTTTTTTTTGTGCATGAGCTTCGGGTTGAGTTTGAATATAACAAATTGGCTTTGTGCTGTGCATGTCTGAGCAAATTACACAAAATCATCAGGCAGCGGTAATTATACAGGGAAATCTCTGCGGAGTTCTGGGGCTTAATAAATAACTTTGTGCAAAGCGAAAAACTAATTATCTGCTGATAAAATCGTAGTTAGCCTATCTGAGCCTTGCTGACTTCGTCTTTAATGACCACAAACAGATAAAAATTTTGCTGAACAATCTAGGGATGGTGAGAGCAGAGGCAGCTTGACGGGAAAGCAAGAGGAACATAGATGGGTAGAAGATAGGGTGGAGAAAGGCTCATGGTTGGTGAGAGCTGAAACGATGCCATGTCTGTGGTGTTATGTTTAGGTAGCTGAGGAGAAAAAGCAAAAACAGTAATACACCAGAGAGGCTGGAACCTATTGGATTGCAGTAACCTGAACTAACCACACAACTAGAGGTAGCCGTGGAGCGTTCCTACGTTGATCCTAGACGCCTCGTCACAGCCTGAGAAATAACTACACCTAAAGGCAGAAAGAGGAAAGCTATCTGCCCCGGAGCAGATCCTCAAAGAAAATAGGAAGCCCCCAAACATGTAATGGTGGTTAGACAAGAAAAAGCACGGACACAGACAGAAAATAGAATGAGCAAACGCTGGGGCCCAATCTGTCTAGACAGAAAAGTACAGGAAAGGATTCTCACTGCAATCCAAAAAAACCCCTAAAAAATACCAACTCTTCTGATTGCAAAAACACCTGAGATCATACGATCTCTATCACCTAAATCAGATCTCTGGTGTAACAAAACTAAGCCGCAGCCACTGAAAAAACAGGAAAAAGCAAATGAATAAATAACAGTGGCTTCAGATAAACTGAGAGGAGCACAGGCCCCCAGGAGGGGACCCGGCTGACCTCCACAGAAGTGCAGGGAACTATGCAAAAAGCAAGCACAAAAATAAAAGCAAAAAATTTCTTATCTGAAAGCAGGAGATGCAGGCAAGACTCAGCAAACTTCCAAATGAACCAGGAACCACAATTGAGACAAGAACAATTGATCACCGGCGACCATCATGGGAGGGAACCTCCCTTATATCAGTTTAGTCCGTGATCCCAGATTGCCATTCCTCGCTGTGAGGTTCAGTACTGTCTGCAACCACCAGAGGGAGCCTCTGCTCAGAAACCATCTCCAGCACATTCATAACACTGTGGGCTATAAAAAATCCATTCCCACTTGTTGCGGAGCTGTGTGGTTTTGTATCAGGAAGATTGATTCCACCTTTATTTGAGAGAGAGATAGAGGGATGGATGGACAAAAGGATGGATGGACAAAAGGACGGATGGACGGGGATATGGATGAAGAGATAAAAAGATGGGTAGATATTGATGGATAGAGAGTGAGATCTATAGGTAGATAGATATATGGATAGATATGTAATGTGGCATGTGGCAGTAGTCGTGGATCAGGTACTCGTCCCGTAGACTTTAGCGTTCTTGTAGGCCACATGATGCAGCTGACTTCGGCTGGCCAAGACCAGATCTTACACAGTTCAATGAGCAAGACCAGCCCTTAAAAAGGAACTGTGTTTTACTGAACAATAACTTGGTTGAAATTATATACAACAGATATCAGGGCCATAACTTCACAAGCATTTACTTTAGATCATGGAACATCTTCTACACATTGTCTTTATCCTTCCTTTCTTAGCCCTCGGTCTTCACCACCACCCAACACGGTATTAATCCCCAATAACAGCACTACCGTCTGTGAGAGTCCTGTACATCAACCCGTGGTTCCTTTCTTCTACCCCTTCCTTAGGCCTCTTTCACACATCAGGTTTTCGCCGTCAGGCGAGTTCCGGTATTATTCTTAAAACCGGATTCGGCAAAATCTAATGCCGGATCTGGTTTATTCCCATTGTCTAACATTAGCGCTGTATCGCGCCGCATGGCCTTGCGGTGCGTCCGTTTTTTGCCGGATCGCTAATTGTCTCATTCCGGCGTCTGGAAAAAACGGCTACTGTAACATTTTTTGTCTCCGGCTTTCTGTTACAATTAAAGTCTATGAGCACCGCAATGTGCCGGATCCGGCAAACGCCTGAGCATGCTCAGAGTAGCCCAGCCCTCAGCAATCATATATAAACCATGCCAGTGGGACCACCCTCAGCCATAACCATGCAGCCAGCCAAGCAAAGAGGAACAAGCCGCAGGAAAAGACAGGAGGAGGAAAGCAGAGCAGCACCACCACCACCAGCACCACCCCAAGACATTTTGTCCATGATGCAGCCATAAGCAGATGCCAGACGATAAATATCACAGACAACCACTTTCAGCCAGGGCCATGAAATATCAATATATTCATGGCCTTTTTTTCTCTTTATTCCACAGCAGAAGCCGTCCAACAGCAGCAGCATCCGCAGCAGCACCTGAAGCACCAGGACCCCAACAAATGGAGTCGATGATGAAGAGTACGGGAGCAGAGGCCAGATGGTAAATATCACAGACAACTTCTTTCAGCCAGGGCCATGCAATATCAATATATTCATGGCCTTTTTTTCTCTTTATTCCACAGCAGAGGCCGCCCGACAGGAGCAGCATCGTCAGCACCAGAAGCACCCGGACCCCAACAAATGGAGTAGATGATGGAGAGTATGGGAGCAGAGGCCAGACGGTAAATATCAAGCACAACCCCTTTCAGCCAGGGCCATGCAATATCAATATGTTCATGGCCTTTTTTTCTCTTTATTCCACAGCAGAGGCCGCCCGACAGGAGCAGCATCGTCAGCACCAGAAGCACCCGGACCCTGACAAATGGAGTCGATGATGGAGAGTACGGGAGCAGAGGCCAGACGGTAAATATCACACACAACCCCTTTCAGCCAGGGCCATGCAATATCAATATATTCATGGCCTTTTTTTCTCTTTATTCCACAGCAGAAGCCATCCCTCAACTCCTGCAGCTGCACAAGACAACACGTCTTCTTCTTCTGGGAGCCCTCCCTCGCATTGTCAGCGTTTACATGTAAAAATATATATATATATTTTTTTAATTCACAATCCATCTCTGTGATCTATTAATTGCATGATTTTTTCTTTATACCAGGAAACTGAAGCTGAAGAGGAGCTCCCAGAAGAAGAATGAAGGGGTGGACAGATACCCGGAGTGGGCTCGCAATTTGTAAGTTTCCTGCATGCATCGCAGAAACACAACATCACACTACACACAACTAGTGTTGAGCGATACTGCTCGATATCTAAAAATATCGGATCGGAATGGTATCGCCGATATCACTAAATATCGTCGATATCCGATTCCGATACCGGAAGTCCAATGTAAGTCTATGGGAACCAAATATCGACATTAAAAAAACCATTCTTGCCTTGTTGGTTAATTGTACATGAAGGAAAACAACAAAGACTAATGTAGAATGTATTGGGGGAGGTTGAGGAGACAATAAAGGCATACATGTTTAACCCAATGCATTGGAATAGCATTAATATATATTTTTTTGGAAATACGTTTGGATTGACTAACAAATTGACAATGTTGTTAACCTTTTTTTCTATTTTGGCAAATATGTATGTTTCACAACTTCCATGCTCTTCACCTTTTTAACTTTTGCCAGTGCCACACTTTCTCCTTCATAATCTTCAGCAGCAGCATCATCTTTCTCATCAAATTATTCTTCATCTTCACCTTCTTAATCTTCTTCTTAAACTTCTTGCTATTCATGTTTTTGTTTACATTACTCATATTGTTATTATTAAACTAATTAATCTTCTTCATATTCAAATTCTTCATCTTCTTCCTCTTCATCTTCTTCATCATATTCTTATTTGTGACAGAGATTCCTGTACTTGTAATCTGTAAAAGTATGAATTGTTCATCCTTCCGTTCTTGCTGTCACAAAAGATTTAAATTACAACAGTATTTGTCCGTGTTCAGTTTAGCCTGCAGCAGCAGGCATTTTCCAGGGGCACCACGAGGAGGAACGGACTCACCCCCATACACTGCTTAGTCTTCTTCTGCTTAGAATTTAGAGCATATATTTTGCTCTTCATTTTGGTCTTATACTTCATGTTCTTCTGCTTTTTGATCTCTGCTTATTGTTCTTCTGTCTCTTGTTCTGTATCTTGTAGTTTGTCTTAACCTTCTTTGTCCTGTTGGTGATCTTCTTCTGGGTAATCTTTTATTTTTTCTTTGTGATGGTGTTCAGGCTGGTTGGCTTCATGCTCGTCGTCCTTGTTGTCGTCATCTTCTTCTGGGTGGTCTTTAAGGTCGTCTAATTTCCGAGAACCAGCTGACGTTACTGGAACCCTGACGGGTATCAGATGGAGCAAGAGACAATGGAAGTAACGAGAACCAGCTGACTGTGCTGGAACCCGGAGGGGCAGCAGAAGGAAAAGAGGCAATGTCACAACCGAGTACCAGCTGACGTTACTGTGACACGGTTACTAAGCAGGAGGTACCTGTGCTCCAAAACACTACCAAGGACCAGCAGACGTTGGTGGAACTCGTATACGGAGATGGAGGCACCTAGGCCAAAGGCACTGGGGAGAACCAGTTGACGGTACTGGACCCCGGACGGGTAGCAGAAGGAAAAGAGGCAATGTCACAACCGAGTACCAGCTGACGTTACTGTGACACGGTTACTAAGCAGGAGGTACCTGTGCTCCAAAGCACTACCAAGGACCAGCAGACGTTGGTGGAACTCGGATACGGAGATGGAGGCACCTAGGCCAAAGCCACTGGGGAGAACTAGTTGACGGTACTGGACCCCGGACGGGTAGCAGAAGGAAAAGAGGCAATGTCACAACCGAGTACCAGCTGACGTTACTGTGACACGGTTACTAAGCAGGAGGTACCTGTGCTCCAAAGCACTACCAAGGACCAGCAGACATTGGTGGAACTCGGATACGGAGATGGAGGCACCTAGGCCAAAGGCACTGGGGAGAACCAGTTGACGGTACTGGACCCCGGACGGGTAGAAGAACGCACCCATGAAAATGTAAGTTGACAGGACGCAAGCCGTCCGCAGTTACCGAATCACACAGTCCTACAGTGGGTGCTTGTCCTATTGTCACAATGGAAACCGCCTTTATTTACATATCCCACAGCACACATAGGAATCACCTAAACTGCAGGCACCATAGAGTCGGCTAACCCGAATGCAACACGACAGCACAACTTATTGGAGGATAATTGACGTTCACACTGCCAGGAAACAGCTGTCGTGCTGTAACCAGGCTGGCCATGAGTCAGTACCCCTGCCAATTACTTACGAGTAGTGTTGAGCGATACTGCTCAATATCTAAAAATATCGTATCGAAATGGTATCGCCGATATCACTAAATATCGTCGATATCCGATTCCGATACCGGAAGTCCAATGTAAGTCTATGGGAACAAAAAATCGCAACCAAAAAACCTTTCTTTCATTGTAAACACAAAATATACACACATAGAATACATATATATATATATATATTATATATAATATACACATGTCATTGTGACATATATATATACATATATTTATAGTTTATACACTTCTACATAGTAAAATAGACTCTGATTCAATTGCCGGGTAAAGCCGTGACATACCCCATAGAAGTCGACGGGCTCGGTGCCGAGTACCCCCAAAACCTCTTGCTCTGTGCGACTCAACTTGGGCGTCACAAACAGGATTCTGTAGCTCGCTATAAGCGAGTCCTGTGTGCCTGAATTGAACTGGTTTTGTGCTTGAGAATTGCTAAAATCATCAGAGAATGTATTTGCCATTTTTCCGCCATATCTGCGTCACGACGAGGCACTGGTGAAGAAGAAGGGCGTGCTCTTCGTGGGTGTACACTCACTCAGTGGCCGACCACTCTAAATGGTACTGCAATGTAAGATCATGCCCCACAGCTCTTGAGTTCCGCCTCCTCATCCTCCTCAGTGTGCGGAAACTAACATGAAGGTCCCGCCTCACTACAAAAGAGGGGCCCTCTCCAGATGCTAATGACACATGTGACTTGGCAGAGATGGCTAATGGACACGAGCAGAAGTGTGAAGGGATGGAGCAGTCAGAGCTCTCCCCCCACGGAAGCGACCCGATCGCCACGGAACCACCGTTGGGCACCCGGCCTGGAAACCCTCCTACGCTGGAAGAAGCGGAGGATACCCTAAGAGGCCTGGCCCGGCACCGGGAGGAGGTCGCCAGGATGGAAGCCAGCTGGCGTGCCCTAAAACTAAACTTGGAGCGGCGCCAATCCCTCTTACCTGAAGTGTCTGTACCGGAAGGTGAGGCACCCCTTCTAGTAGAGGAGTCCGTGCGGGCATCCCAGCCCTTGCAATGTGATCCGGTTGACGTTGTCGTAGTGGAGGCACCCGTTCCTGCAAAAACCTCTGCACCGGCAGCACCCCAGATCCCGCTGTCTGCCCCCGTCGCTGAGACAGAAGAAGCGACACCCGTCCTCATGGAGGAGGCCGTGCAGGCACCAGAGGTCTACCAGTCTGTACCGGAGCCCCGACTGTCATCTGTTCCAGAGCCGGCTGCTTCCTCCGCAGGTGAGCGCCGCCAGGACTGGGGGGCGCCAGGAGAGCTGCCGCAAACCGGACACTGTAAGCTGCAGTTTGATGGTGGAGACATGGAGCTGCTGGTGGAGGAGAATTTCAACCGGCGTCAGGAGGAAGAGTGGAGACGTTGGGAGCGGGAAGCAGAGCGACAAAGGGAGCAGCGAGAAACCCAAAAGCTTCGCCAACGTCAGCTGGAGAAGGACCGGGCAGATAAGGACCGGATGAGAAAAGATAAAGGAACCCTGTGGGAGCCGCGGCATAAGGGTGCAGTACGGAGCTTTAAATTGAAAGGTGGTTGGGGCTTCATCCAGGAGCCTGGACTTTATTTAGAAGTCTTTGTGAACGGGCGGGACGTGGAGGCTCACCTCCCAGAAGGACACCCGGGGAGGGACCTGTTGCCAGGAGACTTGGTGACTTACACCCGACACTGGGGTTACAATGGATGGTACGCCCTAAATGTTACCAGGTGTGACCCCTACTCCCCAGAGTGTCAGGAACCTGTGAGACCCTCGGAACCTTCAGCCTCCCACATCCAGGCCTCTGCAAAAGTGCCCACCCCACGCCGTAAATCTCCCCAGCCTCCCTCAGTGGTCTCCTCAGCAGCCCCAGCTATGGACATGATAAGTATAGCTGGCCCGTACCCGGCGCCTGTTAGGCCCCCTGGGGTTCGTTCAGTCCGGGACATAGGGGTCCAGACCCGGAGAGAGATGAAAGAGGTGGCCACACAGACCCAGATAGCGGGTCACGACTTGACTGTACAGGCCACACGACGTCATCAGGTCCTGGTGGTCCTTGGTGTCTCGGATGTTTGGCAAGCATCAGAAGAGTACCAGGTGGTACCTGGAACACCCCTGCCAAAGAATTATAAATAACCCGGACAGGGTCCCTGTATGTAAATAGTTAAATATGTAAATAGTTAAATTGTTGATGTACCCGGACGGGTGAATGTTCATAAAAAAATTTTTTAATTTAATAAAAAACACAACACAGTTTTCATTACTTTTATTACAGTCTCATCTTGCGACGCCATCGATCTCCTGTAAAAAAATGAAAAAAAAACCCAGCAGTATACCACCTGTCCGACACAGTCCATAGTAACGAGTGTCCCACGACGATCCAGCTCTGCTACATCAGAATGACAGGCAGAGCCTGTCATCCCGGCGCAGCACAGCTGATTACCTGCTTCCCCGGCGGTGACGTCATCGGACTGACTGCTTTACGGCCGGGATTACCCAGCAGTCACTGCAGTTATCGCGAGAAACTGCATGTGACCGCCGGGGAGAAGAGGATGGCGGCCATAAAGCAGTCCAGGACGTGACCGCCGGAGATCTTCTGCCAGGTAAGTGCCGCTGACTCCTGACAGACCCGACCGACGGACACTGACAGTGACAGACCCGACCGACGGACATAGACAGTGACAGTGACAAATCCGATTCCGGTATTCGATATGACGAAAATATCGGTATTCGGAATCGAAAGGCCGATACAGCTAATATCGGCCGATATCCGATATTTGCAGTATCGTATCGCTCAACACTACTTACGAGCAACAAATGGCGGTGTTGTAGCCCAGGGAGTAGAGTTCAGGTGGTAGAAAGATGAACATAACAGGAGACATGGAAAACGTTGCCAAACAGTTATTTAATCTGAAAACGGACAGGCAAATTCAGGTGAGATCCATGCCTTGTTAATTTTCAGAAAAGTAAGCCGGTCTACATTCTCTGAGGATAGTCGCATGCGACGGTCTGTTACTACACCACCTGCAGCACTAAAGACACGCTCAGATAATACACTGGCAGCAGGGCAAGCCAGCACCTCCAATGCATACTGGCTAAGCTCTGGCCATGTATCCAACTTAGAGACCCAAAATTTGAAAGGGGAAGAGGCATCTGGGAGTACACTTAGAGGGAAAGCCAAGTAGTCTGTCACCATCTTACGGAAACGTTTCTTCCTGGTGACTGGAGCCGTCTCGGATGGTGTAGACCTTGCTGGCGCTGTCACAAAACTTTGCCACATTTGTAATATACAGCTCTTGCCCTGTGCAGAGGCGCTGCTTCTGCTCCCTCTTGTTGTAGAGGTGTCTACACTGCCTCGACGCACAGAGCTGCTTTGTAAAGCAGTAGCAGCAGCAGCAGCTCTCTCGGTTGGAATGTACAACAGTATGGATTGCACCAGTGTGTCTTGGTACTCCTGCATTTTACGGTCCCGGTTCACCGGTGTGATGAGGGTTTGTAAGTTGTCCCGGTAGCGAGGGTCTAGGAGGGTGTACACCCAATAATCTGACGTGGTGAGAATGTGGGCGATGCGGCGGTCGTTTCTCAGGCACTGAAGCATGAAATCAACCATGTGCTGCAGACTCCCAACTGGCCAACAAAGGCTGTCCTCTGGAAGAAGGCGTCATCTCTGCCTCCTCTGCATCACCCCACCCTCGCTCTACATACTGACTAGAGCGTTGTGTACCTCCCTCTGTAGCGATTTCTTCTTCCTCCATTGACTCCTCCTCATCCTCCTAACAAAGTGAGCCCTGCAAAGCCCTTTGGGAGGAACCACGTTGCGCTGACTGTCCAGAAGGTGATGGAATTTGTGTCTCCTCATCCTCCACCTCTTCCAAAACCTCATCCCTTAGTGCTTGCAGTGTTTTTTGAAGCAGGCAGATAAGGGGGACAGTCATGCTGACTAGTGCATCATCTGCACTCGCCATCTGCGTTGAGACATCAAACACACGCAAAACGTCGCAGATGTCCTTCATAGAGGCCCACTCAGTAGTGGTGAAGTGTGAACGGCGCAAATTGCGAGTTGATTGCGCCTGTTGCAGCTGATACTCCATTACTGCTGGCTGCTGCTCACACAACCGCTCCAACATATGTAACGTGGAATTCCACCTGGTGGGTACGTCACATATGATGCGATGTTCAGGAAGGCGAAATCTGACTTGCAGAGCTGCAATGCGCGATTGGCCATGCTGGAACGTCGCAAGTGAGCGCACTCTAGGCGGACCTTGTGCAGCAGTGCATCAAGATCCGGATAGTCCCTCAAAAAACTCTGCACGACCAAGTTGAGCACATGTGCCAGACATGGTATGTGAGTGAGGTTGCCAAGGCCCAGAGCTGCCACCAGATTTCGGCCATTGTCACACACTACCAAGCCTGGCTGGAGATTAGCTGACAAAAACCACACGTCGCTCTCCTGCTTGATGGCATCCCAGAGCTCCTGCGCTGTGTGGCTTCGATTCCCCATGGAAATTAATTTCAGGACAGCCTGTTGACGTTTGGCCACGGCTGTGCTCATATCGGTCGCAACAGGTAAGCGTTCACGGGTCCATGTGGAGGTATACCGTGACGGCTCGTGCAGCGATGATTCTGAGGAACTGGAGTAGGAGGAGGAATCAATGTGTACAGACTGGATTCCTGCAATCCTTGGAGTTGGCAGAACACGTACAGCGCCACTGGCAAGATCTGTACCCGGCTCCACAACATTGACCCAATGGGCAGTGAGGGAAAGGTATCGTCCCTGGCCATGGGTACTGGTCCACGCATCGGTGGTCAGGTGGACCCTGCTACTGACGGCGTTTAGTAGCGCATGTTTAATGTTTCCCTCGACATGTTTTTGCAGAGCAGGGACAGCTTGCCTGCTGAAATAAAATCGGCTTGGCACATTATATTGTGGGACTGCCAATTGCCATAAAGTTCCTGAAACTGTCAGTCTCCACCAACCTGAATGACAGCATTTCAAGGGACAGGAGTTTTGCAGTGCCAGCATTCAGAGCCTGTGCTCGTGGATGGTTTGCCGAGTATGGCCGTCTTTTATCCCATGCCTGTGGTACCGATGGCTGTTTTTTGTTCTGGGAGTGTGACGATTAGTGTTGAGCGATATTGCTCGATATCTAAAAATATCGTATCGAAATTGTATCGCCGATAGCACTAAATATCGTCGATATCCGATTTCGATACCGGAAGTCCCATGTAAGTCTATGGGAACAAAATATTGCAACAAAAAAAACCCTTTCTTTCGTTGTAAACACAAAATATACACACATAGAATACATATATATATATATATACATGTCATTGTGACATATATATATATACATATATTTATAGTTTATACACTTCTACATAGTAAAATCGACTCTAATTCAATTGCCGGGTAAAGACGTGACATACCCCATAGAAGTCGACGGGCTCGGTGCCGAGTACCCCGAAAACCTCTGGCTCTGTGCGACTCAACTTGGGCGTCACGAACAGGATTCTGTAGCTCGCTATAAGCGAGTCCTGTGTGCCTGAATTGCACTGGTTTTGTGCTTGAGAATTGCTAAAATCATCATAGAATGTATTTGCCATTTTTTCCGCCATATCTGCGTCACGACGAGGCACTGGTGAAGAAGAAGGGCGTGCTCTTCGTGGGTGTCACTCACTCAGTGGCGTGAAAACGATGGCCGCCCACTGTAATTGGTACTGCAATGTAACATCGTGCCCCACAGCTCTGGAGTTCCGCCTCCTCATCCTCCTCAGTGTGCGGAAACTAACACGAAGGTCCCGCCTCCCTACAAAAGAGGGGCCCTCTCCAGATGCTAATGACACATGTGACTTGGCAGAGATGGTTAATGGACACGACGAGGAGAAGTGGGAAGGGATGGAGCAGTCAGAGCTCTCCCCCCACGGAAGCGACCCGATCGCCATGGAATCACCGTTGGGCACCCGGCCTGTAAACCCTCCTACGCTGCAAGAAGCGGAGGATACCCTGAGAGGCCTGGCCCGGCACCGGGAGGAGGTCGCCAGGATGGAAGCCAGCTGGCGTGCCCTAAAAATAAACTTGGAGCGGCGCCAATCCCTCTTACCTGAAGTGTCTGTACCGGAAGGTGAGGCACCCGTTATAGTAGAGGAGCCCTTGCAATGTGATCCGGTTGACGTTGTCGCAGTGGAGGCACCCGTTCCTGCAAAAACCGCAGCACCGTCAGCACCCCAGAACCCGCTGTCTGCCCCCGTCGCTGAGACAGAAGAAGCGACACCCGTCCTCATGGAGGAGGCCGCGCAGGCACCAGAGCACTACCTGCCTGTACCGGAGCCCCGACTGTCATCTGATTTAGAGCCGTCTGCTTCCTCCGCAGGGGAGCGCCGCCAGGACTGGGGGCGACAGGAGAGCTGCCGCAAACCGGACACTGTAAGCTGCAGTGGAGTGGTGGAGACATGGAGCAACTGGTGGAGGAGAATTACAACCGGCGTCAGGAGGAAGAGTGGAGACGTTTGGAGCGGGAAGCAGAGCGACAAAGGGAGCAGCGAGAAACCCTAAAACTTCGCCAACGTCACCTGGAGAAGGACCGGGCAGATAAGGACCGGATGAGAAAGGATAAAGGAACCCTGAGTGAGCCGCGGCGTAAGGGTGCAGTACGGAGCTTTAAATTGAAAGGTGGGTGGGGCTTCATCAAGGAGCCTGGACTTTATTTAGAAGTCTTTGTGACCCGGCGGGACGTGGAGGCTCACCTCCCAGAAGGACACCCGGGGAGGGACCTGTTGCCAGGAGACTTGGTGACTTACACCCGACACTGGGGTTACAATGGGTGGTACGCCCTAAATGTTACCAGGTGCGACCCCTACTCCCCAGTGTGTCAGGAACCTGTGAGACCCTCGAAGCCTTCAGCCTCCCACATCCAGGCCTCTGCAAAAGTGCCCACCCCACGCCGTAAATCTCCCCAGCCTCCCTCAGTGGTCTCCTCAGCAGCCCCAGCTATGGACATGATAAGTATAGCTGGCCCGTACCCGGCGCCTGTTAGGCCCCCTGGGGTTCGTACAGTCCGTGACATAGGGCTCCAGACCCGGAGAGAGATGAAAGAGGTGGCCACACAGACCCAGATAGCGGGTCACGACTTGACTGTACAGGCCACACGACGTCATCAGGTCCTGGTGGTCCTTGGTGTCTCGGATGTTTGGCAAGCACCAGAAGAGTACCAGGTGGTACCTGGAACACCCCTGCCAAAGAAGTCTAAATAACCCGGACAGGGTCCCTGTATGTGAATAAATAGTTAAATTGTTTATGTACCCGGACGGGTGAATGTTCCAAAAAATTTTTTTTAATTTAATAAAAAAAAAACAAAACACAGTTTTCATTTCTTTTATTACTGTCTCATCCTGCTGCGACGCCATCGATCTCCTGTAAAAAAATGAAAAAAAAAAAAAGTATACCACCTGACCGACGCAGTCCATAGTAACGAGTGTCCCACGACGATCCAGCTCTGCTACATCAGAATGACAGGCAGAGCCTGTCATCCCGGCGCAGCACAGCTGATTACCTGCTTCCCCGGCGGTGACGTCATCGGACTGACTGCTTTACGGCCGGGATTACCCTGCAGTCACTGCAGTTATCGCGAAAAACTGCATGTGACCGCCAGGGAGAAGATAATGGCGGCCATCAAGCAGTCCAGGACGTGACCGCCGGAGATCTTCTGCCAGGTAAGTGCCGCTGACTCCTGACAGACCCGACCGACGGACACTCACAGTGACAGTGACAAATCCGATTCCGGTATTCGATAAGACGAAAATATCGAAACGAATTATCGAAAGGCCGATAGAGCTAATATCGGCCGATAGCCGATATTTGCATTATCGTATCGCTCAACACTAGTGACGATGACTGTGAACTTGCTGCTGTGGGTGGAATAACAGTTTGTCTATGGACAACAGTGACTGAGGTTCTTCCATGGAGATCCTGTGAGGAAGCCGAACCAGGTGTGTGTGAACTGGAGGTAGAGGCTCGAACACGACCTGAAGATGTAGGTGCTGCTGTAGGTTGGCCTACATCTCCAGTGTGTCTTTGTAACTCAGCTACGTGCTTTGTCCGTACATGTTTCCACATATTTGTGGTATTCAAGTTACTGATATTTTTACTTCTTTTAACTTTTTGCTTACACAGCTTGCATTGAACATAGCAAATATCATCTACAAGTCTGTCAAAAAAGGACCACGCAGTGCAAGTCATGGGAGCGCCAATTTTGACATTTCTAAGAGAACTGCTCCCAACAGGTGCCAAACTGGAGGCTACAGGCAAGAGAGTCTGCAGCCTACCTCTCCCTCCTCTTTGTACCATTGGGACGATCTCGTCCTCAGAGCTGCTCCCACCACCTTCCTGTTGCTCACGCCATGTTGGGTCTCGGACTTCATCATCTCCACTACCCTCTTCCAACACCTGCTGCTGTTGGATGGTCTGGGCAGCACCATGCTCCACAAAACCTGGCACCTGAGTCTCATCATCATCATAAGATGCGTTCTGCGGTGTGCTGTCCATCGGCACTGGCTCACCCGCCTCTTCAGATTGAGAGAGACACAGCTGTTGCGCATCACTGCATACTCCCTCTTCTTCAAATTGCAGAATGCTGCTTGCCTGTGCCCGTGTTTGCGAGCCAACAGATTCTGAGAACAGAAGCAGAGACTCAGCTGGCTCCTGTACAGAACTCTCTGACTGCCTGGGCAATTTGACAGGCGGTGAACAGACAGATGGTTGGTCAACAGTGTTGTGTTCCTGAGAGGAGGTGGAAGGAATTGAAGTCGATGCATTGGCTGCCATCCAACCAACAACGGCTTCAATTTGTTCTTCCCGCAGCAGGGGGGCACGCCGAGCTCCTACCAAAGTGCGCATAAAGGAACGCTCATGGGTAAAACTGGTGGATGCTGTGTCACTGAGGGCGGCAGCAGCCACAGAATCCCCACGTCCTCTCCCTGCTGAAACTCCACGGCCACGACCACGTGCCTTACTCACTGACTTCTTCATCTTGGTAGATTGATAAAGAAAGTCAGAAAAGTTATAAGGCCTAAGTGTGGTTATTACGCAGAGACTGAAGTGAACACTGAAACACAACTGTTCACAATCTGTGAAAGGCTACTCCTTTGTCTACTTCTATAGTGATTGCAACCAATGTATTGGATACGGATGGAAGCGCGTCACACTAATAGATTATATTTTAAATGGAATGGAGCAGAACCAATTAGAGATAAATGAAAAGGATGAGGCACTGAGACACGCTCAGCAGAGTACAAGCAGCAGTGCTTGAACAAGTAACGAGCGTGATGTGCACTCAAAAAATAAAAAACACAGACTGAAGTGAACACTGAAACACAACTGTTCACAATCTGTGAAAGGCTACTCCTTTGTCTACTTCTACAGTGTTTGCAACCAATGTATTGGATACGGATGGAAGTGCGTCACACTAATAGATTATATTTTAAATGGAATGGAGCAGAACCAATTGGAGATAAATGAAAAGGATGAGGCACTGAGACACGCTCAGCAGAGTACAAGCAGCAGTGCTTGAACAAGTAACTGGAGCGTGATGTGCACTCAAAAAATAAAAAACACAGACTGAAGTGAACACTGAAACACAACTGTTCACAATCTGTGAAAGGCTACTCCTTTGTCTACTTCTATAGTGTTTGCAACCAATGTATTGGATACGGTTGGAAGCGCGTCACACTAATAGATTATATTTTAAATGGAATGGATCAGAACCAATTGGAGATAAATGAAAAGGATGAGGCACTGAGACACGCTCAGCAGAGTACAAGCAGCAGTGCTTGAACAAGTAACTGGAGCGTGATGTGCACTCAAAAAATAAAAAACACAGACTGAAGTGAACACTGAAACACAACTGTTCACAATCTGTGAAAGGCTACTCCTTTGTCTACTTCTATAGTGTTTGCAACCAATGTATTGGATACGGATGGAAGCGCGTCACACTAATAGATTATATTTTAAATGGAATGGAGCAGAACCAATTGGAGATAAATGAAAAGGATGAGGCACTGAGACACGCTCAGCAGAGTACAAGCAGCAGTGCTTGAACAAGTAACTGGAGCGTGATGTGCACTCAAAAAATAAAAAACACAGACTGAAGTGAACACTGAAACACAACTGTTCACAATCTGTGAAAGGCTACTCCTTTGTCTACTTCTATAGTGTTTGCAACCAATGTATTGGATACGGATGGAAGCGCGTCACACTAATAGATTATATTTTATATGGAATGGAGCAGAACCAATTGGAGATAAATGAAAAGGATGAGGCACTGAGACACGCTCAGCAGAGTACAAGCAGCAGTGCTTGAACAAGTAACTGGAGCGTGATGTGCACTCAAAAAATAAAAAACACAGACTGAAGTGAACACTGAAACACAACTGTTCACAATCTGTGAAAGGCTACTCCTTTGTCTACTTCTATAGTGTTTGCAACCAATGTATTGGATACGGATGGAAGCGCGTCACACTAATAGATTATATTTTAAATGGAATGGAGCAGAACCAATTGGAGATAAATGAAAAGGATGAGGCACTGAGACACGCTCAGCAGAGTACAAGCAGCAGTGCTTGAACAAGTAACTGGAGCGTGATGTGCACTCAAAAAATAAAAAACACAGACTGAAGTGAACACTGAAACACAACTGTTCACAATCTGTGAAAGGCTACTCCTTTGTCTACTTCTATAGTGTTTGCAACCAATGTATTGGATACGGATGGAAGCGCGTCACACTAATAGATTATATTTTAAATGGAATGGAGCAGAACCAATTGGAGATAAATGAAAAGGATGAGGCACTGAGACACGCTCAGCAGAGTACAAGCAGCAGTGCTTGAACAAGTAACTGGAGCGTGATGTGCACTCAAAAAATAAAAAACACAGACTGAAGTGAACACTGAAACACAACTGTTCACAATCTGTGAAAGGCTACTCCTTTGTCTACTTCTATAGTGTTTGCAACCAATGTATTGGATACGGATGGAAGTGCGTCACACTAATATTTAAATTGCATGGAGCTGCAAGAATTACACTGAAGAAAAAAAAAAGAGTCTGTGAGTGACACGTGCAGATGCCTACAGACAGCGTTGCATGCAGAGCAAACTGCAGCCTCACTTACACTCACACACACACCTTGCAGAGCTGTTAAAACAACACTGCAGGCAAAAGGAAGCTTTACACAGCGGTTGGTGCTAGCCTGCCTACAGCACAGTACACTAAATCGCAATCTCTAACTGTCCCTCAGAGTCAGCACAGCAGCGTTCTGTCCCTTACTGAATTCACAGCACAGTGACGCTAAAATGGCGGCGGCGCCTTTTATAGTGCATTCTGACATCATTTCAGCATCCAATCACAGCCATGCCATTAGTTAACATGACCGCAGCAGTACAGGATGTGCCCACACTTCTTAGGATTCCTCATTGGCTGACTAAAATCACATTGCCTCTCAAAGAATTATGGGAACTTCCGATTCCGGTATACGATATATGGAAAATATCGAAACTAAGTATCGAAAGGCCGATAGAGCTAATATCGGCCGATACCCGATACTTGCGGTATCATATCGCTCAACACTACACACAACACATAGAAAACAATTTAGTACAGACATCACACTGCACCCAAACACATATGCCTACATCCAAGCACATAATTTTTGTTTTTTTATAGTCTTCTGAATCTGGTGCTCGGCCAAGAGGGCCTCGCAGTGCCTCCCAGGGTCGTTGGCGTGAGCAACGCGGCGGTCACCATCGTGTAAGTATAACTGTATTTTTTTTTTACATTTTTGCTTGATTATTTTTGCCCATTTTTTTTTCCCTTGGCAGTTTGGAGACTAATGTATTTTTTTTCTCTTTTTATTTAACAGGCTTCACAGCATGCTCCCGAATCTGACGGTGAGGAGGGGGAGATCAACGTGGACCTCCTCATAGATCTGGTAAGAGAAAGGGAGCCGCTGTGGAACATGGGGGATGGCTGCCATGATGATGTCATCGTGACCCGTCGGCTCTGGGAGGAAATCTGTTCACAACTCGTGGACCGCTGGGAGGACCTCGATGCTCGGGCCCAGATTGAACATCGTAAGTATATACAGTTCAGGTTGCTGGACGTAAAGCAGTGTTTCCCAAACTCCAGTCCTCGTGGCCCCCACGGGTTATGTTTTCAGGATTTCCTTTTATGCAACACTATGGAAATCCTGAAAACATAACCCGTGGGGGCCAGGAGGACTGTAATTTGGGAAACACTGATGTTGTATACTAACCAATTTGTGCTTTCTCGTTTCAGGGGAGAGAATTGTGAAGCGGTGGCGGTCTGTGAGGGATCTCTTCAAGAAGGAGTTCTATCTGGAGGACACAGGAGCAAGCACAAATACGCATGAGCCCTGTCCTTCCTCCGGGCAACAATGGTCACCAGAAGGTAAATATTACACACCACATGTAAAAAAAATGTTAACATGTCTAATTTTTTTTTTTCATTCAGGGCCATTCAATATCAGTATATTAATTGTATTTTTTTCTCTTTATTCCACAGAATGGTTACCAGCACTCGGGAGCCTGCAGAGTTGTACCCTTCTGGAGCGATCCCTCAGGAGTCTGCCACCGAGGGACACTTCGACCTCCCCGGCCTATCCGCACCTTCCCAGCCTTCCCAGACATGTGAGCCCCCTGTCCCCCCCACCAGCACTGGAGCATCGTGGCCAAGTGCATTGCATGAGGCTACTGGTCAGGAGATAGATTTCCCTTTACTCCACCCTTCTGCCGCTGCCACCTCTAGTACACCTGTGGCTACTGGGCGGCTGCGGCAGAGGGGTCAGGAAAGGAGCTATGCGCCCGAGTTCTTGCATCTTAATGCATCTTTCCAGAACTGTCTTAAAGTCTTGTCAGAGCAAATGGCTGCAGGCTTTAATCAGCTCAACTCCAGCATTCTGGAGGTAAAGACACTTCTGCAAACCATGAATTCAGAAGCAAGAAGTTCGCCAAACCACAGTTTTTTCCGGTCTGTAGCCGAGCGCATGGATATGCTATCTCCTAGCCAGCAGATGCATATAATGCATACTTGCCACGCTGCTCCAGCGCAGGTTACCTCCCAACCTCCTACACCCACCCCAGTCATTCCTCCCACACCTGCCCCCCCTCCAGCCACAGTCCCTCCTCCCCCTCCTCCCCAGTACCAGCAACCTCCCCAGTACCAGCAACCTCCCCAGCACCAGCAACATCCCCACTTCCAGCAACCTCCCCACTTCTGCTCCTCTACTCCCTGCCCAATCCTCCTCTCCACCACCCACCTGTTCAGCCTCCCACCTCTCCACCCATTCCATTTCTTTTTCCAACCTTCACCTCTTTTACCTGATCCTTCTCCACCAACATCACAGTCCGCTCTCCACACTCCCACTGTCGAAGTGTCCCGCAGCCCCTCCAGTAGTATCTCCACCTGACACTACACAAATTTGTAAATATGTGTAAATAAAAAGTGTTATATGGTTGTAAAATTTTCTTTTTTAAAAAACATGCCTTAATTTCTTTGACATAGAAAAAAAAATTATTTCACATTGAAAAAAAAAAGTTAATAAAGATTTATTTCACATTGAAAAATGTTAAAGATTTATTTCACATTGAAAAAAGTATGTTATTAAACATTTTCATACAATAAATGTTAAATTGTTTGATTAAAATTGTCTGTCATTTATTTCTAAGGTACAATAAAGTTAAAATGTATTGGGTATACAAAACCAGGTACATAACTATGGGGAAAAGGTACATTTATTTACCTTTTGGCCAAAGTTGTGTCCCTGGTTGTGTAATACCCAAAGTATTTCACCTGTTACCCAAAGTTCTGTAGATTGTTAGGTAATCCCAAACAAGGTACCCAACTTTGGTTAAAAGGTGAAATACTTTTGGTAATACACAACCAGGGCACAACTTTGGCCAAAAGGTAAAATACTGTACATAAACCACAACAAGGTAGACAACTTTGGTTTGCAAATGTATACTGTGGTACACGAGGTACAAAGGTCACAGAGCAATTTATTAAACTCTGTCATCCTGCCCGTCTAGTCTTCCATCAGGGGACATAAAGTATTCTGCAAATTTGTCCCTCATTCGGAAAACAGTCGCAGAACTTATATTGGTAATGTTCTGGTAATCATGAAAGGTGGTTTCTTCAGAGTGGTCCTCAATGGAAATCTGTTCCTTGCTGATAATAAAATTGTGTAGAACCACACAAGCTTTGATTACCTCGTCCACAGTTTCAGTCTTTAGGTTGATCGCAGTCAACAGAACACGCCATTTGGCTGTCAGAATCTCAAAAGCGCACTCCACCATTCTTCTGGCTCTTGTGAGGAGGTAATTGAAAATTCTTTTTGTCGGTGTCAATCCTCTGCTGGAGTACGGTTTCAGCAGGTGTTCTGACAGCTGGAAGGCTTCATCCCCTACACAAACAAAAGGCATAGGTGGGCCAGATGTTTGAGGCAGTGGTCTAGGGGATGGGAACTTGAAGGTGTTTCCATACAGCTGACGGCCCATTGCTGACAGTTTGAACACTTATGAGTCATTGGAGCAGCCATAGGCCCCAATATCTACAGCAATAAATTTGTACTCCACGTCAGCGATGGCAATTAGGACAATTGAAAAATATTTTTTGTAATTAAAAAATTCTGATCCAGATCCTGCTGGCTTGACAATCTGGATATGTTTCCCGTCCACAGCGCCCAGGCAATTAGGAAACTGACATATTTGTTCAAACTTTTCAGCAATTTCAATCCAACTCTCAGTTGTGGGCTCTGGTATAAATTCGGCAACTAGAGAGTCCAACAATGCACGGCATGTGTGCTTCACAAGTCCAGAGATGGTGGAAATCCCAAGTCTGTACTGGAAATGGAGTGAGGAAAGAGATTCTCCAGTTGCCAGGAATCTGTGAATAATAAAAAAAAAATTAGTTTCAAATCACAGCATTACATACCAGAACTCAGCTATAACAATTGGAGATACTATAAAAACAATTATTTTTATTGTATCTCTAATTGTTAAAGCTGAGTCAGATGGCTGTATACTAACTACCAGCAACAACATTCCAGGACAAGTGTGCTTTGAAGCAAGCAGATCCAATAAATATGGCTTACCTAAGAGTCACCATCAGACACTCCGCCGGTGAAATGGAGAAGTGGCAATACGTGTCAGATCTTCTTATCAGGTCTCCAATGCGCTCCACCAAGAAATCAAAGGTCTCCATTTTCATCCTAACATATTTGAAAAATTTCTGAGGGTTTCCTCATAGCTCCACGTATAGTGTAGAACACACCCCACGAGTCATTCTCTGGGCTGTGATGGGGTGGATCCAGAAACGTCGTCGCCGCTGAAGCATGATGCGCTGCTGTCTCTTTCTCTCCTTCTCCAGAACAATCGCTTTCAGATGATTCTCCTCCACTGTGAAATCCACCAAATTCTTCGGAATATTTTCTATCACAACGTCCATCTTCACCAGCCACTTGCTCTTCTCTCCAACCTGCACTTGCTCCTCTACAACTTGTCAAAGATGGGCAGTAGGAACACTGTATATATAGGTTTTCAGTAGCCAATCACGTTTGGAAGCCCCCAAAGGGCATTATAAAAAACCGGATCCGTCGTAATCCGTAAAAAAACGGATAAAAAAGCGGATGAAACGGATGAGACGGATCCAGTTTTCGGCCGGATTTGCTAGACGGATCCGGCCGAAAACCAGATCCGTCTCATCCGTTTTTACATAATAAAACCGGATCCGGCGCTCCGGAACGACGTCGGATAGCGCCTGACGGCAAAAAAACTGATGTGTGAAAGAGGCCTTAGGGGGACTACTTATCCATTAAGACCGTTACTCAACTTTTCTACTGACTGACACCTTAGAATTGTCACCGGGGGCACTCTCTTAGTTTCACATTCCCTGCGCTGAACTGTTTTGTTACCTACTGGACATGCAAGTTTGGTATTCCGTAGCTATGTTTCCTGTCCCAGATCTGGTCTCTGGATATTTGCTCTCACCTTCTGTCATTTTCTTTTCTGGATCTCGCTATCCATTCCCTCGGTCTCCACCCACGTCAGGGACACCCTCCTCATGCGACTTTGCATAGCATCAGACTATAGGTCAGCTTCTGCTACAGGCCGGGCACTATCTAAAAGGAACCTGTCTATCCCTTCACTTTAGCACCTCCCAGTTTGAGCTAATCCAAAGCATTAACTCTAACTCTCTCTACTGTCGGGCAAAATAAAACACCATGACTAATAATAACACGTCACTATACACATTACAAAATACGCGTGTCTACAAAGGGGAACGTGGGCAGTAAGTCCATGTCCTTACAGATTGTTAGATGGGTTGATAGATGGATCGACAGATATATGAATAGATAGTAGATGGATCAATACATAGATAAGTGTTTTGTGGTTTTTGTCACCAGACCCTTGGTATCCTGTAAGTTGCCCAGTTTCGCCGGTCTCCACGAATCAGACTTGTTTTCCAGCACATTCCACAGATGATTAATCGGATTTACATCTGGGGAATTAGGAGACAAGTCATTAATAATAATAATCTTTATTTTTATATAGCGCTAACATATTCCGCAGCACTTTACAGTTTGCACACAGTATCATTGCTGTCCCTGATGTGGCTCACAATCTAAATTCCCTATCAGTATGTCTTTGGAATGTGGGAGGAAACCGGAGTACCCGGAGGAAACCCACGCAAACACAGGGAGAACATACAAACTCCTTGCAGATGTTGACCTTGATGGTATTTGAACCCAGGACTCCAGCGCTGCAAGGCTGCAGTGCTAACTACTGAACCACCATGCTGACCTAGTGGTTGATCACTTTGCAAGGTCCTTGAACAGTTTTGCAGCTCAGTAGGAGCAGTATCTGTTGAAAGAGGCTCTTTGATTAGAAACAAAAACACTGGCATCTAGGGACCACTAGTTCTGTCAGGGTTAGGTAGGTTGTGCGTGTCACATCCATATGATACCAGAATTCAAGAGTTCCCAGCCCTATTGCACCACCTCCGCCGGCTTGTCCTACGGTCATAGTGCATCCTTCTGAAGCGATGGCCGGGAACCACCATGGTGCAGGGAGACTACAGTACACAAGATAAGGTGCAACCAACAAAGTGTAAATTTATTGGAAGGCAAGGAATGAAGTGGATAAGGAAGGTGCAAACGGGTATGCAATGGCAAAAGATAGTTTACAAGAGCTAGTATTCTTTAGCTGGGCCGTCAAATAGCACGGTGCTCCAACTATTACAGGATCAATATATATCACACCAGCAAAACCAAACAATAAACAAAGAATGAGGCTACTCTACGTATAACCTCACTGGCCTCTACTAAACAGGCCACATGGCTGCCGTGTTCTGTCTGTTGAAGCCTACACTATGCCCTGTCATGTGCACAAACATGAACAAACTCACGGTGATGTTGGGGACTCCGGTCCAGTCCCGGGGCCCCCAACAGTCTTGAATGGTGGTGCACATGTCTGTCTGACAGATTCGTGAAACGTGGTCTTCTCCTTGCTTCAGGGTCCTGGAGGTGCTCCTGGAAACTGTAAATCCCTTTCTCGGTCTTTTCGTGCCTTCTCAAAATAGCACCGGACAGACACCTTTGCTACATCTGAAGAGTCTGTTCAATCTCACAAGTTCACTAAGTCTCAGGCTGTGCGACCTTTTTACACTGCTCAATGCACAGCAGCTCTCAGAAACAGCTTCCAGTTCACATGCTCTCAACGACCCAACTCCTCCACTCCTCAGCCTCGGGCAGTTCATTAACACAGACCTTTACAGGGGGAGCAGATCATTCCATCACAACAGACAAGGGAGTGCTGTCTCTTAAAAATGCAGCGTGTTTCTTACTGTCCATAACAGCACCACCCCCTTACATGCCTCCCTACTTAATGATGGTTGTCCTCGGCCATAACAGCATCAAGGTCACAGTGTAATGAAGGAACGTGCAATGTGGAAACAGCACCTATAGAGGAGGCAGCAAAGTCGGAAAAACAAACAGAGTACACTGTTCTACGTATCGGACTGGTGGACCCCTGCAGTAGACCTCTGGGATCATCGGAGCTCTTGGCTATCAGGCAAGGCTTGACTATCTTCCAGAGGAACACTTGCTGTGGGAGTCATAGTGAGCTCTTGTCGCATCTCGTCCTCACGTGGCAGTAGTGGTATATCCATGAGATTACCGTCTCTGTATGGCTGAGGACCCCCTGCTGTGTCAGGGACGGTCCACCACTCATCATCGATTTCACCATCAGGCATGACAGATTCAGGAAGTGGAGTAGCACCTTCAGGCGGTAATGGTGCAGAACAGACCTCAGACCGGCAGGGCCGCAGCATATTTCTGTGAAATACCCTAGGGGCGGACGCCCCACTCTCAATCTGCACCTTGTAGACTGGGCATCAGCATACACTCGCTCGATTACTCTGTAAGGCTGTACTTCCCATCTCTCACTTAGATTTCCCTTGGGGCATTTCTCTCTGACTAATACTCGGTCCCCGGGTTGGAGAGGTATCTCTTGAGTCGGTTTACGGTCAGTATGTTCTTTTTCCTGCAGCTGCTGTCCCGCCAACCACCGTATCATTTGTAATCGCTGCCGATTCTCTTTCTTCTATGAAGTGACAGTTCGCTCCATCAGCTCCTCTGGCTGTTCCAAATTCAGCTCAATGATCTCTCGCCCAGCTCTTCCAAACAGCAGTAGATATGGGGTGTAACCTGTGGTGGATTGGATCCGATTGTTGTAGGTCTAGATCAACTCTCGAAGGTAGTCTGGCCAGCATCCCTTCTTATCCTCCTCCAACATTCTCAGCATTTGAAGTAGGGTTCAGTTGAAGCGTTCACATGCTCCGTTGCCTTGAGGATGGTAAGTGGTGGTCCAGGACTTCTCGATACCATACATACAGTACAGTTCTTCCATCACCTTGCCTTGGAAACATGCACCTTGGTCGGAGTGGATGCACTTTGGGCACCCATACACCCGTATGAAGTCTTGACAGATGTCCCGCACCACCGACTCAGCAGTCTGATCTCTAGTTGGGGTGACTATTGCGAACTTGGAGAAATGATCGGTCATCACCAAGCAGTACTGTAGCCCCCGGGCCGAGTGGCCCACGAGGAGATAGTCGATCATCAAGACTTCTAGAGGTTCCTTAGTTTGTATGGTCTGGATGGGTGCCCTTTGTTCGGTACTCTTAATGAGGTCTCATACTCGACATTGTCGGCAAACCTCTTCCACCGCAGACTCCAAATGGGGGCAGTACATGTACAGCTGTAACCATTGGTAGGTCTTTGTGGGCCCGAAGTGAGCTACAAATTCGTGGGCTTTTTTAGCTACTTCTTGAGCCATTCTTCCTGGGATGACCACCTGCCACCTTGCTTCCATATCTTTTGGCTGTTGTCTCTTACGATATATCACTGATTCTTGCACTTCCTGTCTATCTTACTGGTGTAAGACACTCTTCATCTCAGCGTCCAAATCATCTCTTTCTTGTTTTCCAGGCTTCCGCTTCTGAGTTACCCACCATTTCATCTGTCTCAGCCCTTCATCTTCATCCTGAACATGTCCCCATTCCTCATTGGTTCTCCCCAGGGACCGGGGTAATGCGCAGGCCTCCCTTCTTGACTGGGCCGCAACCACTGGGGGCTTGAACTTACGAAAGTCTGGGGTTTCTTCCTCTTTGAGTTGTTCATCGAGATCCCCCACTGGAGTCTCCACAGTCACTCTTGACAGCCCGTCAGCATTTGAGTTTTCGGTAGCAGAGCGATAACGGATGGTAAAGTCAAACTTGGCTAGGCGAGCCACCCACCATTGTTCTAAGGCCCCCAATTTAGCATTCTCAAGGTGGCCAGGGGATTATTGTCTGTTCGAACTTGAATCTTGGTCCCTGTCAGGAAGCCCGCAAACTTCTCTGTCATGGCCCACAGTAGGGCCAGAAGCTCTAACCGGAAGGAGCTGTAATTGCTGGGGTTTCTTTCGCTGTCCCGCAAGGACCTACTGGCATATCCGATGACTCTCTCATTTCCATCCTGTATCTGAGAAAGTACTGCACCGAGTCCATGGAGGCTACCGTCTGTGTACAACAGGAACGGTTGATCGAAATCTGCATAGGCCAAAATCGGGGCTGAAGTAAGGGCATTCTTTATGACCTGGAAGGCCTCATCTTGTCTCTGGGCCCAAGGGATGCACTGGTTCGTCGGCACTCTGGCGGTCCCCCTCAGCAGCTCATTCAGAGGACCCGCCACCTTCGCGAAGTCTCTGACAAACCGGAGGTAGTACCCGGTGAGCCCAAGAAAGGCCTGAAGTTCTCTCACTGCTCGAGGGACTGGCCATTTCTGATTAGCAGCCACTTTTTCTGGTGAGGATTAAACTCCATCTTGTTACACTATGTGGCCCAGGTACTCGATCTCTCTCTTGAAGAGGTGGCACTTCACCTTCAGGTTATGAGACCGCAGTCTTCCGAGTACCTGTCCAAGCCGGGAAAGGTGTTCTTCGAATGAGGCAGAAAACACAATAATGTCATCCAGATAGATCAGGGTAGCTTCAAAATTTAAGTCTCCCAAACACTTTTCCATCAGCCGTTGAAACTAACCGGAGCACTGGAGAGCCTGATGGGCATCGGGTTAAACGCAAACAATCCCATAGGGAGGATGAAGGCGTTTTTTGCTTTGTCTTTCTCTGCCACGGCTACTTGACAGTATCCACTTGCTAGGTCCAAGGTGAAGAAGTGCTTGGCTTTCCCCAATGTTGTCAAGGATTCCTCGAAGTGGGGTAACGGATATGAGTCTCGAACAGTGCAGGCATTGAGTTTCCTGTAATCTATACAAAACCTGATGGTCCCATCTTTTTTCTTGACGAGCACCACCGGGGCCGCCCAAGGGCTCTGACTACTCTGCACTACTCCTGAATCCAGCATCTGCCTCAGTAATGTCTTCACCTCTTGGTACATCTTGGGCGGGATCTGCCAGTATCGTTCTCCGGTCGGTATCTCGTGTGTGATGGCTTCAATCTTTGGTGTAACAGGCGAATGCAGCCTGATTTTCCCACAGCATAGCTTCTATCGCTTGCACACGCTCGGCCAAGAGCCTTCACATCCACTTCCATTTGATCAAGGATGAGCCGTCCACTCCACTCTGGGGATGGCGTCTCTTCGGCAACTGCTAGGGTCCACCCCGCACCTTCTATCAGTGAAAAAGACATCTCCTTCTGACTCACCACTTCACCCTTATGTAGGTATACCAGGGCCAGATCTGTCCCTCGTGGCAAGGTGACCTCCCTGGGGCCCACATTCAAAGCTTTTATGGGGAAGTGTCCTCGCTGGACCACAGCTATCGTACGAGCTATCATGACTTCTTGGTCCACTCCTCCACCCACCACAGGCTGAACAAATCACTTCCAACCCGTCGAGTTTGCGATGAGTCCCCACTGGAAGGTGTAATATACCTTCTCGCTCGGGAGGCAAGATTACAGGCACTTCTTCCAATAACCGGATCCCCATTTGGTAAACATAATCTGATCGAGTTCATGTAGGATATTCATTCCCAGTACTACAGGCACATCTTCTTTGATGGGCTCAGAGACTAGCAGGATCCCTTTTCTCTCCACTTCTTGCCCACAGATTCGAATATTCATCTGCCCAACCCCTGTGACTGGAATCGGTCGTTGGTTGGCAGCAACCGGATCAATGTCTCTTTTTCTGGCTTGGCCACGGCCTGGAAATGCTGCTTAAAATACGTTTCGGGCATCGTCGTCACCTAGTGACCCGGTATCTATCAAGCAGTCCACTGGAACACCCTTGAATTCAGCATGCAGGATGGGACACCCAGCAATCAAGTGTTCGTTATGATAGGGAGCGGCCTCTCTCCTCGTCTCCCCTGCAGAATGCCACACTACTGCAGGAGTTGGTAGTTTAAAAGTGGCTTCTGCTGGCCTTGAGCGTAATTCTCACTGGCCTCTACTAAACAGGCCACATGGCTGCCATGTTCTGTCTGTTGATACCTACACTATGCCCTGACATGTGCACAAACGGGAACAAACTCACGGTGATGTTGGGGACTCAGGTCCAGTCCCAGGGGCCCTCAACAGTCTTGAACGGTGGTGCGCACGTCTGTCTGGCAGATCCGTGAAACGTGGTCTTCTCCTTGCTCAGGGTCCTGGAGGTGCTCCTGGAAACTGTAAATCCCTTTCTTGGTCCCTTCGTGGCTTCTCAAAATAGCATCGGACAGCCACCTTTGCTACATCCGAAGATTCTGTTCAATCTCACAAGTCCACTAAGTCTCAGGCTGTGCGACCTTTTTACACAGCTCCATGCACAGCAGCTCTCAGCAACAGCTTCCAGCTCACACGCTCTCAATGACTCAACTCCTCCCCTCCTCAGCCTCGGGCAGTTCATTAACACAGTTCTTTACAGGGGGAGCAGATCATTCCATCACACCAGACAAGGGGGTGCTGTCTCTTAAAGTTGCAGAGTGTTTCTCACAATCCATAACAGCACCACTCCTTTATACTTCCACTATTTCTTGCCTAGGTAAGTGACGCACATGCACCAGGTTGTCCACATGATGTTAAACATAGTTCATCAGTCCAAGCTACTTATTGCCCCAGTTTATAGCCCTGCATACCAGGACCACCCTAGAATATCTCTTACCGGTCTTGCATTAGCACGAGGGTCGTTGAGTTTGGAATTACACTTTTGCACAGCAGTTTGCAATGTTTTCACAGGCATCAGATTCAATTATTATCATAAGGCGCACAGGAGCTGCCAATAACCAGTAAAATGAGGATCACACTTGTTCTGTTGCACAAAAAGCAAAACAGATTAACCTGTATTGCTGGAGGTGCACAATAAACACATAGTCCCTCACCACAATGCAATTCTCCAAAATCAAATGCTGCTCTCCAGAAATATGAAAGTCTATTAAGAGAGTAAACTTGTTATTGGAGAGATAATACTCACTAATAGGCCTGCGGGACATCACAGGAACGCGGCCTAGGATTTGCTGTTATATTTGCTTTACGTTCATATCCAGCTGCAGCAAAAAGATTTGTCTGTTATCAAAGAAAGAGGTAAATTGTTTTCCGGAGGAAGAAAATTGAAATATTACAATATAAATAATATATTGTATGAAGATCAATAGGAGATAATACAATAAAGGCAGCTTTCATTAGCCTTATACAACATTATAGCATCACTTTAAAAAGCATAACAGAATCTATAGAGCCTTGAGGAGTTGGTAGCTCAGCTTGAGACACTGGCCATTAACCAAGTAACGACACTAGTCATAGGGCTCATCGCCAAACTCCAACAGCATTAGTCCTCTCTGTACAATCCGGTTTCCTAAGGATTAGAGTTGAATCCATACCTGTACTCGTTCCTTCTGTTTCTGCTTCTGTCACTGGGTGGTGCTGTTTCTTTGTTGCAGATGATGCAGGGTGTCAATGCAGAAGTTCTGTTTAGCATTCTGGGACTTATGACACTCTTTGAATTTGCCTTAATTCCTTACATTGTTGTCACATTATCTCCCTGCTCCCAGACTTGGGTGGGGCCTCACATTATTAAAACCCCTAGCTCCTTACTTCCAGTGACAGTTATAAGTTCTACTTACCCTTGTTCGCTTCCATTACTCTGCTCCTGCTCAGCTAGGTTGTTTCTTTTTACTGACTTAAGCTTGTGTTTTCATTATTCTCCTACTTCACAACTTTGTTCCTATCCTGACCACTTGTTACTGACACAGCTTTTTGACCATCCACTTCCAGCCCATTCCACTGGCCAGTAGCCACTCCATGGACTCAACCTAGGAGCCCATCTAATTCAAGATTTCTTTATAGATGTTAAAGGGTAAAGGCCAAGGTCACCCTGGGACCTACAAGATGGATTGGCTAATGTATGACCTAAGTGCTAACAGCCTTCCACTGACAGTGAGCCATTACAATTAGCTAAGCACAGGTTATCCTGCTGGTTTGGCCTCCAGTCATCTGCTCTAAACTAAATGGCAACCTTCCAGTAAGTATTCAGTTTCTCTTTAGTGCCTCCATAGGAGAAATAAGGCATTGCATAGCTCTCACTGAAATCAATGATTGCCAGTTTGGGTTCTTCAGAGTGACAGATGTTCCTTGCATCCATTCTCCCTCTAAACAATTGAAGGTCCTAGACCCTATTTCTCATGTTACTTCCCCCCCTTTTTTAAGAATATCAGTTGATTTCTCTATTTGTGTTTGTTGCATTTGACACAATGACGTGCTATGGTAGTCATATGACCACAGAGGTCCGTAATTGCGCACATGTCATGGGTTTACTGTGACAGAGAGGCACCAGAAGACAGCAGCTTCTGATTTCTCCTTTTCCTGCACTGAATAGAAGCATTTCACCTTCATATTGAACGGTGTAAATTTCTTTGGGCAGTGCAGAGATTAATCTGCACAGTTGAGAGCTGTTGGATCTAAAACTCTCATCTGTTCACTGTTAAGGGTATGCCACACTAAACAATATCGCTAACGGGATCGCTAAAAAACGTCACTATTTAGCGATCCCGTTAGCGATATTGTTCAGTGCGGCAGCTTCCAGCGACGAGCTTCCTGCTGTGATCTCGCTCGTCGCTGGAATCGTTCCGGACCCTATTTCATCGCTGGCGCTCCCGCTGGGTAAGTATCTTATCGCTGTGTGGCACCTTTTTCTAGCGATTTAGCGGTACTTTTGTACCGCTAAAGTCGTTAAGAAGATCGCTAACGGCGATAGCGTCGTTAACTATATCGCTAAATGTGGCCGCATTTAGCGATATAGAAACAATCCCGCTAGCGATCTCATTAGTATGCAACGCTAACGAGATCGCTAGCGGGATAGCTTAGTGTGGCAGTACCTTTAGCCACTCTCATCTCCTATATAATCTGGCTGGCACTCATTGTCAGAACTAGCTTATGCTGCATGGCTGGAGGTTATTGGTGGTAGTTACTTGAGTAGACGTTTGGTGGATTTATCTGTGACTGTTGCTAGGTTTTGAGTTTGTGATAATTCCCTTTCTTCTCCTACTTTGATTTAACCTCATCCTCCACTCTCCAGTATTTACCTCTGTTACATGTGAGAGGATATTTGTATGACTGGCATTTTTCGTTACCCCTGTTCATATTACCTTATTAGTCTGGTTGATGTATTACGGTACACTACTACTCCCCTCTTCCCTGGGTGGGGGAAGGGTACAGACGGAGGGCAAATTCAGGAGTTAAGGCAAGGTACGTGGCCCCGACGTCTTCAACATCAGAAATAATTTGAGGAGCAGAGCGAGCTAGAGCACCCCATAGCGTTAGGAACAAGCATGGAGCCCCAAGTCCCGGGACACTGGACAACAGTCCTGACCGCACATCCTTCATTTAATGGATTGTCCATTTGTTCCTGCATTTTCCAAGCTGCATTCTATTGTGGTTTGCCCTGATAAAGAAGTTTGATTACCTCAAAACGCTTTGACAAATAATATCGCATCTACGCACCATTTGGTTTCCTATTGTGTATCGTATCTCTGGTAGAGCAGCTTTATACCAACCTCATCTTCCAGCATTTATGTCTTATCTACGTGGTGGCGCTGAGGCAGCCTTTCACAAGTCTTAAATAAGGGATCTGACTGTTACAACTAGTGTTGAGCGATACTTTCCTGTAAGGGTCTGCGGAACGCACCAAATATATGATGTAGAGAGGTGCTTTCGCAGCCCGGGGTCCACCGTGCAGGCGGAGCCTGCTGCTAGTAAAATGGCGCAAGAAGCGAACTCTGTTATCCCGCAGAGTCGCCAAAATAAATGCCGTAACGCGCTGTGGCAATATGTGCGAACTCTGTTATTCCACAGAGCCGCTAGAAGGAGTGCCGCAGCGCTATATGGCGATGTGTGCGAACTCACTTAACACCACTGAGTCGCAAAATAAACACGCTAGGGCGCTGTCTAGCATTGAAAGCGAACCCTGTTATGTCACAGAGCCGCTGAGACAAACTTCTGTGTCCTGTCAGGCACCCAGGTACACAGTTGACTGCTAAGCGAACATAGAACGTGATCATGCGCTAATGTCCTCGCGGTAGTCACCCGCAATCTATGGTGTCTGAACGCCAGGCCCTGAATACGGCAATCAAACTCCTCACCGGTTATGCCGGTAATCTTGGACATCTAGGACACCGACCCTGACCAGCTAGCATACCAAGCTCCTCACCGATTAAGTCGGTATTGTAATGGCGTATTTCAGCCGCCCTAACCACACACACGCATGACCACACTGGCGCAAAGCATATAACGGTTGATACTAGCGCATGGCGGCTCAGCATTGCCACCCTTTTATAGTAACAGCTACAGGACCTGCCAGAAGAAGGCCCAATGAGAAACTGTTCCAAAACACATGTAGTTTCAGGACCTTCCTGGCGGACCAATAGGAGCTGCTGCAGTACCTGAACATGTGACCCCTGATCTCCAATGAGAGATCTTACCCTGGGCATGCTCAGAAGGGGAAACGCAGGACTTCATCCCCAAGACGTCTGCTCCAGCACTGGCTACAACAGAAGATCCAGGAGGAGCAGCAGCAAGTCTCTGCACAGTACTGGAACGGGCAAGACGCTGGGACCGCCATCTCTGCTGAGCAGGCTCCACTGCAGACGGAGATGAATGGAGGACCGCAGTGGGATCGGTTTGAGACTCCCCTTGTGCAGCAGCAGGAACTCGAACCCTAACACTTTCCCATACTGTGAAATATCGGATCGGATTGGATCGGACCGATACTCAAAAAGTATCGGATATTGCCGATTCCGATACCGGAAACCAATGCAAGTCAATGGGACAGAAATATCGGAATTAAAATAAACCCTTTCTTTCCTTGTAGGTTAATTCTACATGAAGGAAAACAACTAAGAATAATGTAGAATGTATTGGGGAGGTGGAGGAGACATTAAAGGCATAGAGGTTTAGCCCAATCAAATGGAATAGCAGGAATAATTTTTTTTTAAGACGTTCGGAGTTACAAAGAAATTGACTATGTTGTTAACCTTTTTTATATTTTGTCACAGGTGTATGTTTCACAACTTCCATGCTCTTCACCTTCTTTTTTACTTCTCCCACACTTTCTCCTTTTTCATCTTTTTCATCAACTTCTTCTTCACCTTATTTATCATCTTCTTCTTCACCTTCTTCCTCTTATTCTTTTTTTTTACATTCTTCATATTCTTCAACTATTATTCTTCTTCATATTCTACTTCTTCATCTTCTTCCTATTCATCTTCTTCATCATATTCTTATTTGTGACAGGCATTCCTGTAGTTGTTATGTCTAAAAGTTTGATGAATACACCTTCCGTTCTTGCTGTCAGAAAAGATTTACAACAGGATTTTTCCGCATTCAGTTTGGCCTGCAGCAGGCATTTTCCAGGGGCACCACGTGGAGGAATGGATTCACCCCCATACACTGCTTAGTCTTCTTCTGCTTATAATTTAGATCATATCTTTTGCTCTGATTTTTTGTCTTATGCTTAATGTTCTTCTGCTTTTTGTTCTTCTGCTTTTTGTTCTTCTGCTTCTTGGTCTTCTGTCTCTTGTTCTGTATCTTGGTGGTTGTCTTCATGTTCTTTGTCCTCTTGGTCATCTTCTTCAGGGTAATCTTTTTGGTCTTCTTTGGGGTGGTCTTCAGGCTCATCGTCATCATGGTCGTCGTCTTTGGGGTCGTCGTCTTCTTCGGGGTGGTCTTCAGGGTCGTCGTCTTCAGGGTCGTCGTCTTCAAGGTCGTCGTCTTCTCCGGGTGGTCTTCAGGGTCGTCATCTTCAGGGTCGTCGTCAGGGAGATCCAGAGTGATTACCAAAAACCATTTAAAAAATCTTCAACTTGGAAATGTAGCAGAAGGTACAAGAAGGCTGAGTAACTGCAAAGAACCAGCTGACTGTTCTGGAACCCAGATGGGTAGTAGAAGGAACAAGAGCCAATGGCACTACCGAGGACCAGCTGACGGTACTGGAACACGGTTACTAAGCAGGAGGTACCTGTGGTAGAAAGCACTACCAAGGACAAGCAGACGTTGCTGGAACTCGGATACCGAGATGGAGGCACCTAGGCCAAAGGCACTGCCGAGAACCAGCTGACGGTACTGGAACCCGGATGGGTAGCATAAGGTACAAGAGCCAATGGAACTAACGAGGACCAGCTGACTGTGCTGGAACCCATAGGGGCAGCAGAAGGAACAGAGCCAATGGCAGTACCGAGGACCAGCTGACAGTACTGGAACACGGTTACTAAGCAGGAGGTACCTGTGCTAGAAAGCACTAACAAGGACCAGCAGACGTTGCTGGAACTCGGATACCGAGATGGAGGCACCAAGGCCAAAGGCACTGCCGAGAACCAGCTGACGGTACTGGAACCCAGATGGGTAGCATAAGGTACAAGAGCCAATGGAACTAACGAGGATCAGCTGACTGTGCTGGAACCCAGATGGGTATCAGAAGGTACCCATGAAAAATAAAGTTGCAAGGCCATGAGCCGGCCACAGTTACCGAGTCCAACAGTCCTACAGGGGGTGCTTGTCCTATTGGCACTATGGAAACAGCCTTTAGTTCCATATCCCGCAGCACACATAGGAAGCACCTAAACTGCAGGCACCATAGTGTTATGTATGGTGTACAGTTCATATAGCGTCTTGTGCTTGGGTGCGAGGAAAACACATGAGACACAGGTTTGATATAGAAGGACTTGTATTACTTCATACAAGTGGCAAAAAGGGTCACACAGTTTGCAGGTACAGAAGCAGGAGACACAGCAGGCCAGAGTAACTTAAGCACAGCAATAACTCTCCACAACAGGTTCAGGATCTCTTCTCTGTTACCGTAATTCCATGCAAATGTGGATTTATCAAATAGCAGGTTTCCAGAGTCCACAAGTGTTCCAAAGTTCCTCAGTAGAAAATAGCTGGAGTACAAAGTCTAAGGTTTCCAGGAGTCAGGTCACAGGCTCACTGCAGGCTTGATTCTGAAGCACTGATTGCTCAGCTGAGGCTGCTTAAGAAGCAAGAGGGAGAGAATCAGGGCGGGAACATGAAAGCTGGAAACTCCATATTGACTGAGGGCAAGATAGCTGCAGCAAGACAGAAAGCAAAATGGCCGACGGAAAAACTGAGTTTCAAGAAACATGTACAAAGAACCTTACATTACTCCCCCCTTAGGGACAACCTCCGGATGACCTCAGACCAGGCTTGTCTGGGTACCTCTGATGAAACTGGCGGAGCAAGCGAGGAGCATTAACGTTATTGACTGGTTCCCATGAGTTATCCTCCACTGGGTAGCCCTGCCATTTAATCAAATATTGTAACTGATTTCTGTACAACCTGGAATCTAGAATCCTTTCCACCACAAATTCTTCCTGACCATCGACTAGCACTGGGTCAGGGCAAGGAGAAGAACGTCCAGGAAACGTATTGGGTGTTGCAGCCTTTAGTAGGGATACATGAAAGACAGGGTGGATTCTCATAGTTCTGGGCAGTTGAAGACGACAAGCAACGGCACTTATAATTTTACTGATTTTATAGGGTCCAATGTACTTATGTCCCAACTTAGACGATGGAATCCTTAACTTAAGATTTCTGGTTGACAGCCAGACCAAGTCTCCTACCTTGAAAGCTGGTGCAGGTTTACGAAATTTATCTGCTGCTTTCTTGTACCTTTCCTGAGCCAAAACATAGATTTTCCTTTAAACGATGTTCTTTGCGTGCATCACTAACCCGTCTTTGTAAAGAGTCCACCTGCATGGGTTCAGGTTCAGGTTCCCGTGTGATCCTACTCAAAGGTTCCTTAGCTGGGGAGGAAGGTAGGAAAAGGTTAGTGCGATTACTTTCGAACCATCTCTCTTGCCTGCGTTCAGTCAGACGAGCATCAATACGGATGCAGTAGTTAATAAAGTCACCTAACGCAGTGGGAGGGTCGGCACGAGCAAGTTCATCCTTAATCAGTGGAGACAACCCTTTTCGAAAAATAGATTTTTTGGCGGAACTGTCCCAAGTGGTATCGAGGGCCCATCTCCTGAAATCCAAGGCATATTCGGCTACTGAGCACTTACCTTGGCGCAAAGTTAACATGGCTGCTTCAGCTGTTGCACCTCGATTGGGGTCATCAAACACCTGCCCCATGGCTGAAATGAAAGCATCAAGATGATCCAAACATTCATCCTCAGTCTCAATCAGAGGGTTTGCCC
The DNA here is from genome assembly GCA_033576555.1 of Oophaga sylvatica. NCBI lineage: Eukaryota > Metazoa > Chordata > Amphibia > Anura > Dendrobatidae > Oophaga > Oophaga sylvatica. The sequence continues at coordinate 450,994,976 of JARQOD010000001.1, forward strand.
ACATCAAAGCCTTGTTGGTAAGCAACATGATTATAGTAAGCACTTTAGATCGTTCAGTGGGAAATTGTGAAGCATGTGCAGAAAAAAAAAGACTGCATTGGTTAATAAATCCCCTGAATTTCTCACGTTCACCGCCAAAATGAAAAAGGGGTAACTTGGGAATCCCAGAACTCGGGGTTATGGCAGGAGCCTGGACTCGTTCCTCTAGAACAGGGGTGGGCAATTAATTTTCCCGAGGGGCCACATGAGAGACCATGACTGTTGTGGAGGGCCGAACCAATAGCTTGAAATTAAGTTCTACTCAACTTATTAACTTATTAATATTGATTGCATCACTTAATATTGAGCAGAATTAAGTATGCTGACACCCCCTATATATATTTGAACCCCCACAGCCCCTTATATACAGCATGAGCCTCACACAGCCTCCCTATATATACAGCATGAGCCCCACACAGCCTCCATATATATACTGCATGAGCGCCACACAGCCCCCCTATATATACTGCATGAGCCCCACAGTCTCCCTATATACTGCATGAGCGCCACACAGCCTCCCTATATACTGCATGAGTGCCACACAGCCCCCCTATATACACTGCATGAGCCCCACAGCCTCCCTATATATACTGCATGAGCGCCACACAGCCTTCCTATATACACTGCATGAGCGCCACACAGCCTCCCTATATATATATATATATATATATATATATATATATAAATATATTGTGAGACAGTGAGAGTATGTGTATTGAATGGGGTGTATATTTCACCTAGCTACTTTGCTGACTGGTATAAGGGAGGTGTGTGGCTTTGTAGACCTAGTGGTAGAGAAAGGTCACTACACCTTACATTCAGTACACACTTGCAGCTCAGGCCTGAAATCACTCAGCTGTTAATTAGGAGACCAGAAGTAGGTGTCTGCGAACACAGACAGAGAGCTCGCTTAGTCTGGACACAGGAAGGGTCCAGGCACAGAAGCAGTCTCCAGGAGTGTGAGCTATCTCAGTCTGGGTGCTCGATGTACCCGGACACAGGAGTAGTCTCAGTGAGAATCCGTGCGGATAGCGGCTGAATAGGAGGGGAGCTCTCTCAAGTCTGGACATTGAAGGTGCCTTCAGACACAAGGAGGAGACTCTGTGAAACTCCACGCTGGTAACTACTGAACATATGTGTTGTTTTGGGCACAGACTGGTAGAGTCTGGACCCGGATAGAAAGGGAAATCTATCTAAGTGTAATTAGTGGCTGGACAAGCCCAGGTCTTATGTTTATGATTTGTTTTTATCTGTTTGCTGTGGACTTTAATAAAGCTGGTTGTGGCCAGTTTTCACCAGAACTGCTGTGTGAATGAACTGTTTTCGTGCCACTCTGTCTACCCAGACGGCGATCCCAGAGCTATATCCCCTGAAAAGCTTACAATTGGCGGAGAATGCTGGGGCAGCACAGTGGCTGATACAATTGGTGCTGGAATGTGCGTGCAGCACAGTGGCTTAGAGACAGCAATAAAGGAGAGAAGTCTGTTGAAGCAGCAGCAGAGAAAAAAAAAAAAGTGTGTCAGCAAAAACGTCTGATTGGAGCAGTCTTAAAGAGACAGTAGCCCTAATAGAGTTTGCAAAAGAGAAAAAAAAAAAAAAAAAAGTGTGTCTGCACAGCAAAGCTGAACTTGTTGTGGAAAAGACTGTGGAGTGTGCAGCAGCAAAGGAGAAACGTCTATTGGAGCAGTCTTAAAGAGACAGTGGCCCTAATAGAGTTTGCAGAGAAAAAAAAAAAAAAAAGTGTCTGCACAGCAGAGCTGAATTTTTCTGTGGAAAAGACTGTGGAGTGTGTATGTCTTGAGTGAAGACTGCCGTTGTTGAGACAGAGAAGTCTGACAGCATGGATGACAGCATGGAGGCGCTGTTTGAACAAATGGCGCAAGTTAATGTGCAACATAAGACTGCCGTGGTTGAGACAGATAAGTCCGGCAGTATGGAGGAGCTCATTGAGTACCTGGTCCAGGCCCAGCGAAGCATGCAGCAGAGCATGGAGCAGCAGCGCCTGCAGCACCAGCAGCGCATGCAGCAGGCCCAGCAGCAATTCCTGCAGCAGCAGGAGAATGACCGGTTGTTTTTTGAGCAGGTTGCAGCACTGCAGGGGACTTGCGGCGCATCGTTACAAAGTGGTGTTGCAAAGTCACCTGCATTGTCCGCTGTAAAGAAGGCGGTAAGACGGTCCCTGAAAAAGATGACACCTCGTGACGATGTTGAGGTATATCTCACTAGGTTTGAGGGACTGGCAGAGAAGGAGAATCTGCCCCTATCTGAATGGGCCATGATGGTCGCACCCTATCTGATTGGAGAACCCCAAAGGGCCTATGCTGACCTGAGCGAGCAGGACAGCCAAGACTATGCCAAGCTGAAAGCGGAGAATTTTACCCGGCTGGGTGTTACGGTGACAGCCCGTGCCAGGGGAGTTCATGACTGGAGATGCAGTTGGGAGTCTGCAGTAAGCAAACCTGATTATGGAGTTGAAAAGGTGATAGTGAACCGCTACACCCGAGCATGTCCTCCTGAGGTACAGCCAGAGGTCGGACAAGGAGACCACCAGGACGCCAATCGTCTGGTCAGCCTGATGGAGAAGGCCTTCGCCAGCAAAGACTGTCTCCGTGACCAGCCGTCTGAGAGGTCGTCACTTCAGAGTTCCCGGACGCTGAACTCTCGCGGTAAGAGCGTTCCAGCTGTTGGGGACATGGGGTATGCTGATAAGCGGGTTCGGGCCCGAGGGGACATATGGGTGGGAGAGTGTGATGGACAGTGTTGGAGATGTCGTGAAATTGCAGCCAACTGTCCAATAGAGGGGGAGCCTATGTGTTGTGATGTTGGCGGATCCCTCTCTCCCTGCGCAGAGCCTGTGTGTGTGTCCACCTCAGCCGAAGAGACTGGACCACAGGGGTCCCCGGTGGTTGTAAATGACTGCCCAGCACAGGCCCTCTTGGACTCAGAGAGTCCAGTAACTTCCGTATGTGACAGCCTGATTGATAGGGACTTCATCCCTGATAAGCACCTGAGTATGGTGTGCATCCATGGAGACACCAAAGTCTACCCAGAGACTGCCGTGGACTTGGTCCCCAAACTCGGGGAGGTTTCATATGAAGTGGGGGTAGTGAAGAACCTGGTGCACCCCGTCATATTGGGTAATGACTTTCCCCGGTCTAAGGAGCTCTGGGGGAGAAATGTTTCTGATGGACAGTGTGATGAAGCTCCTACTGAGGGTGCACAGTCCCGAGGGGCGGAACACAATGCTAGTGGGCCGTTAAACTTGTGTGATAATGATGATAATGATAATGATGATGATGATGATGATAATGATAATGATGATGATGATGATGATCATGATAATGATGATGACCATGATAATGATGCTGATGCTGATAATGATAATGATGATGATCATGATAGTGATGATGATACTGATCATAGTCATGATAATGATGTTGATAATAATGATGACTGTGATGGTGATGAGGTTCCTTTGCAGGTGATGTTGGGAGACGAGGATGGTGGTTCTCGGGAACCGAGTGTCCCTGACTTACCTGTGTCCTGTGACGGTTTTGAGAGTGAGCAGTGGCGAGACCCCACTCTTAGGACGGCACAGGAAAATATGATTGTTCTAAATGAGGTTTCCCAGGAGCCTGGCTCTGAGGAGAGGTTTCCTCATGCTGCCATGGACAATAGCCTGTTGTATGGGGACACTGAGGTCCAGGGAGAGGTCGTGAGTCAGCTCCTAGTGCCTGAGCTATATAGAAGTATAGTGCTGGGGTTGTCACATAGTCACATACTTGAGGGACCAGATGGTGAAGTTAATGTTGTGGATGACATGTTAACTAAGGTTCCAGATCAGGATGTGAATGAGAATGAATTGTATACTCCTGAAAGTGAGCAGGATGAGAATGAGAATGAATTGTATAACCCTGAAAGTGACCCGGATGTGGCTGAGAAAAAGGGGTCAGACAGGGATAGTGGGAGTGATAGTGAATCATCTGATGACAATAAAGCAACCAGTGCAAATGAGGAAGGCATGGTAGCAGAGGAGGTTGAGAGTCCTGAGAAGAAAGCTGATGCTGACCTTACAGCCAGACAGAAGATGGCCTCTGAAGATGTTTTACAGTTGGCCGGTTCCCTGGCGAAGACTAAGGTGAAAGGCAGGACTCTGAAACTGAACACAGCACAAGTGGATGCTGTTGAAGATGAGAAGTTGTCAATGTGTGGTATGGAGCTGCATCATGCCCAGGACTCTGAAGGTAATGCTGCAGAGGTGGAAAAAGCCATGGAAGTGGTGGTCACCAAGTCAGATGCCTCATCAGAAGCTGAGGTCTCAAGTGAAGCTGTGAGGAACAAGACTGAAGATATGGGGACTGACTCTGCCCCGGAATCTGTTTCGGCCGAAGACAGCGGCGTGGACGGGTTACGGTCCGGATCAGTAGCTGCAACTCGTGAAGCTCAGGCTGGAAGTTCGGCGCCCAGAGCCCCAGCGGTGTTCCCGAGTGACACCAAGGATCTGGATAAGTCACAGGATGAGATTTTGAGACATCGGGCTGGCGTTGGTGAGCTCAAGCGCACTTTCAGGGAGTCTACATCGGAGCCACGTCTCAACAAATGGGAAAAGCGATGCGTCACTCCGTTGCCGCTACAGACACACGGGAGCCCAGATGGAATGCAGAACGTGATGGAAGAGAAGAATCCGGCGGGTTCTGAGTATACAGATGCCGCTATCAAGGAGAACTTGAAAGCCGGAATAAATGGAAATATTGGAGACCATAATGATGTGACTGAAGAGGCAGAATGTAAGACTGACGGTAGGGCTTCTGAGCATGTTCTACCAGAAGAGCCTGAAGAAGGGGCCGAAGACATACAAGACGTCCAACAGGTACCAGATGAATTGATTACTTCTCAGAAAAAACTCCAAACTGTGATGAAGGAGCGTGATCAGAGCCATGAGGATCTCCTGGAGAAAGAAGTAAGAGCTCTGAGTCTTATGCAAAGTGAGCCTGTACAAGAAGAGGATGAATTATGTGTACCGAAAAACAAAAACGATCAGCTTCCTCTACAGTGCCAATTGTGGGAACAGTGTGGCTCAAAATGGTCAGAGACCATGGCAGAGGTGCTTAAGTTCTGTGAAATAGAATTTATGAACCAACTGATATTTAAGAAAGTAGATGTGCTAAAAAAGGTTCAGGGGAATTAGAGAAAGGTGGAAAAACCCCTATACCTCCTGTGACAGTTGGTGACACAGGGTCAGTGCCCCAAAAACAGGAGGTACGAGAGTTTCTGTGGAAGAATCAGCAGAGGTGTTCTGACGTGCCTGGTCGTACTTCTCTGGCCAGGCACTATATCGAAACTGAGCCCGGCCCTAAGGTCAAGATGAAACCGTGCAAGATACCCGAGGCCCGCAGAGAGCATAGGCCTGGGAGGGTACAGGGTAGTACGGATGCTTCAGATGAAGAGAAAGCTGATGTTGGCTATGACTCAGGTGAAGATACAAATGACAGTGGTGAAGATGAAGCTGATGAGGGCCATGACTGGTCCAGAGTTCACTGTCTCTGTTGGATTGTTAACCAGCCCTCCGGTCTGGATGACCAGCCCTCCGGTCTGGAGAAGAGGGGGGGATATGTGAGACAGTGAGAGTATGTGTATTGAATGGGGTGTATATTTCACCTAGCTACTTTGCTGACTGGTATAAGGGAGGTGTGTGGCTTTGTAGACCTAGTGGTAGAGAAAGGTCACTACACCTTACATTCAGTACACACTTGCAGCTCAGGCCTGAAATCACTCAGCTGTTAATTAGGAGACCAGAAGTAGGTGTCTGCGAACACAGACAGAGAGCTCGCTTAGTCTGGACACAGGAAGGGTCCAGGCACAGAAGCAGTCTCCAGGAGTGTGAGCTATCTCAGTCTGGGTGCTCGATGTACCCCGGACACAGGAGTAGTCTCAGTGAGAATCCGTGTGGATAGCGGCTGAATAGGAGGGGAGCTCTCTCAAGTCTGGACATTGAAGGTGCCTTCAGACACAAGGAGGAGACTCTGTGAAACTCCACGCTGGTAACTACTGAACATATGTGTTGTTTTGGGCACAGACTGGTAGAGTCTGGACCCGGATAGAAAGGGAAATCTATCTAAGTGTAATTAGTGGCTGGACAAGCCCAGGTCTCATGTTTATGATTTGTTTTTATCTGTTTGCTGTGGACTTTAATAAAGCTGGTTGCGGCCAGTTTTCACCAGAACTGCTGTGTGAATGAACTGTTTTCGTGCCACTCTGTCTACCCAGACGGCGATCCCAGAGCTATATCCCCTGAAAAGCTTACAATATATATATATTGCATGAGCCCCACACGGCCTCCCTATATACTGCATGAGCCCCACACAGCCTTTCCATATACTGCATGAGTATACAGCCTTCCCATAGCCTCCCCATGTGCTGCACGTCACCCCCATATAATCCCCATGTGCTGTACGTCACCCCCATAGAATCCCCACGTTCACCCCTATAGAATCCCCATGTTCACCCCCATAGAATCCCCATGTTTACTTCCATAGAATTCCCATGTTCACCTCCATAGAATCCTCATGTTCACCCCATAGAATCCCCATGTTCACTTTCATAGAATCCCCATGTTCACTCCCATAGAATCCCCATGTTCACTTCCATAGAATCCCCATGTTCACTTCCATAGAATCCCCATGTTCACTTTCATAGAATCCTCATGTTCACCCCATAGAATCCCCATGTTCACCTCCATAGAATCCCCATGTTCACTTTCATAGAATCCTCATGTTCACCCCATAGAATCCCCATGTTCACTTTCATAGAATCCCCATGTTCACTCCCATAGAATCCCCATGTTCACTTCATAGAATCCCATGTTCACTTCCATAGAATCCCCATGTTCACTTTCATAGAATCCTCATGTTCACCCGTAGAATCCCCATGTCATCTCCATAAATCCCCATGTTCACTTTCATAGAATCCCCCTGTTCACTCCCATAGAATCCTCATGTTCACTCCCATAGAATCCCCATGTTCACTTCCATAGAATCCCCATGTTCACCCCCAAAGAATCCCCATGTTCACTTTCATAGAATCCACATGTTCACTCCCATAGAATCCCATGTTCACCTTCATAGAATCCCCATGTTCACCTTCATAGAATCCCCGTGTTCACCCCCAAAGAATCCCCATGTTAACCACATAGAATCCCCACGTTCACCTCCATAGAATCCCCACGTTCACCTCCATAGAATCCCCACGTTCACCTCCATAGAATCCCCATGTTCACCTCCATAGAATCCCCATGTTCACCCCATAGAATCCCCATATTCACCCCATAGAATCCCCATGTTCACTTCCGTAGAATCCCCACGTTCACCTCCATAGAATCCCCACGTTCACCCCATAGAATCCCCATGTTCACCTCCATAGAATCCCCATGTTCACTTCCATTGAATCCCCATGTTCATACACATGAAAAAAAAAATAACACCACATACTCACATCAGTCCCGTTCCCAGGCGCCCTGCTGCTGCTGTTGCTGTCTCCGATGCGCTGACTCACCGGCGGTACACAGCTGATGCGATGACATGACGTCATCACTTCAGCTGTTTCACACGCTGATTGGTGGAGGAAGTGGCCTGAGGCCCCTCCTCCACCAATGCTGACTGCGCAGAACGTGGGGATCTAGTGATTTTCAACCTTTTTTGAGCCGCGGCACACTTTTTATACTTAGAAAATCCTGGGGCACACCACCAACCAAAATAGCACAAAATGACACTAAAACAGTCATATTATACATAGCGCGCATCAGGAAACACGCATTGCAACCCGCAACGTGTGAAAGCACCCTTATTGTACACGTCTCCTACCTACCGTATATACTCGTGTATAAGCCGACCCATGTATAAGCTGACCCCCCTAATTTTGCCACAAAAAACTGGGAAAACTTATTGACTCGTGTATAAGCCGGGTGTATAAACTGCCCTCCTGCTCTGTGCTGCCCCCGTCCTGCTCCTTGCTCCCCCATCCAGCTCTGTGCTCCCCCATTCTCCTCTGTACTCCCCCCTCCTGCTCCGTCCTCCGCTGTGCTCCCCATTCCTTCTCCGTCCTCCTGTGCCCCCCTTCGTCCTGCTCCATGCTCCTCTGTGCCCTCCATCCTCTCCCCCCCGTCCTGCTCGGTGCTCCTCTGTGCCCTCCATCCTCCCCCGTCCTGCTCCGTGCTCATTGTCCTCCTCCATCCTCCCCCGTCCTCCGTTCTCCCCCGTCCTCCTCCATGCTTACCCCGTCCTCCCTCCGTCCTGCTCCATGCTTCCCCGTCCTCCTCCATGCTTCCCCCGTCCTCCGTTCTCCCCCCCGGTCATCCTCCCTGCTTTCCCCGTCCACTGTTCTCCCCCGTCCACCGTTCTCCCCCCATGTCCTGCTCCATGCTTCCCCATCCTCCGTTCTCCCCCCGTCCTCCTCCATGCTTCCCCGTCCTCCGTTCTCCCCCCCCGTCCTGCTCCATGCTTCCCCCGTCCTCCGTTCTCCCCCCCCGTCCTCCATGCTTCCTCCATCCACCGTTCTATCCCCCGTCCAGCTCCGTGCTCCTTGTCCTCTCCTCCATCATACTCACCCCTCCCCGTGCCATCGCTGAGGGTCCCTGCAATCCTGCGTTCTCCCTGTCGTCCTGCAGCTCTCCGGCACTGAGCGGTGACGTAATACCGCTCATTAAGGCCATGAATATGGAAGCCACGCCCATGGGAGTGGCGTCGCGTCCATATTACATGACCTTAATGAGCGGGTATTACATCACCGCTCAGCGCTGGAGAGCTGCAGGAAGACAGGGAGAACGCAGGATTGCAGGGACCCTCAGCGATGGCACGGGGAGGGGTGAGTATGATCCCAGCCATCGGCTCCTGGCACCATAGTTTGGGGAACTTTCCCCACGGCACACCCGACCATGTGTCACGGCACACTGGTTGAAAATCACTGGGCCCTAGAGAGACAGCGAGTGGGCGGGCACGGTGCAGCCTGCGGACCTCAGGTTTTCAGCCGCACGGCTGTCTCGGTCCGCGGGCCGGACTGAGACAACAAGAGGGCCGGATGTGGCCCGCGGGCCGCACTTTGCCCAGGTCTGCTCTAGAACCTCAATCCTGGCTCGTAAATCCTGGGTAGTTTATCCAAACACTTGCAAATTGTGATTAGTGAGGTCCTGTAGGTTTGCAAAACGGGTCTTTATAGTCTGTATATCTGCAAGGATTGTATCAGTCACTCCGCAAAGCTCCTTTATGCGAGCCTCCATCTTCCAGATCTTTTAAGACAGGAGTACTGGAAGGAGAAGAGAAAAAAAAAACAATAGTGTTTACCTGTGGTAACACTGCAGAGTAAAATTAAGGGAATGTGCTCACCTGGAATGGTTGTGAGAAGTCACAACCACTGTCATCACAGAAAGTATAACCGGACATCTGATATCCACAGTCACAGCAGACACAGCCTTCCCAGACCCAGCAGACACTAACGTTTGGCTTCAGAATCTTGTAATGTATGGTGTACAGTTCATATAGCGTCTTGTGCTTGGGTGCGAGGAAAACACATGAGACACAGGTTTGATATAGAAGGACTTGTATTACTTCATACAAGTGGCAAAAAGGGTCACACAGTTTGCAGGTACAGAAGCAGGAGACACAGCAGGCCAGAGTAACTTAAGCACAGCAATAACTCTCCACAACAGGTTCAGGATCTCTTCTCTGTTACCGTAATTCCATGCAAATGTGGATTTATCAAATAGCAGGTTTCCAGAGTCCACAAGTGTTCCAAAGTTCCTCAGTAGAAAATAGCTGGAGTACAAAGTCTAAGGTTTCCAGGAGTCAGGTCACAGGCTCACTGCAGGCTTGATTCTGAAGCACTGATTGCTCAGCTGAGGCTGCTTAAGAAGCAAGAGGGAGAGAATCAGGGCGGGAACATGAAAGCTGGAAACTCCATATTGACTGAGGGCAAGATAGCTGCAGCAAGACAGAAAGCAAAATGGCCGACGGAAAAACTGAGTTTCAAGAAACATGTACAAAGAACCTTACACATAGAGTCGGCTAACCCGACCGCAACATGACAGGACAACGTATTGGAGGCAAAGTGACGTTGACACTGCCCGGAAACAGCTGGCGTGCTGTAACCAGGCTGGGCAGTAGGGAGTACTCGTGCCAAAGACACTGGCGAGAACCAGCTGACGGTACTGGAACCCGGATGGGTATAAGAAGGTACCCATGAAAACCAAAGTTGCTAGGCCGCAAGCCGGCCGCAGTTACTGAATCCCACAGTCCTACAGGGTATGCTTGTCATATTGGCACTACGGAAACAGTCTTTACTTCCATATCCCGCAGCCCACATAGGAAGCACCTAAACTGCAGGCACCATAGAGCCGGCTAACCCGAACGCAACACGACAGGACAACGCATTGGAGGCAAAGAGACGTTGACACTGCCCAGAAACAGCTGGCGTGCTGGAACCAGGCTGGGCAGGAGGGAGTACCCATGCAAAAGACACTTCTGAGCAGCAACTGGCGATGTTGGAGCCCAGGGATGAGAGTAGAAACAGAGTGGAGGCAGAGGCCTAATTGGAACAAGTTTAAAATCTGGACTTGTGTGATTGTGGATAGAGCAGGAGAACTTGGCGGCTACACAGCTGGGATCAGCTGACATTACTGAACCCCAATAACACAGGAGCATATGTTGACTGTGCAGACGGCACTTCCGAGCAGCAACTGGCAGTGTTAGAGCCCAGGGATGAGAGTAGAAACTGAGTGGAGGCAGAGGCCGAATTGGAACAAGTTTAAAATCTGGACTTGTGTGAGTGTGGACAGAGCAGGAGACATTGCCGGCTACACAGCTGGTGATCAGCTGACATTACAGAACCCCAATAACACAGGAGCATATGTTGACTGTACAGACGGCACTTCCGAGCAGCAACTGGCGATGTTGGAGCCCAGGGATGAGAGTAGAAACAGAGTGGAGGCAGAGGCCTAATTGGAACAAGTTTAAAATCTGGACTTGTGTGATTGTGGATAGAGCAGGAGAACTTGGCGGCTACACAGCTGGGGATCAGCTGACATTACTGAACCCCAATAAAACAGGAGCATATGTTGACTGTGCAGACGGCACTTCCGAGCAGCAACTGGCAGTGTTAGAGCCCAGGGATGAGAGTAGAAACTGAGTAGAGGCAGAGGCCGAATTGGAACAAGTTTAAAATCTGGACTTGTGTGAGTGTGGACAGAGCAGGAGACATTGCCGGCTACACAGCTGGGGATCAGCTAACATTACAGAACCCCAATAACACAGGAGCATATGTTGACTGTGCAGACGGCACTTCCGAGCAGCAACTGGCGATGTTGGAGCCCAGGATGAGAGTAGAAACAGAGTGGAGGCAGAGGCCTAATTGGAACAAGTTTAAAATCTGGACTTGTGTGAGTGTGGACAGAGCAGGAGACATTGCCGGCTACACAGCTGGGGATCAGCTGACATTACTGAACCCCAATAACACAGGAGCATATGTTGACTGTGCAGACGGCACTTCCGAGCAGCAACTGGCAGTGTTGGAGCCCAGGGATGAGAGTAGAAACAGAGTGGAGGCAGAGGCCGATTTGGAACAAGTTTAAAATCTGGACTTGTGTGAGTGTGGACAGAGCAGGAGACATTGCCGGCTACACAGCTGGGGATCAGCTGACATTACTGAACCCCAATAACACAGGAGCATATGTTGACTGTGCAGACAGCACTTCTGAGCAGCAACTGGCAGTGTTGGAGCCCAGGGATGAGAGCAGAAACTGAGTGGAGGCAGAGGCTGAATTGGAACAAGTTTAAAATCTGGACTTGTGTGAGTGTGGACAGAGCAGGAAACATTGCCGGCTACACAGCTGGGGATCAGCTGACATTACTGAACCCCAATAACACAGGAGCATATGTTGACTGTGCAGACGGCACTTCCGAGCAGCAACTGGCAGTGTTGGAGCCCAGGGTCATTCGGGGTGTAGGCTGAGGCCTAATGAGAGCAAGTTTCAAATCTGATATGTTTTGAAATTGTATGGAGCAGGACAGATTGCCGGACACACAGCAGGGGAGCAGCGGGCATTACTGATCCCCACTAACACAGGAGCTAGTGTTTTTCTCTGTGCATACAGCACTTCTGAGCAGCAACTGGCAGTGTTGGTGCCCAGGGTCAATCAGGGTGTAGGCTGAGGCCTAATTGGAGCAAGTATTTTATCTGATGTGTTTGGAATTTGGAGGGAGCAGGACTTATTGCCAGAGACACAGCAGGGGATCAGCTGGCGTTACTGAACCCCACTAACACAGGAGCTAGTGTTTTTCTCTGTGCATACAGCACTTCTGAGCAGCAACTGGCAGTGTTGGAGCCCAGGGTTAATCAGGGTGTAGGCTGAGGCCTAATTGGAGCAAGTATTATATCTTATGTAACTTGAATTTGGAGGGAGCAGGACTTATTGCCGGACACATAGCATGGGATCAGCTGGCGTTACTGAACTCCACTAACACAGGAGCCAGTGTTTTTCTCTGTGCATACAGCACTTCTGAGCAGCAACTGGCGGTGTTGGAGCCCAGGGTTAATCAGGGTGTAGGCTGAGGCCTAATTGGAGCAAGGATTATATCTGATGTAATTTGACATTGGATGGAGCAGGACAGATTGCCGGACACACGGCAGGGGAGCAGCGGGCGTTACTGAACCCCACTAACACAGGAGCTAGTGTTTTTCTCTGTGCATACAGCACTTCTGAGCAGCAACTGGCGGTCTTGGAGCTCAGGGTCAATCAGGGTGTAGAAATCACATATAGAGTAGTTGCCTAGTTCCGTGGCACTTCAAAATGTATATACTCCAAACAAGAGAAACGGAAGCTTTACTACCAAAAAATTATGAATTTTATTCCAAAATATTTAAATATAGACATTTAAAATATAAGCGCATATATGCACATGGCTACAACAAATGTAACCAAAAAAGCCTACATAGGGTATAGGGGTTCAAATGAATGCATACAAGTAGATTTCATAATCCATTAATTCTGCCTAAGGAACTGTATGTACACCTGTAATATAGTGCAGACAATGTATGTAGGACTAGTCATCATCATCATTATAACTTATATGTGACAGTAAAATATACACTCATTGAGGGCAACTCTTAGTTCACACCCCATATATTAAAGGTCCAGCATGTAATCCTGATAATATGGCGCAATAATCATGCATAACCTAGAAAAAGTGCATCGTGCATAGTGCAAATAGCTATGTATGCCTGCAAGTGCAGGTGAAACAACGCCAATGGATAGAAAAGGTATCTGCTATCTATGTATCAGAGTGCATAGTGACTGATGGCGAATGGCGATATAATACTGTACCTCAATAAAGGCTGCGGCACCCCTCACGCGCGTTTCGCTTGTAGCTTCTTCAAGAGGGGAAGTGCGTGTATGCTTGGCGTCTGTTTTGCCGCCCAGACTGGCTTCCTGCTCTGACGCGTTGGGTAGGGGAGCGGCAGGGCGTCATATGACGCTGACTTGCAGTGACGTTGCACAGCGTTCGTCAGCGGTAGCGCCGTTACAAAGCCGCCATCATGACTGATTTCCTATATAAACATGCATCTGATAGCAACCATACACGCACGTCCCCTCTTGAAGAAGCTACAAGCGAAACGCGCGTGAGGGGTGCCACAGCCTTTATTGAGGTACAGTATTATATCGCCATTCGCCATCAGTCGCTATGCACTCTGATACCTAGATAGCATATACCTTTTCTATCCGTTGGCGTTGTTTCACCTGCACTTGCAGGTATACATTGATATTTTCATTATGCACAATGCACTTTTTCTAGGTTATGCATGATTATTGCGCCTTATTATCAGGATTAGATGCTGGACCTTTAATATATGGGGTGTGAACTAAGAGTTGTCCTCAATGAGTGTATTTTTTTGCTGTCACATATAAGTAATGATGATGATGAATAGTCCTACATCCATTGTCTGCAGTATATTACAGCTGTACATACCGTTCCTTAGGCTACATTAATGGATTATGAAATGTACTTGTATGCATTCATTTGAACCCCTATACCCTATGTAGGCTTTTTTGGTTGCATTTGTAGTCGCCATGTGCATATATGCGCTTATATTTAAAATGTCTATTTTTAAATATTTGGGACTAAAATTCATCATTTTATGATAGTAAAGCTTCCGTTTTTCTTGTTTGCAGCATATCAATCAGGGTGTAGGCTGAGGCCTATGTGGAGCAAGTTTAAGATCTGATGTTGTGTGCATGTGGAGGGAGCAGGAGACATTGCCGGACACACAGCAGGGGAACAGCTGGCGTTACTGAACCCCACTAACACAGCAGCTTGTGTTTTTCTCTGTGCAGACGGCACTTCTGAGAAGCAACTGGCAGTGTTGGAGCCCAGGGATTACAGTTCAGGTGGTAGAAACATGAACACAACAGGAGACAAGGATACTGTTGCCAACCAATTATTTAATCTGAAATTGGACAGGCAAATTCAGGCGAGATCCAGGCCTTGTTCATTTTTAGAAAAGTAAGCTTGTCAACGTTATCAGAGGATAGTCGCATGTGACGTTCTCCCATAATACACTAGCAGCAGGACAAGCCAGCACCTCCAATGCATACTGGCTAAGCTCTGGCCATGTATCCAGCTTAGAGACCCAAAACTTGAAGGGGAAAGAGCCGTCTGGGAGTACACTGAGAGGGCAAGACATGTAGTCTGTCACCATCTGAGGGAAAAGTTGCCTCCTGCTGACTGGAGCCATCTGTGATGGTGTAGACATTTGTGGTGGGGACACAAAACTTTGCCACATTTGGGCCATACTGGTCTTGCCTTGTGCAGAGGCGCTGCTTCTGCTCCCTCTTGGTGCACAGCTTCCTCCACTGCCTCGACGCACAGAGCTGCTTTGTAAAGCAGTAGCAGCACTGCTCTCGGGTGGAATGGAGAACATGATGGAATGCACCAGTGTGTCTTGGTACTACCGCATTTTACGCTCCTGGTTCAACGGTGTTATGAGGCTTTGTAAGTTGTCCCGGTAGTGAGGATCTAGGAGGGTATACACCCAATAATCAGACGTGGTGAGAATGTGGGCGATGCGGCGGTCGTTTCTCAGGCACTGCAACATGAAATCAACCATGTGCTGCAGACTCCCAACTGGCCAAGAAACGCTGTCCCCTGCAAGAGGCGTCATCTCTGCCTGCTCTGCATCACCCCACCCTCGCTCTACATGCTGACTACTAGAGCATTGTGTACCTCCCTCCTCTGGAGAGATGTTTTCCTCCTCCATTGACTCCTCCTCATCCTCCTCACAAAGTGTCCCCTGCCTAGGCCTTTGCGCAGACTGTCCAGAAGCAGATGGCATTTGTGACTCCTCATCTTCCACCTCTTCCAAAACCTCATCCCTTAGTGCTTGCAGTGTTTTTTGAAGCAGGCAGATAAGGGGGACAGTCATGTTGACTAGTGCATCATCTGCACTCGCCATCCACGTGGAATCATCGAACTTACACAAAACGTGGCAGATGTCCTTCATAGAGGCCCACTCAGTGGTGGTGAAGTGTGAACGGCGCGCAGTGCGACTTGTTTGCTCCTGATGCAGCTGGTACTCAATTACTGCTGCCTGCTGCTCACACAACCGCTCCAACATATGTAACGTGGAATTCCACCTGGTGGGTAGGTCACATATGATGCGATGTTCCGGAAGGCGGAATCGGTGTTGCAGATCTGCAATGCGCGATCTTGCCATGCTGGAACGCTGCAAGTGAGCGCATTCTATGCGGACCTTGTTCAGCAGTGCATCAAGATCCGGATAGTCCCTTCAAAAACTCTGCACGACCAAGTTGAGCACATGTGCCAGACATGGTATGTGAGTGAGGTTGCCTAGGCCCAGAGATGCCACCAGATTTTGGCCATTGTCACACACTACCAAGCCTGGCTGGAGATTCGCTGGCACAAACCACACGTCGCTCTCCTGCTTGATGGCATTCCAGAGCTCCTGCACTGTGTGGCTTCGATTCCCCATAGCAATTAATTTCAGGACGGCCTGTTGATGTTTGACCACGGCTGTGCTCATATCGGTCGTAACAGGTAAGCATTCACGGGTCCATGTGGAGGTAGACCGTGACGGCTCCTGCAGCGATGATTCTGAGGAACTGGAGTATGAGGAGGAGTCAATGTGTACAGACTGGATTCCTGCAATCCTTGGAGTTGGCAGAACACGTACAGCGCCACTCTCAAGACCTGTACCCGGCTCCACAACATTTACTCAATGGGCAGTGAGGGAAAGGTATCGCCCCTGTCCATGGTTACTGGTCCACACATCGGTGGTCAGGTGGACCTTGCTACTGACGGTGTTTAGTAGCGCATGTTTAATTTTTCCCTCCACATGCTTTTGCACGGCAGGGACGGCTTGCCTGCTGAAATAAAAGCGGCTGGGCACGTTGTATTGTGGGACTGTCAATGCCATGAAGTTACGGAAGGTGTCAGTCTCCACCAGCCTGAATGACAGCATTTCAAGGGACAGGAGTTTTGCAATGCCAGCATTCAGAGCCTGTGCTCGGGGATGGTTTGCCGAGTATGTCACCTTTTCACCCATGCCTGTGCTACCGATGGCTGTAGAGTGGCCTGGGAGTGTGAGGATGACAGGGAACGTGGTGCTGTGGGTGGAATTACACTGGGTCTCTGTACACCAGTGCCAGAGGTTCTTCCAGGGCGATCCCGTGAGGAAGCCGAACCAGCTGTGTGTGAGCTGGAGGAAGAGACTACAACATGAGCTGAAGAGGTAGGTGGTGCTGTAGGTTGGCCTACGTCTTCAGTGTGTCTTTGTAACTCCACCACGTGCTTGGTCCGCACATGTTTCCACATATTTGTGGTATTGAGGTTGCTTACACTTTTACCTCTTTTTACTTTTTGATTACACAGCTTGCATTTGACAAGGCAAATGTCATCTGCAACTGTGTCAAAAAAGGACCACGCACTGCAAGTCTTGGGAGCGCCCGTTTTGGGTTTTGGAAGAGAACTGCTCCGAACGGGTGGCAAAGTGGAGGCTACAGGCAACCGAGACTGACCCCTACCTCTCCCTCCTGTTTGGGCCGTTGAGGGAATCTCTTCCTCAGAGCTGCTCCCACCACCTTCCTGTTCCTCACGCCATGATGGGTCAAGGACCTCATCATCTACACTACCCTCTTCAAACACCTGCTTCTCCTGGGTAGTCTCACCAGCACCGTGCGCAACAGAAACTGGCACCTGAGTCTCATCATAATCAGATGCGTTCTGAGGTGTGCTGACCATAGGCACTGGCCCACCCGCCTCTTCAGATTCAGAGAGACAAAGCAGTTGCGCATCACTGCATACTCCCTCTTCTTCACATTCTAGAATGCTGCTTGGCTGGCCCCCTATTTCGAAGCCAACAGATTCAGAGAACCGAAGTAGAGACTGAGCTGGCTCCTGTACAGAGCTCTCTGACTGCCTGGGGAATTTGGCAGGTGGTGAAGAGACAGATGGTTGCTCTTCAGTGCTCTGGTCCTGAGAGGATGCGGAAGTAATTGAAGTCGATGCGTTCGCTGCCATCCATCCGACAACGGCTTCAATTTGTTCTTCCCGCAGCAGTGGGGTACGGCGAGCTCCTACAAAGCTGCGCATAAAGGACCGCTCCCGGGGAAAACTGGGGGATGCTGTGTCACTGGTGCTCGCAGGTGGCACAGAATCCCCACGTCCTCTCCCTGCTGAAACTCCACGCCCACGACCACGTGCCTTACTCCCTGCCTTCTTCATCTTGGTAGATTGATAAAGATAGGCAGAAAAGTACTAAGGGCTTAGTGTGCTTATTCCTGAACAGCTGCTAACAGGTATAAGAAACACTAAGTTTATCAAGTGTGGACTACACTTTAATATGAGTTAATGTGGCCTAACAAGTGTCAAGTGGAGTGTTTGGTGAACTTTATTAACTTTTTTGTGTTTTCACAAAAAAAAGGTTGTGATTGAGACAAAAGATGTACAATCGATAGTATCACAAACTTTTTGTAGCTATGACAATGCAGGAAGGTAACCTACAATGCAATAGATGAGGCTACAAAAAATAGGCTAATACTAATCTGGCTGGGCCTGCAGGACACAAACCAGCAGAAAGGCTCCTCTATCTACTCCTATACAGTGTTTGCAACCAATCTAGCTGGATACGGATGGAAGCACACTAATAGGAGAAATTCAGGAAAAAAAAAACACTACAGAAAAAATGGACAATGTATGAGGCAGTGACGCACGCTGAGCGGACTACAACCAGCAGTGGATGCAGAACAAACTTCAGCGTGAGCTGCACTCACACACAGAGACCTGACAGACAGCTGTGAACAGTGCAGAGAACTGTGCACTAGCAATGAAAGGCTCCGCTATCTACTCCCATAGTTTTTGCAACCAATGTAATGGATACGGATGGAAGCGCAGCACACTAATAGGAGAGATCAGTAAAAATGAATTGAGCAGCAGCAATTAAACAAAAGAAAAAAGTATGAGGCAGTGACGCACACTGAGCAGACTACAACCAGCAGTGAATGCAGAACAAACTTCAGCGTGAGCTGCACTCACACACAGAGACCTGACAGACAGCTGTGAACAGTGCAGAGAACTGTGCACTAGCAATGAAAGGCTCCGCTATCTACTCCCATAGTGTTTGCAACCAATGTAATGGATACGGATGGAAGCGCAGCACACTAATAGGAGAGATCAGTAAAAATGAATTGAGCAGCAGCAATTAAACAAAAGAAAAAAGTATGAGGCAGTGACGCACGCTGAGCAGACTACAACCAGAGATGGCTGCAGAACAAACTTCAGCGTGACCTGCACTCACACACAGACCTTGCAGACAGCTGTGAAAACAGCACTGCAAGGCAAAAGGAAGCTTTACACAGCGGTTGGTAAACTAGCCTGGCTAAAGCACAATACACAAAATCGCTATCACTAACTGTCCCTCAGAGTCAGAAGAGCAGCGTTCTGTCCCTAATTGAATTCACAGCAGAGTGAAACCAAAATGGCGGCGGCGCCTTTTATAGTGCATTCATGACATCATTTCAGCAGCCAATCACAGCCATGCCATTAGGTAACATGACCGCAGCCTTACAGGAAGTGCCCACACTTCTTAGGATTCCTCATTGGCTGAATCAAATCACACTGCCTCTCATAGCATTATGGGAATTTCCGATTCTGGTATTCGATATGGCAAAAGTATCGGAACTCAGTATCGGAATTCCGATACCGCGAATATCGGCCGATACCCAATATTTGCGGTATCGGAATGCTCAACACTAGTTACAACCCTTCCTGGTGAGCATACTCTGATTTCATCTATTCTCTACTTACCGGGTAAGCCCCTATTGCGTTTTTTTTGTCTTTCCAGCTTTCTACTTATTCTGTTTCTTCAGAGTGACAGATGTTCTTTGCATACACTTTCCCTCTATATAGTACAGTGATGGACAAAAGTTTTGAGAATGACACAAATATTAATTTTTACAAAGTCTACTGCTTCACTTTTTCAATGGCAATTTGCATATACTCCAGAATGTTATAAAGAGTGATCAGTAGAGTTGAGCGATACTTTCCGATATCCAAAAGTATCGGAATCGGAATGGTATCGCCGATAACATTAAAATATCGGCGATACCCGATACCGATACCGGAAGTCCCATGTAAGTCTATGGGAACAAAATATCGAAATTAAAAAAACCCCATTCTTGCCTTGTTGGTTAATTGTACATGAAGGAAAACAAGAAAGAGTAATGTAGAATGTATTGGGGAAGGTTGAGGAGACATTAAAGGCATAGATGTTTAACCCAATCAAATGGAATAGCATAAATATTTTTTTTTTTAAGATGTTCGGATTGACGAAGAAATTGACAATGTTGTTAACGTTTTTTCTATTTTGGAAAATATGTATATTACACAACTTCCATGCTCTTCATCTTCACCTTTTTAACTTTTCACACACTTTCTCCTTCATAATCTTCTGCAGCATCATCTTTTTCATCAAATTATTCTTCATCTTCACCTTCTTTATCTTCTTCTTAAACTTCTTGCTATTCATCTTTGTTAACATTACTCATATTCTTCCTATTAAACTATTATTCTTATTCATATTCTGCTTCATCTTCTTCATCATATTCTTATTTGTGACAGAGAATCCTGTACTTGTAATCTGTCAAAGTATGAATTTTTCATCCTTCCGTTCTTGCTGTCACAAAAGATTTAAATTACAACAGTATTTGTCCGTGTTCAGTTTAGCCTGCAGCAGCAGGCATTTTCCAGGGGCACCACGAGGAGGAACGGACTCACCCCCATACACTGCTTAGTCTTCTTCTGCTTAGAATTTAGAGCATATATTTTGCTCTTCATTTTGGTCTTATACTTCATGTTCTTCTGCTTTTAGATCTTCTGCTTATTGTTCTTGTGTCTCTTGTTCCGTATCTTGTATTTGTAGCACAATCTTGTACCAGCTGATGTTACTGGGACACGGTTACTAAGCAGGAGGTACCTGTGCTCCAAAGCACTACCAAGGACCAGCAGACGTTGCTGGAACTCGGATACCGAGATGGAGGCACCTAGGCCAAAGGCACTGTGGAGAACCAGCTGATGGTACTGGAACCCGGAGGGGCAGCAGAAGGAAAAGAGCCAATGGCACAACCGAGGACCAGCTGACGTTACTGGGACACGGTTACTAAGCAGGAGGTACCTGTGCTCCAAAGCACTACCAAGGACCAGCAGACGTTGCTGGAACTCGGATACCGAGATGGAGGCACCTAGGCCAAAGGCACTGCGGAGAACCAGCTGACGGTACTGGAACCCGGAGGGGCAGCAGAAGGAAAAGAGCCAATGGCACAACCGAGGACCAGCTGACGTTACTGAACCCCAGTAACACAGGAGCAAGTGTTGACTGTGCTAACAGCACTTCCGAGCAACAACTGGCGGTGTTGGAGCCAGGGTCAAGGAGGATGTTTAAATACTAGATCAAGTAATTTCCTTGTTACCTGTCAATTTTAAATGTCTATACTTCAAACAAGAGAAAGATAACCTTTACTACCATAAGATGATGATTTCATTTAAACTAATATCTAGATAAATAAAGAATTGACAAACATAAACACATACATTAACATGTTGAACAGCAATGCAAACCACAAAATAAATTAGTTAAGGAATCTGCTATACGGTTGTACATAAAAGCATACAAGTACATATCTGAATCCATTAATGATGGATAAGTAACAGTATGTACACCATTTTTATTGTATAGACAATGAATGTCTGACTTCAAAACATCATCAGCATTACAAGTTATCTGTGATATTACTAAAATGTTCCATTTGCTGAATAATGTCACTAAATATTTTACACAAAATTATACAATTTCCATCATGTAATACTCATAATATGTGGCAATAATCATTTTTATTAACAAACATAACCTTTAAAAAGTGCATAGTGCATAGTGAAAATTGCTATTTATGGCTGACTGTCGACTTGGAAGCATGACAACAGATAGATAAGGTATATATAGATGAGACTGCATAGCCACAGATGGTGAATGGCGATGTAATACTGTACCTCAATAAAGTGTGCGTCACTACTACATAATTTTTTTTATATAGCTTTATAAACAGGGTACATGGATGTATGCTTGTGCCTTTGTTTTGACGCACAGACTGCCTTCCTGCTGAGACGCATTGGGTAGTGAACAGTTGTGTGCAGTGTTCACTGCAGTCTCTGCGGAATAACCACACTTAGACCTTATAACTTTTCAGACTTTCTTTATCAATCTACCAAGATGAAGAAGGCAGGGAGTAAGGCACGTGGTCGTGGAGTTTCTTCAGGGAGAGGACGTGGGGATTCTGTGGCTGCTGCGGCCCCCAGTGACACAGCATCCACCAGTTTTCCCCATGAGCGTTCCTTTATGCGCACTTTTGTAGGAGCTCGGAGTACCCCCCTGCTGCGGGAAGAACAAATTGAAGCCGTTGTTGTTTGGATGTCAGCCAATGCATCGACTTCAATTGCTTCCACCTCCTCTCAGGACCACAGCACTGTTGGGCAACCATCTGTCTCTTCACCGCCTGGCAAATTGCCCAGGCAGTCAGAGAGTTCTGTACAGGAGCCAGCTGAGTGTCTGCTTCTGTTCTCAGAATCTATTGGCTTGCAAACAGGGGCCCAGCCAAGCAGCATTCTGTAATGTGAAGAGGGAGTATGCAGTGATGCGCAACAGCTGTGTCTCTCTGAATCTGAAGAGGCGGGTGAGACAGTGCCGATGGTCAGCACACCGCAGAACGCATCTGATGATGATGAGACCCAGGTGCCAGTTTCTGTTGAGCATGGTGCTGGCCAGACCACCCAACAGCAGGTGTTGGAAGAGGGTAGTGGAGATGATGAGGTCCAAGACCCAACATGGCATGAGGAACAGGAAGGTGGTGGGAGCAGCTCAGAGGAATAATAATAATATTTATTTATATAGCGCCATCATATTCCGCAGCGCTTTACAGTTTAGCAGTTTCAGAACACAAGTCATAAGTAACAACGTTAACAATACAATAATTTAAGCTAAATAAGTCGCCCTTGCTCGTGACAGCTTACAATGTACAATGAGATGGGGGAGATACAAAGTATAGGTGTTTATATACAATGGTGCATTTACAATGATGTTCCAGCCATCTTAAGGGACTGAGGGATGGAGATAGTGAATGGGCTAGAGACACACACACAGTTACACAGAATACATAGAATGACTTTGATTAGTGAATGTGATAGGCCGCTCTGAACAAATGTGTTTTGAGGGAGCGCCTGAAACCATGCAAATTGTGGATAGTCCTAATTTCTTGGGGTACAGCATTCCAGAGGATTGGCGTAGAGCAGGAGAAGTCTTGGAGTCGGGAGTGGGAGGTACGTATTAGTGCAGAGGTTAGTCGAAAGTCGTTTGCAGAGCGCAGCAGTCGGTTAGGCCGATAGATAGAAATGAGGGAGGAGATGTAGGAGGGGTGCTGCACTGTGGATAGCTTTGTGGCTGAGAACCAGTACTTTGGTTGAAAGCTGGGAGAGGCCTAGAGAAATGGTTAGTGATAGAAGGAAGATAGAGGAAGACATTGCCCCAACGGTACAAACAGGAGGGAGAGTTAGGCTGCAGACTCGGTTGCCTGTAGCCTCCAGTTTGGCACCTGTTCGGAGCAGTTGTCTTCCAAAAGTCAAAACGTGCGCTCCCAGGACTTGCACTGCGTGGTCCTTTTTTCACACACTTGCACATGATATTTGCTATGTGAAATGCAAGCTGTGTAATCAAAAATTAAAAATAGCTAAAAGTGTCAGTCACCTCAATACCACAAATATGTGGAAACATGTGCGGACAAAGCACGTAGTTGAGTTACAAAGACACACTGGAGATGTAGGCCAACCTACAGCAGCACCTACATCTTCAGGTTGTGTTGAAGCCTCTTCATCGAGCTCACACACAGCTGGTTCTGCTTCCTCACAGGATCGCCATGGAAGAACCTCGGCCACTGTTGTCCAGAGACAAACTGTTATTCCACACACAGCAGCAAGTTCCCTGTCATCCTCACACTCCCAGGCCACAAAACAGCCATCGGTAGCACAGGCATGGGATAAAAGACGGCCATACTCCGCAAACCATGCACGAGCACAGGCTCTGAATGCTGGCATTGCAAAACTCCTGTCCCTTGAAATGCTGTGATTCAGGCTGTTGGAGACAGACAGTTTCCGTAACTGAATATCATTGTCAGTCCCACAATACAATGTGCCAAGCCGATTTCATTTCAGCAGGCAAGCCGTCCCTGGTCTGCAAAAGCATGTTGAGGGAAAAATTAAACATGCGCTACTAAAAGCCCTCAGTAGCAAGGTCCACCTGACCACCGATGCGTGGACCAGTACCCATTGTTATGATCTGCTACAACCAGTAAGGAAAGAAGGGAATTCTGTCCCTACAATACAACTAAGCTGAATCCCTACGATGTAACGGGGAACCTGATCCTGCGACCAGACCCGCTAAAGTCCTCATCTAGTGTGAACGAAGACCTATAGTTGCGAGGGAGTAATCCCTACAAGATCTAGGGACTGGGAGAAAAGGTGGACACCTCCTAACATAAATTGTAGCATGGATAATTAAACAGAAAAATAAATACTTTGTGATCCTAACATCAAGCAAAACTGACAGATTAAGGCACCTAAGCACCCGGCTAGCTTAACAGTAGATAATACAATGAAGTCAAGCAAAGCCAGAAGGGCGGAGCCAGACTAAATAGGGAAAAAAGGTCATGTGACCAGCAAACTGAAACAAAACCTAACAAGAGGGTTCTAACACCCATGGCCAGGGACAATACCTTTCCCTCACTGCCCATTGGGTCAATGTTGTGCAGCCGGGTACTGATCTTGCGAGTGGCGCTGTACGTGTTCTGCCAACTCCAAGGATTGCAGGAATCAAGTCTGTACACATTGATTCCTCCTCCTACTCCAGTTCCTCAGAATCATCGCTGCAGGAGCCGTCACGGTCTACCTCCACATGGACCCGTGAACGTTTACCTGTTGCGACCGATATGAGCACAGCCGTGTCCAAATGTCAACAGGCCATCCTGAAATTAATTTCCATGGGGAATCTTAGCCACACAGCGCAGGAGCTCTGTAATGCCATAAAGCAGGAGAGCGACGTATGGTTTTTGGAAGAGAATCTACAGGCAGGCTTGGTAGTGTGACAATGGCCGAAATCTGGTGTCAGCTCTGGGCCTTGGCAACCTCACTCACATACCATGTCTGTCATATGTGCTCAACTTGGTCGTGCAGAGTTTTTTGAGGGACTATCCGGATCTTGATGCACTGCTGCACAAGGTCCGCCTAGAGTGCGCTCACTTGCGACGTTCCAGCATGGCCAGATCGCTGATTGCAGCTCTGCAACGCAGATTTCACCTTCATGAACATCGCATCATATGTGACGTACCCACCAGGTGGAATTCCTCGTTACATATGTTGGAGCGGTTGTGTGAGCAGCAGCCAACAGTAATGGAGTATCAGCTGCATCAGGCGCAGTCAACTCGCAATTTGCGCCGTTCACACTTCACCACTACTGAGTGGGCCTCTATAATAAGAATAATAATATTATTTATTTATATAGCGCCATAATATTCCGCAGTGCTTTACAGTTTAACAGTTTCAAAACACAAGTCATAAGTAACAACGTTAACAATACAATAATTAAAGCAAAATCAGCCGCCCCTGCTGGTGAAAGCTTACAATCTACAATGAGGTGGGGGAGATACAAAGTACAGGTGTTTATATACAATGGTGTTTTTACAATGATGGTCCAGCCATTTTAAGGGAGTGAGGGATGCATGGAGATAGTGAATGGGCTACACACACAGAATTACACATAGAATGACTTTGATTAGTGAATGTGATAGGCCACTGTGAACAAATGTGTTTTGAGGGAGCGCCTGAAACCATCCAAATTGCGGATAGTCCTAATTTCTTGGGGTAGAGCATTCCAGAGGATTGGCGCAGCGCGGGAGAAGTCTTGGAGTTGGGAGTGGGAGGTACGGATTAGTGCAGAGGTTAGTCGAAGGTCGTTTGCAGAGTGCAGCAGTCGGTTAGGCCGATAAATATAAATAAGGGAGGAGATGTAGGGGGGTGCTGCGCTGTGGAGAGCTTTGTTGGTGAGAACCAGTAATTAGAATTGGATCCTATAATGAATGGGCAGCCACTGCCAGTGTAATGAGTGGCGAATAACTCTATGAAGGATATCTGCCACGTTTTGCGTGCGTTTGATGAGTCAACGCGGATGGCGACTGCAGATGATGCACTAGTCAGCCTGACTGTCCCCCTTATCTGCCTGCTTCAAAAAACACTGCAAGCACTAAGGGATGAGGTTTTGGAAGAGGTGGAGGATGAGGAGTCACAAATTCCATCACCTTCTGGACAGTCAGCGCAACGTGGTTCCTCACAAAGGGCTGGAGGACTTTCAAAGTACCATGCTGTATCAACAATTGAACCTCCAGAGTCGCTGTCTATATTTTCATAACCATTACAAACTTTTAATGTATTTACAAAGCACATAATGTACATTTTTTGTCTATCCTTTTGTAATGCTATTGTGTTTCCATAAACTGATGTTACAGAATTATGATACAAAGTTTTTAAATTTTGAGTTTTAAATTTTGTAAATTTATATGTATTTGAAGGACTTTGTGAGGAGGATGAGGAGGAGTCAATGGAGGAGGAAGACATCGCTCCAGAGGGAGGTAGACAATGCTCTAGTCAGTATGTAGACCAAGGGTGGGGTGATGCACAGCAGGCAGAGATGACGCCTCTTGCAGGGGACAACGTTTCTTGGCCAGTTGGGAGTCTGCAGCACATGGTTGATTTCATGCTGCAGTGGCTGAGAAACGACCGCCGCATCGAACACATTCACACCACGTCTGATTATTGGGTGTACACCCTCCTAGACCCTCGCTACCGGGACAACTTACAAAGCCTCATCACACCGTTGAACCGGGAGCGTAAAATGCGGAAGTACCAAGACACACTGGTGCAATCCATAATGTTCTCCATTCCAGCCGAGAGCGCTGCTGCTACTGCTTTACAAAGCAGCTCTGTGCGTCGAGGCAGTGGAGACAGCTCTGCAACAAGAGGGAGCACAAGCAGCGCCTCTGCACAGGGCAAGAACAGTATGTTCCAAATGTGTCGAAGTTTTGTGGCAGCGCCACCAATGTCTACACCATCCGAGACGGCTCCAGTCAGCAGGAGGCAACATTTCCGTAAGATGGTGACAGACTACATGTCTTGCCCTCTCAGTGTACTCCCAGATGGCTCTTCCCCATTCAAGTTTTGTGTCTCTAAGCTGGATACATGGCCAGAGCTTAGCCAGTATGCATTGGAGGTGCTGGCTTGCCCTGCTGCCAGTATATTATCGGAGCGCGTCTTTACTGCTGCAGGTGGTGTACTAACAGACCGTTGCATGCGACTATCCTCCGATAATGTAGAACGGCTTACTTTTCTGAAAATGAACTAGGCATGGATCTCGCCTGAATTTGCCTGTCCGGTTTCAGATTAACTAACTGGTTGGCAACGTTTTCCATGTCTCCTGTTATGTTCATCTTTCTACCACCTGAGCTATACTCCCTGGGCTACAACACTGCCAGTTGCTGCTCAGAAGTGTCGTGTCCACAGACCAATACACAAGCTATAGTGATAGTTGGGTTCAGTAACGCCTGCTGTTCCCCTGCTGCGTGTCTGACAAAAATTAATGCTGCTAACTCCAAATTAAAGTTCAAATTAAAGTTCAAACATCTCATACTAGGCCTCAGGCTACACCCTCCTTGACCCTGGGCTCAGAAGTGTTGGATGCACAGATCAAAACAATCGATGATGTGTTTGTGGGGTTCAGTAACGCCTGCTGTTCCCCTGCTGTGTGTCCGGCAAAAATTACTGCTACCTAGCTACACATGTTGAAAAAAACATGACATGTTAAAGTGGCTAGTGCTACACATAGATATCAGGCTACACCCT
The DNA here is from genome assembly GCA_033576555.1 of Oophaga sylvatica. Taxonomy (NCBI): domain Eukaryota; kingdom Metazoa; phylum Chordata; class Amphibia; order Anura; family Dendrobatidae; genus Oophaga; species Oophaga sylvatica. The sequence goes on from JARQOD010000001.1 coordinate 451,022,563, forward strand.
TATTTCTAAGCTGTAAACAAGTGAAACGTCAAATTTAAAACCATTCAATGATTAGTGTTGGTAACAAATCTGTAACTAAATAATTGTGACATATTATGGCAGATATCCACATGTCTAACACAAATGCTAACACAAAAGCATACTTATGCTATAGGGTACTGATGGTGAACCTTCTCACTCCATAACTTTGACAAATCCAACTCACATCATGCCTCAAATGCTGCAATGTTGGAAGTGCATAATGTGGGTTGAACTTTGACAACAGCTGCAGTGCGAAGGTTATCCTTCTGTGTTCTTGGCTTTTAAATAAAAGCATACAAGTAAATATAATAATACATTGTTGATTAAGGGACATGATGTACACCTGTAATATTGTGCAAACAATGGATGTAGGACTATTCCTCTTCAACATTACTTATATTTGTGTCATTTGAAAAAATACATATTTTAGTTAAAAATTAAAAACCCATGTTCAGTAGCTGTGAAAGGCCCGTTTGTGTACTTCTATATTGTTTGCAACCAATGTATTGTATACGGATGGAAGCACGTCACTGTAATAGATTTGAATTATTTTAAATAGAATAAAGCAGCACCAATTTTAGAAAAATGACAAGGATGAGCCAGTGACAGACACTCAGCAGAGTACACGCAGCGGTGGTTGAAGAAGTAAATGGAGCGTGATCTGCATTTAAAAAAAAAAAATACCTCACAGACTGCAGTGAACACTGAAACACAACTATTCACAATCTGTGAAAGGCTACTCCTTTGTCTACTTCTATAGTGTTTGCAACCACTGTATTGTATACGGATGGAAGCGCGTCACACTAATAGATTAGATTTTTTTCAAATATAATGGAGAAGCACCAATTGGAGAAAAATGAAAAGGATGAGCCACTGAGACACGCTCAGCAGAGTACAAGCAGCAGTGCTTGAACAAGTAACTGGAGCGTGATATGCACTCAAAAAATAAAAAACACAGACTGAAGTGAACACTGAAACACAACTGTCCACAATCTGTGAAAGGCTACTCCTTTGTCTACTTCTATAGTGTTTGCAACCAATGTATTGTATACGGATGGAAGCGCGTCACACTAATAGATTAGATTTTTTTCAAATATAATGGAGAAGCACCAATTGGAGAAAAATGAAAAGGATGAGCCACTGAGACACGCTCAGCAGAGTACAAGCAGCAGTGCTTGAACAAGTAACTGGAGCGTGATGTGCACTCAAAAAAAGAAAACCACAGACTGCAGTGAACACTGAAACACAACTGTCCACAATCTGGGAAAGGCTACTCCTTTGTCTACTTCTATAGTGTTTGCAACCAATGTATTGTATACGGATGGAAGCGCGTCACACTAATAGATTAGATTTTTTTCAAATATAATGGAGAAGCACCAATTGGAGAAAAATGAAAAGGATGAGCCACTGAGACACGCTCAGCAGAGTACTGTCATGTGTGCATCGCCACGAAGATCGTCGCGGTTGCACATTCTGACTTCTCACAGCTGAGTTGCTGTTTCTTTGTGTTTGGCAGTTAGGGAGTTAATTCTGTCTGTGCTCAGTTCTGGGAATGGGTTGCAGTCTCTCCCGGCTGCAATTAATTATTTGTTGATTGGTTTCCTTTAAATCTCTGGTTGTCTGTTTGGGAGTTGCCAGTGAAATTCTTCATGCAGACCACAGATAGGATTGTATCTGTATAGACTTAAAGTTAAAGAGCTCCTTAGTTGTTTTAAGCTCACCTTTCTTAGAGTTTAATATCCCAGATCATTTATGTTCCTTCTGTGTTTGAGTGTGTATGCAAGTCTGTGTTTTCTCCAGTCTGTCTTATATTTCTAATCTGTGTATTTAGCAGAGATCAGCCCATATCCCTTTGGTGGTAATCAGAATCCTTCTTAGGACTGATTACAGGGTTCAGGGACTGATAGGAGACAGGGTTAGGCTGGAGACTTGGACCTCTGAACCATTATCAGTACCTCCAAGGTGAGGGATTAGTTAGGACCCCAGTTTAGGGTCAGGTTAGACCCCCGGTCCTCTTCTTTCCTGTGACAGTGTATCAAGTCCTCAAGATTAACCCTGAGTTCAACGGATATCGTGTCAGGTAAATCTATTCTATATTTACATGCTTATGTTGCTAATCTATATGTTGTATAGAATGTTGTTCTTTTAAGAATAGTTTACTGACATCGTACACATATCATAAGACCGCGTGACATTTTCACTGGCCATTAAAATTATTCCCAGTTGCCATGGATCCAGTAGCCCAGCTGGCTCTGCAGTTGCAGGGATTATCCATGGAGCTGACGGACATTAAGTCCAAAGTTTTGTCTCCCCTGGAGCAAACCAGAGTTGAACCTAAGGTTGCTCTCCCGGACAGGTTCACTGGTGGGCGAGACAAATTTTTTACCTTCAGGGAAGCATGTAAATTGTATTTTCGGCTTCGGCCTCGATCATCAGGGAGTGAAGAGCAGAGAGTGGGAATTGTTATCTCGCTCCTACAAGGGGACCCTCAATCCTGGGCATTTTCCCTTCCTCCGGGATCCCCGGCTCTACAGTCAGTAGATCGATTTTTTTACTGCCCTGGGTTTGGTATATGATGACCCAGATCGGGTCTCTCTTGCTGAGACAAAATTACGTAAGATACAGCAGGGAGATCGTCCGGCGGAGGAATTTGCTTCTGAGTTCCGTAGATGGGCCACAGATACTCAGTGGAATGACCCAGCTCTTAGGAGCCAGTTTTGTCATGGGCTTTCTGACAAATTAAAGGACGTTTTGGCTCAGTATGATTCTCCTCCATCACTGGAGGCTGCTATGGCCCTGGCTATCCGTACTGATAGACGGCTTCGGGAGAGGGGTGAGGTAACTCCACTCCCTGTTGTTTCTCCACCTACCACTAAAGTCCCTTATGTTGAGGTTCCCCTTGTCTGTTCGGATGAGCCTATGCAGTTGGGAGGGACATCATTTCGTAGGAGGGGATTGGCGGTACGCCGCAGGACTAGAAGGTGTTTCTTCTGCGGGAAAGAGGGACATTTTGTTGGGGGATGTCCGTCCCGTGCCTTGTTGAGCAAGAAGTCGCCGGAAAACTGTTAATCCCAGGTTGTGTGGTGGACGACAACCTGGGAGTATGTATTTCGTCCGCTAGTTCTTCTCAGTTCCTTGTACCAGTGGAGGTGGTGGTTGGTACGAGAGTGGAGAGATTTTCTGTTCTTCTTGATAGTGGGTCCGGGGCTAATCTGGTTGACGCTCAGTTTGCTCAGGCTCAAGGTATGCATCTGAGTGTATTGGTCAAACCGATCCCTATATTCTCCATTGACGCCAGGCCTCTCGGCCAAGGTAGCTTTGTTCATGAGGTTCATAACATTGACCTTCGGGTAGGGGCAATACATAGGGAACTATTATCTTGTTATGTGTTGGAGGGTCTACCTACTCCTATTGTGTTGGGACTTCCTTGGTTGGTTAAACATAACCCTGTGATTAATTGGCAGTCCAGAGAGATAAGCCAATGGGGTGAGTTTTGCAAAAGTAACTGCATGAACACAGTCATCAGTGCGGTCGTGCCTAGTACTTTGCCTCCTTTTTTGGAGGACTTTGGGGATGTGTTCTCTGAGGAGGGGTGTCAGGAGTTGCCTCCTCATCGTGTGTATGACTGCTCTATTAATTTACTTCCTGATGCTAAGTTACCTAAAGCTAGGTTATATAACCTTTCTGGTCCTGAGAGGCAGGCTATGAAAGATTATATTTCGGAAAGTCTGGCTAAAGGGCATATTAGACCTTCATCTTCCCCAGTGGCCGCGGGGTTCTTCTTTGTGAAGAAGAAAGATGGAGGCCTACGCCCTTGCTTGGATTTCCGCGAACTTAATCGGATTACTGTTCGAGATCCGTATCCACTCCCTCTGATTCCTGATCTCTTCAATCAAATTGTTGGCGCCAAATGGTTCTCTAAATTGGATCTCAGGGGGGCGTATAATCTGATTAGGATAAAAGAGGGGGATGAGTGGAAAACGGCGTTTAACACGCCGGAGGGACATTATGAGAACCTTGTCATGCCTTTTGGTCTGACTACTGCACCAGCAGTATTCCAACATTTTGTTAATGACATTTTTCGTCATCTGGTGGGGCTGTTTGTGGTCGTATATTTGGATGACATTTTAATTTACTCGCCAGATCTTGTGTCTCACCAGGAGCATGTGAGACAGGTGTTGCAGATCTTGCGAGACAATAAACTATACGCCAAACTGGAAAAGTGTGTATTCGCCGTACAGGAACTTCAGTTTTTGGGTTTCTTGGTGTCAGCCTCCGGTTTCCGTATGGACCCTGAAAAGGTGAGAGCAGTGCTTGAATGGGATCAGCCAGAGGATCTTAAGGCTCTGCAGCGTTTTCTGGGGTTTGCTAACTACTACCGGAAATTTATTTGTAATTTCTCATCTGTTGTCAAACCTCTCACTGACATGACAAGAAAAGGGACGGATTTTTCTAAATGGTCGGACAAAGCTTGCCAAGCTTTTTCCTCTTTGAAAAAATGTTTTGCTTCGGCACCCGTTCTCATCCAACCAGATGCATCACAGCCGTTCGTTGTGGAGGTGGACGCGTCTGACGTAGGGGTGGGTGCAATATTGTCCCAGGGTCCGTCCCCTGGTAAATGGCATCCGTGCGCTTTCTTTTCTAAGAAATTGTCGTCCGCCGAAAGGAATTATGATATCGGCAATAGGGAACTTTTGGCCATTAAGTTGGCTTTTGAAGAATGGCGTCACTTTTTGGAGGGGGCAGTCCACCCGGTCACCGTCATTACTGATCACAAGAACCTGCTGTATTTGGAATCTGCTAAGCGTCTGAATTCCAGACAAGCTCGATGGTCGTTGTTTTTTACCAGGTTTAATTTTGTTGTCACTTATCGCCCTGGATCTAAGAATGTTAAGGCTGATGCCTTGTCTCGCAGTTTCCCAGGGGCCGGGAAAACGGATGACCCGATTCCTATCCTTCAGGAGGGGGTGGTAGTGTCGGCTGTATGTTCTGAGCTTGAGGAGGAGGTGTTAGAGGCTCAGGGGGACGCCCTGCAGGACCTCCAGGGACTGTTTGTCCCAAATCAGTTGAGACAAAAGGTTATTGAGGCACATCATAATTCTGCTCTAGCAGGACATCCAGGGAGTAAGGCTACTTTAGATCTCCTTTCTCGCCGGTTTTGGTGGCCTAACGTTAATAAAGATGTTTTAACTTTTGTCGCGTCCTGTGGGGTTTGTGCTCGTTCTAAGACCCCTCATACCCGTCCGTCTGGGACCCTCTTACCCTTGAAACTTCCGGAGCGTCCATGGACTCATTTGTCTATGGACTTCATCACGGACCTTCCTCAGTCGTCAGGGAAGACTGTCATACTGGTGGTTGTTGACAGGTTCAGTAAGATGGCACATTTCATTGCTCTTCCTGCCCTCCCTAATGCTAAAACTCTGGCGCAGGTGTTCATTGGGGAGATTGTGAGACTTCATGGGTTGCCTTCTGATGTGGTGTCAGATAGGGGGTCTCAGTTTGTGTCCAAGTTTTGGAGGGCATTTTGTTTACGTCGGGGGATGCAATTGTCATTTTCCTCGGCTTTTCATCCGCAGACCAATGGTCAGACAGAGCGTCTGAATCAAAGCCTAGAGACTTATCTTCGGTGTTTTGTCTCAGAGAACCAGGAGGACTGGTCTTCTTTCTTGCCTCTGGCAGAGTTCGCTCTTAACAACAGGCAGAGCGAGTCCACTGGTAAATCCCCATTTTTTGGGGCATATGGTTTTCATCCCCAGTTTTGTACTTTCAATGGGGGGGGCCCTTCTGGGGTTCCTGAGGAGGAGCGTTTCTCGTCGTCACTTGCTTCAGTGTGGAGAGGTGTATTGAATAATCTGAGTGCTATGGGGAACCGTTATAAACGTATGGCTGATAGGAGGAGAGTTTCTGGTCCAGATCTTAATGTGAACGATCTGGTATGGTTGTCTACCAGGAATATAAAACTTAAAGTTCCCTCCTGGAAGCTGGGCCCCAGATTCATCGGGCCGTACAGGATCAGTTCCATAATTAATCCTGTGGCATTTCGTCTGGACCTCCCTCCTACGTTTAAAATTCATAATGTGTTCCACAAGTCATTACTTAAGAGGTACGTGGCACCAGTTATACCATCACCTCTACCTCCTCCTCCAGTGGTGGTCAATGGTAACTTGGAGTTTCAAGTGTCAAAGATCATTGACTCACGTCTGAATCGCCGGTCCCTTCAGTACTTGGTGCATTGGAAGGGGTATGGTCCAGAGGAGAGGACGTGGGTTCCTGCGTCTGACATTAACGCAGATCGTTTGGTGCGGACCTTCCACAGAACTCACCCGGGCAAACCTGGCCTGAGGGTCCGGAGGCCCCTCGTAGAAGGGGGGGTACTGTCATGTGTGCATCGCCACGAAGATCGTCGCGGTTGCACATTCTGACTTCTCACAGCTGAGTTGCTGTTTCTTTGTGTTTGGCAGTTAGGGAGTTAATTCTGTCTGTGCTCAGTTCTGGGAATGGGTGCAGTCTCTCCCGGCTGCAATTAATTATTTGTTGATTGGTTTCCTTTAAATCTCTGGTTGTCTGTTTGGGAGTTGCCAGTGAAATTCTTCATGCAGACCACAGATAGGATTGTATCTGTATAGACTTAAAGTTAAAGAGCTCCTTAGTTGTTTTAAGCTCACCTTTCTTAGAGTTTAATATCCCAGATCATTTATGTTCCTTCTGTGTTTGAGTGTGTATGCAAGTCTGTGTTTTCTCCAGTCTGTCTTATATTTCTAATCTGTGTATTTAGCAGAGATCAGCCCATATCCCTTTGGTGGTAATCAGAATCCTTCTTAGGACTGATTACAGGGTTCAGGGACTGATAGGAGACAGGGTTAGGCTGGAGACTTGGACCTCTGAACCATTATCAGTACCTCCAAGGTGAGGGATTAGTTAGGACCCCAGTTTAGGGTCAGGTTAGACCCCCGGTCCTCTTCTTTCCTGTGACAGTGTATCAAGTCCTCAAGATTAACCCTGAGTTCAACGGATATCGTGTCAGGTAAATCTATTCTATATTTACATGCTTATGTTGCTAATCTATATGTTGTATAGAGTGTTGTTCTTTTAAGAATAGTTTACTGACATCGTACACATATCATAAGACCGCGTGACAAGTACAAGCAGCAGTGCTTGAACAAGTAACTGGAGCGTGATATGCACTCAAAAAATAAAAAACACAGACTGAAGTGAACACTGAAACACAACTGTCCACAATCTGTGAAAGGCTACTCCTTTGTCTACTTCTATAGTGTTTGCAACCAATGTATTGGATACGGATGGAAGCGCATCACACTATAATTTCTATTGAATGGAGCAGCTAGAATTACACTAAAGAAAAAAAAAAAGAGTCTGTGAGTGACACGTGCAGATGCCTACAGACAGCGTTGGATGCAGAGCAAACTGCAGCGTCACCTGCACTCACACACACCTTGCAGAGCTGTTAAAACAACACTGCAGGCAAAAGGAAGCTTTACACAGCGGTTGGTGATAGCCTGCCTACAGCACAGTACACTAAATCGCAATCTCTAACTGTCCCTCAGAGTCAGCAGAGTAGCGTTCTGTCCCTATCTGAATTCACAGCACAGTGACGCTAAAATGGCGGCGGCGCCTTTTATAGTGCATTCTGACATCATTTCAGCAGCCAATCACAGCCATGCCATTAGTTAAGATGACCGCAGCATTACAGGATGTGCCCACACTTCGTAGGATTCCTCATTGGCTGACTAAAATCACATTGCCTCTCAAAGAATTATGGGAACTTCCGATTCCGGTATACGATATTGAAAAAGTATCGGAATTAAGTATCGGAATTCCGATAACGCGAATATCGGCCGATACCCGATACTTGCGGTATCGGAATGCTCAACACTAGTGATCAGCTTAACAGCAATTACTTGCAAAGTCAATATTTGGCTAGAAAATGAACTTTATCCCCAAAACACATTTCAACTTCATTGCAGCCCTGCCTTAAAAGGACCAGCTAACCTCTTTTCAGTGATTGCTCCATCAACACAGGTGTTGGTGTTGATGAGGACATGGCTGGAGATCAATCTGTCATGATTAAGTAAGAATGACACCACATTTTCTCTGATGAATCCCCTTTTTGATTATTTGGGACATCAGGAAAACGCCTCATTCGGAGAAGACAAGGTGAGCGCTACCACCAGTCTTGTCTCATGCCAACTGTTAAGCATCCTGAAACCATTCATGTGTGGGGTTGCTTCTCAGCCAAGGGAATCGGCTCTCTCACTTTCTTGCCTAAAAACACAGCCATGAATAAAGAATGGTACCAGAATGTCCTCCAAGAGCAACTTCTCCCAACCCTCCAAGAGCAGTTTGGCGATCAACAATGCCTTTTCCAGCATGATGGAGCACCTTGCCATAAAGCAAAGGTGATAACTAAATGGCTCAGGGAACAAAACATCATCAAGAGACGGGTGGACAAACAAAAACCAAAAAATTCTGACAAAATGAAAGCATTGATTGTGCAAGAATGGACTGCTATCAGTCAGGATTTGGTCCAGAAGTTGATTGAGAGCATGCCAGGGAGAATTGCAGAGGTCCTGAAGAAGAAGGGTCAAAACTGCAAATATTGACTTGCTGCATTAACTCATTCTAACTGTCAATATAAGCTTTTGTTACTCATATGTTTGCAATTATATTTCTGTCTGTGATAAAAACATGTCAAACACACATAAAAACCAGAGGCCAGCAGATCATGTGAAAATATAATATTTGTATCATTCTCAAAACTTTTGGCCATGACTGTAGTTGAAAGTCCTATAAAAAGTGACATCCTCTCACCAGCACTGGATACATTATCTGGATGTTCAACAGAGGAATAAAAAAAGTCAGAGGGCACCATAGTGATAATGTAAAAAAATGGAAGCACCATTATAAGTGTGTAACAGTAGGAGGCACCATTATAAGTGTGCAACATCAGGGGACATAATAACAAGAATATATCAGTGGTTAGCACTGTAGCCTTGCAGCGCTGGGGTCCTGGGTTCAAATCCCACAAAGGACAACATCTGCAAGGAGTTTGTATGTTCTCCCCATGTTTGCGTGGGTTTCTTCCGGGTTCTCCGGTTTCCTCCCACATTCCAAAAACATACTGATAGGGAACTTAGATTTTGAGCCCCATCAGGGACAGTGCCGATAATGTATGTAAAGCGCTGTGGAATTAATGGCGCTATATAAATGAGTAAAATAAATAAATAAAATAAATATAACAGTAGGTGGGGTGCTATAACAAGTATGCAACAGAAGGGGCAATATAACAAGTATATAACAGTATGGGGTGATATAATGGGTATGTAACAGAAGGAGACGCCATATCAAGTATGTAACAGTAGGAGGCAACATATCAAGTGTGTAATAGCACAGTATGACAAAAGAGCTATTTGATATATCACTTTGTACAATTCTAACAGCAGGATTTCTTTAACAACCATTTAAATGCATTGGGCACCATAAAGTATGTAACAGTAGGGGGGCGCAAGTATGTAGCAGAAGGGGACAATATAAAAAGTATGTAACAGTAAGGGGGTAATATAACAAATATGTGACAACAGGAGATTCCATGACAAGTATCTATATCTAACAATAGGTTGTACCATAACATGTACAGTACAGACCAAAAGTTTGGACACACCTTCTCATTCAATGATTTTTCTGTATTTTCATGACTATGAAAATTGTAGAATCACACTGAAGGCATCAAAACTATGAATTAACACATGTGGAATTATACATTACACTTTACAAAAAAGTATGAAACAACAGAAAATTAGTGTTGAGCGATACTTTCCGATATCCAAAAATATCGGATCGGAATGGTATCGCCGATATCACTAAAATATCGGCGATACCCGATACCGATACCGGAAGTCCCATGTAAGTCTATGGGAACAAAATATCGCAACTAAAAAAACCCTTTCTTTCGTTGTAAACACAAAATATACACAAATAGAATACATATATATATATATATATATATATATATATATATATTGTAAGCTTCCAGGGGGTTTAGCTCTGAGATCGCTGTCTGGGTAGACAGAATGGCACGGAAACAGTTCATTCAGACAGCAATTATGGTAAAAACTGGCCGCAACCAGTTTTATTAAAGTCCACAGCACACAGATAAAACAAAGCATAAACAAAAGACCTAGGCTTGTCTAGCCACTAAATTACACTTATGTAATGTCCCTTTCTATCAGGAACCCAGACTCTATCAGTCTGTGCCCAAAACAACACATATGATATATGGTACCAGTATGGAGTCTCCCAGATACTCCTCCTTATGTCTGAAGGTCCACCCGACTTCCAGACTTGAGAAAGATCCACTCCTATTCAGTAGTCATTATGCTGGAGGTTCACAGAGACACTCCTGTGTCCGGGGTCCTTCCTGCACCCAGACTGAGACGGCTCCCTCCTCTTCAGTAATCATCAGCATGTATTCTCACAGAGACTGCTTCCTTGTGCCAGGACACCTCTCTGTGTCCAGGCTGAAGACAGCTCTAACACTCTTGGCTTATCCGCATGGATTCTCACAGAGACTGCTTCCTTGTGCCAGAACACCTCTCTGTGTCCAGGCTGAAGACAGCTCTAACACTCTTGGAGACTGTTTCTTGTGCCAGGACACCTCCCTGTGTCCAGGCTAAACTAGCTCTCAGATTGTGTTTGCAGACACCTACTTCTGGTCTCCTAATTAAGACCTGAGTAGTTTCAGGCTTGTGCTGCAAGTGTGTGCTGAATGTGAAGTGTAGTGACCTTTCTCTACCACTAGGTTTACAAAGCCACACATTTCCCTTATACCTAGGTGAAATGTACACCCCATTCATCCCATATTCACTCACTGTCTCACATATCCCCTCCCTCTTCTCCAGACCGGAGGGCTGGTCATCCAGACCGGAGGGCTGGTCAACAATCCAACAGAGACAGTGAACTCCGGACCAGTCATGGCCCTCACCAGCTTCATCTCCACCACTGTCACTTGTATCTTCACCTGAGTCATAGCCAACATCAGCTTTCTCTTTATCTGAAGCATCCGCACTACCCTGTACCCTCCCAGGCCTATACTCTCTGCGGGCCTCGGGTACCCTGCACGGTTTCATCTTGACCTTAGGGCCGGGCTCATTTTCGATATAGTGCCTGGCCAGAGAAGTACGACCCGACACATCAGAACACTTCTGCTGACTCTTCCTCAGAAACTCACGTACCTCCTGTCCCTGGTACACTGACCCTGTGTCACCAGCTGTCACAGAAGGTATAGGGGGTTTTTCACTTTTCTTCAGTTCCCCACTTTCAGGCTCTTCTGGCAGGACATGCCCAGAAGCCCCACCGTCAGTCCTAGACTCTACCTCTTCAGCCACGTTCTGCATCCCATCTGGGCTCCCGTGTGTCTGCAGCGGCAACGGAGTGACACATCGCTTTTCCCATTTGTTGGGACGTGGCTCCGATGTAGCCTCCCTGAAAGTGCGCTTGAGCTCACCAATGCCAGCTACTGATCCGGACCGTAACCCGTCCACGCCGCTGTCTTCGGCAGAAACAGATTCCTGGACAGAGTCAGTCCCCATATCTTCAGTCTTGCTCCTCACAGCTTCACTTGAAACCTCAGCTTCTGATGAGGCATCTGGCTTGGTGACCACCACTTCCATGGCTTTTTCCACCTCTGCAGCATCACCTTCAGAGTCCTTGGCATGATGCAGATCCACACCACACACTGACAACTTCTCATCTTCAACAGCATCCACTTGTGCTGTTTTCAGTTTCAGAGTCCTGCCTTTAAAGCTCAGCTCTCCTCCTTTCATCTTAGTCTTTGCCAGGGAACCGGCCACCTGTAAAACATCTTCAGATGCCATCTTCTGTCTGGCTGTAAGGTCAGCATCAGCTTTCTTCTCAGGACTCTCAACCTCCTCTGCTACCATGCCTTCCTCATTTGCACTGGTTGCTTTATGGTCATCAGATAATTCACTATCACTATCTGACCCCTTTTTCTCAGCCACATCTGTCTCACTGTCAGGGCTATACACTTCATTATCATTCACATCCTGCTCACTGTCAGGGTTATACAATTCATTTTCATTCATATCCTGCTTACTGTCAGGGTTATACAATTCATTTTCATTCACACCTGCTCACTGTCAGGGTTATACAATTCATTTTCATTCACATCTTGATCTGGAACCTTAGTTAACATGTCATCCACAACATTAACTTCACCATCTGGTCCCTCAAGTATGTGACTCTGTGACAACCCCAGCACTATACTTCTATATAGTTCAGGCACTAGGAGCTGACTCACAACCTCTCCCTGGACTTCAGTGTTTATGGCAACATGAGAGAACCTCTCCTCAGAGTCAGGCTCCTGGGAAACCTCATTTAGAACAATCATATTTTCCTGTGCTGTTTAAAGAGAGGGTTCTCGCCACTGCTCACTCTCAAAACCGTCACAGGACACAGGCAAGTCAGGGACACTCGGTTCCCGAGAACCACCATCCTCGTCTCCCAACATCACCTGCAAAGGAATTTCATCACTATCACAGTCATCATTATTATCAACATCATTATCATGACTATGATCAGTATTATCATCACTATCATTATCAGCATCAGCACCATTTTCATGGTCATCATCATTATCAGGATCATCATCATCATTAGCATTATCATCATCATTATCACATAATTTTAACATCCCACTAGCATCGTGTTCCGCCCCTCGGGACTGCGTACCCTCAGTAGGGGCTTCATCACACTGTCCATCAGAATCACCCTTCCCCCAGAGATCCTTAGACCGGGGAAAGTCATTACCCAATATAACGGGTTGCACCAGGGTCTTCACTACCCCCACTTCACATGAAATCTCCCCGAGTTTGGGGACCAAGTCCACGGCAGTCTCTGGGTAGACTTTGGTGTCTCCATGGATGCACACCATACTCAAGTGCTTATCAGGGATGAAGTCCCTATCAATCAGGCTGTCACATACGGAAGTCACTGGACTCTCTGAGTCCAAGAGGGCCTGCGCTGAGCAACCATTTGTAACCACCGGGGACACCTGTGGTCCAGTCTCTTCGGTTGCGGTGGTCACACACACAGGTTCTGCGCAGAGAGAGAGGGATCTGCCAACATCACGGCACATAGGCTCCCCCTCTAGTGGACAGTTGGCTGCAATTTCACGACATCTCCAACACTGTCCATCACACTCTTCCACCCACATGTCCCCTCGGGCCTGAACCCGCTTATCAGCATACCCCATGTCCCCAACAGCTGGAACGCTCTTACCGGGAGAGTTCGACGTCCGGGAACTCTGAAGTGACGTCCTCTCAGATGGCTGTACCTCAGGAGAACATGCTCGGGTGTAGCGGTTCACTGTAGGACATGCTCGGGTGTAGCGGTTCACTACCACCTTTTCAACTCCATAATCAGGCCTGCTGACTGCAGACTCCCAACTGTATCTCCAGTCATGAACTCCCCTGGCATGGGCTGTCACCGTAACACCCAGCCGGGTAAGAATCTCCTCTTTCATCTTAGCATAGTCTTGGCTGTCCTGCTCGCTCAGGTCAGCATATGCCCTTTGGGGCTCTCCAATCAGATATGGTGCGACCATCATGGCCCATTCAGATAGGGGCAGATTCTCCTTCTCTGCCAGTCTCTCAAACCTAGTGAGATATACCTCCACATCATCACGAGGTGTCATCTTTTCCAAGGACCGTCTTACCGCCCTCTTCACAGCGGACAAGTCAGGTGACTTTGCAACATTACTTTGGGACGATGCACCACAAGTCCCCTGCAGTGCTGCAACCTGCTCAAAAAACAACCGGGTTAGTCTCCTGCTGCTGCTGCTGCAGGAATTGCTGCTGGGCCTGCTGCATGCGCTGCTGGTGCTGCAGGCGCTGCTGCTCCATGCTCTGCTCCATGCTCCCCTGGGTCTGGACCAGGTACTCAATGAGCTCCTTCATACTGCCGGACTTATCTGTCTCAACCCCGGCAGTCTTATGTTGCACATTCACTTGCGCCATTTGTTCAAACAGCGCCTCCATGCTGTCATCCATGCTGTCAGACTTCTCTGTCTTAACAACGGCAGTCTTCACTCAAGACATACACACTCCACAGTTTTTTCCACAGAAAAATTCAGCTCTGCTGTGCAGACTTTTTTTTTTTTTTTTTCCTTTGCAAAGTCTATTAGGGCTACTGTCTCTTTAAGACTGCTCCACAAACTTTTCTTTTGCTGCTGCACATTCCACAGTCATTTTCACAACAAGTTCAGCTTTGCTGTGCATACATTTTCTCTCTGCAGACCCTATCAGGGCCACTGTCTCTCCAAGACTGCTCCAAACAGACGTTTCTGCTGACACACTTTTTTTTTTTTTCTGTTGCTATTTCAATAGACTTCACCTTTAATGCTGTCTCTTGCCACTGTGCTGCATACACACTCCAGCACTAACTGTATCAGGCCCTGCGCTGCCCCAGCATTCTCCACCAATTGTAGCCTTTCCGGGGGTTTTAGCTCTGAGATCGCTGTCTGGGTAGACAGAATGGCACGGAAACAGTTCATTCAGACAGCAATTATGGTAAAAACTGGCCGCAACCAGTTTTATTAAAGTCCACAGCACACAGATAAAACAAAGCATAAACAAAAGACCTAGGCTTGTCTAGCCACTAAATTACACTTATGTAATGTCCCTTTCTATCAGGAACCCAGACTCTATCAGTCTGTGCCCAAAACAACACATATGATATATGGTACCAGTATGGAGTCTCCCAGATACTCCTCCTTATGTCTGAAGGTCCACCCGACTTCCAGACTTGAGAAAGATCCACTCCTATTCAGTAGTCATTATGCTGGAGGTTCACAGAGACACTCCTGTGTCCGGGGTCCTTCCTGCACCCAGACTGAGACGGCTCCCCTCCTCTTCAGTAATCATCAGCATGTATTCTCACAGAGACTGCTTCCTTGTGCCAGGACACCTCTCTGTGTCCAGGCTGAAGACAGCTCTAACACTCTTGGCTTATCCGCATGGATTCTCACAGAGACTGCTTCCTTGTGCCAGAACACCTCTCTGTGTCCAGGCTGAAGACAGCTCTAACACTCTTGGAGACTGTTTCTTGTGCCAGGACACCTCCCTGTGTCCAGGCTAAACTAGCTCTCAGATTGTGTTTGCAGACACCTACTTCTGGTCTCCTAATTAAGACCTGAGTAGTTTCAGGCTTGTGCTGCAAGTGTGTGCTGAATGTGAAGTGTAGTGACCTTTCTCTACCACTAGGTTTACAAAGCCACACATTTCCCTTATACCTAGGTGAAATGTACACCCCATTCATCCCATATTCACTCACTGTCTCACAATATATATATATATAATATATATATATATATATATATATATATATATGTCATTGTGACATATATATATACATATATGTATAGTTTATACACTTCTACATAGTAAAATAGCCTCTGATTCAATTGCCGGGTAAAGCCGGCTTCTGTGAAAAGACAGAAGCACCCGACATGAAATGACACTTGGTGTACATAGGGTTAACCATGTCTTTTCATGTCGTTTGCTATCTGATTTGCACAAACAATTACATCAGTCTATGTGTGCAAAATTTCACACCTGTAGGGTTAATTAAAGGTGTAAATTCGTTGTAAAAAAACGGACTTTTTTGCTACGAATTTACACCTTTAATTAACCCCTACAGGTGTGAAATTTTGCACACATAGACTGATGTAATTGTTTGTGCAAATCAGATAGCAAAGGACATGGTTAACCCTATGTACACCAAGTGTCATTTCATGTCGGGTTCTGCATTTTCACAAAAGCCGGCAATTGAATTAGCGGCTATTATACTATGTAGAAGTGTATGGGTCCCCCCTATTTTTGCTAACCAGCCTGATGAAGCAGACTGCTGAGCAGTGGCGTACCGTGAATGAAGCAGACCAAGCAGCTGCTATGGGGCCCGGACAGGTGAGGGGGCCCTGACGGTCGGGTAGCTGTGCTGACACAGTACTACCAGGGGTCGGCGGGGGAGGGGGAGCGCAGCTCTTCTATATACTCACCCCTCCTGGTGCGGTCTCTGCAGCCCCTGCTCTTCTTCCACGGTCTCCGACGCCTGTGTTCAGCGGTCAGGTGGTACCGCTCATTACAGTCATGAATACGCACATATTCATGACTTTAATGAGCTGTCCCGCGTGACCGCTGAACACTGGCGGCGGAGACCGTGGGAGAAGAGCAGGGGCTGCACAGACCGCGCCGGCGGAAGAGTGAGTATAAGGGATATTTACCTGTCCGGTTCCACCGTTGCTCGCGTCCTCTTGCTGCAATGTTCAGGTCAGAGGGCGCGATGACGTCGTTAGTGCGCGCCGCGCCCTCTGCCTGATCATTCACTGCTGGAGGACCCCGAAGACAGCGGCACTCAGCAGTGGAGAGAGGACAGGTAAATATCTCAGTTGCCGGGGCCCTGAGCGAGCGGTGACATCGGCACCTGGTGTCACCCCCTGCTCAGGACACCGGCACCTGGCCCCCAGCGACGAAAGGTGAGTATGTCTTTTTTTTTTTTTTTGGTTGCAGCAGCTGCGGCAGCATAAGGGCCTATACTATGGAGCATCTATGGGGGCACAATCTATGGGGCATAATACATTTTTTTGTTTAATGTGTCCCCTCACTGTGCTGGCACTTTACATTTACAATGGCTCTGGGTTTTTTTTTTGGGGGGGCCCATTCAGACTTTTGCTATGGGGCCCCATGATTTCTATGTACGCCCCTGCTGCTGAGGCATGGTATTTAAGGCTGTTAAGGAGCCAATATCCATGGACCTTGCCAGCAGCGTCGGTCTGGAGTACCTTGGGCCCACCAGAGAAAAAATATTCTTGGGGCCCACCATCATACTTCCCAACCTTTGAAGAAGGGAAAGAGGGACAAAGGCTGTGGCATGCTGTGCCTGCTGCAGCAAATTTTAGGCCATGCCACGTTGCACCACAGACTGTCCAGGAGTTGGTGGATGCTTTAGTCCCGGTGTGGGAGGAGATCCCTCAGGAGACCATCCGTCGCGCTCATCAGGAGCATGGCCAGAAGTTGTAGTGAGGTCATACAGCATACCTCCCAAATTTTGAAGACAGAAAAGAGGGTTAAAGGCTGCAGCGCGCGTAGGGCGTCGCTGCAAATTTTAGACCACGCCCCGACCACACCCATTTAACAGCTAATCACACCCATATCCTGGCCCCAAGCGTACCCATTTAGCACTGCTGATCACACTGACTGGTAATGAGGGCACAGTGGCTGGTACTGAGGAAAAGAAAGAAAGAGCAGCGAGAGAGAAAGAACAAACAGAGAAAGAAAGAGAGGAAAGAAATAAAAGAGAGAGAGAAAGAAAGAACAGAGAGAAAAAAGAACAGAGAGCGAGAAAGAAAGAACAGAGAGCGAGAAAAAGACTAGAGAGAGAAAGAAAGACTAGAGAGAGAGCCAGAGGCGTAGCTAGGGTTTTGGTTTAGTGGGGGCGAAACTTCTGAGTGGGCCCCTAATCAGAGAACCTCAGCAAATGACCGCGCTGTTGCCAAAAATAATCTATATATAAAAAGACCAATATTGATATTACCGCCATATGGTCTGTGGTAAATAATACCAGTCCTACAGAACATATAATAGATTAAGCACAGGTACAGATAATGACTTACCGCTGATGTTCTTTCTAATGGAATTGTTCACTTTTCATTTCTTTTCCATCTGGCCCAGACCGACATGACGACTTCTCCACCGACTCGACTGCAGAGATTACAACAAAGACACATTTCACTTCTCATATTTTTAGCATTGTCTTGGTCACCAATTGGACTATTCTCAACCTGCACAAACTCCTCATCCTGCTGATACCCCAATACTGAGCCGCTGCTGCCATATGTGTCCCTATTTCTGCACCTGATACCCCAATACTGAGCCGCTGCTGCCATATGTGTCCCTATTTCTGCACCTGATACCCCAATACTGAGCCACTGCTGCCATATGTGTCCCTATTACTGCACGTGATACCCCAATACTGAGCTGCTGCTGCTGCCGTATGTGTCCCTATTACTGCACCTGCTGTGTGGTTCTGTGTGACCTCTAAATTTTAAAGCACCCCTCTAGAATATAGTAATGCCGGGTGCAAGTGCCCTAGAAAACAGTGACCACATTTTGTCCCCTAGACTGTAATAATGCCCTGTGTGCCCCTTTGACAGTCACAGTAACCCGAGTTCCCCTATAACAATAAGTGTCCACTTTACATTTAATAATGTCCCAAGTTTCCCCCTGTACATCTCCCCTATACACAGAATAATGCCCCTCACTGGATATATACTGACCCCTTAATGTCCCCAAACTATTTAATGGGTCCAACACTGTATGATGGCCCCTAGATAGCATCCATACAGCATAATACACCAGATAGTCCTCAATATAGTATAATGCACCCCCATAGGCAGCCTCTATATTATAATAAACCCCCATAGGCAGAGTCTATAATATAATGCACCACCATAGGCAGCCGCTATATTATAATGCACCCCCATAGGCAGCCTCTGTAGTATAATGCATCCCCATAGGGAGTCTCTGTAGTATAATGCACCCCAATATGGAGCCTCTGTAGTATAATGCAGCCCCCATATACAGCCTCTGTAGTATAATGCACCCCCCATATACAGCCTCTGTAGTATAATGCACCCCCATTAAACAAAAAAAAAAACAATACTCACCTCCCGGCTCCTGTGCTGCTCACTGTTCTCCCTCTCAGCGTCTGACACGGGCGCCGGCAGGTGATGTCATCGCGCCCGCTGTCAGACGCTGAGAGGGGGATTATGGGAGAGAAGGAGCGCTCGCTCCTTCTCTCTCTATGCGGTCAGCTGTATCGGCTGGATGCCGATACAGCTGACCCTCCGATGACGGGTGGGGGGCCCACTGCTGGCACCGGGCCCCCCCAACGCCTGTTCAGGCCCCATAGCTTCTGGGCGGCAGAGCAGGAAGATCGATTCTCCCTGCTCTGCCGCAGAATGTAACTGTATCGGCGTGCTGTGCACGCCGATACAGTTACTGTAGCGTAGCTCCGGGTGGGCCCCCTCAGAGCGCGGGGCCCGGGGCCACCGCCCCCTCTGCCCCGCGAGCTATCCTTTCAAATCAGGGCCCACCACGCAGGAGCTGGGGCCCACCAGAGGTTTCTCCGGTGGCTCAGTCCGACCCTGCTTGCCAGCCTGATAATACCAGGCCACAGCAGTCTGCTTATCTTTGCTGGTTAACAAAAATAGGGGATCCCGTCGAAAAAATTTGGCTTGGGGTCCCCCCTATTTTTGTTAACCAGCCAGATGAAGCAGACTGCTGAGGCCTGGTTTTTCAGGCTGGTAAGGAGCCAAGATCCATGGACCTTGCCAGCCTGATAATACCAGGCCACAGCAGTCTGCATATCTTGGCTGGTTAACAAAAATAGGGGATCCCCTCGAAAAAAAATTGGCGTGGGGTCCCCCCTATTTTTGTTAACCAGCCAGATGAAGCAGACTGCTGAGGCCTGGTTTTTCAGGCTGGTAAGGAGCCAAGATCCATGGACCTTGCCAGCCTGATAATACCAGGCCACAGCAGTCTGCATATCTTGGCTGGTTAAGAAAAATAGGGGATCCCCTCGAAAAAAAATTGGCGTGGGGTCCCCCCTATTTTTGTTAACCAGCCAGATGAAGCAGACTGCTGAGGCCTGGTTTTTCAGGCTGGTAAGGAGCCAAGATCCATGGACCTTGCCAGCCTGATAATACCAGGCCACAGCAGTCTGCATATCTTGGCTGGTTAACAAAAATAGGGGATCCCCTCGAAAAAAAATTGGCGTGGGGTCCCCCCTATTTTTGTTAACCAGCCAGATGAAGCAGACTGCTGAGGCCTGGTTTTTCAGGCTGGTAAGGAGCCAAGATCCATGGACCTTGCCAGCCTGATAATACCAGGCCACAGCAGTCTGCATATCTTGGCTGGTTAACAAAATAGGGGATCCCCTCGAAAAAAAAACGGCGTAGGGGTCCCCCTATTTTTGTTAACCAGCCAGATGAAGCAGACTGCTGAGGCCTGGTTTTTCAGGCTGGTAAGGAGCCAAGATCCATGGACCTTGCCAGCCTGATAATACCAGGCCACAGCAGTCTGCTTAGCTTGGCTGGTTAACAAAAATAGGGGATCCCCTCAAAAAAAAACGGCGTAGGGGTCCCCCTATTTTTGTTAACCAGCCAAGTAAAATGCAGACTGCTGCGGCCTGGTATTAAAAGACTGTCCAGGCCCATGGATTTTGGCCCTCAACAGCCTGATAATACCAGGCTACAGCAGCCCCACATTTGGCGCATCAAAAGATGTGCCAATTGTGGCACTTTACCCGGCTCTTCCCACTGCCCTGTAGCGGTGGCAAGTGGGGTAATAAGGGGTTAATGTCACCGTTGATTGCACGGTGACAATAAGCCCGGTTAATAATGGATAGGCGTCAATAAGACACCGATCCATTATTAATCCCAAAGTTTTTAAATGTATAAAAAAAAGACAAAGCAAGAAAAAAGTCTTTTAATGAAATAAAAGAGACAACACAGTTTTCATTTATTTTATTATACTCTCATTCCTGCGACGCCATCGATCTCCTGTAAAAAAAGGAAAAAAACAAACCAACAGTATACCACCTGTCCGACGCAGTCCATAGTAACGAGTGTCCCACAACGATCCAGCTCTGCTACATCGCAATGACAGGCAGAGCCTGTCATCGCGACGCAGCACAGCTGATTACCTGCTTCCCCGGCGGTGACGTCATCGGACTGACTGCTTTAACGGCCGGGATTACCCAGCAGTCACTGCAGTTATCGCGAGAAACTGCATGTGACCGCCGGGAAAGATGATGGCGGCCATCAAGCAGTCCAGGCCGTGACCGCCGGAGATCTTCTGCCAGGTAAGTGCCGCTGACTCCTGACAGACCCGACCGACGGACACTGATAGTGACAGTGACATTTCCGATTCCGGTATCCGATAAGACGACAATATCGGAACTCGGAATCGAAAGTCCGATACAGCTAATATCGGCCGATATCCGATATTTGCAGTATCGTATCGCTCAACACTACAGAAAATATGTCTCATATTCTAGGTTCTTCAAAGTAGCCACCTTTTGCTTTGATTACTGCTTTGCGCGCAGAAAAGGTGAACGGATGGACTCTACATGCCTGGTTCCCACCGTGTAGCATGGAGGAGGTGGTGTGATGATGTGGGAGTGCTTTGCTGGTGACACTGTTGGGGATTTATTCAAAATTGAAGGCATAGTGAACCAGCATGGCTACCACAGCATCTTGCAGCAGCATGCTATTCCATCTGGTTTGCGTTTAGTTGGACCAGCATTTATTTTTTAACAGGACAATGACCCCAAACACACCTCCAGGCTGTGTAAGGGCTATTTGACCAAGAAGGAGAGTGTTGGGGTGCTACGCCAGATGACCTGGCCTCCACAGTCACCAAACCTGAACCCAATCGAGATGGTTTGGGGTGAGCTGGACAGCTCACCGCTTCAATTTTGAATAAATCCCCAACAGTGTCACCAGCAAAGCACCCCCACACCATCACACCGCCTCCTCCATGCTTCACGGTGGGAACCAGGCATGTAGAGTCCATCCGTTCACCTTTTCTGCATGCAAAGCAGTAATCAAAGCAAAAGGTGGCTACTTTGAAGAACCTAGAATATAAGACATATTTTCAGTTGTTTCACACTTTTTGTAAAGTGTAATGTATAATTCCACATGTGTTAATTCATAGTTTTGATGCCTTCAGTGTGATTCTACAATTTTCATAGTCATGAAAATACAGAAATATCTTTGAATGAGAAGGTGTGTCCTAACTTTTGGTCTGTACTGTATGTAACAGAAGGGGGACACCATAACCACTATAACAGTGGGGGGTGATATAACAAGTATGTCACAGTAGAGGGCACTATAACTTTTGACTTTCAGGCTCCATATCTCACCATCCACATCTGCTTTGATCATGAGATCACCATCATTTTATAGACAATCATCTAGGCTATCTCATACATAAATTTGAATTGCAACTATTTAGCATATAATTAGTTCTGCAGATTCTTGTCATGTCACTGCATTGTTACTGTTGTGCTCCTGGTGGTGGAAAAATCTTTCTCTTCCTGAATACTACAAAATACAACCTGGAATCACATTTCCTAATAGCTCAGTGTATTATTAGGTTGATTCCAAAACGAAAGGTCACTGGCTTGAATCAAGAAGCAGCCATGAAGAAGTTTTCCCAAGAAAAGAGAAACAGCATTATCCAGCTCATCGATAGCGGTCTCTTGGCCAAGAGTTTTGCCAAACTGCATAATCAGAGCGCCATGACAGCTGGAATATTTAAGGAATGAAGTCCATCCATCCATTCAGAAGCTAAAAGGTGTACATCCAGTCAAAATATCAGTCAACAAGTCGGCTCATCCCAAGGTCTATCAGTTCTGGGGCGACATACACAGCAGTGAAGGTGGATTGTATGCTTCATAATAGTGAGATCACAGACGTCCATGCAAGCACCGTGCGACTGTAGATAACACAGGAACGCGGGATGTCGCCACTGACAGGAAGCAGATCAAGAGTTAACAGGTTTAATAACACAAACAGTGATCTCCATGCAGGGAGTCAAAGGATGCAGGGAAGTGGCAGGTATGGGACAGAATTGGGTGAGTGACTGGAAAGGCGGCGTAATGGACGACGGTAGTTCAAAGTAAAGTAATATGACTTAACAGACGATGATCCTCCGGCATGCGGTATTGCAGGGTACCAATAGTGGCACCGGCACTGAGTGACTCAATGAAGTCTCTGACAGGTGGGAATCCAACTGCGGCACCGGCAGCAGTGGCACGTGTCATCTCGTCTCGGTCTCTGAGGTAAAAGCAAGCTTCCCGTCTCTTCACACAGCTCCCTTGTCACCCGTCCCTCTGTCTTCCCGCACGCAGTGCAGCTCACTCTGGCTCTGCCCCCAACAGACCTCACAAGACCCTGGTCCTTTGCTAAACAGCTACCCCCCTGCAGCATAGGTGACAGTCCCGATGGTTCGAGACCTGAAGCAGGAAAGGCACCCCCGCGTTTATTCATCCTCTTTCATTCCCCCTCTCTTTTAGCTCGCCATTCCACGGGAGAGAGTTTCTTAAGTTCACACTGACAATCTTCCAGCCCTTGAACTATCTGTTGCCAAAAAAAATTGATCTTGATTATACCGATTAGGAGGTACACCTGCGGTAGAACGTTCGGAGCGCCGTAGGATAGGAGGAGTAGTAGAGTCCACGGGAGCAGTTGAATCTGGCTGTCTTTGGGGAATGGAGGACACTTCTTCGACGGTACTGAAGACGTCTGACTCATCCTCTGCATATTCCACAGGAACCTCTGTGTCCACCCTCGGCATCTTTAGTGTTTCTGGTTTAGGGTTAGGGTCCTTTGACAGACAAGGCCACAACATGTTGCGATAGACTATCCGAGTAGGAGCTTCCTGTGCTCTTTTGGGCAGAATCTCGTAGACGGGTCCCTTAGCATCAACTCTACGCTTCACCCGATACAGGCTCTTCTCCCAGCGAGACTCCAACTTGTCTCGTGGATGCCTCTCCCATACCAAGACATGGTCCCCAGCTCCCAGAGCTGTCCCACATAGAGGTGTGACACTAGGATATTCCAAGTCTTGGAGCTTAGTTTTCACCAAACGATGAAGTGTCTGTAGTCGGTGTCGATGTTGTCGAACCCAAGTGGACACCCCCATCCATGGGTAGTCCTCCTCAGGCTCTAGCTCTAGCTCAGTAATCTCCTTACCGGGGCGATCGAACAGGAGGGCGTAAGGCGAATACCTGGTGGTGCTGTGTTTTCTGTTGTTGTACACCCATACCATCTCAGGCACATATTCAGGCCATTGGCCCTTCTTGTCTTCTTCCAAAGTTTTCAACATCTGAATTAGGATACGATTGAACCGCTCACAGGCCCCATTTCCCTGAGGGTGATAAGGTGTTGTGCGGGACCTGTCAATCCGATACAGCTAATGCTACTCTTCCATTACTTTTCCGAGAAAACAGGCACCATGGTCTGAATGGATGTGCTTTGGACACTCGTACACCTGAGTAAAGTTTTTTCAGATGGCATACGCTGCTGACTCTGCCGTTTGATCTCGCGTTGGGGTCACCACAGCAAACTTCGAGAAATGATCTATCATGTTCATACCCCTGATGTGCTGGACCTATGGTCAGATAGTCAATCATGAGCAACTCGAAAGGTGCCGACGTCACAATGGTCTGTGTTGGAGCTCTTTGTTCAGGGGCTTGGCTGGCTCAAAGTTTCGACAGAGCTGACAAGTTCTATCTACATTGATTTTCAATTGGGGGTGATAGACTAATCACTGCAGCCATTGGAAAGTTTTTCTGCCCCGAAATGAGCCCCTTTCAAGTGTGCTTCTGTAGGAACCTATGCCAGCAATGTTTCTGGAATCACAGTTTGCCAGGTGACATCCAACTCCTGCGACAAGAGAACTTTCCGGTGGCTGCAGACTCTGCCACTGTCGTTTCATCCGCAGAGTATCCGGGGACAGAGTACTTCTTTCTTGTTGGCTGGACAGTTGCCTATCCAACACCCACTGTCTCAGGTGGGCTAGTTCCCTGTCCTCCTGTTGCACTCGGACCCACTCATCACGAGATTGCCCCAGAAGATCTGTTTGAGCTGTTGTCTGTACTTGTTCCATCGTGGCTGCCACTGTCCTGACAGAATCCTTGAATCTAGAAATCTCTTCTGCTTCTAACTCTTCATCACGGTTGGGTCCAGGCTTTCCATAGTCTACTCGGGACAGAGCATCGGCATGGGTATTTTCCGCCTCTCTCTTGTATGTGATCTTATACCAAAACTTCACCATCCGAGCTACCCAGCATTGTTCCAGCACCCCAATCTTGCTATATCCAGATGGGCTAACGGGTTGTTATTAGTTCGCACATGAACTTCAGAGCCAGACAAGTACTCAGCAAACTTCTCCGTCATGGCCCACACAAACGCCAACAACTCCAGCTTGAAAGAACTCTAGTTATCCTGGTTCTTCTTAGAGTCATGTAGACATCGACTTGCATAAGCAATTACTCGCTCCTCCCTTCTCTGTATCAGTAACAACACTGCTCCGAGTCCATGCAGACTCCCGTCTATGTGTAAGATGAAGGGTTGTGTCAAGTCTGCGTACGCCAACACTGGTGCCTCCGTCAGGGCCAATTTCAGGGCCCAAAAGGCCTCCTCCTGATGCCTGCCCCATCGTACAGGACTGTTTCTTGCATTGGACGGTACTCGTTTCAAAAGTTCTAACAGTGGGTTAGCGATGTGAGAAAAATTCTTCACGAAACGTCTGAAGTATCCAGTGAGTCCCAGAAAGGCCCACACATCTTTCACAGTCTTTGGAATGGGCCAGTCCTGTACCACAGCAATTTTTTCACGAGATGGACGTACTCCTTCTGCTGAGATCACATGTCCTAAATACTCAATTTAAGTATGAAACAGATGACACTTCTGTGGCTTTACCTTCAGCCCGTGTTGTAATAGGCGACTCAACACCTGTTCCAGTCTGCGAAGATGCTCTTCAAAGGATGGGGCAAAAACGATACTATCATCCAGATAGATCAGGGTGGATTCAAAGTTCATGTCCTTCAAGCACCTCTCCATAAGCCATTGAAACGTCCGTGGGGCATTGGCTAGGCCGAATGGCATGCGATCTAATTCGTACAATCCCATGGGGAATATGAAAACTGTTTTCGCTCGATCTTGTTCGGACATAGGTACTTGCCAGTAGCTGCTGGCGAGGTCCAAAGTGGAGAAATACTTGGCGTTTCCCAGAGCAGACAGAGACTCCTCAATCCGGGGCAGTGGATAAAAATCCAGTACTGTACAGGCGTTGAGCTTACGGTAGTCTACATAGAAACGTAGTGTTCCATCCTTCTTACGCATTAACACAATGAGAGCAGCCCATGGATTTTGGCTCTCGCGTATCACCCCTTTCTGGAGCATCTTAGTAAGCATTCCCTTTACTTCTTGATACATTTGTGGGGGTGTTTGACGGTAACGCTCTCTTATAGGTGTGATTCTTAAAGTGGGGTTCTCATGGGTAATGGCCGTCATGCACCCAAAATCATCTTCATGTCTTGTGAACACATTCTGAAATTTTCCTACGAATGCCTACACCTACTGCACCTGTTGTGGTGCTAATTCAGTCAACTCTGCCCTCATTTGTTCCAGAATTTTGCATCCTTCCTCCAAATACCGCAGATCAAGAGATGACGTTGAGTCCACAGTGACTATCCAGGGATCTTCATTTCTGACGGTTAACTGCACAGCTTGGAATAGTATCAGTTCTTCAGGCATGCCCAGGACATGAACTACTTCACATGTTGGGGATAAGGTAACATCATTTTTCCCCAAGTTCACACAGCGGACCAGCACTGTCCCGTCACGCACCATGGCCAGTGTCCGTGCCACAAGTATTCCGGGTGGTAACAGATCAGATTGACTCTGCTCAATTTTAACTTCTATGCTTTCGAGAGGGGTACAAGCCAGGATGGGCAAGGGTAGCATTGTCAGTCCTGGGGGTAGAACCCTATTGATTGATATGGGAGCGATCACTATCCCCAACGTCTTTCCACTACTAAAGGTTTCTTCCGCCTGGGCAGTTCTAATCAGCTGTTGGAAGATTCTTCTCTGAGGTGTTTGAGTACTCCATTGTTTCAGGGACTCATCTGGGGACTCATTTACAAGAAGACTTCTGAACTCTTTTAGTACATTCATGCCTAACGTGACAGTATGTTCCTTGTTCGTCTTGCCAGCACTACTCCCCTCCGGCCTAAGTCTTTTCTGCAGACTGCGAAGTTCATCCACGCCACCCTTGCGACCGGGATGAGTAGCTGGTTAGCGGCCGTGAGATTGATCACTTGCCCCCACGCAGGCCGTACAGCTTCCATAAAGTGGCGCCAGAAATAGCCTTCGGGCATTGTGGTGACTTGTGAGCCCGTATCAACCAGACAGCGGACAGCTCGACCGTTTATTTTGGTCCAGACAAGGTGCACATGGACACAAGATTTGTGGGTCTTCTAGCACTTCTTCTTAACATATCAGGCTCAGGGTGGCGTCCCCCAGACTCGGAGCTCCCTAGTTTAACAGGCTGTGCTGCAGGGACCTGCCCTGTCGGGTACACCATCGGGCTACATGTCCCTCTTCACCACAGTTATATCATGTGGGGGGTCCTTCTCTGCGGTATATTCTCGTCTCACGCTGGGGAACAGGATCATGTTGACTAACAGGAGGGCTCGTCGCTGCCACAGGCGTTTTCTTTGTCTCAGCTAGCTCTTCACGTATTTGCTAAATTTCTTTCCTCAAATTTTCTACCCACTCAGGTGCAGTAGCCGTGACAGCAGCACCTCCCCACTCCGGACCTTCCCCACCAGAACTGTCACCCCCTGCTCTTGCTCGCGCATGCGTGCCTCGCTCCCTACTTCAGAAAATGTCATACTGGGCAATACCCTCAAGAGCCTGCTTCAGCAACACATCGCGTAGGCCTGTCACTGGTTGGTCTCGCAGCACTATATCAATGGAGCCTATGCCTACACCGTCTTTGCGTACAATAGCAGTGTTAAGCTCCTGTAGGGTGTTCATAAATTGCATCACTGTCTCCCCCTCACTTTAAACCGGTCCCAACAGGCACAAGCACAACTCCCCTAAGTCTATGCGGTCCCCGTGTGTCTCTTCGAGTATCAGTGGGACTTTGTCCAGGGTGTCGCATTCCTGCGGGGGCCGAAGCATGACAGAGTCCCTGGCCTCCCCATCTAAAGCCATCATGGCCACCTCTGCTTCTAGGGCCGGTGTCATGGGGTGCATCCTCATCATACCCCTTATTCAATCCATCCAACTCCACAGCATGGTGTTACTCCCATTAAACTTGGGAAGGTTACTTATCATGGCCCCCAGGGAGATGCTGGACCGAAGACCCCCCGCAGCTACATGGTCTGCCATTGCTTGACCTGCAACTACTTGATCTGCCTCCCCCGCCCACTGAGCGACATCCTGCCGACTAAGCCAATTGTAGATAACACAGGAACGCGAGATGTCGCCATGAACAGAAAGCAGATCAAGAGTTAACAGGTTTATTAACACAAACAGTGAACTCCACGCAGGGAGTAAAAGGATGCAGGGAAGTGGCAGGGAATGGGACAGAACTGGGTGAGTGACTGGAGAGACAGGGTAAGGGACGACGGTAGTTCAAAGTAAAGTAATATGACTTAACAGACGATGATCCTCCGGCATGCGGTGTCGCAGGGTTCCTAAGGTGGCACCGGCAACAGTGGCGCTGAGCGTCTCAATAAATTCTCTGACGGCGGGAATCAAACGGTGGCACCGACAGCAGCAGCACATGTCATCTCGTCGCAGTCTCTGAGGTAAAAGCAAGCTTCCCGTGCTCAAAGGTATCTAGCACGGTACTTAGTCCAGGATGAATCCTCGCCCGTGGTATGTCTGGGATCCTGCTCACAAGGTTCAGGCCCGATCGTCCGTCTAACTGCGCATGGAGCATGTGTCACAGTCACAGCTTGCTGGTCAGCGGAATTGATGTCTGGCTCCAACAGGTGTCTCACTCAGGGCAATGTCTGAAAGGCCTGATATACTCGGGTGCTTTGTCTCTCCGGTCAGACCCACACCTATCATCACACAGCTACCTTGTCACCCGTCCCTTTGTCTTTAAGCGTGCAGCGCAGCTCACTCTGTCTCCGCCCCCAACTAATCTGGGTTATTTTGCATGTAGGACCTCTAAGTGTTTATGTTGCGTCTCTATTATGAATGGGGTGCAAGAATTTCAATCTCGTACCACAGGCACCAGTTTTAAAATCAACTGTCATGTCAATTGCCAATCGTGCTACATTATTTATTTAATTGAGTGCGGTTGTGGGTTGCAGTACATCGGTCGGACGATACAGACGATGCATGCAAGGCTCAACAAGCACCGTCAAAATATCTGAAATGGGTTCATGCTACTCAGTCTCTCAAAACATTTCTCCCTAGTGCACCAAAAGAATTTGAATTCATTAAAACTCACTGTTATTGACCAGATACCACATGATATCCTGATCGGTATAATAATCTAATAAGAAGGGAGAGTTTCTGGATTTTTAAACTTGGTACACTGGCTCCTGAGGGGTTAAACCTCACTATTGAAAAAGTCACGTAATATATGCATTTTGAGATTTATTTATTTTATTTTCATTTATTTTTCCTTGTGTACATTGTTTTTATGTCATTTTTAGGTTGGTTTTATTCAATTTATCTGTTTTTTTTGTTTTTGTTTTTTTTTCTTTTTCTTTTTTTGCAGTCATATTTGCATTTTTAATCATGTGGGTTTTCTGATTAATTGCCTTTTCATTTTCATTTGCTGCTCCACCTTTATATAGCTTTCCTACTCCATTCTATGTGAAACTGCCAACTGAGGAAGACGGAGCTATTCCGTTGAAACGCGTTGTGGATATCAATAAATGAAGACTTTTTAATATCAGCTGAATTGCGTCCCTCACGCTCCTTATGACCGGATTGCTTTATCATCACTTATGTCTGATCCTCTCTTGAGGTACGTGGCCGGAGCTGCAGCGGACAACCTTAATCTCATCTGCCTTTATCGCCAGCCTGGCGCTCCTTTGAAACCGTCTATCTGAATTTGGTTGCAAAATTATTGTCTGGGTTAGATGCAGTTAAAAATTTGTAATTAGATCTACAGCCGATGGCTACTCCGCTGACTAGCAGACACTGCTACTAGGCCCAAAATTATTGTCTGGGTTAGATGCAGTTAAAAATTTGTAATCATATCTACAGCCGGTGGCTTCTCCGCTGACTAGCAGACAATGCTACTAGGCCCTAAATTATTGTCTGGGTTAGATGCAGTTAAAAATTTGTAATTATATCTACAGCCAGTGGCTACTCCGCTGACTAGCAGACACTCAAGCTTTGTAGCAGACCTCTGATTCCCAGGCTATAGTATGAGTAAACAGCTCTAGTCTTCACACTCAACCATCTGTGTTACCCCAAGCCATAGTGTATGTAGTTTCTTACGGTTAAAAGGGGGTGGGGAAAGACCAAACCCACCTGTAATTGACGATGCCAACGTCACGTAAAACACAGCAAGGGGACTCCAAAAAGAGTCTCCATTTTTTTTAAAAATTTGGGGCACAGACATCAGTTAAGTAGCATCAATTGCCCCAGAGTTGCTTAAAACAGTTGGTGAGGTGATTTGAACAAATCCTCAAGCTTTTACTCTCCCCAGGATGACACAGGGGTAGAAAAGTCCTTGCGGATCCATGATTTGTTCATCTTTATGAACGTGAGTCTGTCTACATTCTCAGTGGACAGCCGCGTGCGCTTATCTGTCAGCACACCACCAGCAGCGCTGAACACACGTTCAGAGAGAACGCTGGCTGCGGGGCATGACAAGATATCCAAGGCGTGAGTGGCGAGCTCCGGCCATTTATCCAGATTGGAAGCCCAAAAAGAGCATGGGTCCAGTGACACAGTCATGGTTTTGATGTTCAGTTGGAGGTACTCCTGTACCATCGTCTCTAGGCATTGACTATGTGTCTGACTTCTTGTCTCCTGTGGCCTTGCAAAGGATGGGCTAAAAAACTGGTGAAAGGATTCCGCAAAATTGCTGTGAACACCAGCAGATACTGTGTTTCTCTTACGGTTTGAGAGCTGAAGACTCGACAGTCCCACGGTTGGCAAGTTAGAACTGTGAGATTCACTATGTGCACCAGTGGTGTTTTGTGGAAAAGCACATGTAAGATTCTGCAACAGTCTCTGCTGATACTCCTGCATGCGTGAATCCCTCTCTATGGCAGGAATTATTTCAGCAAATTTACTTTTGTACCGGGGATCTAACAGTGTGGCTACCCAGTAGTCAGGATTATTTCGAATTCTGACAATTCGAGGGTCATGTTGCAGGTAGTGCAGCAAGAAGGCACTCATGTGTCTTGCACATCCAGGAGCACCAAGTCCCTGTTGTGTTGGTGGCGAGGTACGAATCATGCTTCCTTCCTCTGCCGTCTCCCCCAACCTCACACAACAGAAATGTGATCAAGGTCTCCCTCATCTGATGAGTCTTCCATGCCCATCGCCAGTTCGTCCTCCACTTCTTCCTGGGCTCCTGCACCTTCCTCACTAGTTTGGCTGCTACCATGCGCCCTGTTTAATCCCTCTCCTCCCTCTCCTCTTGTTCCACCACCTGATTCCGAATTCTGTTTAACATCTGCTCCAGCATGTAAATCACTGGAATGTCATGCTGATAATGGCATCGTCAGCACTAAACATCTTTGTGGCCATTTCAAAACTGTGCAGAAGGGTGCATAGGTCACTGATCCAAGACCACTCCTCTAGCGTGATTTGCCCCACCTCTGGATCTCGTTGGCCCAGGCTATAATTCAGAACGTATTGCACCAGGGCTTGTCGGTGCTGCCACAGTCGCTGCAACACGTGCAGAGTTGAATACCACCGTGTTGGCACATCGCATTTTAGCCAGTGAAGTGGCAGGCCCAACCACTTCTGTAGAGATGTGAGTCGCTGAGCTGCGGGATGCGAATGGCGGAAGTGAGCACACAGTGACCGTGCCCTCTGCAGAAGGCCATGTAGTCCAGGATAGTGGGCTAAAAATTGCTGGACAACCAGGTTCAACATGTGAGCCATACAAGGCACATGTGTGACATTGCCCCGGCGAAGGGCCGCACCCAGGTTTGCAGCATTGTCGCACACGGCCTTCCCTGGTTGCAGGTCTAGGGGAGACAACCATTCATGAAACTGGTTCTCCAGAGCTGACCACAACTTCTCAGCTGTGTGACTCACATTTCCCAGACATTTCAACGTAAAAACTGCCTGATTACATTGAGCCCTTCTGCCAGCATAGCAAGGAGGTGTGCTGCAGGATCCCTTCTGTGCAGTTACAAAGCCCGTGGCATGACCAGACAGGCTTTGGGTGCAGGTGGAGGACTGAGAGGAGGTTGAGGAGACAGAAGCAGTGGAGGAACTTCGAGATAAGGAGGATTGACGCACAACTCGTGGGGACGGCAAGACTTAGACAGCAGCCCCTTGTCCTGCTGTCACCATAGTTACCCAGTGCCCAGTCAGCGACATGTAACGCCCCTGTCAATGCCTGCTCGTCCAAGTGTCTGTGGTGAAATGCACCCTGTCACACACTGAGTTTCTCAAAGAAGCGGTGATGTTGTGTGCGACATGCTGGTGGAGCTCAGGCACACCTTTCTTTGAGAACTGGGCATTTGGTACTGGGGCACTGCGACGGACATAAGGTCTCGAAAATCCTCTGTGTCCACAGGGTGGAAAGGCAGCATTTCTGTAGTCAAGAGCTTGCAGATGGTGAAATTCAACCTCTTAGCTTTCTCATGGCTAGGAGGAAATGGTCTTTTACTTGTCCACATATGAGGGACCGAGGGCTGGCTGTTGTGCGTAGACGGGGTTGAGTAGGGTGTCCCCGGACAACTGACGGTCTGTGAGGAAGATGCAGGCGCAAAAGTTAGGTTGCCTTGATCCAAAGGTGGTGCTCTCGATGAGAGTGCTCAATACCAGCTGGTGTTTCCACTTCCAAATGAACTGATGACCTGCCAATCTGACTGGCTGTTGCTGGTAAAGAGGTGCCAGGTCTGAGTCTCAAAACAGGTCTGACTGCTGTCCCCCCAGTCACCGAGGATGAAGAGGCTGAGGTCGTGGATGAACAAGATGGGGCAGACGGTGGTTGGCCC
Organism: Oophaga sylvatica; assembly: GCA_033576555.1. NCBI lineage: Eukaryota > Metazoa > Chordata > Amphibia > Anura > Dendrobatidae > Oophaga > Oophaga sylvatica. The sequence goes on from JARQOD010000001.1 coordinate 451,055,413, forward strand.
GGCCCGCTAGGCCGCATTGTAGCACAGTGAGCTTGCCACTGCAACTTATGCTTCATATCCATGTGACGGTTCATGCATGAAGTACTCAAACTATGGCTTTTTTGGCCTCTACTTAGCTTTTGGTCACAAATGTTACAGATATAACGAGTTGGGTCATCCTTATCGATGTTAAAAAGTGCCCAGGCTATGCAAGACTTAGAACCCATGAGATCTGAAGAGCCACCTTGACTTGTGGTCAGAGGCAGAGTTGTGGTTGAGGATGCAGTTGGTGACGTGCTTCCAGTACTACGTCTCTGTCCAGGAAGGCACACCCTGACCTCGTCGTCACTCGAATCCTCCTCCACCTCCCCTGCTGACCTCATCGACTGTCTGACTGTGGGTTGACAGTATGTGGGATCTACAACCTCGTCATCATCACCCTGTGTGTTCTCACCCCCGTCGTCCTCAGAGCCAACCTCTTCCTGCCCTGACACAAAACTCAAGTTGTCGCTCACATCAGGTATTTGAGTCTCATCATCGTCTTCCTCATTGTCTCCACCATCAGGAGTTACAGTTTGGGAACGAGGGTCTACATTATGCTCAGAACCTTCTTCATCTGGTCCTGGATCCGACTCATAAACATTCTGGGCATCAGTGCAGATCATTTCCTCGTCTGGATTCATAGAAGCTGTGGAGACGACCCCTGATTCCCAGGCTATAGTATGAGTAAACAGCTCTGCAGACTCAACCATCTGTTCTACCCCATACTCAGACGGGCAGTTGGAAACTTGGGAGCTGTGAGGAAGCAAGTGCGATTGGGGTGACACCTCTGAGGACTGGAGTTTTTGTGTTGTTGAAGTTGAGGGGGAGAGCCGACTTAAAGGAGCACTTGATATCTGTTGTAGCACCTTTTTTTTTTGTGCCTCATCTGGAATTTGTAGTGATGGGCGTGCCCGTAAGAAAGGGATCGTACCACATTGTCCACTAAAAGAAGTAGACATCTTAGTTTGGATGGAAGATGGTCTTTCTTCTGCAGATGTTACTGTTGCTTTAACACCTACCTCACGGACACAACATTTTTTTCCCTTCACAACACGCCTATTCACCTTTCCACCAGCAGCAGGCCTTTTGACACTCATTTTGGTGGTTACCTAATTGACAACTGTGGATTTGTTTGCACAGAAAACGATGGCTGCAAAAAATTCTTAGTATTTGAACGCTGGTGGAGCTTTGTATAGATGGCCTAATACAATGAGTACCACAGACTGCTATTATGCCCACAATTATTCTACAGGCAACATGCAGCAAAAAATTATGAGTATTTCAATGCTGCTGGACCTTTGTATAGATGGCCTAATAGAATGAGTACCACAGACTGCTATTATGCCCAAAATTATTGTCCAGGCAAGATGCAGATAGAAATTCTTTTTTTTTTTTTTAAACACTGGTGGAGCTTTGTATAGATGGCCTAATACAATGAGTACCACAGACTGCTACTATGCCCACAATTATTCTACAGGCAAGATGAGGAAGAAATTCTTTTTTTTAAACTCTGGTGGAGTTTTGTATAGATGGCCTAATACAATGAGTACCACAGACTGCTATTATGCCCACAATTATATTACAGGCAAGATGCAGCAAAAAATTATGAGTATTTCAACGCTGGTGGAGCTTTGTGTAGATGGCCTAATACAATGAGTACCACAGACTGCTACTATACCCACAATTATTCTACAGGCAAGATGCAGACAGAATTTTTTTTTTTTTTTTTTTAAGGCTGGTGGAGCTTTGTACAGATGGCCTAGTAGAATGAGTACCACATGTTAACGGTTGAGTTCCCGCTTCTACGCAAGGGGAATCTCGAGCCGTTCCTGCTGCGGTCTCCCATCTGTCTCTGGCCACAGTGGACTCTGCTCAGCTTAGACGTCAGTCCCAGCTTCTCGCCCAGTCTAACATTGTGCAGAGGATTACTGCTGCCTCTCCAGGCTCTGCTATTGTAGCCAGTAATGGTTAGCGGCGAGCATACGTCTTTGGGGCAAAGTCCTTGCTTTTCCCTTCTGAGCATGCCCAGAGTAAGATCTCTCATTGGAGATCAGGGGTCACATGCTCAGGTACTGCAGCAGCTCCTATTGGTCCGCCAGGAAGGTTCTGAAACCACTTGTGTTCTGGAGCAGTTTCCTATTGGTCCTTATCTGGCAGGTCCTGTAGTTGCTACTATAAAAGGGTGGCGTGGTCGTGCCGCCATGCGCTAGTATCAATCACATTATGTGCTTTGCGCCAGGGTGATCTTGCACGCATGTGTTAGGGCTCGGCTGAAATAAGCCCCTAGAATACCGGCACCTCCGGTGAGGAGATTGTATGCACGTGTTTAGGGCTCAGCTGAAATAAGCCCCTAGAATACCGGCTTCTCCGGTGAGGAGATTGTCTGATTGCGTTGCTGATTGCGTTACTACGGACTGCTGTCCTCACAGCAGTTGTCTGTGCATACCTGTGGAGTTAACAGGACACAGTCCATATTTCTGCGTCTCTACCTTAGCAACTCTGTGGTGTACCAGAGTTTGCTTATACCGCCATATAGGGCCACAGTGTCTAGAGTTGCGACTCTGTGAAGTAACAGAGTTTGCCATACCGCCATCCTACTAGCAGCAGGCTCTGCCTGCACGGTGGACCCCGGGATGCGAACGCACTTATTATTTATATTTATTTTGTGCGCTCCGCCAGCCCTAACACAACACACTGCTACTATGCCCAAAATTATTGTCCAGGCAAGATGCAGATAAAAATTCTTTTTTTTTTTAAACTCTGGTGGAGCTTTGTATAGATGGTCTAATAGAATGAGTACCACACAATGCTACTATGCACACAATTATTGAACAGTCTAGATGCAGCGAATAATTAGTGATTTGAACGCTGGTGTAGCTTAGTATAGATGGCCTAATAGAATGAGTAGCACACACTGCTACTATGCACACAATTATTGAACAGGATAGATGCAGCGAATAATTAGGAGTGATTTGAATGCTGGTGTAGCTGATAAAAAGTGATAGCAACTGCTGTAACCTAGCCCTAAAAAGGGCTGCAATTACAAATAATCACTGTCCCAAGTTGACCTATCTGTCTATTTAAGAGTGAGCACAGACCAGCCTGCTAAAACTGCTAGGAACTGATGTAACGTAGCCCTCAAAAGGGCTGCAATTACGAACTAGTCCCTACTCCCTAAACCTTCCTCTATATTTCTCAGCTATTTCGCTTGCAAGTCAGAGTTGCACAATGCACACACAATATAGCGCTAACAGCAGCAATGCCGTCTAACACTGAGCTGCAGCAGTGAGAAAATGGTGAAGAGGGAGGAAATGGCTGGGTCTTATAGGGCAAGGACATGTGACATACACAGCCAATGACACATGCCCTTGCTTGTGTGAAAAAAAAGCACCTCGCTCCGTGTGAGCGCTGCTGATAGGCTGACAGACTGCACCGCCAACTGGAAATGCGGGAAAGAGAAAAAGAGATCCATGCCATGCCCCTCCCCCGCCCACGCTGGACATGCAAAATGTGTATTAACAGCGATTCTCAGCATTACTGTGAAAAAATCCAGTGACAATTTAGGAGCATGAACAGTTATCGAACATAATCTCGAACAGCAGAATTTTTTCCAAATCGTTCGGGATCGTCGAACGACTCGAACATCGCCCAAAACAGCTCGAATTTTAGATTGGCGAACAGTTCGCTTCGAACACTGCTCATCTCTAATGGTTATGTCATATCAGGTATACTTATCACACACTATCTGCTTTTGTCTCCTCCTTCTTTTAGCTTCCCCCCGTCTTTCCTCTACTGCCCTTGTTTATGTCCATTCTTATTCTCCCTTTTTCACTATACTCATTAATTCTAGCCCTGTTTTCCAATGTTTCTCTTCGTTTTTCCCATTTTTTTCTTTTTTTCTCATTTTTTGTTCTTCCATTTCCCCTGGTTGCTCCCTCTTTTTGGTGTTCCCTTTTGAAAATGTTAGAGCGACTTACTTTTCCACTTTCCATTTTAAGCACATCTATATGCATTATACACTTTGACTATACTTTGGTGCATACTTGGCAGGTCTTTCTGGTACACAGGTGCCGCTGTCCCATGAAATGTGCACGTGCAGTCCCAGTCTAATCAGTCTGAGATGGGCCTGCACCATACTCAGAACTCTTGCGCATGCACCGGTGCCGCAACCGTACACTTCTGCTCATGGTACTTTCCTTCTATATCCTATGCACCTACACTGGAGATATGTCTTTTGCACATGCGCCTGGAGCACACAGATACACTTCCGCCCATCTCACCAGTATATGCTTTTCCACACAAAGTGCCTGCGGCCCCCATGTATATTTTCATGCGCAAATGCACAAGCTCGTTTTTCAGCTGTTTGCATTCCTCCCTTATGCCTCTCTATTTAAACTGCCCTGTACAAGCACATAACACATCAGCCACTATCATAGAGGCACCTTCCTGGTTTCCACCTTCCATTTGCATTGAGGTAACTACTTCTACAGTGGGTACAGAAAGCATTCAGACCCCTTTAAATTTTTCACTCTTTGTTTCATTGCATCCATTTGCTAAATTCAAAGTTCATTTTTCTTCTCATTAATGTACACTTCGCACCCCATTTTGACTGAAAAAAACAGATATGTAGAAACTTTAGCATATTTATTAAAAAACAAAAACTGAAATATCATGTGGTCATAAATATTCAGACCCTTTGCTCAGACATTCATAGTTAAGTCACATGCTGTCCATTTCCTTATGATCCTCCTTGAGATGATTCTACTCCTTCATTGGAGTCCAGCTGTGTTTTATTAAACTGATAGGACTTGATTTGTAAAGGCACACACCTGTCTATTTAAGACCTCACAGCTCACAGTGCACGTCAGACCAAATGAGAATCATGAGGTCAAAGGAACTGGCCAAGAAGCTCAGAGACAGAATTATGTTAAGGCACAGATCTGGCCAAGGTTACAATAGAATTTCTCCGTAATCCTTAAATGTAAGAAGTTTGGGACCACCAGAAGTCTTCCTAGACCTGACCATTGAGCCAAACTGAGCAATCGTGAGAGAAGGGCCTTGGTGAGAGAGGTAAAGAAGAACCCCAAGATCACTGTGGCTGTACTCCACAGATGCAGTAGGTAGATGGGAGAAAGTTCCACAAAGTCAACTATCACTGCAGCTCTCCACTAGTCAGGCCTTTATGGCAGAGTGGCCTGACATAAGCCTCTCCTCAGTGCCAGACATATGAAAGCCTGCATAGAGTTTGCTAAAAAAACACACGAAGGACTCCCAGACTATGAGAAATAAGATTCTCTGTTCTGATGAGACGAAGATAGAACTTTTTGGTGATAATTCAAAGCGGTATGTGTAGAGAAAACCAGGCACCGCTCATCACCTGAACAATACAATGCCAACAGTGAAACATGGTGATGGCAGCATCATGCTATGGGGGTTTTTCAGCTGCAGGGACAGGACGACTGGTTGCAATTGAAGGAAACATGAATGTGACCAAGTACAGAGATATCCTGGCTGAAAATCTTTTCCAGAGTGCTCTGCACCTCAGACTAGGCCGAAGGTTCACCTTCCAACAAGACAATGACCCTAAGCAGACAGCTAAAATAACAAGTGGCTTCAGAACAACTCTGTGACCATTCTTGACTGGCCCAGCCAGAGCCCTGACCTAAACCCAATTAAGCATCTCTGGAGAGACCTGAAGATGGCTGTCCACCAACGTTCACCATCCAACCTGACAGAACTGGAGACGATCTGCAAGGAAGAATGAAAGAGGATCCCCAAATCTAGGTGTAAAAAACTTGCTGCATCATTCCCAAGAAGACTCATGGCTGTACTAGCTGAAAAGGCTGCTTCTACTCAATACTGAGCAAAGTGTCTGAATACTTATGAACATGTGATATTTCACTTTTTCTTTTTTAATAAATTTGTAAAAATTTCTACATTTCTGTTTTATTTTTAGTCAAGATGTGGTGCAGAGTGTACATTAATGAGAAAAAAAAATGAACTTTTTTGAATTTACCAAATGGCTGCAATGAAACAAAGAGTGAAAAATTTAAATGGGTCTGAATACTTTTGTAATGGGTCTGTTGGGTGGAACTACTGACGAGACAGGTCAGGTTGGTGGAACCACAAAGCTTTATTATACAAGAGAGTTTACTTGTAAGAGAGCGGGTGGCACCTGGGAAAAGGGCAGGGATTCACGGCAGGAGATATAGGTAGTTTCTGGACAGGCAGGTTTGTCACAGCAAGTGACCAAGGAAGTCTCTGGGCAGGCAGGTTGTAACGGTAAGTAACCGAGGCAGTCTCTGGACAGGCAGGTTGTCACGGCAAGTGACCAAGGCAGTCTCTGGGACAGGCAGGTTGTCACGGCAAGTGACCAAGGCAGTCTCTGGGACAGGCAGGTTGTCACGGCAAGTGACCAAGGCAGTCTCTGGGACAGGCAGGTTGTCACGGCAAGTGACCAGGCAGTCTCTGGACAGGCAGGTTGTCACGGCAAGTGACCAGGCAGTCTCTAGACAGGCAGGTTGTCACAGCAAGTGACCAGGCAGTCTCTAGACAGGCAGGTATATACGACCTGATATGGTGGAGCCTCCAGGTAGGCTGCAGTCGGATGGCAGATGATCGCTCCCAGGTGAGCAGGCAAGAGCCGGGGATCTCTGCAGATGATGTCCGAACTTCCGGATGGAGCTGCAGTCGGATGGCAGATGATCACTCCCAGGTGAGCAGGCAAGAGCCGGGGATCTCTGCAGATGACGTCCGAACCTCTGGATGGAACTGCAGACGGATGGCAGACAGGCAAGCCGACAGGTAACAGGCAGGTAACTGGAATCAGGAGCTGATGGCTGAAACAGAGTTAGACTGCACAGGAACAACATTGCTCGGGCACCTACATTAAGGAGGAAGCCCTTAATATAGGGTGGAGTCCTCCAGCATTGGCTGGAGACTGATTTGGAAAATGCGCGCGGCTCCTTTAAGAGCGGGGGAGGGTGCGGCGCGCGCGCCCTAAGGCCAGTAGCAGGGAAGGAGCGCGCGGGACCAGCAGGGCGGAAGGAGGGCGCCGAGGATGCCAGAGGCGCAGAGGAGGCTGGGAGCACTGAGGACGCTGAGCGCAGGTGAGGAGAGCGACGTCCCTGTCTGGCAGCAGGCAGGGACGCGGGCGCTACAACTTTCCATACTCACTGTACATTGTGACATTTTCTGACTCCATTTTCTTTATGTCGCACTAACTTTGCTTTCCTATTTACTCAGATTGTACTGCTACTCATTTGCACAAAACAGGTACAGTACAGACCAAAAGTTTGGACACACCTTCTCCTTCAAACATTTTTCTGTATTTTCATGGCTATGAAAACTGTAGAATCACACTGAAGGCATCAAAACTATGAATTAACACATGTGGAATTATACATTACACTTTACAAAAAAGTGTGAAACAACTGAAAATATGTCTTATATTCTAGGTTCTTCAAAGTAGCCACCTTTTGCTTTGATTACTGCTTTGCACGCAGAAAAGGTGAACGGATGGACTCTACATGCCTGGTTCCCACCTTGAAGCATGGAGGAGGTGGTGTGATGGTGTGGGGGTGCTTTGCTGGTGACACTGTTGGGGATTTATTCAAAATTGAAGGCATAGTGAACCAAAATGGCTACTACAGCATCTTGCAGCAGCATGCTATTCCATCCGTTTTGCGTTTAGTTGGACCATCATTTATTTTTCAACAGGACAATGACCCCAAACACACCTCCAGGCGGTGTAAGGGCTATTTGACCAAGAAGGAGAGTGTTGGGGTGCTACGCCAGATGACCTGGCCTCACAGTCACCAGACCTGAACCCAATCGAGATGGTTTGGGGTGAGCTGGACCGCTCACTGCTTCAATTTTGAATAAATCCCCAACAGTGTCACCAGCAAAACACCCCCACACCATCACATCACCTCCTCCATGCTTCACGGTGGGAACTAGGCATGTAGAGTCCATCCGTTCACCTTTTCTGCGTGCAAAGCAGTAATCAAAGCAAAAGGAGGCTACTTTGAAGAACCTAGAATATAAGACATATTTTCAGTTGTTTCACACTTTTTTGTAAAGTGTAATGTATAATTCCACATGTGTTAATTCATATTTTGATGCCTTCAGTGTGATTCTACAATTTTCATAGTCATGAAAATACAGAAAAATCTTTGAATGAGAAGGTGTGTCCAAACTTTTGGTCTGTACTGTATGTCTCTCTGACCTGTCTCTATTTTCCTCACCCTTTGTCTCCTTTGATTTTTTCACCTCTCCAGGCTATCCTTTGCACTACTTTTTCTGATACCTGATTGTCACAGGACCTTATTTTTTGCCCACTACGCTGTCGTTTCAGCCTGCTTGTACTTTACTGTAGTACTTTACTGTATCATTGTACCAAGGTGGCACGGGTGGTAGTCATGACCGAGTCCATTTAAAGCAACAGTCCATAAGCACCCTGGCCCCTTGCACATGAAAACTCAGGAACAGTCCAGACCTACAGCACAGTCAGGTACCTTATCTTCAAGCTCACTGCAGCCGCTGGTGACAAGGATCCAGGAAAACAACACATGCAGCATTCTGATCCAACAGAGAAACCTTTACATTACAAGAAAACAATACTTCCTGCTCTGTTCCTATATCTGCTTGAGCCAGTCCAGTATCTCCAGTTCCCATATGGGGTTAAGAGCCACAAAAGTCCTTCAGTGACCACTCACACTGTCCCAGTGTTCTGCTCTGCTGCCCAGTAGTACCTGGCAGCCTGGGACACACCCTAGATGGTGGTCCTTTCTGTCCCAAGCGAAGACACACAACCTGCCTCAGGCAATCCTGACGGGGCTCTGCTCGAGAGACACGAACTTCCTGCCTCTTCAGCATGCTGGACCGGCCCATTTTGTTGACCTCTTCTATCCCTACACTACCCTATTGCAATTGAAATATGCAATGCACAATAGTAAAACGTTAAGACAATATCAGACATATAAACACAGCACTTGAATAAAACAATAATATGTAGGCAAACCCTCAGGGCACCACATGGGGCTCTCATGGCTGTCGTATAGGAGCGAGGGTGCAACTGAGGGTCTCCACCACCTCCTTACACCCCTCCATCCTAAAATATGGTCGTCCCCGACCATAACGGCTCCTGAAACAAAAAGAGTAACATAGTTCATAAAAACCTACTTAGTATCTTAAAGGGGTCCATCGGACCCTGATTCCCAAGTTCCTGAGACTCCTGTAAACATTCGGGCCCGATGGCCACTTAACTCAGTCCCCATAGTCCTGACCCGGCTCGCACCTTGGGTCCTCCTGACCAGCCTCTCCCTCACTCCTTTAACCGGATCACGGGCCCACTAACACATTTGTGTGCTGCACTTAATGGGGGCTAGTCCAGGGTTAAATTTGGGCAAAGTTCTGGGTTAAAACAGTTCAGTCTTTGCAGCAGCTGCACACAAACAGTTTATGACAACCAACCCTCAAAGGGTTTCAGCCCCGTGATCCAGCAGGGGGTGCACAACCATGCACAAATAAACTTGGAGGAGTGAGAAAACAAACACAACAGTCTTTTATCCATGACCATCCAGGGCTCACTGCCCTTCAGGAGATGCGGAACAGTCTCTCATTTAGTGCAACCGGCACAACTCTTCCCACTTAAAGGGATCCTCACTAGTCAATACAGGGCCGCTTTCACACCTTGCAGCCAGAATAGTGGGTCGCACTGTGGCCACCGATTCCTTTAAGGGCGCCTCTGTCTTTCTGTAGGGGCTGCACCTCATCCGGCCAGACATGGTTCCTCTGCCGGGGCTCTGCAACTCCTTTAAAATTTTGCGCTCCCGCCGTTTCTTATGTTCAATCACTCCCCAGATCCACCGAGCCTCTTGCGCTATCGGGGTTTTGGAGTCGTCCACATAGTTTCTGTGGGAAGATGCGGGGACTGGGGTGAAGGTTCGTGTCAAACTCACCGCAACTGCAGCCAGCTGCGACTGCCCTCCTCTGCAGCCGGGCGAACTTGGGATTAAAGCCACGACAGTCCCTCTCTCCATGACTTCTGGTTTCTCCATTTCGTCTTCCGGCTCCAGCTTCTCCACTTCCA
>JARQOD010000001.1:451065626-451126353 GCA_033576555.1 Oophaga sylvatica
GGCAAGAGCCGGGGATCTCTGCAGATGATGTCCGAACTTCCGGATGGAGCTGCAGTCGGATGGCAGATGATCACTCCCAGGTGAGCAGGCAAGAGCCGGGGATCTCTGCAGATGACGTCCGAACCTCTGGATGGAACTGCAGACGGATGGCAGACAGGCAAGCCGACAGGTAACAGGCAGGTAACTGGAATCAGGAGCTGATGGCTGAAACAGAGTTAGACTGCACAGGAACAACATTGCTCGGGCACCTACATTAAGGAGGAAGCCCTTAATATAGGGTGGAGTCCTCCAGCATTGGCTGGAGACTGATTTGGAAAATGCGCGCGGCTCCTTTAAGAGCGGGGAGGGTGCGGGCGCGCGCCCTAAGGCCAGTAGCAGGGAAGGAGCGCGCGCGGACCAGCAGGGCGGAAGGAGGGCGCCGAGGATGCCAGAGGCGCAGAGGAGGCTGGGAGCACTGAGGACGCTGAGCGCAGGTGAGGAGAGCGACGTCCCTGTCTGGCAGCAGGCAGGGACGCGGGCGCTACAGTACCCCCCCCTCTAGGCCCCCCCTTCTTTAGGCCAGAAAGAAATTTAGCTAGGATAAGAGGGGCATGGATGTTCTCCCGAGGCTCCCAGGTTCTCTCCTCAGGACCAAACCCCTTCCAATCCACCAAAAAATAAGTCTTTCTTCCTACCCTTTTTGTGGCCAGAATGTTCTCTACCTCAAATTCATCATCAGCAGACACTGGAGCAGGAGGTGTACCTGTAGACTTAAAAAAAGAGTTAAGAACCACAGGTTTGAGGAGAGATACATGAAAAGAATTAGGAATTCTCAAATTGGCCAGGAGTTTCAATTTATAGGACACCGGATTGATCTGACTGATGATCTCAAAAGGACCGATGAACCGAGGACCTAACTTGTAGGACGGAATTTTGAGTCGAACATATTTGGACGAAAGCCAGACTTTGTCCCCAGGACGGAATTGAGGAGGATCCAGACGTTTTTTGTCAGCATGTCTTTTCATGCGCTCGGATGACTGAATGAGTGCGGACCGGGTACTCTCCCAGATGGAGGAGAATTCTCTAACCAGAGAATCCGCAGCTGGATTGTCCACAGAGATGGAAACAGGGACAGGGATCCGAGGGTGCTGACCGAAGACTACAAAAAACGGAGACTTGGTGGAAGATTCGCTCTCATGATTATTGTAGGAGAATTCGGCCCAAGGCAGGAGCTCCACCCAGTCAGAATGGTGGGCATTAACGAAGTGTCGAAGATAACTGGTCAAATTCTGATTTATTCGTTCAACTTGTCCATTGGACTGTGGGTGGTAAGCGGAGGAAAAATCCAGGGTGACGTCTAGCAACTTACAAGTGGCTCTCCAGAAACGTGAGGTGAACTGAACCCCACGATCCGACACAATGTGACGAGGCAGACCATGAAGACGGAAGATGTGGCGGATAAAGTCTTTAGCCAACTCGGGTGCAGACGGAAGACCTGGCAGAGGAATGAAGTGAGCCATCTTGGAAAAGCGGTCAGCGACCACCCAAATGACCGTACAAACCGGCAGAGACGGGCAGATCTGTTATGAAGTCCATGGCTATATGCTGCCAGGGGGCAGCGGGTACAGGAAGCGGAAGAAGACGGCCGGTAGGCAGGTGTCTCGGAACTTTGTTGCGGGCACAGGAAACACAGGCAGAAACAAAGTCTATTACGTCTTTGTGCAGGGTAGGCCACCAATAATGCCGGGTAATGAGTTGGAGGGTCTTTTTTTGACCAGCGTGGCCAGCGAGTTTAGACGAGTGACCCCAATGTAGGATTCTCTTCCGATCGGTTTCTGATACGAACGTCTTACCAGGAGGGAGACGATTTAGACTCACGGGAGCCACCTGCATCACTCTGGCGGGATCGATGATATGTTTAGGCTCATCTTCGAGATCCGACACCAGGAAAGACCGAGACAAGGCATCCGCCTTGACGTTTTTGTCAGCTGGGCGAAAATGCAAAAGAAAATCGAAGCGGGCAAAAAAACAAGGACCACCGGGCTTGGCGAGGATTAAGTCTCTGTGCCTGCTGGAGGTATGCCAGATTTTTGTGGTCCGTGTAGATGATTACCGGATGAAGAGCCCCTTCGAGTAGGTAACGCCACTCCTCCAATGCCAACTTAATGGCCAATAACTCTCGATCTCCTATGGAGTAGTTGCGCTCGGAGGAGGAGAAGAGTTTGGAGAAGAAACCGCAGGATACCATCCTCCCGGATGGCGATTTTTGGGTAAGAACCGCTCCGGCTCCAGCAGAGGAAGCGTCCACCTCCAGGAAGAACTGCTTGTTGCCATCCGGGCGATGCAGCACTGGAGCGGAAGAGAAGGCCTGTTTCAGAGAAAGGAAGGCCTCCTCTGCTTCGGTCGTCCACTGTTTGGGGTTAGCATCCTTGCGAGTGAGCGCTGAGATTGGAGCAGTCCTGGAAGAGAAGTGCGGTATGAAGAGACGGTAATAGTTGGCAAATCCCAGGAACCGCTGAATGGCCTTCAACCCCTCCGGTCGGGGCCACTTCTCGATGGCAGACAATTTCTCCGGATCCATTCGTAGGCCTGTCTGAGAAATGATGTAGCCCAGAAACGGAAGCGATGTCTGCTCAAAGAGGCACTTCTCATATTTGGCGAAGAGGTGATTCTGCCTGAGCCTGAGCAGAACCTGACGAACAATCCCTCCGGTGAGACTGAAGATCCGGAGAGAAGACCAAGATGTCGTCAAGGTACACCACAACGCAGGAATAGAGGAGGTCCCGGAAGATGTCGTTGACCAACTCCTGAAAGACTGCTGGAGCATTACAGAGACCAAAGGGCATCACCAAGTACTCGTAGTGGCCGTCCCGGGTGTTGAATGCCGTCTTCCATTCATCTCCTCGACGGATACGAACCAGGTTGTATGCTCCACGAAGATCTAGTTTGGTGAAGACTCTAGCCCCTCTAAGATGATCAAACAGTTCTGGAATGAGCGGAAGAGGGTACTTATTCTTCACCGTGATCGAATTTAGGCCTCTGTAGTCAATACAGGGACGGAGAGATCCGTCTTTCTTTTTAACGAAGAAGAAACCTGCTCCCACTGGGGAGGTAGATTTCCGGATGAATCCCTTTGCTAAGTTCTCCTCGATATATTCGGACATCGACCTGGTCTCAGCAGCAGACAACGGGTAAATACGCCCACGGGGAGGCGTAGTACCGGGCAACAGGTCAATCGGGCAATCATATGGTCTATGCGGGGGTAATGTCTCTGCTTCCTTTTTATTGAAGACATCAGCAAATGACCAATATGGAATCGGGAGTCCAGGTAGATTAGCAGGTGTAGGAGAAGAATAAACAGGATGAACAGGCACCAGACACGTTTTATGACAGTCCTGTCCCCAGCGAAGAACCTCTCCATTCTGCCAGTCGAGCACAGGTGCATGTTTTTGGAGCCAAGGCAGACCTAGTAAGAAAGCATGAGAGAGTCCGGGTAAAACATGAAACGAGATGCTCTCAGAATGCAACATTCCCACCTGCAGGGTTATGACTTCGGTGATAAGTCGGATGGGACGAGGTAGGAGGCCCCCATCCACAGCAGCAACAGATACAGGTTCAACAAGAGGTTTGGTGGGAATGTGATACTTCTCTACTAGAGCCTGTGACACGAGATTCCCAGCTGCTCCAGAATCAAGTTGGGCCATTTCGAAGTGGCGGTTCTTACCGATCAGAATTGAAACCGACAGCAGCAGGGATGAAGAGGATTTATTTTTGTCTAGATTGACCTCTCCGAGCGAACCTAGACACAGGCGTTTCCCGACTTCTCCGGACAGGTTTGGATCCAGTGCTCCTTACTGCCGCAGTAGAAGCAACTTTTCTCGGCACGGCGTGAGTCCTGACGGGCTTTGACCATCTTGGTCTGGTCGACCTGCATAGGCTCAGTAGTGTGCACCTGAGGAGAAACGGAAGAGGTTATAGATCTCTGACACGAGGATGCAAGATGGGAAAATTCTTTTTCATGGGTGATCTCTTTGGCTCGTTCCTGGAACCGTAGATCAATTCGATTGGCAAGATTTATTAAATCATCTAGAGAGGTTGGAACGTCCCGACCGGCAAGTTCGTCTTTAATACGGCCGGACAGACCCTCCCAGAAGACCGAAATTAGAGCTTCATTGTCCCAAGCTAGTTCTGAGGCTAAAGTCCGGAACCGTATGGCATATTGACCAACGGTGAGACTCTCCTGACGGAGACGCAGCAGAGATGATGCAGAGGAAGTCTTCCGTCCAGGTTCGTCGAATACCTTCCGGAAGGCCGAGAGAAACGCAGGCAGGTCAGATACCAGAGGATCCTCTCTCTCCCAGAGAGGGTTAAGCCAGGCCAGGGCCTCTCCGGTGAGATGGGACATGATGAAGGCAACTTTGGCCCGGTCAGAGTTAAACTGGTGTGCCAGGAGTTCAAAATGCAGGGTGCACAGATTAATGAAACCCCGAGCCAGAGCAGGATCGCCTCCAAACCTAGGAGGAGCTGACAGTCGGGGTCCGGGAATGGAAACCACGGAATTGGGAATCAGCGGGACTGACGGATTATGAGTCATGGCTCCAGCGATGGTTGCTGGTGATGAATTCAGAGTGTCCAGACGGGAATTGACGTTCCGCAGGTGACCCAGGATGGCCTCCTGTTGAGACCTCTGGCGAGACAGCTCATGACACAGTTCCGGGAGTGAAGGGGTTTGGGTGCCACCGGGTTCCATGGCCCGAGCAAACTGTAACGGGTCTGGTGGGTGGAACTACTGACGAGACAGGTCAGGTTGGTGGAACCACAAAGCTTTATTATACAAGAGAGTTTACTTGTAAGAGAGCGGGTGGCACCTGGGAAAAGGGCAGGGATTCACGGCAGGAGATATAGGTAGTTTCTGGACAGGCAGGTTTGTCACAGCAAGTGACCAAGGAAGTCTCTGGGCAGGCAGGTTGTAACGGTAAGTAACCGAGGCAGTCTCTGGACAGGCAGGTTGTCACGGCAAGTGACCAAGGCAGTCTCTGGGACAGGCAGGTTGTCACGGCAAGTGACCAAGGCAGTCTATGGTGGAGCCTCCAGGTAGGCTGCAGTCGGATGGCAGATGATCGCTCCCAGGTGAGCAGGCAAGAGCCGGGGATCTCTGCAGATGATGTCCGAACTTCCGGATGGAGCTGCAGTCGGATGGCAGATGATCACTCCCAGGTGAGCAGGCAAGAGCCGGGGATCTCTGCAGATGACGTCCGAACCTCTGGATGGAACTGCAGACGGATGGCAGACAGGCAAGCCGACAGGTAACAGGCAGGTAACTGGAATCAGGAGCTGATGGCTGAAACAGAGTTAGACTGCACAGGAACAACATTGCTCGGGCACCTACATTAAGGAGGAAGCCCTTAATATAGGGTGGAGTCCTCCAGCATTGGCTGGAGACTGATTTGGAAAATGCGCGCGGCTCCTTTAAGAGCGGGGGAGGGTGCGGGCGCGCGCCCTAAGGCCAGTAGCAGGGAAGGAGCGCGCGGGACCAGCAGGGCGGAAGGAGGGCGCCGAGGATGCCAGAGGCGCAGAGGAGGCTGGGAGCACTGAGGACGCTGAGCGCAGGTGAGGAGAGCGACGTCCCTGTCTGGCAGCAGGCAGGGACGCGGGCGCTACAACTTTCCATACTCACTGTACATTGTGACATTTTCTGACTCCATTTTCTTTATGTCGCACTAACTTTGCTTTCCTATTTACTCAGATTGTACTGCTACTCATTTGCACAAAACAGGTACAGTACAGACCAAAAGTTTGGACACACCTTCTCCTTCAAACATTTTTCTGTATTTTCATGGCTATGAAAACTGTAGAATCACACTGAAGGCATCAAAACTATGAATTAACACATGTGGAATTATACATTACACTTTACAAAAAAGTGTGAAACAACTGAAAATATGTCTTATATTCTAGGTTCTTCAAAGTAGCCACCTTTTGCTTTGATTACTGCTTTGCACGCAGAAAAGGTGAACGGATGGACTCTACATGCCTGGTTCCCACCTTGAAGCATGGAGGAGGTGGTGTGATGGTGTGGGGGTGCTTTGCTGGTGACACTGTTGGGGATTTATTCAAAATTGAAGGCATAGTGAACCAAAATGGCTACTACAGCATCTTGCAGCAGCATGCTATTCCATCCGTTTTGCGTTTAGTTGGACCATCATTTATTTTTCAACAGGACAATGACCCCAAACACACCTCCAGGCGGTGTAAGGGCTATTTGACCAAGAAGGAGAGTGTTGGGGTGCTACGCCAGATGACCTGGCCTCACAGTCACCAGACCTGAACCCAATCGAGATGGTTTGGGGTGAGCTGGACCGCTCACTGCTTCAATTTTGAATAAATCCCCAACAGTGTCACCAGCAAAACACCCCACACCATCACATCACCTCCTCCATGCTTCACGGTGGGAACTAGGCATGTAGAGTCCATCCGTTCACCTTTTCTGCGTGCAAAGCAGTAATCAAAGCAAAAGGAGGCTACTTTGAAGAACCTAGAATATAAGACATATTTTCAGTTGTTTCACACTTTTTTGTAAAGTGTAATGTATAATTCCACATGTGTTAATTCATAGTTTTGATGCCTTCAGTGTGATTCTACAATTTTCATAGTCATGAAAATACAGAAAAATCTTTGAATGAGGTGTGTCCAAACTTTTGGTCTGTACTGTATGTCTCTCTGACCTGTCTCTATTTTCCTCACCCTTTGTCTCCTTTGATTTTTTCACCTCTCCAGGCTATCCTTTGCACTACTTTTTCTGATACCTGATTGTCACAGGACCTTATTTTTTGCCCACTACGCTGTCGTTTCAGCCTGCTTGTACTTTACTGTAGTACTTTACTGTATCATTGTACCAAGGTGGCACGGGTGGTAGTCATGACCGAGTCCATTTAAAGCAACAGTCCATAAGCACCCTGGCCCCTTGCACATGAAAACTCAGGAACAGTCCAGACCTACAGCACAGTCAGGTACCTTATCTTCAAGCTCACTGCAGCCGCTGGTGACAAGGATCCAGGAAAACAACACATGCAGCATTCTGATCCAACAGAGAAACCTTTACATTACAAGAAAACAATACTTCCTACTCTGTTCCTATATCTGCTTGAGCCAGTCCAGTATCTCCAGTTCCCATATGGGGTTAAGAGCCACAAAAGTCCTTCAGTGACCACTCACACTGTCCCAGTGTTCTGCTCTGCTGCCCAGTAGTACCTGGCAGCCTGGGACACACCCTAGATGGTGGTCCTTTCTGTCCCAAGCGAAGAC
This sequence comes from Oophaga sylvatica, assembly GCA_033576555.1. Taxonomy (NCBI): domain Eukaryota; kingdom Metazoa; phylum Chordata; class Amphibia; order Anura; family Dendrobatidae; genus Oophaga; species Oophaga sylvatica. The sequence continues at coordinate 451,072,911 of JARQOD010000001.1, forward strand.
ACACAACCTGCCTCAGGCAATCCTGACGGGGCTCTGCTCGAGAGACACGAACTTCCTGCCTCTTCAGCATGCTGGACCGGCCCATTTTGTTGACCTCTTCTATCCCTACACTACCCTATTGCAATTGAAATATGCAATGCACAATAGTAAAACGTTAAGACAATATCAGACATATAAACACAGCACTTGAATAAAACAATAATATGTAGGCAAACCCTCAGGGCACCACATGGGGCTCTCATGGCTGTCGTATAGGAGCGAGGGTGCAACTGAGGGTCTCCACCACCTCCTTACACCCCTCCATCCTAAAATATGGTCGTCCCCGACCATAACGGCTCCTGAAACAAAAAGAGTAACATAGTTCATAAAAACCTACTTAGTATCTTAAAGGGGTCCATCGGACCCTGATTCCCAAGTTCCTGAGACTCCTGTAAACATTCGGGCCCGATGGCCACTTAACTCAGTCCCCATAGTCCTGACCCGGCTCGCACCTTGGGTCCTCCTGACCAGCCTCTCCCTCACTCCTTTAACCGGATCACGGGCCCACTAACACATTTGTGTGCTGCACTTAATGGGGGCTAGTCCAGGGTTAAATTTGGGCAAAGTTCTGGGTTAAAACAGTTCAGTCTTTGCAGCAGCTGCACACAAACAGTTTATGACAACCAACCCTCAAAGGGTTTCAGCCCCGTGATCCAGCAGGGGTGCACAACCATGCACAAATAAACTTGGAGGAGTGAGAAAACAAACACAACAGTCTTTTATCCATGACCATCCAGGGCTCACTGCCCTTCAGGAGATGCGGAACAGTCTCTCATTTAGTGCAACCGGCACAACTCTTCCCACTTAAAGGGATCCTCACTAGTCAATACAGGGCCGCTTTCACACCTTGCAGCCAGAATAGTGGGTCGCACTGTGGCCACCGATTCCTTTAAGGGCGCCTCTGTCTTTCTGTAGGGGCTGCACCTCATCCGGCCAGACATGGTTCCTCTGCCGGGGCTCTGCAACTCCTTTAAAATTTTGCGCTCCCGCCGTTTCTTATGTTCAATCACTCCCCAGATCCACCGAGCCTCTTGCGCTATCGGGGTTTTGGAGTCGTCCACATAGTTTCTGTGGGAAGATGCGGGGACTGGGTGAAGGTTCGTGTCAAACTCACCGCAACTGCAGCCAGCTGCGACTGCCCTCCTCTGCAGCCGGGCGAACTTGGGATTAAAGCCACGACAGTCCCTCTCTCCATGACTTCTGGTTTCTCCATTTCGTCTTCCGGCTCCAGCTTCTCCACTTCCACGGTGTCCTCGCTCTCAGCAATCTTCTTCTGCACAGGTATTTCACTTGGTAATGGCGTCTCTCTTTCTGGGTTCCACCCATTCGTGGGTGGGGTCACTTTCGGGCAGGCATTATTCACAGGGGAGTACAGCCTCCTGCCTTTTGGCACCAAATCTCTTTCATGACACCCTGGAAAGGCGGCACCATCCTCAGCTTTCGCACCAACAGCCACCATTTTCTTGGCAGCGGTTGACGCCATCTTTAATTCATCAACAGCCGCCATATTTGACTCTTTCACACCGGCCACCAATTCACAAATCCCAGGAATCCTCTCTCTGAATCTTGCAGTTGCAGGACTGCTGGGGTCCATCCTGCCGACTATGCCAAATGTAAGAAGGTGGCACAGGGTGGTAGTCATGACCATATAAAGCAACAGTCCATAAGCACCCTGGCCCCTTGCACATGAAAAGACAGGAACAGTCCAGACCTACAGCACAGTCAGTTACCTTATCTCCACGCTCACTACAGCGACTAGTGACAAGGATCCAGGAAAACAACATAGGCAGCGTTCTGATCCAACAGGGAAAACTTCACTTTACAAGAAAACAATACTTCCTGCTCTGTCCCTATTTCTGCTTGAGCCAGTCCAACATCTCCAGTTCCCATGCGGGGTTAAGAGCCACTAAAGTCCTTTAGTGGCTACTCACACTGTCCCAGTGTTCTGCTCTGCTCCTCAGTAGTCCCTGGCAGCCTGCATTCCCTAGCCGGGGGTCCTTTCTGTCCCAGACAGGCACACACATGTTCCCCAGACGGGTCCTTTCTGTCCCAAGCGGGGACACACATATTCCTCAGATGGGGGTCATTTCTGTCGCAAGCGAGGACACACAACCTGCCTCGGGCAATCCTGCCCTGGCTCTGCTCGAGAGACAGGAACTTCCTGCCTCTTCAGCATGCTGGACCAGCCACTTTTGTTAAACTCTTCTATCCCTACACTACCTTAGTACAATTGAAATATACAATGCACAATAGTTAAACGTTAAGATAATGTCAGACATACAAACACAGCACATGAATAAAACAGTAATATGTAGGCAAACCCTCAGGGCACCGCACAGGGCACTCATGCCCGGCGTATAGGAGAGAGGGGGCAACTGAGGGTCTCCACCACCTCCTTACATAATTATTGTACATATATGACATGTCAGGATGTTACTGAGATATTATATTCTTTTGTTGTTTTTACAGCTGTGTGAGTCACTTGATAATAAGGAAACCTCCTTTTTTCTACATATCATTTAGTATATGATATTGTTAATCATATGTCAATTCTGAGTCTTTTTCTATTGGATTTCATTCATTTGTTATACTATCTGATTACTTTTGTGCTTTTCTTTAGATAACCTTGATAAAGGCCGAATTATGTCCGAAACGGGTTCTATTACACATTTAATAAATAAATACTCGTTTTGCAAGCAAATCCTATTTTGTGCCGCAGGTTTTTCTATTAGCTGTATTGAAAGGACGACATACTGTTCCAGCAGGACAACAACATGAAACATACATCGAGATTGGCCAAGAAATGCTTCATTGACAATAAAATAAAGGTGATGGATTGGCCTCCACAGTCCCCAGACCTCAACCCAATCGAACACTTGTGAGTAGAGTTGAAGAAACTCTACATCTTACATTTGGTAAATAAGTGATGAACAATAAAGCAATGTTTTTCGAATCTTGTACTTCTATTTTAAACTGCATGCTCTTCCTTTCCGGTCTGATTTGCAAAAAATATAGCACAGGTTTGCAGTAACATTCGCTTCCATTTCCATCAATTGCTATTAAGTTGGAGAATTGGGCAGCTTGCTCTGTGATGTTCCGTTCAATGACTGTCTTTCTACTTTCTATAATTAAACATCATGAAATGTTCCATAATTCAGCCCCTGCTGTAAAATCAAGCCTGGCCCTGCATTACTATGCTGAAAGCTTTTAAAAATTAATTTGCACTTCTTTAGAACTCAAGACTTTGTCTTTACATTAAAAAGGCAAAAATATGCAACCCTGGGATTCTTTATGACCCTGAATTGAATTTTAATGGTGATATAAGTGTGGTTTGTCAGATTACCTTTTATTGCCTTAGCAACATTGCCCTCCCTAGACCTGCGCTGAATTGTATCGCCGGCCAAATTTGAATGCATTTGTCTATTATATCTCATGTTAGGAATTGTAATTTTCTTTTTTTTTCCAGTGGGTTCTATTCATTGCACATTTTCGGATCTCCAGGACTTGCTTATAAATGATTTTGCTTGAATGAGTACTGAAATCAGGACTGCCATACTACTTCATTGGTGACCTCACCTGTGTCTTGTAATGTGGCTCATCTCTTTGGAACACATTAATATTTACCAGAATGTAACAATTGGCATGGCCCAATTGATCATATAGGCGTGTAGAAAGCATTTTCCTCTCTGGCTGTGTACTTCTCAGTGTCCGTAGATACTATCAAAAGAGAATGGGGCACTCGAAGATGGTATGGTGGGCACTGGCAGACATGGAAAGCTCACTCTTAAAGGCGTTATCCAAGACTATTGATTTTATTTACTTTCGGCCTAAGAACTAACAGGCAGGTAGTTTCCTGACACCAATCTCTGCCGTCACAGAGCGATCACTGACTGCTCCTGCCAGAAATTCATTGACTTACTGTTAGGGCTGGCGGAACACACCAAATAAATATGAATAATAGGTGCCTTCGCAGCCCGGGGTCCACCGTGCAGGCAGAGCCTGTTGCTAGTAAGATGGCACAATATGGCGGTATAAGCGAGCTATGTTACTCCACAGAGTCGCTGATATACAAGCTGTGGCACTTTATGACGGTAAGAGCGAACTCTGTTACTCCACAGAGTCGCTGTGGTAGAGACTGTGTCCTGTTAACCTCACAGGAACACACAGATCACTGCAGAGCGGATAGCAGCCTGTGGTCATGCAAACAATAATGCAAACAACCAACTCCTCACCGGAGTAGCCGGTATTCTACAGGCTATTTCAGCCAAGCCCTGAACACGTGCATACAAAAACTCCTCACCGGAGGTGTCGGTATTCTAGGGGCTTATTTCAGCCGAGCCCTAACCGCATGTGTACATGCCCACACTGGGGCAAAGCACATAACAGAATTGATACTAGCGCATGGCCGTGCGGCCATGCAACCCTTTTATAGCAGCAACTACAAGACCTTCCAGAAAGGGACCAATGAGAAACTGTTCCAGAACACAAGCAGTTTCAGGACCTTCCTGGCGGACCAATAAGAGTTGCTGCAGTACCTGAGCATGTGACCCTTTGTCTCCAATGGAAGACCTTCCCCTGGGCATGCTCAGAAGGGGAAACGCAGGACTTAGTCCCAAAGACGTCTGCTCGCCGCTGACCAGTACTGGCTACAATAACAGAACCTGGAGAGGCAGCAGTAATCCTCTGCACAGTATTAGACTGGGCGAGACGCTGGGACCAACGTCTCTGCTGAGTAGAGTCCACTGCGGCCGGAGACGGATGGGAGACTACAGTGGGGATGGTTCGAGATTCCCCTTTGTGCAGAAGTGGGAACTCGACCCCTAACACTTACATTAATAGAGCATCAGTTTTCTTCCGCTCTGTGAATGCCGACGTCATGCTGATTGACTGTCATCTCCCCATCATACTGATTGACAGCTGGATCTCCTACTGCTTAACTGCGGAGAGCCATTATCAATCAGCCCGGAAGAAGAAGAGCTGCTCTGATGACGTGAAGCAGCTAAATCGCCGGCATGAGCGGTCAATGACCGCTGTGTGCTGGCGCCGGGTAGAACAAGCAGATAGTTAGCCACTGCCTGCCTGATAGTTTTTAGGCTCATAGTAAAAAAAAAAAAAAAGGCCAGGAAAACCCATTTAAGGCAAGGAAGTAGATATAAAATATGCAAAAAAACAGCTTTGCAAGATTGTAATTAGAAAATTGTGATTTATTTCCCCATGCTAAGTGCAATGTTCAGCTCTTTTAAGTGGTTAGCGCGGCTTGACTGGAGTGCTACTGGGTTTTTCCATATCTGTGGTCAGGCAAAAGTTTTTTAACACTGAAGATTTTTTTGTGTAGTTTTCCACAAAAGCAGAAACTGTTCAAGGGTATGTGCACACTGATTATTTTTTTTTAGGAGATTTTGGAGCAGAAATTGAATGGAAACTCTCCAAATTCGCCTCCAAAAATGTAAAACTCCTCAAAATGTTTTGCTTTTTTGAGCCCCAAAACTCAGCAAAAAGACTCAGGATCCGATTAGTCAAAGCTTTTATGACAGAATTCTGGCATAAAAGCTTTGCAAAGTCATAAAACTGAGGTACAACTCAAGATAGAGCCTATATTTTGTAACGTTTGGCGTTTTCACTCCAGATACTCGCAACTCTGACAGAATGAACGGGACAGGGGCTCAGCGGTGGCGAGGCACCACAACTGGTCTAATTCATGAGGATCTTTTTGTACACCAGAAATCTTAATCCAGTACATGACGCCACTTGTCAGACCCTCCAGATCTATCAAGACTGATATTAGCAACACTGATCATGATGAGTCGGACCCTAAGGTTAGAGTCCCAAGATGAGCATTTGGTGAGTTTTTGATGTTACAGATTTTTTTTGCACCTATTAAATTAAATTAGGATTTTGCCACTTAGGCCAGCGTCACACTAAAGAGGAATAGGGACGAGTGAGAGGCGTGAAAACCACGCATTACACACGGACCAATATTTCTCTATGGGGCAGCTCTGATCATGCGTATTTTTCTCGGCCGTATCTTACGGTGCGAGACACCTGCAGCATGCTGCGATTGTACGCGTATTACGCCCGTTGTACGCCAATGAAAGTCTATGGGTGCGAGAAAACAACGGATTACACACGGACCAGACGTGTGACTTGCGATAAATGCGCAAGATGATTTCAATGAGTTTCAGGCCTAAAAACCGTTAAATGTCCATTTTGCAAGGCGGCGAGAAAAATACGTTGTACGGATGCCATACAGATTGCATACGGATGCTTACATGCGCCAAATATGCAGCCGCACCCTGACAATGGATGAAATACGGATTGTTGTGCCGGCAACATTTTGGCGTATTATGCTCATACAATACGGTCCATATTTTTGTACGGTTAGTGTGACGCCGGCCTTAGTTTTTTTCTCTTGTTGATGTCCTGGTATTTGGCTTTGACAAAACGACGTGTGCAGATTACATGCATTTTTAGTGTGATTCCACTGTTGAAATGCTGCATAAAAAGCACGTCCACTCTGCTGGAACTGCAAGACGTTGCGCTTTTCATGTAGCAAAAATACACAGCGTCAAAAACTCATCAAAAACACGCACCCATAGTGTACATAAACACAGAGTGTTTTTCAGGAGTATTCTGTCATATTATCCCTGAAGCATCTGTTTTTTACATCTCTTTGAAAACCTTTAGTGGCTGTTTCGCCGCCAGCACATTCTTTTTTTCTTTTACTCCATATATAACATAGCAACAGCTTCCAAGTGTGGTTTTTTGATATTCAACTCTCAAAAAAGTTATTCTCTGCAAATGTAATGTCCCATATTATGCTCTGGAGTTTTTTCAGATTTCCGAGCATAATGAACATAAGATGTAAAAGAAAAATTTTAAAAAATACTTATACTCGCCTCACCGCTCCCCTCAATGCCCCTCATCTACTCCCTATTACCCGTAGGGTTCTGTACATGTATGTGGAAGGTCAAGTTGAATGCGGTAACATCATAATGTCGTGACTTTTCACACAACCGTACTGACCCCTCTGAGCTCTTATCAAAACCAGAAGTCCTAGCCGAGCACGAGAGGCTCTGGGATTTCAGTGCAAGCATAAGTGGGAACCGGACAGGTGATGTGGAGGGGCTGGATGGGTGGGTGGTGAGGTATGTATAAGGATTTTTGTTTTTAAGTAGTTTCCACTTTGCTAAGTCCTTGCAGGAGTGAATTAGAAAAAAATCTGCTATTGTGCCATACTGATGCAGATGCTGACCCAACGTTTGGTTTAATGGTGTGAAGAAATCGGGCCAGTGCCCAGGAGTAAATTTGAGCATCAGCTGTCAATTGTATCAGACTCAAAAACTTTAGTCTGGTGCGACAGATATTTCAGGATGCAGCCTAAATACACATGATGCAAATTTGGTTCAGGTTTTTTATGCAGCTTTGAGGGCAGAAAATCCACAGCATAATACTGTATCAGCAATAATATTGAGATTTCAAAAATCTCATCGACTTGTTGCATTATTTTTCTGTACGTAAATTGACCTGCGGTGCAGATTGTGAGAACCACAGGTTGTCAATTCTCTGAACGGAATTTATTGCAGACTTCACCCAAGGAATTTGGTAAAATTCTTTACGAAATCCTCAACAAAATTCACATGAAATAGGCTGGTTTCACATTAGCGTTTTTGCGCGCAACGCATCGTGCGCTATCGGTCGCATGCGCCATGCTCCCCTATGTTAAACATGGCGGGCGCATGGTCTAGCGCTTGCACGCGTTCATCAGCGTTTTCGTGCGCTGCGCTTTTTCCAGGTGTGCGCCCAGACGCGCTGGACGCTACATGCTGCATTTTTTGTTCTGCCCAACCTCGTAAAAAAAGCGCATGCGATTTTTGAGTAAACAATGTCTAGACACTTGGTTAAATCACCCCCTACACTAGAAACATTGTTTGGGGGTAGTGTACATAAAAGAAGGTGTTTGCACTGGCAGAACAATACTCTACAGACAGCCTGCAACAGACCCGAGCCATTTGGATCAAAGCTACAGCAGCAAGAATGTGAGTGTTATGGTTCGAGTTCCCAATGATATACAAGGGGAATCTCGAGCCATTCCCGCTGTGGTCCCCCATATGTCTCCAGCTGCAGTGGAGCCTGCTCAGCAGAGACGTCAGTCCCAGCGTCTTGCCCATTCCAATATTGTGCAGAGACTTGCTGCTGCCTCTCCTGGGTCTTCTATTATAGCCAGTGCTGGAGCAGACGTCTTTAGGACGAAGTCCTGCGTTTCACCTTCTGAGCATGCCCAGGGTAAGATCTCTCATTGGAGATCAGGGGTCACATGTTCAGGTACTGCAGCAGCTCCTATTGGTCCGCCAGGAAGGTCCTGAAACTACGTGTGTTTTGGAACAGTTTCTCATTGGTCCTTTTCTGGTAGGTCCTGCAGTTGTTACTATAAAAGGGTGGCATGGCCGGGCCGCCATGCACTAGTATCAAATCTGTTATGTGCTTGCGCCAGTGAGGTCATGTATGCATGTGGTTAGGTCTGGCTGAAATAAGCCCCTAGAATACCGGCACCTCCGGTGAGGAGATTGTATGCACGTGTTCAGGGCTCGGCTGAAAACGCCATTAGAATACTGGCTACTCCGGTGAGGAGATTGTTGCTTGTGTTCTGACTGCATGACCTCAGACTGCAATCTGCTTAGCAGTCATCTGTGTTCCCTGTGAGTCTAACAGGACACAGTCTTTTTCTCAGCGGCTCTGTGACGCAATAGGGTTCGCTTTATAACGCTGGTTCAGTGCCCTAGCGTTTTACTTTGCGGCTCACTGAAGCTAAGTGAGTTCGCACTTATCGCCATATAGCGCTGTGGCATTCCTGTTAGCGGCTCTGCGGATTAACAGAGTTCGCACTAACTGCCACAGCGCGCTACGGCGTTTATTTTTGCGATTCTGCGGGATAACAGAGTTAGCTACTTTCGCCATCTTACTAGCAGCGGGCTTCGCCTGCACGGTGGACCCGGGCTGCGAACGCACCTCTCTACAATATCTATTAGGTGTGTTCCGCAGACCCTAACATAATACTAGCGCCAGGGTCTTGCTAGTAAAATGGCGGACGACCAGCTTCTATGACAGTTCATCCAGCAGCTGGAGGGTAGGTTGGCGGCTCTTGAGCGCACAACCTCAGCTGTGGATGTGACCGCAGTCGCTGTTCAGGCTGCTACCACAGCAGCAGCCAGTTTGTCCTCCAACACCTCTACTCCGACCTTGTCCCATCTCCCGCTTCCAGACAAATTTTCTGGTGACGGCAAACATTGTTGGGGATTCGTAAGTCAGTGCTCTGTTGTGAATGGGTTTGAGATGAGTTCTGAGCAGAGGCTCCCTCTGGTGGTTACAAGCGGTGCTAGTGAAGATTGTGAGGACTGGGAATCAGGTGTTACTGACTGGTCTTATATAAGGGAGTCATTTTCCCATCAGGGTTGCCGGTGATCAATTGTTCTGGTCTGAATCCTTCATTCCAGTTTCCTTGTAGCCTGCTGTGTGGTGTCTGCATCTCCTGCTTACAGATAAGACTTTTGCTTCTTTTGTGTTTGTGCTATATTTTTGCATTTTGTCCTGCACTTCTTTGGGGGCCTTCAGGGTCCCCTCCGGGGGCTTCTGCCCTCTCAGTTTAGTTCAGCCACTGAGTTTTGTACTTTTGTTTTTTCCAGTTTTTTCAGTGGCTGCTGTTTTTATTTTGTTACACCAGAGAACTAATTTAGGTGGTAGAGGTCGTGTGATCTCAGGTGATTTTGAAATTAGTAGAGTTGGTGCTTTTCAGGGTTTTCTGGGATTGCAGTAAGTACCCTTCCTATCCTTTTCTATTTAGATAGTTTGGGCCCCAGCGTTTGCTCATACTATTTTCTTTCTGTGTCTGTATTTCCTCTTGTCTAACCGCCATTACATGTTTGGGGGCTTTCTGTTATCTTTGGGGTTCTGCTCCGAGGCAGATAGCTTTCCTATTTCTATCTTTAGGTGTAGTTAGTTTCTCAGGCTGTGACGAGGCGTCTAGGACCAACGTAGGAACGCTCCACGGCTGCCTCTAGTTGTGGTGGTTAGTCAGGGTACTGCAATCTCATAGATTCCAACTGCTCTGGTGTATTGCCTTTTTTACCTGCACTCCTCAGCTACCGAAACATAACAGTATCACCGGCCTAAAAATTGAAATTGTATGGTACTCACAGAAGGAAAAAAAATATTGTGAAAGAAAAAAGTTGTCAGAGTTGTCAGAGATATTTTTCTGTTTGTTGCATTTTTTTTTTTTCCTCTGTATCTCTGGGTGCTGGGGAGGATCTTTTCTCCCAATGGAGTTTGCACAGTTGTCTGGCCGTGTGGATCAGCTTGCCACTGAGGTTCAGAGTATTGCTGCATATCTTGCTAGGTTGCCTGTTGTGGAACCTAGGATCCCCATGCCAGATTTGTTTTTAGGGGATCGAGCTAAGTTTCAGAATTTCAAAAATAATTGTAAATTGTTTTTTGCCTTAAAATCTAAGTCCTCAGGAAACGCAGCGCAGCAGGTTAAAATTATTATCTTCTCCTGCGCGGCGATCCTCAGGATTGGGCTTTTTCCCTGATACCTGGGGATCCTGTTTTGAGTGATGTTGATGCGTTTTTCAAGGCTTTGGGGTTATTGTACGATGAGCCTAATGTCACTGATCAAGCTGAAAAAACCTTGTTGGCATTAAATCAGGGGCTTGATGACGCTGAGTTATACTGTCAGAGATTCCGTAGGTGGGCAGTCCTGACCAAATGGAATGACGACGCTTTGGCGGCCCTTTTCCGGAAGGGTCTGTCAGATAATGTAAAGGATGTTATGGTGGGATTCCCTGTCCCCTCTGGTCTCAATGATTCTATGTCATTAGCGATTCAAATTGACAGACGTTTGCGTGAGGGAGAAGTATGCGTGGAATAGTGTTGCCTTGTGAACCAGCTTCTGAACCCATGCAGTGTGATAGAGTGGTGTCTGGGGCACAGCGTCATGAGTTTCGAATGCGCAATGGGTTATGTTACTACTGTGGTGATGCCTCTCATGCTATTTCAGTCTGCCCTAAGCGGGGAAGACGTTTTGCACGCTCAGTTGTCTTGGGTAGTGTTCAGACTAAGTTTTTATTAACTGTCACTCTGATATGCTCTCTGTCCTCATTTTCTGCTCAGGCTTTCGTTGATTCTGGAGCAGCTATTAACCTGATGGATTATGATTTTGCTAAACGTTGTGGGTTTCCCTTGATACCCTACAGAAGTCTATTCCTCTACTGGGGATCGATTCTACCCCTTTGGCTGAGAATAAACCCCAGTTTTCTACTCAGGTGATAATGAGGGTTGAACCTGATCACCAGGAGTGCTGCAAATTTTTGGTTCTATATAATCTGCATGACATTATCGTGCTGGGATTCCCTTGGTTACAGTCTCATAATCCTGTTTTGGATTGGAAATCTGTGTCTGTAACCAGTTGGGGCTGCCAATGTGTTAATACCAACACTCCTGTTTTTTCTGCCCCCCCCCAGGCTCAGGATGTTCCTGACTTTTTGTTTGATTTTTCTGATGTGTTTAGCGAAAGTAAATCTGCATCCTTGCCGCCCATAGGAGCTATGACTGCGCTATTGAATTAGTGCCGGGTAGTAAATTCCCTAAAGGTCGCCTTTTTAACTTGTCTGTACCTGAACATGACGCTATGCGGTCTTATATCAAGGAATCATTGGAGAAGGGTCATATCAGACCATCCTCTTCACCCTTAGGTGCCGTTTTTTTCTTTGTGGCCAAAAAAGATGGTTCATTAAGGCCGTGTATTGATTATCGTCTCTTGAACAATATTACTGTGAAATATCAATACCGTTACCCTTGATTTCTGACCTGTTTTCCAGGGTGAAAAACGCTACTTGGTTTACCAAGCTTGACCTCAGGGGGGCGTATAACCTTATTCGCATTAAGCACGGGGATGAATGGAAGACGGCATTCAATACCCCTGAAGGGCATTTTGAGTACCTAGTGATGCCCTTTGGGCTCACTAATGCTCCTTCCGTCTTCCAGCCCTTCATGAATGACATTTTCAGGGATTTTGTGGACAAATTTCTGATTGTTTATTTGGATGATATCTTGATTTTTTCTAATGACTGGGACTCTCATGTGAAACATGTTCGAACTGTATTCCAGATTTTGAGAGAGAATGCTCTGTATGTGAAGGGATCAAAGTGTCTTTTTGGCGTACAGAGGATCTCATTTCTGGGATTCATTTTGTCCCCATCTGTTATTGAAATGGACCGGTCAAGGTTCAGGCCATCTGTGATTGGGTCCAACCTACTTCATTAAAGGCTCTTCAGAGATTTTTGGGTTTTGCCAATTTTTATCGTAAATTTATTGGTAATTTCTCGGTTATTGTTAAACCATTAACTGATTTGACCAGAAAGGGTTCTGATGTGGTGAATTGGCCTCCTGAGGCAGTCTCTGCATTTCAGGAACTTAAGCAAAGATTCACTTCTGCTCCTGTTCTACGGCAGCCTGATGTTTCTCTGCCATTTCAGGTGGAGGTTGATGCCTCTGAAATTGGGGCAGGTGCCGTTTTGTCCCAAAAAGATCCAGAGACCTCTAAAAGTAACCCTTGTGCCTTTTTCTCTCGAAAATTTTCTCCTACTGAACGTAATTATGACGTAGGTAATCGGGAGTTATTGGCCATGAAGTGGGCTTTTGAAGAGTGGAGACATTGGCTGGAGGGAGCCAAACATCAGGTGGTGGTCCTTACGGACCATAAGAATCTGGTCTATCTGGAATCTGCCAAGCGACTCAATCCTAGACAGGCCAGGTGGGCCTTGTTTTTCACACGTTTTAATTTTGTGGTTTCCTTTCTTCCTGGCACTAAGAATGTTAAGGCGGATGCCCTCTCGAGGAGTTTCCTTGTGGACTCTCCTGAGTTATCTGATCCTTCTGTTATTTTGAAAGAGGGTGTAGTTCTTTCCGCCATCTCGCCCAATTTGAGACTTGCTCTGGAGGGGTGTCAGGAGGATAGGCCCGAGCGCTGCCCTGTTGGAAAATTGTTTGTCCCGGACCAATGGAAAAAGAGTGTGATGTCTGAGATTCATTGTTCCGCATTGGCTGGGCATCCCGGAATTTTTGGTACCAGAGACTTGGTTAGTCGGTCCTTTTGGTGGCCTACCTTGTCTCGTGATCTCAGGGAATTTGTGCAGTCCTGCGGGACTTGCTCTCGCTCCAAGCCTTGCTCTCGCTCTAGTGGTTTGTTGATGCCATTGCCTGTGCCCAAGAGACCATGGACCCATATCTCTATGGATTTCATTTCCGATCTTCCTGTTTCTCAGAGAATGACCACCATCTGGGTAATTTGTGATAGGTTTTCCAAAATGATACATCTTGTGCCATTACCTAAGTTGCCTTCCTCCTCTGAATTGGTGCCGTTGTTCCTTCAGCACGTGGTTCGTTTACACGGCATTCCTGAGAACATTGTGTCTGACAGAGGAGTCCAGTTTGTTTCCAGATTTTGGAGGACTTTTTGTTCCAAACTGGGTGTTCAATTGTCTTTCTCCTCGGCATTTCATCCTCAGACCAATGGTCAAACTGAGAGAACAAACCAGACATTGGAGACTTATCTAAGATGCTTTGTGTCTGCTGATCAGGATGACTGGGTCTCTTTTTTGCCTTTGGCTGAGTTTGCTCTTAATAATAGGGCTAGCTCTGCCACTTTGATGTCTCCGTTTTTCTGTAATTCTGGGTTTCACCCTCGATTTTCTTCAGGACAGACGGAGGCTTCTGTCTGTCCAGGTGTTGACTCTGTTGTGGAGCGTATGCAACAGATTTGGGACCAGGTAGTGGAGAGGTTGTCCCTCTCTCAGGAGAAGGCCCAGCGGTTTGCTAACCGGCATAGGACTGATGGTCCTCGGTTTAAAGTGGGGGACTTGGTCTGGTTGTCCTCAAAGAATATTCCTATGAGAGTAGCATCTCCTAAATTTAAGCCTAGGTTCATTGGACCTTATAAGATCATGGAGATTATTAATCCTGTTTCTTTTCGTTTGCTTCTTCCAGGGACATTTAAGATCCATAACGTGTTCCACAAGTCCTTGTTGAAGAGGTTTGTTGAGCCAGTGGTTCCTGCTGCTGTGCCTCCTGACCCTGTTTTGGTTGAGGGCAATCTGGAGTATGTGGTTGAGAAAATATTGGATTCTCGTTTTTCTAGACGGAAACTCCAGTATTTGGTTAAATGGAGAGGTTATGGTCAGGAAGACAATTCTTGGGTGTTTGCTTCGGACATCCATGCTAGGAGACTTATCCGTGCGTATCATAGAACTCATCCTGACCGACCTGGTTGCTCAAATGAGGGTTCGGTGACCCCTCCTCAAGGGGGCGGTACTGTTGTGAATGGGTTTGAGATGAGTTCTGAGCAGAGGCTCCCTCTGGTGGTTACAAGCGGTGCTAGTGAAGATTGTGAGGACTGGGAATCAGGTGTTACTGACTGGTCTTATATAAGGGAGTCATTTTCCCATCAGGGTTGCCGGTGATCAATTGTTCTGGTCTGAATCCTTCATTCCAGTTTCCCTTGTAGCCTGCTGTGTCGTGTCTGCATCTCCTGCTTACAGATAAGACTTTTGCTTCTTTTGTGTTTGTGCTATATTTTTGCATTTTGTCCTGCACTTCTTTGGGGGCCTTCAGGGTCCCCTCCGGGGGCTTCTGCCCTCTCAGTTTAGTTCAGCCACTGAGTTTTGTACTTTTGTTTTTTCCAGTTTTTTCAGTGGCTGCTGTTTATATTTTGTTACACCAGAGAACTAATTTAGGTGGTAGAGGTCGTGTGATCTCAGGTGATTTTGAAATTAGTAGAGTTGGTGCTTTTCAGGGTTTTCTGGGATTGCAGTAAGTACCCTTCCTATCCTTTTCTATTTAGATAGTTTGGGCCCCAGCGTTTGCTCATACTATTTTCTTTCTGTGTCTGTATTTCCTCTTGTCTAACCGCCATTACATGTTTGGGGGCTTTCTGCTATCTTTGGGGTTCTGCTCCGGGGCAGATAGCTTTCCTATTTCTATCTTTAGGTGTAGTTAGTTTCTCAGGCTGTGACGAGGCGTCTAGGACCAACGTAGGAACGCTCCACGGCTGCCTCTAGTTGTGGTGGTTAGTCAGGGTACTGCAATCTCATAGATTCCAACTGCTCTGGTGTATTGCCTTTTTTACCTGCACTCCTCAGCTACCGAAACATAACAGTGCTCTATACAACTCAAGCTTCTGGCCGCATGTTTTCCCACAGAGCGGTAACAAGTGGGTTTCATAGTGTCACTTCTGTCGGGCAGAGCTTTGGAATGGGCAACGCCGCTGTGGGAGCGTGACGACCACATGGTGCGGAGTGCTCCTCAGTTTCTGGAGGCTCTTAAAATGGTCTTTTTAGGCCCTCAGGTCACCCACGATTTAGCGCTCCAACTGCTGGCAATGTCACAGGGTTCGAGCTTGGTTAGTAAGTTTTCAGTCCAATTTCGAACTCTGGCCTCCGAGTTAGAGTGGCCGGATAAGGTCCTTATACCGGTATACTGGAGAGGTCTGGCTGACCATGTAAAGGACGCCTTGGCCACCAGGGAGATTCCTGCCTCACTGGAGAAGCTTATCTCCATATCTACCCGCATCGACCTTCGCTTTCACGAGCGGAGGTTGGAGCGGGCCCAGTGTAGACGGAGGTTTCGGCTAGCTCCCACCTTTGCCAAACCTCTAGAATCTCCCATTCAGGCGCCCGACTCCCCGAGGTCATGGAGGTTGTTCGAACGGGACCTAAGTCTCGGCCCGTGGTTTGTAACAATTGTCAGCAGTTACGACATTATGCCAATAGATGTCCCCAGCGATCGGATACACGATCGCGTCTAGTGACCATGGGAGGAGGTTCACTAGAGTCAGCAGCATTTGCCTCCAAGCTGTCCTTTAAAGGGACAATTTCTTTTGGTCCATCCACTCTAACAGTTGAGCTTTGTGTGGATTCTGGAGCAGAGGGGAACTTTATGTCCTCTGCTTTTGCTCAGGTGATGCTCGCCAAACCGGTGACTGTTCGAGTGGTGAATGGCTCCATACTGCCCTCACAGATCACACATCAGGCAATCCCTCTCACATTAGCTATGTCTCCTTCCCATCAGGAGATTATTTCTTTCCTTCTCCTTCCTGAGGGTATAGATGAGGCTCTGCTGGGAGTACCCTGGCTTCGGCTTCACTCCCCACATATTGAGTGGTCCTCTGGGAAGATACGGGGTTGGAGTGAGTCTTGTAGAGGTAGATGTGTGAGGGAGTGTGTTCAGGTTGCTACTACAATGATACCCGCAGATCTCACTTCCCTTCCCAAGTGCTATTGGTCCTATGTAGACGTGTTTTCCAAAAAGGCTGCAGAGACGCTTCCGCCTCACCGCCCCTATGACTGTCCTATTGACCTCTTGCCTGGAGCAGAACCTCCCCGGGGAAGGGTCTATCCTTTCTCTCTCCCGGAGACCGAGGCTATGTCCCAATACATTCAGGAAAATCTGGCAAGAGGATTCATTAGGAAGTCAGTGTCACCTGCTGGAGCAGGGTTCTTCTTTGTGCAAAAGAAGAACGGAGAATTACGGCCTTGCATAGATTACAGGGTCTTAACGCCATTACCGTTAAGAATAAATACCCGCTGCCTTTGATTTCTGAGCTCTTTGATAGGCTCCGGGAAGCAAGGGTAATTACCAAGTTATACCTGCGGGGTGCTTACAGCCTGATTCGCATCCGCGAGGGGGACGAGTGGAAGACGGCTTTTAATACCAGGGATGGGCACTATGAATATCTGGTGATGCCCTTCGGGCTCTGTAATGCCCCAGCCATTTTCCAAGACTTTGTTAATGACATCTTCCGGGATATGCTTTCCACCTCTGTCGTGGTCTATCTGGATGATATTCTCATCTTCTCTCCAGATATTAACTCCCACCGGAAAGATGTCTGCAGTCTTCGACCTCTTGCGGGCAAATTCCCTTTATGCAAAGTTGGAGAAATGCGTGTTTGAGCAGGAGTCTTTACCATTCCTGGGCTATATCATCTCCGCCAGGGATTGGCTATTGATCCTGCCAAACTACAGGCTGTGATGGACTGGTAATAACCCCATTCCCTTAAAGCGGTGCAGCGCTTTATGGGGTTCATTAATTATTATCGCCTGGTCATTCCCCATTTCTCAACTTTGGTAGCTCCCTTGGTAGCCCTCACCAAGAAGGAAGCAAATCCCAAATTGTGCTCCGAAGAAGTCTCCAAGGCTTTCACCTCAATTAAGTCTCATTTTGCTAGCGCTCCCATCCTATACCACCCTGATGTTTTGTAAGCCATTTATATTGGAGGTGGATGCCTCATCCGTTGGTGCTGGAGCAGTCCTCTTTCAAAAGGATGCTCAAGGTCGGAAGCATCCTTGCTTCTTCTTCTCCAAGACCTTCACACCAGCGGAGAGGAATTATTCCATCAGGGACAGGGAGTTGATAGCAATGAAGTTGGCTTTCTCTGAATGGAGACATCTGTTGGAGGGGGCTCACTTTCCCTTCCAAGTCTTCCCTGACCACAAGAATTTGGTATATCTTCAGACAGCCCAGCGGCTTAATTCTCGCCAGGCCAGATGGTCCTTGTTCTTCTCCCGGTTTCATTTCACACTCCACTTTCTCTCGGGAGAGAAGAACGTTCGTGCCGATGCTCTCTCTCGCTCTGTGGTGTCCTCCTCCTCTGAGGAGGAGGAGCCTTGGCTTATTGTCCCCACAGAGAGCCTGAGAACAGTGGTCCCGGTTTCGCTCGAGTCTGTGCCCCCGGGCAAGACTTTTGTGCCTACCAATTTGCGACTGGAGGTACTCTCTTGAGCACATTCGTCCAGGGTGGGTGGACACTTTGGGGCAAAGAGAACATCTGAGTTTCTGGCGAGGACATACTGGTGGCCGCATATGGTCCGCGACGTTGGGGACTATGTTCGGGCGTGTGTCTCCTGCGCCAAGAATAAGTCTCCTCGACAACGGCCAGCTGGGTAACGTTACCCTTTGCCGGTGGCAGACAGGCCCTGGGAGATGGTTGGGATGGACTTTGTGGTGGGCTTACCCAAGTCTCGGGGTTGCACCATCATTTGGGTAATCACCGACCATTTTTCCAAAATGGTGCATTTGGTGCCGCTTCCACGGTTACCTTCTGCACGGGCTCTGGCAGCGTTGTTCGTTAGGCACATCTTCCGTCTACAGGGCATGCCGGACAAAATTATCAGTGACCGAGGTCCCCAGTTTGCATCTCGATTCTGGAGAGAGCTTTGTCGTCTACTCAGTATTGAACTAAATCTCTCTTCAGCATATCATCCCGAGATGAATTGGTTGGTAGAGAGGGCCAACCAGACCTTGGTTACCTATCTACGACATTTTGTCTCAGCCAGGCAGGATGACTGGGCATCCTTGCTACCGTGGGCTGAGTTTGCACTAAACAATTCTGTGGCTTACTCCACCGGACAGACTCCATTCCTCCTAAACTACGGTCAGCATCCGCGGGTTCCGGTGCCCATGCCCGTGTCTTCCGCTGACTCTAGGGTGGCAGACTGGGCTGTGGAGGCACGGGACATTTGGGACCGTACCCAGGATGCCATTCAGGCATCCAAGGAGAGGATAAGGTCCTCTGCCGATGCACATCGGCGCCCCACTCCAACATTTGCTCCTGGGGACTTGGTGTGGCTCTCCGCTCGTAACATTAGGCTGCGAGTTAAGTCCACTAAGTTGACACCCCACTACATGGGTCCTTTCAAAGTCCTCGAGCAGGTTAACCCTGTGGTGTCCCATTTGGCTCTTCCACCACGCCTGGGTATCTCCGACACCTTTCACGTATCCCTCCTGAAACCCGTGCTCATGTCCTAGTTTTCCGAGTCATCTGCCGGGACATCAGGTTCATCTACGGACGACCATGAGGTGAACGCCATCGTAGGGTGTAAGGTGGTACGGGGCAAAAAGTTTTATTTGGTGTACTGGGGGGGCTGTTATGTTTCGGTAGCTGAGGAGTGCAGGTAAAAAAGGCAATACACCAGAGCAGTTGGAATCTATGAGATTGCAGTACCCTGACTAACCACCACAACTAGAGGCAGCCGTGGAGCATTCCTACGTTGGTCCTAGACGCCTCGTCACACCCTGAGAAACTAACTACACCTAAAGATAGAAATAGGAAAGCTATCTGCCCCGGAGCAGAACCCCAAAGATAATAGAAAGCCCCCAAACAAGTAATGGCGGTTAGACAAGATGAAATACTGACACAGAAAGAAAATAGAATGAGCAAACGCTGGGGCCCAAACTAACTAAATAGAAAAGGATGGGAAGGGTACTTACTGCAATCCCAGAAAACCCTGAAAGGCACCAACTCTACTAATTTCAAAAACACCTGAGATCACACGACCTCTTCCACCTAAATTAGTTCTCTGGTGTAACAAAATCAAAACAGCAGCCACTGAAAAAACTGGAAAAAGCAAAAGTACAAACATCAGTGGCTGAACAAAACTGAGAGGGCAGAAGCCCCCGGAGGGGACCCTGAAGGCCCCCACAGAAGTGCAGGACAAAATGCAAAAATAAAGCACAAACACAAAAGAAGAAAATGTCTTATCTGTTAGCAGGAGATGCAGACACGACACAGCAGGCTACAAGGGAAACTGGAATAAAGGATTCAGACCAGAACAATTGATCACCGGCAACCCTGATGGGAAGGTGACTCCCTTATATAAGACCAGTCAGTAACACCTGATTCCCAGTCCTCACAATCTTCACTGGACAGACTAGCACCGCTTGTAACCACCAGAGGGAGCCTCTGCTCAGAACTCATCTCAAACCCATTCACAACAGTACTGCCCCCTTGGAGAGGGGTCACCGAACCCTCATTTGAGCAACCAGGTCGGTCAGGATGAGTTCTATGATACGCACGGATAAGTCTCCTAGCATGGATGTCCGAAGCAAACACCCAAGAATTGTCTTCCTGACCATAACCTCTCCATTTAACCAAATACTGGAGTTTCCGTCTAGAAAAACGAGAATCTAATATTTTCTCAACCACATACTCCAGATTGCCCTCAACCAAAACAGGGTCAGGAGGCACAGCAGCAGGAACCACTGGCTCAACAAACCTCTTCAACAAGGACTTGTGGAACACGTTATGGATCTTAAATGTCCCTGGAAGAAGCAAACGAAAAGAAACAGGATTAATAATCTCCATGATCTTATAAGGTCCAATGAACCTAGGCTTAAATTTAGGAGATGCTACTCTCATAGGAATATTCTTTGAGGACAACCAGACCAAGTCCCCCACTTTAAACCGAGGACCATCAGTCATATGCCGGTTAGCAAACCGCTGGGCCCTCTCCTGAGAGAGGGACAACCTCTCCACTACCTGGTCCCAAATCAGTTGCATACGCTCCACAACAGAGTCAACACCTGGACAGACAGAAGCCTCGTCTGTACTGAAGAAAATCGAGGGTGAAACCCAGAATTACAGAAAAACGGAGACATCAAAGTAGCAGAGCTAGCCCTATTATTAAGAGCAAACTCAGCCAAAGGCAAAAAAGAGACCCAGTCATCCTGATCAGCAGACACAAAGCATCTTAGATAAGTCTCCAATGTCTGGTTTGTTCTCTCAGTTTGACCATTGGTCTGAGGATGAAATGCCGAGGAGAAAGACAATTGAACACCCAGTTTAGAACAAAAAGTCCTCCAAAATCTGGAAACAAACTGGACTCCTCTGTCAGACACAATGTTCTCAGGAATGCCGTGTAAACGAACCACGTGCTGAAGGAACAACGGCACCAATTCAGAGGAGGAAGGCAACTTAGGTAATGGCACAAGATGTATCATCTTGGAAAACCTATCACAAATTACCCAGATGGTGGTCATTCTCTGAGAAGCAGGAAGGTCGGAAATGAAATCCATAGAGATATGGGTCCATGGTCTCTTGGGCACAGGCAATGGCATCAACAAACCACTAGAGCGAGAGCAAGGCTTGGAGTGAGAGCAAGTCCCGCAGGACTGCACAAATTCCCTGACATCACGAGACAAGGTAGGCCACCAAAAGGACCGACTAACCAAGTCTCTGGTACCAAAAATTCCGGGATGCCCAGCCAATGCGGAACAATGAATCTCAGACATCACACTCTTTTTCCATTGGTCCGGGACAAACAATTTTCCAACAGGGCAGCGCTCGGGCCTATCCTCCTGACACCCCTCCAGAGCAAGTCTCAAATTGGGCGAGATGGCGGAAAGAACTACACCCTCTTTCAAAATAACAGAAGGATCAGATAACTCAGGAGAGTCCGCAAGGAAACTCCTCGAGAGGGCATCCGCCTTAACATTCTTAGTGCCAGGAAGAAAGGAAACCACAAAATTAAAACGTGTGAAAAACAAGGCCCACCTGGCCTGTCTAGGATTGAGTCGCTTGGCAGATTCCAGATAGACCAGATTCTTATGGTCCGTAAGGACCACCACCTGATGTTTGGCTCCCTCCAGCCAATGTCTCCACTCTTCAAAAGCCCACTTCATGGCCAATAACTCCCGATTACCCACGTCATAATTACGTTCAGTAGGAGAAAATTTTCGAGAGAAAAAGGCACAAGGGTTACTTTTAGAGGTCTCTGGATCTTTTTGGGACAAAACGGCACCTGCCCCAATTTCAGAGGCATCAACCTCCACCTGAAATGGCAGAGAAACATCAGGCTGCCGTAGAACAGGAGCAGAAGTGAATCTCTGCTTAAGTTCCTGAAATGCAGAGACTGCCTCAGGAGGCCAATTCACCACATCAGAACCCTTTCTGGTCAAATCAGTTAATGGTTTAACAATAACCGAGAAATTACCAATAAATTTACGATAAAAATTGGCAAAACCCAAAAACTCTGAAGAACCTTTAATGAAGTAGGTTGGACCCAATCACAGATGGCCTGAACCTTGACCGGGTCCATTTCAATAACATATGGGGACAAAATGAATCCCAGAAATGAGATCCTCTGTACGCCAAAAAGACACTTTGATCCCTTCACATACAGAGCATTCTCTCTCAAAATCTGGAATACAGTTCGAACATGTTTCACATGAGAGTCCCAGTCATTAGAAAAAATCAAGTATCATCCAAATAAACAATCAGAAATTTGTCCACAAAATCCCTGAAAATGTCATTCATGAAGGACTGGAAGACGGAAGGAGCATTAGTGAGCCCAAAGGGCATCACCAGGTACTCAAAATGCCCTTCAGGGGTATTGAATGCCGTCTTCCATTCATCCTCGTGCTTAATGCGAATAAGGTTATATGCCCCCCTGAGGTCAAGCTTGGTAAACCAAGTAGCGTTTTTCACCCTGGAAAACAGGTCAGAAATCAAGGGTAACGGGTATTGATATTTCACAGTAATATTGTTCAAGAGACGATAATCAATACACGGCCTTAAAGAACCATCCTTTTTGGCCACAAAGAAAAAACCGGCACCTAAGGGTGAAGAGGATGGTCTGATATGACCCTTCTCCAATGATTCCTTGATATAAGACCGCATAGCGTCATGTTCAGGTACAGGCAAGTTAAAAAGGCGACCTTTAGGGAATTTACTACCAGGCACTAATTCAATAGCGCAGTCATAGCTCCTATGGGGAGGCAAGGATGCAGATTTACTTTCGCTAAACACATCAGAAAAATCAATCAAAAAGTCAGGAACATCCTGAGCCTGGGGGAGGCAGAAAAAACAGGTGTGTTAGTATTAACACATTGGCAGCCCCAACTGGTTACAGACACAGATTTCCAATCCAAAACAGGATTATGAGACTGTAACCAAGGGAAACCCAGCACGATAATGTCATGCAGATTATACAGAACCAAAAATTTGCAGGACTCCTGGTGATCAGGTTCAACCCTCATTATCACCTGAGTAGAAAACTGGGGTTTATTCTCAGCCAAAGGGGTAGAATCGATCCCCAGTAGGGGAATAGACTTCTGTAGGGGTATCAAGGGAAGTCCACAACGTTTAGCAAAATCATAATCCATCAGATTAATAGCTGCTCCAGAATCAACGAAAGCCTGAGCAGAAAATGACGACAGAGAGCATATCAGAGTGACAGTTAATAAAAACTTAGTCTGAACACTACCCAAGACAACTGAGCGTGCAAAATGTCTTCCCCGCTTAGGGCAGACTGAAATAGCATGAGAGGCATCACCACAGTAGAAACATAACCCATTGTGCTTTCGAAACTCATGACGCTGTGCCCCAGACACCACTCTATCACACTGCATGGGTTCAGAAGCTGGTTCACAAGGCAACACCATTCCACGCATACTTCTCCGCTCACGCAAACGTCTGTCAATTTGAATCGCTAATGACATCGAATCATTGAGACCAGAGGGGACAGGGAATCCCACCATAACATCCTTTACATTATCTGACAGACACTTCCGGAAAAGGGCTGCCAAAGCGTCGTCATTCCATTTGGTCAGGACTGCCCACCTACGGAATCTCTGACAGTATAACTCAGCGTCATCAAGCCCCTGATTTAATGCCAACAAGGCTTTTTCAGCTTGATCAGTGACATTAGGCTCATCGTACAATAACCCCAAGGCCTGAAAAAATGCATCAACATCACTCAAAACAGGATCCCCAGGTATCAGGGAAAAAGCACAATCCTGAGGATCGCCGCGCAGGAGAGAGATGATAATTTGAACCTGCTGCGCTGCGTTCCCTGAGGACTTAGATTTTAAGGCAAAAAACAATTTACAATTATTTTTGAAATTCTGAAACTTAGCTCGATCCCCTAAAAACAAATCTGGCATGGGAATCCTAGGTTCCACAACAGGCAACCCAGCAAGATAGATAGCAATACTCCGAACCTCAGTGGCAAGCTGATCCACACGGCCAGACAACTGTGCAAACTCCATTTAGAGAAAAGATCCTCCCCAGCACCCAGAGATACAGAGGGAGAAAAAAAAATGCAACAAACAGAAAAATATTTCTGACAACTCTGACAACCTTTTTTCTTTCACAATATTTTTTCCCTTCTGTGAGTACCATACAATTTTCAATTTTTAGGCCGGTGATACTGTTATGTTTCGGTAGCTGAGGAGTGCAGGTAAAAAAGGCAATACACCAGAGCAGTTGGAATCTATGAGATTGCAGTACCCTGACTAACCACCACAACTAGAGGCAGCCGTGGAGCGTTCCTACGTTGGTCCTAGACGCCTCGTCACAGCCTGAGAAACTAACTACACCTAAAGATAGAAATAGGAAAGCTATCTGCCCCGGAGCAGAACCCCAAAGATAATAGAAAGCCCCCAAACAAGTAATGGCGGTTAGACAAGATGAAATACTGACACAGAAAGAAAATAGAATGAGCAAACGCTGGGGCCCAAACTAACTAAATAGAAAAGGATAGGAAGGGTACTTACTGCAATCCCAGAAAACCCTGAAAGGCACCAACTCTACTAATTTCAAAAACACCTGAGATCACACGACCTCTTCCACCTAAATTAGTTCTCTGGTGTAACAAAATTAAAACAGCAGCCACTGAAAAAACTGGAAAAAGCAAAAGTACAAACATCAGTGGCTGAACAAAACTGAGAGGGCAGAAGCCCCCGGAGGGGACCCTGAAGGCCCCCACAGAAGTGCAGGACAAAATGCAAAAATATAGCACAAACACAAAAGAAGAAAATGTCTTATCTGTTAGCAGGAGATGCAGACAGACACAGCAGGCTACAAGGGAAACAGGAATGAAGGATTCAGACCAGAACAATTGATCACCGGCAACACTGATGGGAAGGTGACTCCCTTATATAAGACCAGTCAGTAACACCTGATTCCCAGTCCTCACAATCTTCACTGGACAGACCAGAACCGCTTGTAACCACCAGAGGGAGTCTCTGCTCAGAACTCATCTCAAACCCATTCACAACAGGGGGCTATGGGCCAGAGGATAGGTCTTGGGAGCCTGCCGAGCATGTTCACGCTCTGCAGCTCATCGTTGCCTTTGAGCGCAGCGAGGCCCAGAGAAGGGGGGGTAATGCTAGGGTTCAAGTTCCCAATGATGCACAAGGGAATCTCGAGCCATTCCCACTGCGGTCCCCCATCCGTCTCCAGCCGCAGTGGAGCCTGCTCAGCAGAGACGTCGATCCCAGTGTCTTGCCCATTCCAATACTGTGCAGAGACTTGCTGCTGCCTCTCCTGGGTCTTCTATTATAGCCAGTGCTGGAGCAGACGTCTTTAGGACGAAGTCCTGCGTTTCCCCTTCTGAGCATGCCCAGGGTAAGATCTCTCATTGGAGATCAGGGTCACATGTTCAGGTACTGCAGCAGCTCCTATTGGTCCGCCAGGAAGGTCCTGAAACGACATGTGTTTTGGAACAGTTTCTCATTGGTCCTTTTTCTGGCAGGTCCTGTAGCTGTTACTATAAAAGGGTGGCATGGCTGGGCCGCCATGCGCTAGCATCAAATCTGTTACGTGCTTGCACCAGTGAGGTCATGTATGCATGTGGTTAGGTCTGGCTGAAATAAGCCCCTAGAATACCGGCACCTCTGGTGAGGAGATTGTATGCACGTGTTCAGGGCTCGGCTGAAAACGCCATTAGAATACCAGCTACTCCGGTGAGGAGATTGTTGCTTGTGTTCTGACTGCATGACCACAGACTGCAATCTGCTTAGCAGTCATCTGTGTTCCCTGTGAGTCTAACAGGACACAGTCTTTTTCTCAGCGGCTCTGTGACGCAACAGGGTTCGCTTTATAACGCTGGTTCAGCGCCCTAGCGTTTTACTTTGCGGCTCACTGAAGCTAAGTGAGTTCTCACTTATCGCCATATAGCGCTGTGGCATTCCCGTTAGCGGCTCTGTGATTAACAGAGTTCGCACTAACTGCCACAGCGCGCTACGGCGTTTATTTTTGCGATTCTGCGGGATAACAGAGTTAGCTACTTTCGCCATCTTACTAGCAGCGGGCTTCGCCTGCACGGTGGACCCCGGGCTGCGAACGCACCTCTCTACAATATTTATTAGGTGTGTTCCGCAGGCCCTAACAGTGAGTATTCTTAAATCTCATGTCTGCCTGTCCTTTCAAATGTATTATGTACTAATGCCTTTTATTTTTTTTATTGCAGCATGTCTTCTGAGGATGAATATCGGCCATCCTGTGATGAACTGGCCCAAGCAGAGCGTGATGTGAGTATCTTCCTGCTCTACATTTTGGGTAAGTATAGCTGCTGCATCTACACATGTGTAAAATTAATTTTTGTTCTTTTTCAGACCTTATGGGCCACGGTTTCAGAGGCCAAATTGCAGGAGCAGCCAAGCCAAGTCCTGGTGGGGAGACGGGCTGTAAGTATACACTGACTTTGATTGTATTTTTCTTTTATTTATTTATTTTTATTTCCCCCCTCCCCGCCTTTTTTTCTGACCTGTTTTTCATCTTCAATCTTTCTTCTTTTCTGTATCTTTTTCTATCTTTTTCTTTCACAAATATTTCCAAGATTATAATGGATTTTTTTTTTTCTAGGTTCCACAACGGGATGAAGAAATATATCTGGACAATGAGGCCCTGATCAACCTGGTCCAGGAGCGAGTCCCGTTGTGGGACAACCCTGATCTGCAGCACTCGGACCTTGTGGTGACCCGGCGGCTCTGGAATGAGGTGGCCGCAGCGCTGATGGATGGCTGAGACACTGCGAGTCAAAGGGTCTGCAAGGATTTTCGTAAGTATTTCATTGCTGTGTGATGCCGCATTGACTCTTTGGCGTGATGACACAGGTGTGCGTCATGCTAGATATTTTCTATCATGGTTCACAATTGTGTTATCATGTCCAACAGTGAGTGTATTGACTATTGTATTGCTGTGTGATGCCGCATTGACTCTTGGGCGTGATGACACAGGTATGTGTCATGCTAGATCTTTTCTAGTATGGTTCACAATTGTGTTATCATGTCCAACAGTGAGTGCATTGACTATTGTATTGCGGTGTGATGCCGCATTGACTGTTAACCATGTTCACACAGGTGTGTGTGATGATAGAGATTTTGCCATCAGTGCATTGTCTAATATTTTTTCTTTGTTTTCCCACAGTGAACAAAGTCAGAACCCGTTGGTGCTCGATAAAGGACCGCTTCAACAGGGATGTTGGTGATGAGGGACAGGTTCGCAGTGGCTCAGCGGCAAGGACCAGAAGAAAATACCGCTATTATTGGGAGTTGGCGTTCCTAAGACCAGTCCTTGCCACCAGAGCGTAAGTGTTTTTTTTGTATTGTATTGTTTTTTAATCTGCTTTTCTATTCCACAGCAGTTGGCACTTTAAAATGCATACTAATGTTTTTCTTTTCTTTTCACAGCACCTGGGGCAGCACCCTGCAACCTGTCCCTGGAGCGGTCCTTCATCGAACGCCTCGGACCCATCCCAGCCATCCAACAGCCAGGTAGCAGCTTACAGGTCAGCAACTCAGACAACTGGAGACAAGGAAGCTGGTATGTCAGGTCTTCCCTGTCCCAGGTCTCTGCCACTCGTTTTGCGGGCACTTCCCACCAGCGGCAGAGGCCCTTGGACATGCACTTGAGCACGGCCTTTCAGACCAGCCTCAAGGTGCTGTCCGACAGAGTGGAAAGTGGTTTTGCCCTCATGGAAAATAGTTTTAACCACATGGACCACCGCTTCCACTCTGTCGACAGTTGCCTTGACCGTCTGGAGGCCGACCTCAACAGACCAGCGCACCATTTTTTCAGCAAAATTGAACGCGCCATTGCGGAACACCAAAGTTCAGATCTCCAGCTGACTGCGATGCAGGCCTGCAACACTGCTTTCTTGCAGGCTATGCAGCAGAGTCAGTAAGTTCAGCAGTCAGTGGTGTCAGTTCCAAATGTGCCACTCGCTTCACCTCACTACCGACTTCTGCTGCATACCACTGCACGGCCACCTGCATTCCAAGCCAAGCCGGACACCACTACACCAAACCAAGTCCGAGTGCTGCTGGACACTCCCGCACAACCACCATGGTAAGCGCTGCTCCTGTCTGGAGCACCACCACCGCCACCGCACCACCCACTTGGAGCACCGTCACCGCACCACCTGCTTGGAGCACAGCCACCGCTCCACCATCTTGGACCACCGCCAACACTCCTGGTAGTAGCACCGCCAGCGCTCCTCCTAGGAGCACCGCCACCGCTCCTGCTCCTAGGAGTCTCGACACCACTCCTAGGAGCATCGGCAGCGCTCCTCCTGGTAGGAACACCACCCCCGCCACCACTGAGCATCATCAGCAAAGGGTGATCCACATTCTCTCTATGTGCCAAGCCACCCAATTTCAAGCCGGTCAAAAAGGTCGCACATTTCAAAAAGGTCCAGGCAGGAGACTCCAGGACAGTGTTTCTCAACTCCAGTCCTCAGGACCCACCAACAGGTCATGTTTTCAGGATTTCCTTAGTATTGCAAAGGTGATGGAATTAATGCTTGAGCAGGTGATAAAATTATCACCTGTGCAATACTAAGGAAATCCTGAAAACATGACCTGTTGGTGGTTCCTGAGGACTGGAGTTGAGAAACACTGCTCCAGGACAAAGAAAGAAGAAAAAAACAAAAACTTTGTCTGTCCCTCCCCCTCTCCTCCCACTGTGTCTCAACCTACCTCCTGTTCCATCCCTGAGCCGCCTTCTCCCACTACTTTCGTCACCCCTTCCCCTAGAACCCCCTCCTCACCTTCTACCCGTTCCTCGTCTCTCCACACCCCCACAGTGCCACCATCTTTCCCCAAACCTCGTTCCCAATAACCCTTTTTTTATGGTTCTTTTACAATAAATGTAAAATTCTGGTTTCCCATAATACTGTTTGGTTATTGTGTATTTCGCCGCCTACACACACTGCGCCGTACACACACTGCGCTGTTCACTTTGTGTTTTTGCCACCACATATAGCTCCATTACTGGCACATGTTTCTTGTGTCATTCGTGAAGATATGTGTAGTCAAAAACACAAATATATGACTTGTATTTTCCACCACCATTAATGTCTTCAGTCTGCTAATTTTGCACAGACTGAATAGAGGGTGGTGTTGATTGCAAGGCATATCTATTGTTACCTTGCCAGGTATCATAAAAAGTTAATTGAGGATGGTGTGTTTTTACCATCATCATTTAACTATTTGTGACACAAGGCCAGGGATTCTAGATATACCTTGTAATTAACCACATCCTCTATTCAGTAGGCGGTGTATAAACTGAGGAGATGATGGGGAAAGTACATGTCATGTGTACAATACCCTGGCCTGGTATCATAACTATTTATCACACCTGGGCAAGTGAATACACATACGAGTCAACCTGCAGTGTCGTTTCAGTCTGCATTATCTATTTCACGCAGACTGGAGCGATGCTGCAGTTTAACTCATATGTGTATTCACCTGCCCAGGTGTGATAACATTCTGAATTCAGGATGGGTTATTTTGGGCGTCCTCACTTCAGCATGATACCAGGCCTGGGGATTGGAGAAGTTTTGTAAACTTTATTATCTCTCCTGTCTGCGTTCCTACTCAAGCCACAGTGGTGATCCTACAAAGAATATTTATAGTCACATGGTCAGGTGTCATAAAGAGTGACGGATGCTAGTGCATCCCAAAATCACTATTTTTAACATCAGGCCAAGTGACATAAATATTAGTTATATTATCTCCACTGTCTCTGTAAAATGAACACAAACGCGAGAGATGATAAAGGTCATACAACTTGTGTGTATGTATAGTCACCTGGTCCGGAGTGCTAGTAAATTCTTGATGCACAAAACACAGCATCATGAATTCACTTGTACACCTGAGCAGTTGATTATTGTATTGGAGTGTAGAAAAACAGAGTGCACTTGTTACAGGTATCAAAACAGGTTTTTTATTAACATACACAGAAGAAAAATTTTTTACACCATTTCATCTTGCCATTCCACATGTCCCACATCTGAGATAAAGTAGGCCGCAAATTGGTCCCTCATTTGGCCAACTTCAACGGATGACCGGAGAGGGTGCTGAGTGAATTCAGGCATTGGGTTTGGAGCTGCATCATCGAGTTCAAAGTTAGGGTGCTCTTTAGCCATCACAAAATTATGAAGAACCACACACGCCTTTACCACCTCATCCACTGTTTCCAGTTTCAGATTAATGGCTGTGGCGAGAATGCGCCATCTGGACACAAGTATACCAAAGGCACACTCTACAGTTCTTCGGGCCCTGGTCAGTCTGTAATTAAAGATTTTTTTGGTGTGGTCCAATTCCCAGCTGGAGTAGGGTTTCATCAGGTTTTGGCACATTTGAAATGCCTCATGCCTCATCCCCAACCATTACAAATGGCAGTAGTGGACCTTCGGTGTGGGGAAGAGGCCGTGGTGTTATGATTTGGTAGCTGAGGAGAGCAGGCAAAAACGGCAATACACCAGAGAGGTTGGAATCTACTGGATTGCAGTACCCTGATTAACCACCACAACTAAAGGCAGCCGTGGAGCGTTCCTACGTAGATCCTAGACGCCTCGCCACAGCCTGAGAGGTTAAGTACACCTAAAGATAGAAAGAGGAAAGCTATCTGCCACGGAGCAGATCCCCAAAGAACATAGGAAGCCCCCAAACATGTAATGGCGGTTAGACAAGAGGAAATACAGACACAGACAGAAAATAGTATGAGCAAACGTTGGGGCCCAATCTGCCTAGACAGAAAAGGATAGGAAGGATACTTACTGCAATCCAAAAAAACCCTAAAAAATACCAACGCTACTAATTGCAAAAACACCTGAGATCACACGACCTCTACCACCTAAATTAGTTCTATGGTGTAACAAAACTAAGCCGCAGCCACTGAAAAAACTGGAAAAGGCAAATGAACAAATAACAGTGGCTCCAGAGGAACTGAGAGGAGCCCAAGCCCCCGTGGGGGGGAACCTGGCTAACCTCACAGAAATGCAGAGAAATATACAAATGGTAAGCACAAAAACAAAAAACAGAAAATATCTTATCTGAGAGCAGAAGAAGAGGCAAGACTCAGCAAGCTTCCAAATGAACCAGGAAACAAGGTTGAGACAAGAACAATTGATCACCGGCAACCATGATGGGAGGGAACCTCCCCTATACCCAGCCAGTCCGTGATTCCTGATTGTCAATCCTCATTGAATGGTTCAGTACTGTCTGTAACCACCAAAGGGAGCCTCTGCCCAGAATTCATTTCTAACACATTCACAACAGTACCCCCCCCCTTGAGGAGGGGTCACCGAACCCTCATTTGTGCAACCAGGTCGGTCAGGATGAGCTCTGTGATATGCATGGATCAGTCTCCTAGCATGGATGTCCGAAGCAAACATCCAAGAATTGTCCTCCTGACCATAACCTCTCCACTTAACCAAATACTGGAGTTTCCGTCTAGAAAAACGAGAATCCAATATTTTCTCAACCACATACTCCAGATTGCCCTCAACCAAAACAGGGTTAGAAGGCGCAGCCATAGTAACCACTGGCTCGACAAACCTCTTCAATATGGACTTGTGGAACACGTTATGGATCTTAAATGTCCCTGGAAGAAGTAAACGAAAGGAAAGAGGATTAAGAATCTCCATGATCTTATAAGGTCCAATGAACCTAGGCTTAAACTTAGGAGATGCAACTCTCATAGGGATATTTCTTGAGGACAACCAGACCAAGTCCCCCACTTGAAACCGAGGACCATCAGTCCCATGCGGTTGGCAAACCACTGGGCCCTCTCCTGAGAGAGGGACAACCTCTCCACTACTTGGTCCCAAATCTGCTGCATACGCTCCATAACAGAGTCAACACCTGGACAGACAGAAGCCTCCGTCTGTCCCGAAGAAAATCGAGGGTGAAACCCAAAATTGCAGAAAAATGGAGACATCAAAGTGGCAGAGCTAGCCCTATTATTAAGAGCAAACTCAGCCAAAGGCAAAAAAGAGACCCAGTCATCTTGATCAGCAGACACAAAGCATCTCAGATAAGTCTCCAATGTCTGGTTTGTTCTCTCAGTTTGTCCATTGGTCTGAGGATGAAAAGCCGAGGAGAAAGACAATTGAACACCAAGTTTAGAACAAAAAGTCCTCCAAAATCTGGAAACAAACTGGACTCCTCTGTCAGACACAATGTTCTCAGGAATGCCGTGTAACCGAACCTCATGCTGAAGGAACAAAGGCACCAATTCGGAGGAGGAAGGCAACTTAGGTAATGGCACAAAATGTATCATTTTGGAAAACCTATCACAAATCACCCAGATAACGGTCATTCTCTGAGAAACAGGGAGGTCGGAAATGAAATCCATAGAGATATGGGTCCATGGTCTCTTGGGCACAGGCAATGGCATCAACAAACCACTAGAGCGAGAGCAAGGCTTGGAGCGAGAGCAAGTCCCGCAGGACTGCAAAAATTCCCTGACGTCACGAGACAAAGTAGGCCACCAAAAGGACTGACTCACCAAGTCTCTGGTACCAAAAATTCCGGGATGACCGGCCAACGCGGAACAATGAATCTCAGACATCACACTCTTTTTCCACCGGTCTGGGACAAACAATTTCCCAATAGGGCAGCGCTCGGGTTTATCCTCCTGACACCCTTCCAGAGCCAGTCTCAAATTGGGCGAGATTGCGGAAAGAACTACACCCTCTTTCAAAATAACAGCAGGATCAGATAACTCAGGAGATTCCGCAAGGAAACACCTCGAGAGGGCATCCGCCTTAACATTCTTAGTGCCAGGAAGAAAGGAAACCACAAAATTAAAACGTGTGAAAAACAAGGCCCACCTGGCCTGTCTAGGATTAAGTTGCTTGGCTGATTCCAGATAAACCAGATTCTTAAGGATCTGGCATGGGGATCCTAGGTTCCACAACCGGCAACCCTGCAAGATAGGTAGCAATACTCCGAACTTCAGTGGCAAGCTGATCCACACGGCCAGACAACTGTGCAAACTCCATTGAGAGAAAAAAAAATTCCTCCTCAGCACCCAGAGAAAAAGAGGGAAAAAATGCAACAAACAGAGAAAAAAAAAAAAAAAAATTCTGACAACTCCCCTTTTTTTTTTTTCCTTTTTACTATTTTTCCCTTCTGTGAGTACCATATAATTTTCAGTTTGGCCGGTGATACTGTTATGATTTGGTAGCTGAGGAGAGCAGGCAAAAACGGCAATACACCAAGAGGTTGGAATCTACTGGATTGCAGTACCAAGACTAACCACCACAACTAAAGGCAGCCGTGGAGCATTCCTACGTAGGTCCTAGACGCCTCGTCACAGCCTGAGAGGTTAACTACACCTAAAGATAGAAAGAGGAAAGCTATCTGCCCCGGAGCAGATCCCCATAGAACATAGGAAGCCCCCAAACATGTAATGGCGGTTAGACAAGAGGAAATACAGACACAGACAGAAAATAGTATGAGCAAACGTTGGGCCCAATCTGCCTAGACAGAAAAGGATAGGAAGGATACTTACTGCACTCCAAAAAAACCCTAAAAAATACCAACGCTACTAATTGCAAAAACACCTGAGATCACACGACCTCTACCACCTAAATTAGTTCTCTGGTGTAACAAAACTAAGCCGCAGCCACTGAAAAAACTGGAAAAGGCAAATGAACAAATAAAAGTGGCTCCAGAGGAACTGAGAGGAGCCCAAGCCCCCCGTGCGGGGGAACCTGGCTAACCTCACAGAAATGCAGAGAAATATGCAAATGGTAAGCACAAAAACAAAAAACAGAAAATATCTTATCTGAGAGCAGGAGAAGAGGCAAGACTCAGCAAGCTTCCAAGTGAACCAGGAAACAAGGTTGAGACAAGAACAATTGATCAACCATGATGGGAGGGAACCTCCCCTATATCCAGCCAGTCCGTGATTCCTGATTGCCAATCCTCATTGAATGGTTCAGTACTGTCTGGAACCACCAGAGGGAGCCTCTGCCCAGAATTCATTTCTAACACATTCACAACACCGTGGCATGGGGAAATTGAAATGGTTGCCATACAACCTACGACCCATATCCGAGTTCTTAAAAGCCTGTGAGTCATTTCCACGGCCAAATGTCCCAATGTCCACTGCAACAAATATACAGTCTGCATCCGCAATGGCCATGAGTACTGTAGATAAGTACTTTTTGTAGTTGTAGTACTCTGATCCAGTTATTTTGGGTTTGATTATCCGGATGTGTTTCCTATCCACCGCTCCCAAACAGCTGGAGAAATTGCAGACTGTCCAGAACTTTTCTGCTATTTCAATCCACTTTTCCACGGAGGGCAGGGGCATAAATTCTGGACAGAGAACGTCCCACAAAGCCCGGCAGGTGTCCGCAGCTATTACCGACAAGGTGGAGATTCCAATCCGGTACTGGAAGTGGAGTGAAGAGAGACTCTCTCCAGTAGCCAGGAATCTGTGAAAACAAGAAAGACAAAAAGTTAATATTTATGTATATGGTTTTTTAAAACAAAATAAAAAAAAAAATTAGGACAAGTCAAAACAATAATTCTGCAGGCTTTTGTTTACTACATGGCAGAACCATAATTCTGCAGGCTTTGAAATAGTACATGGCAGAACAAAGAAAATTATACAGGCATTGGTTTTTAAAAAATAACGTACCATAATGTGATCAGGAGACGTTGCTCAGGAGGAATCGCACGACGGAGCTGTGTGTCCTGTCTCCGGATGGGTTCTTGGACACGAACAAGCAAATCCCTGAGGCTTTCTTGTGACATCTGGGTATAGTCAGTAAATTTCACCGAGTTTGCCTGGAGCTCGCTGAAGAGGGTGTGGTACGCTCCACGGCTCTCCCGGAGTTCAATAATCGGATGTATCCACAAACGCCGCCGCTGCCGTCTTCGCTGTCTCTCTCTCTACCTTTGTTGCTGGCAAGCAAATGCAAAAGTCTGAGCCAGCGATATGTCCAGATCCAAGTTAAAGTGAAAACTCTTCCAGCGCAGATCCATGTTGACAAAGGAAACAGCAGCAAAATCTGAAGATTTCAGCTGTAAACAGGGTCTATATAAAGAATTCCCATGACAGTCGCCCACTGGTGGATTCTGTTTTAAGAATTTTGCAAAGATTTTCCTCCTGTGAAATGTGACACCTACTGTAGACAACATATGCGCATAAAAAACGCAAACGCATGTAAAAACGCATGATAACGCATACAAACACTGCGTTTTTTTGTCGTCATGCGCACGCTGATGCTTAAAAAAAATCGCTTCGCTGATATGCGTTTGCAAGCATTTTTTCATTGCATTTCATGTGCGCACAAAATGCTGCGCAAAACGGCGCAAATGTGAAACTAGCCATAGATGTAGATTTGGGTGCTGAAACAACGTGGTAATATTGCAGAAATGCTGCAGCTACACCGCATTAATCCATCAAAGTATGTACACCAAATTAACTATGTATGCTAGCTTGTTTATGCAGAGTTTTTTTACAAGGATTTAGAAGCTGATGTGCTCCAAAATCCAAATCAAAACCTGCTTCAACCACAGTTTCAACACTCTTCCTATTGATTTCAATGGCAATGCACATTGCTGTGCAGTTTGATGCAGATTATTGGTGGAATCGGCTCAAAAGACTGCAAGCGTATCAATAAATACTAAGAAAAAAAGGAGTAATTACAGAAGTGGATTGCTCTTGAAAAAACTCCTCTTTGGGAACTAGAAGAGTCACTCTCTGTGAACTAAGAGAGTCACTGTGAGCTAGGAAAGTCACAGTTTCTGAACTAAGAGATTCACTGCCTGTGAACTAGAACAGTCATTGTCTGTTAACTAAGAGAGTCACTGTTTGTGAACTAGGAAAATCACTAAACTAAGAGACACACTGTGAACTAAGAGTCATTGTCTGTGAACAAGGAGAGTCAAAGTCTGAACTAAAATTCAGTGTCTGTGAACTAGGAGAGTCATAGTCTCTGAACTAAGAGAGTCACTGTCTGTGAACTAGGAAAGTCACAGTCTCTGAACCAAGAGAGTCACGGTCTGTGAAAAAGGAGAGTCAATGTCTGCGTGTTAGAGGATGAATAAATGCGGGGGTGCCTTTCCTGCTTCGTTTCTGGAACCATCGAGACTGTCACCTATGTTGCAGGGGGAAAGCTCTTTTGCAAAGGACCGGGGTCTCGTGAGGTCTGTTGGGGGCGGTGCCAGAGGGAGTTGCACTGCGCGCGAAAAGGGAGAGAAACGGGTTAAAAGGGAGCTGTGTAGAGAGATGTGTGCGGGTCTGACGGGAGAGACAAAGCACCCAGGGAGCACAGGCCCATCAGACATTGCCCTGAGTGAGACACCTGTTGGAGCTAGACTACATTGTGCTCCTGTTCCGTTTTCTGTCCCGGCTATTAGTTTCGCTGACCACCAAGCTGTGACTGTGACACGTGCGCCGTGTGCAGTTATACCGGTGGCTAGGCCTGAACCTTATGAGCAGACTCGTAGACATACCGCGGGGCGAGGATTCGTCCCATCAGTTCCCTCCTCTGGACTAAGTACCGTGCTATATACTTGTGAGCACTGGAATCTTGCTTTTACCTTAGAGACTGCGATGAGACGATACATGCTGCTGCTGTCGGCACCACCGTGGGAAACCCGCCTGTCAGAAACTTTATCTAGACGCTCAGCGCCGCTGTTGCCGGTGCCACCTTTGGAACCCTGCGACGGCGCATGCCAGAGGATCATCATCTGTTAAGTCATATTACTTTTCTTCTGAACTACCATCACTCCTCTATCCCGCCTAACCCGTCACTCTCCCAGTTCTGTCCCATTCCCTGCGACTTCCCTGCATCCCTTTGGTCCCTGCGTGGAGGCCATTGCTTTTGTTATAATAAATCTGTTAACTCTAGATCTGCCTCCTGTCCCGCGTTCCTGCGACTTCTACATGTGAACTGGGAAAGTCACTGTCTGTGAACAAGGAGAGTCATTGTTTGTGAACTAGAAGAGTCATTGTCAACTAGGAGAATAATAGTTTCTGAACTAAGGGAGTCACTGTCTGTGAACTAAGAGATTCATTGTCTGTGAAGTAGGAGAGTCATAATCTCTAAACTAAGAGAATCACTGTTTGTGAACTAGGAGAGTCATAGTCTCTGAACTAGAAAGGTCACTGTGAACAAGAAAAATCACTGTCTGTGAACAAGGAGAATCACTATCTGTGAACTAGTAGAGTCATAGTCTCAGAACTAAGAAAGTCGCTGTCTGTAAACTAGGAAATTCACAGTGTCTGAACTAAGAGAGTCACTGTCTGTGAACTAAGAGATTCACTGTCTGTGAACTAAAATTCAGTGTCTGTGAACTAGGAGATTCATAGTCTCTGAACTAAGAGAGTGGCTGTCTTTGAACTAGGAAAGTCACAGTTTCTGAACTAAGAGAGTCACTGTCTGTGTACAAGAAGAGTCACTGTGAACTAGGAAAGTCACTAAACTAAGAGAAAAATATTTAGAATTGAGAGTACTCAGTGGTTGATACCTTTTAATGGCTAACTGAAAAGATGGTAACAAATTGCAAGCTTTCGAGACTACTCAGGTCTCTTCATCAGGCAAAGACATGAAGAGACCTGAGTACTGTAGTCTCGAAAGCTTGCAATTTGTTACCATCTTTTCAGTTAGCCATTAAAAGGTATCAACCACTGAGGACTCTCAATTCTAAATATTTTTCTATCTACTGGCTAACACGGTACTAAGATATACATATCCTAAACTAAGAGAGTCACTGTCTGTGGACTTAGGGCCCCGTCTCACATAGCGACACACCAGCGATCCCGACAACGATCAAGATCGCTGGTGTGTCGCTACATTATCGCTGCTGAGCTGCCAAACAGGCAGCGATCAGGACAGCGACACTGCGGGTAACGTCGCCTAGTTACCCGCAGTGTACGTTGGATACCAGCGCGCTGATGCAGGGAGCTGGTAACCAAGGTACACTTTGGGTTTCCAGGCGCTGCGCGGTGCCTGGAAACCCGACATGTACCTTGGTTACCAGCTCCCCTGCAGCAGCGGCTGGTATCCGAGGTACACGTCGGGTTTCCAGGCACAGCCCTGCGCCTGGAAATCCGATGTTTACCTTGGTTACCAGCTGATCGCCGGTCTCCTGCCTGTCACACGCAGCGATGCGTGCTGGCCAGTGGGAGACCAGCGATCAAAAAAGTCCAGGCATCTCTGACACAACCAGTGATTCACAGCCGGGGCCTGATCGCTGGTATGTGTCTGACATAGCGAGATCGCTGCTGAGATCGCTGTTTAGCAGCGATCTCGCTAGCGATCTCTCTACGTGAGACGGGGCCCTAAGAGAGTCACTGTCTGTGCACTAAGAGAGTCATTGTCTGCGAGCAAAGAGAATCACAGTCTGTGAACTAAGAGAGTCATAGTCTCAGAACTAAGAGAGTCACTGTCTGTAAACTGGGAAAGTCACAGTGTATGAGCTAAGAGAGTTACTGTCTGAACTAAGAGATTCAATGTCTGTGAACTAGTAGAGTCACAGTCTTTGAAATAAGAGAATCACTGTCTGTGAACAAGGAGAGTCAAAGTCTGAACTAAATTTCAGTGTCTCTGAACTAGGAGAGTCACAGTCTCTGAGCTATGAAAGTCACTGTCTGTGAACAAGGAGAGTCACTGTCTGTGAACAAGGAGAGTCACTGTCTGTCAATTAGGAGAGTCATTGTCTCTAATCTAGGAAAGTCACTGTATGTGAAAAAGGAGAGTCAATGTCTGTGAAATAGGAGAATCATAGTCTCTGAATTAAGAGAGTCACTGTGAACTATGCATATCACTAAACTAGGAGAGTCACTGTGTGTGGACTAAGAGAGTGTCTATGAACTAGAAGAGTCATAGACTGAGAGAGTCCGGTCTGTGAACTAGGAAAGTCACAGTCTATGTACTAAGAGAGTCACTGTCTGTGAATAAGGAGAGTCACTGTCTGTCAACCATTAGAGTCATAGTCTCTGATCTAGGAAAGTCACTATATGTGAGCAAGGAGAGTCACTGTGAACTAGGAGAATAATAGTTTCTGAACTAAGAAAGTCACTGTGAACTGGGAAAGTCACTAAACTAAGAGAGTCACTGAGGACTAACAAAATCATTGTGAATAAAGAGAGTCACTGTCTGTGAACTAAGAGAGTAATTGTCTGTGAACTAGTAGAGTCATAGTCTTAGAACTAAGAAAGTCGCTGTCTGTAAACTAGGGTAGTCACAGTGTCTGAACTAAGAGATTCAATGTCTGTGAACTAGTACAGTCACCATCTTTGAAATAAGAGAGTGAACTAGGAAAGTCACAGTCTCTGAACTAAGACAGTCGCTGTCTGTGAACAAGGGGAATCACTGTGAAAGAGAAGAGTCACTATCTATGAACTAGGAGAGACATAGTCTCTGAACTAGAAAAGTCACTGTGAACAAGAAAAATCACTGTCTGTGAACAAGGAGAGTCACTGTCTGTGAAGTAGAATAGTCAGTCTCTGAACTAAGAGAGTCACTGTCTGTGAACTAGGAAAGTCACAGTTTCTGAACTAAGAGAGTCACTGTCTGTAAACAAGGAGAGTCACTGTCTGTGAACAAGGAGAGCCACTGTCTGTGAACTAGGAGAGTCATAGTCTCTGAACGAGAAAAGTCATTGTCTGTGAACAAGGAGAGTCACTGTCTGTGACCTAGGAGAGTCATAGTCTCTGAACGAGAAAAGTCATTGTCTGTGAACAAGGAGAGTCACTGTCTGTGAACAAATAGAGTCAATGTCTGTCAACTAGGAAAGTCAGTCTCTGAAATAGGCGATTCACTGTCTGTGAACTAGGAGAGTAACGGTCATGGAATTTGGAGTCACTGTCTGTGAACTGGAGAGTCATGGCTGTTATGTTTCGGTAGCTGAGGAGTGCAGGCAAAAAAGGCAATACACCAGAGCAGTTGGAATCTATGAGATTGCAGTAACCTGACTAACCACAACAACTAGAGGCAGCCGTGGAGCGTTCCTACGTTGGTCCTAGACGCCTCGTCACAGCCTGAGAAACTAACTACACCTAAAGATAGATATAGGAAAGCTATCTGCCCCGGAGCAGAACCCCAAAGATAATAGAAAGCCCCCAAACATGTAATGGCGGTTAGACAAGAAGAAATACTGACACAGACAGAAAATAGTATGAGCAAACGTTGGGGCCCAAACTAACTAAATAGAAAAGGATAGGAAGGGTACTTACTGCAATCCCAGAAAACCCTGAAAAGCACCAACTCTACTAATTTCAAAAACACCTGAGATCACACGACCTCTACCACCTAAATTAGTTCTCTGGTGTAACAAAATCAAAACAGCAGCCACTGAAAAAACTGGAAAAAGCAAAAGTACAAACATCAGTGGCTGAACTAAACTGAGAGGGCAAAAGCCCCCGGAGGGGACCCTGAAGGCCCCCACAGAAGTGCAGGACAAAATGCAAAAATCAAGCACAAAAACAAAAGAAGAAGATGTCTTATCTGTTAGCAGGAGATGCAGACACGACACAGGCGGCTACAAGGGAAACAGGAATCTAGGATAGAGACCAGAACAACTGATCACCAGCAACCCTGATGGGAAGGTGACTCCCTTATATAAGACCAGTCAGTAACACCTGATTCCCAATCCTCACAATCTTCACAATCTTCACTGGACAGACCAGTACCGCTTGTAACCGCCAGAGGGAGCCTCTGCTCAGAACTCATCTCAAGCCCATTCACAACAGTCCCCCCCTTGAGGAGGGGTCACCGGACCCTCATTTGAGCAACCAGGTCGGTCAGGATGAGCCCTATGGTACGCACGGATGAGTCTCCTAGCATGGATGTCCGAAGCAAACACCCAAGAATTGTCTTCCTGACCATAACCTCTCCACTTAACCAACTACTGGAGTTTCCGTCTAGAAAAACGACAATCCAATATTTTCTCAACCACATACTCCAGATTGCCCTCAACAAAAACAGGGTCAGGAGGCACAGCAGCAGGAACCACTGGCTCAACAAACCTCTTCAACAAGGACTTGTGGAACACGTTATGGATCTTAAATATCCTGGAAGAAGCAAACGAAAAGAAACAGGATTAAGAATCTCCATGATCTTATAAGGTCCAATGAACCTAGGCTTAAATTTAGGAGATGCTACTCTCATAGGAATATTTTTTGAGGACAACCAGACCAAGTCCCCCACTTCAAACCGAGGACCATCAGTCCTATGCCGGTTAGCAAACCGCTGGGCCCTCTCCTGAGAGAGGGACAACCTCTCCACTACCTGGTCCCAAATCTGTTGCATACGCTCCACAACAGAGTCAACACCTGGACAGACAGAAGCCTCCGTCTGTCCTGAAGAAAATCGAGG
This sequence comes from Oophaga sylvatica, assembly GCA_033576555.1. NCBI lineage: Eukaryota > Metazoa > Chordata > Amphibia > Anura > Dendrobatidae > Oophaga > Oophaga sylvatica. The sequence continues at coordinate 451,114,187 of JARQOD010000001.1, forward strand.
GTGAAACCCAGAATTACAGAAAAATGGAGACATCAAAGTGGCAGAGCTAGCCCTATTATTAAGAGCAAACTCAGCCAAAGGCAAAAAAGAGACCCAGTCATCCTGATCAGCAGACACAAAGCATCTTAGATAAGTCTCCAATGTCTGGTTTGTTCTCTCAGTTTGACCATTGGTCTGAGGATGAAATGCCGAGGAGAAAGACAATTGAACACCCAGTTTAGAACAAAAAGTCCTCCAAAATCTGGAAACAAACTGGACTCCTCTGTCAGACACTATGTTCTCAGGAATGCCGTGTAAACGAACCACGTGCTGAAGGAACAACGGCACCAATTCAGAGGAGGAAGGCAACTTAGGTAATGGCACAAGATGTATCATCTTGGAAAACCTATCACAAATCACCCAGATGGCGGTCATTCTCTGAAAAACAGGAAGGTCGGAAATGAAATCCATAGAGATATGGGTCCATGGTCTCTTGGGCACAGGCAATGGCATCAACAAACCACTAGAGCGAGAGCAAGGCTTGGAGCGAGAGCAAGTCCCGCAGGACTGCACAAATTCCCTGACATCACGAGACAAGGTAGGCCACCAAAAGGACCGACTAACCAAGTCTCTGGTACCAAAAATTCCGGGATGCCCAGCCAACGCGGAACAATGAATCTCAGACATCACACTCTTTTTCCACTGGTCCGGGACAAACAATTTTCCAACAGGGCAGCGCTCGGGCCTATGCTCCTGACACCCCTCCAGAGCAAGTCTCAAATTAGGTGAGATGGCGGAAAGAACTACACCCTCTTTCAAAAAACAGAAGGATCAGATAACTCAGGAGAGTCCGCAAGGAAGCTCCTCGAGAGGGCATCCGCCTTAACATTCTTAGTGCCAGGAAGAAAGGAAACCACAAAATTAAAACGTGTGAAAAACAAGGCCCACCTGGCCTGTCTAGGATTGAGTCGCTTGGCAGATTCCAGATAAACCAGATTCTTATGGTCAGTAAGGACCACCACCTGATGTTTGGCTCCCTCCAGCCAATGTCTCCACTCTTCAAAAGCCCACTTCATGGTCAATAACTCCCGATTACCCACGTCATAATTACGTTCAGTAGGAGAAAATTTTCGAGAGAAAAAGGCACAAGGGTTACTTTTAGAGGTCTCTGGATCTTTTTGGGACAAAACGGCACCTGCCCCAATTTCAGAGGCATCAACCTCCACCTGAAATGGCAGAGAAACATCAGGCTGCCGTAGAACAGGAGCAGAAGTGAATCTTTGCTTAAGTTCCTGAAATGCAGAGACTGCCTCAGGAGGCCAATTCACCACATCAGAACCCTTTTTGGTCAAATCAGTTAATGGTTTAACAATAACCGAGAAATTACCAATAAATTTACGATAAAAATTGGCAAAACCCAAAAATCTTTGAAGAGCCTTTAATGAAGTAGGTTGGACCCAATCACAGATGGCCTGAACCTTGACCGGGTCCATTTCAATAACAGATGGGGACAAAATGAATCCCAGAAATGAGATCCTCTGTACACCAAAAAGACACTTTGATCCCTTCACATACAGAGCATTCTCTCTCAAAATCTGGAATACAGTTCGAACATGTTTCACATGAGAGTCCCAGTCATTGGAAAAAATCAAGATATCATCCAAATAAACAATCAGAAATTTATCCACAAAATCCCTGAAAATGTCATTCATGAAGGACTGGAAGACAGAAGGAGCATTAGTGAGCCCAAAGGGCATCACAAGGTACTCAAAATGCCCCTCCGGGGTATTGAATGCCGTCTTCCATTCATCCCCGTGCTTAATGCGAATAAGGTTATATGCCCCCCTGAGGTCAAGCTTGGTAAACCAAGTAGCGTTTTTCACCCTGGAAAACAGGTCAGAAATCAAGGGTAACGGGTATTGATATTTCACAGTAATATTGTTCAAAAGACGATAATCAATACACGGCCTTAATGAACCATCCTTTTTGGCCACAAAGAAAAAACCGGCACCTAAGGGTGAAGAGGATGGTCTGATATGACCCTTCTCCAATGACTCCTTGATATAAGACCGCATAGCGTCATGTTCAGGTACAGACAAGTTAAAAAGGCGACCTTTAGGGAATTTACTACCAGGCACTAATTCAATAGCGCAGTCATAGCTCCTATGGGGAGGCAAGGATGCAGATTTACTTTCGCTAAATACATCAGAAAAATCAATCAAAAAGTCAGGAACATCCTGAGCCTGGGGGGAGGCAGAAAAAACAGGAGTGTTGGTATTAACACATTGGCAGCCCCAACTGGTTACAGACACAGATTTCCAATCCAAAACAGGATTATGAGACTGTAACCAAGGGAAACCCAGTACGATAATATCATGCAGATTATACAGAACCAAAAATTTGCAGCACTCTTGATGATCAGGTTCAACTCTCATTATCACCTGAGTAGAGAACTGAGGTTTATTCTCAGCCAAAGGGGTAGAATCGATCCCCAGTAGGGGAATAGACTTCTGTAGGGGTATCAAGGGAAACCCACAACGTTTAGCAAAATCATAATCCATCAGGTTAATAGCTGCTCCAGAATCAACGAAAGCCTGAGCAGAAAATGAGGACAGAGAGCATATCAGAGTGACAGTTAATAAAAACTTAGTCTGAACACTACCCAAGACAACTGAGCGTGCAAAACGTCTTCCCCGCTTAGGGCAGACTGAAATAGCATGAAAGGCATCACCACAGTAGAAACATAACCCATTGCGCTTTCGAAACTCATGACGCTGTGCCCCAGACACCACTCTATCACACTGCATGGATTCAGAAGCAGGTTCACAAGGCAACACTATTCCACGCATACTTCTCCGCTCACGCAAACGTCTGTCAATTTGAATCGCTAATGACATAGAATCATTGAGACCAGAGGGGACAGGGAATCCCACCATAACATCCTTTACATTATCTGACAGAGCCTTCCGAAAAAGGGCCGCCAAAGCATCGTCATTCCACTTGGTCAGGACTGCCCACCTACGGAATCTCTGACAGTATAACTCAGCGTCATCAAGCCCCTGATTTAATGCCAACAAGGCTTTTTCAGCTTGATCAGTGACTTTAGGCTCATCGTACAATAACCCCAAAGCCTGAAAAAATGCATCAACATCACTCAAAACAGGATCCCCAGGTGTCAGGGAAAAAGCCCAATCCTGAGGATCGCCGCGCAGGAGAGAGATGACAATTTGAACCTGCTGCGCTGCGTTCCCTGAGGACTTAGATTTTAAGGCAAAAAACAATTTACAATTATTTTTGAAATTCTGAAACTTAGCTCGATCCCCCAAAAACAAATCTGGCATGGGAATCCTAGGCTCCACAACAGGCAACCCAGCAAGATATGCAGCAATACTCTGAACCTCAGTGGCAAGCTGATCCACACGGCCAGACAACTGTGCAAACTCCATTGAGAGAAAAAATCCTCCCCAGCACCCAGAGATACAGAGGGAAAAAAAAAAAAATGCAACAAACAGAAAAATATCTCTGACAACTCTGACAACCGTTTTTTCTTTCACAAATTTTTTCCCTTCTGTGAGTACCATACAATTTTAAATTTTGGGCCGGTGATACTGTTATGTTTCGGTAGCTGAGGAGTGCAGGCAAAAAAGGCAATACACCAGAGCAGTTGGAATCTATGAGATTGCAGTACCCTGACTAACCACAACAACTAGAGGCAGCCGTGGAGCGTTCCTACGTTGGTCCTAGACGCCTCATCACAGCCTGAGAAACTAACTACACCTAAAGATAGATATAGGAAAGCTATCTGCCCCGGAGCAGAACCCCAAAGATAATAGAAAGCCCCCAAACATGTAATGGCGGTTAGACAAGAAGAAATACTGACACAGACAGAAAATAGTATGAGCAAACGTTGGGGCCCAAACTAACTAAATAGAAAAGGATAGGAAGGGTACTTACTGCAATCCCAGAAAACCCTGAAAAGCACCAACTCTACTAATTTCAAAAACACCTGAGATCACACGACCTCTACCACCTAAATTAGTTCTCTGGTGTAACAAAATCAAAACAGCAGCCACTGAAAAAAACTGGAAAAAGCAAAAGTACAAACATCAGTGGCTGAACTAAACTGAGAGGGCAAAAGCCCCCCGGAGGGGAACCCCACAGAAGTGCAGGACAAATGCAAAAATCAAGCACAAAAACAAAAAGAAGAAGATGTCTTATCTGTTAGCAGGAGATGCAGACACGACACAGCAGGCTACAAGGGAAACAGGAATCTAGGATAGAGACCAGAACAATTGATCACCGGCAACCCTGATGGGAAGGTGACTCCCTTATATAAGACCAGTCAGTAACACCTGATTCCCAATCCTCACAATCTTCACAATCTTCACTGGACAGACCAGTACCGCTTGTAACCACCAGAGGGAGCCTCTGCTCAGAACTCATCTCAAGCCCATTCACAACACATGGCCTCTGAACTATGAGAGTTACTGTCTGTGAACTAGGAGAGTAACAGTCTCTGAACATGGAGAGTCACTGTTTGTGAACTGGAGAATCACAGTATCTGAACTACACACATGGTCAAAATTGTTGGTACCCCTCGTTTAATGACAAAAAAACCACAATGGTGACAGAAATAACTTGAATCTGACAAAAGTAATAATAAATCAAAAATCTATGAAAATTAACAAATGAATGTCAGACATTGCTTTTCAACCATGCTTCCACAGAATTTTTAAAAAAATAAAGCTCATGAAATAGGCCTGGATAGAAATGATGGTACCCCTGAAAATAATGTGACAAAGGGACATGATAAATCAAGGTGTGTCAACTAATTAGCATCACATGTGTCTGCAACCTTGGAAACAGTAAGTGGGCCTGTATAGAGGGCTACAGATTCTCACTATGCTGTTTGGTAACATGGTGTGTATCACACTCAACATGGACCAGAGGAAGCGAAGGAAAGAGGAGGTTAGAAAGAAAATTATAGACAAACATGTTAAAGGTAAAAAGTCATAAAACCATTTCCAAGCAGCTTGATGTTCCTGTGACTACAGTTGCACATCTTATTCAGAAATGTAAGTTCCATGGGACTGTAGCCAACCTCCCTGGACGTGGCCGCAGGAGAAAATTGATGACAAATCAAAGAGATGGATAATACGAATGGTAACAAAAGAGCCCAGAAAAACTTCTAAACAGATTAAAGGTGAACTTCAAGCTCAAGGAACATCAGTGTCAGATCGCACCATTCGTCGTTGTATGAGCCAAAGTGGGGTTCATGGAGATGACCAAGGAGGACACCATTGTTGAAAAAAAACATAAAAAAGCCAGACTGAAATTTGCCAAACTACATGTTGACAAGCCACAAAGCTTCTGGGAGAATGTCCTATGACAGATGAGACAAAAATTGAACTTTTTGGCCAGGCACATCAGCTCTATGTTCACAGATGGAAAAATTAAGCATATCAAGAAAAGAACACTGTCCCTACTGTGAAACATGGAGGAGGGTCTGTTATGTTCTGGTGCTGCTTTGCTTTATCTGGCACAGCATGTCTAGAAACTGTCCAGGGTACAGTGACAACTCAAGAATATCAAGGGATTCTAAAAAGAAATGTGCTGCCCAGTTTCAGAAAGCTTGGTCTCAGTCGCAGGTCATGGGTCTTGCAACAGGATAATGACCCAAAACACACAGCTAAAAACACCCAAAAATGGCTAAGAGAAAAATATTGGACTATTCTGAAGTGGCCTTCTATGAGCCCTGACCTAAATCCTATTGCGCATCTTTGGAAAGAGCTGCAATATGACATCTAGAAAAGGAAACCATCAAACACGAGACAACTGGAGCAGTTTGCTCTTGAGTAGTGGTCCAAAATGCCTGTCGAGAGGTGCAGAAGTCTCATTGACAGTTACAGGAATCATTTGATTGCAGTGATTGCCTCAAAAGGTTGTGCAACAAAATATTAAGTTAAGGGTACCATCATTTCTGTCCAGGCATATTTCATGAGTTTTATTTTTTTTTAAATTCTGTGGAAGCATGGTTGAAAAGAAATGTCTGACTTTCATTTGTTCATGTTCATAGATTTTTTATTTATTATTACTTTTGTCAGACTCAAGTTATTTCTGTCACCATTGTGGGTTTTTCTGTCATTAAACGAGGGGTACCAACAGTTTTGACCACATGTGTATGAGAGTCACTGTCTGTGAACTAGGAGAGTAACAGTCTTTGTACTTGGAGAGTTACTGTCTGTGAGATAGGACTAGACGGTAGAAACACATTGCAGACCACTGTTGCTTGCATGATCAGTGTGGATACAGTGCTAATGCAATTGAATCACACTCAATTTTTCAGGGTAATTTGGAGGCTTTGGAGTTTTTTCAATTCCATCTCTATTATTATACAAACTTTGCTATTTGTATGAGTAGTCCGGCTGCCAATGATAGCTGCTCCCCTCTCAGTGCCGGTTCTCTAAGAACAATAGTAACAAAACCTAAATAAGTAATAGCCGAAGAGATAGGAGAGCAAAGAGTTCTGCTCCTCCAGGGATGAGGGAAGCATCATCTTTTTGGATGATTTTGGAATTCAGTGTTAGAAAAGAAGCAATGATAAGACTCATTTTCGTTTGGTAATGAACTGAAGTTATCAATAACAGAAAGGGTTTTACAACATCTCTGTTCTTGTGATAGCAATGTAATTAGATTTCAAATCAAAAGATGCATTTGAAAAAAAAAATTGCAATTAACAAGATAAAAATGCCGACATTAGAAAGTGCAGTTTAGTGATTAAATGAACTATGGAAGGTTAATTGGGAGCAGGCATTGAGGAAAAAAAACTATTAGCACAAAACTGGAAATATCAAAATCTTTGCCTGGTAATTTACATAATGGAGTTTCAGTTATAGAAATGGATTCAGATAAGTCAGATAGTCCCCAATGGATATTTCCATAACAGACTGAGCTTACAATGAGGATGTATGCAACACCTCATAACATCCCAAAGACATAACCTGGGGTATCCGGGGCCTCGGTCACAGGGCTCCCAGCGACCCACTAGTGTCTTCTTCTGATGAACAGTCCCTTAAGCACCAGGACCTGCACCTGAGTCATAGCATGTGTCATACTCTAGAACTGTATTAAAAATACTCCAGACTTCAGAGCTGAAGTCTCCCAGCATTACTTATGGCTCAGTATCAATATGGCACCTTTTCTGGTGATTTGGAGACTTAACAATATTATTGCAAAGGGTGGAAATATATTTCTCTCTGTGACAATATTATAAATGTACTACATGAGGTGGGGGCCTGCTACAGATTTGTCTTCGGGGTCAAATGTCTTAAAGTTACACCATCACTAGGCATGGTGCCATCATATATAATGCCTATCATGCACAAGTGCAGCACAGTGGCTCAGTGGTTAGCACTGTTGCTTTTTCTCTCTGGGGGTCTTTGGATGAAACTCCAGCAAGTAAGTGATTGGCATGGGGTTTGTATATGCTTTCAGTGTTTCCGTGAATTTCTTCTCACATCCAGAAAAACGTACTAATTTACATTGTTAGCCCAAAGTGCTGTGAAACATGCTGGGGCTATATACACCTGCATAATGGATGAAGCTCTAACACCTCATTGGTATGTTATTCTATGCAGGCTCGGACTGGCCAATTGGGTAATCGGTGAATTCCCCGGTGGGCCCCTGTGCAGGCTGGTATCACACACTCCACAGGAGCAGTGTTTGGCACAGTATACTTAATGCAGCATGTACCGACAAGGGCTGCAGATCATTATTCATTTAATGCACTGCCCATTTTATTATTATAGAGACAGACTAGGAATAAAAGCAGCACAACTCCAAACACCTAACATGGCCTCTAGTATATAGAATCCAAATACAGACATTTCTCCCAAAAATATTTCCAAAATATCGGACTATAATAGCTCAGATGTGGAAACATTTCACACAAAAAAATAAGATTGGGAAACGTCGTTATTTTTTTTGCCAAAATGTTGCAACACATGAGCTAATAGCGTCCGATATTTTAGGAAACATTTTCTGGGGTAATGTCTCTTTTTAGTTTCTAGGAAGATGGATAAATACTTATATAGACAAATCTGAGGTAGATGGATAAAGCAAATAGACAGGTAATAGCTAGTTAATGAATGGGTTAGAAAAGAATAGAAAGGAAGGGAGAGAAGGAAAGGAGAGAAGGAAAGATGGGTGGGAAGGAGAGATGGGTGGGAAATAGAGATGGAAGGGAAGGACGAAAGAAAAGGAGGAAGAAGGAAGGAAAGAGAAAGGAGAAAGAAAGGGAGAAAGTACGAAGGAAGAAAAGTAGAAAGAAGGAAGGAAGGAGAGAGAAAGAAGGAAGGAGAAAGAAAGGAAGAAAGTAGGAAGGAAGAAAAGGAGAAAATAGGAAAGAAGGAAGAAAAGGAGAAAGTAGAAGGAAGGAAGGAAATGAGAAAGAACTAATGAACAAAATTAGAATGGAAGAAAGTTTGAAAAGGAGAAAGCGAAAGACAAGGAGAAAGAAAAAGAGAAAGTAGCAAGGGAGAAGAAAGGGAGAGAGAAAGAAGGCAGATAAAGAGAAGGAAGAAAAGGAGAAAGAAACAAAGTAGGAAAGAAAGAAAGATAAGCAATAAAAAGTGGAAGGAAGGGAGGATGAAAGGAAAATACAGATAGCAATACATAGAAAGAAAAAAAGGTAAAACTTAGTTAATTTATAGATTAAGAGATCAGCAGGTGTGGGGAAGGAAAGTGACGTCTTCCTGTAGCACATTTGTGTTCACATGATCGGTTGTCACATTTGAAACCTCTTAGTCCATGAAATGATCTGTATATCTTTATCTTTTGGGGAACAGCGTTACAGGCAATGAGTGTGTACGGACAGCTTCACATCTGCAGTTTGCCTTGGGCTATCTTACCTAGGTCTGTGCACTGACATTCATGGCTGGAAGATGTCCTCTACTATTTGAGTGACAGTCCTCAGAAAATGTAGTCCGTTTCTTGAAACAATCCCATGTTCAGTGGTCTGAATTCCAGCAGACTAGCCGGAGCCTCCACTTTAATGTGAAAGAAAGAAATTAATGTGTTCAATATTTCCAGGCGGTTTCTTGATTGCTCTGACCGTCTCTTGTAATTGTTTAACAGCCGCAAATTAAAGCAAACAAAGTGTGGATATCGATTTTTAGAGAGAAAATGCAGAAATTCTTACCCTGGGATATTCTGATACAATGATTCAATATAAAAGAAGACAAACAAAATACAAATGACCACATAGAAGAAATGGCATCACATTGATTATACAAGAGGAGAAACCACACATAATGAATGGCCCCCTGTAAGAATAGAGAGTCAGGGAGCATGTGCGACCACCACTCCTATATACGGTAATTGGACAGCTAAAAAGGCAGCGGCCTCACATGCTCCATAACACTTCATGAACACAGAGACTTTTGGACCCTCATAATAAGTGGTGATCCCAGCAGTCGGACAGTGTGCCTGCTGAGATATAAGCTGGGCTATCAGTTCAGTAAAAATGCCTGTATGGCATGTATGCTTTATTCATTTGGTAACCCAACATATATCCCAACCAGAACTCCGTTATTGAATCAGTAGGGAGTGGATCTGAAGTGTCTGGCCATGGTCTCTATAAAACTAAACTAAACTAATGTTTATGAAACTAAACATTTATGGCGGGCTCCAGGAACAGCTGATTGGCGGGAGTGTCGGGTGTCACATCCTCACCGATCAGATATTTACAAGGATAAGCCATCACTATAAAAGTCCTGGGCAACCCCTTTAAGTCTAGACTTCTCACAATCCTCTTCTTACTAGTTTGTTCATATCAGTGATTCATACATATACTTCTACATTTGGAGTTTATTGATTTTTTTTTTTGCTTGATTTCAAGACAATTAAACTTAAGTCACATTTACTCCTTTATAAGTTTTATTTTTTTTCCAAATCTGTAAAAAAGAAAATCTCCCGTTAACCGGGCAAAGCTGCCTATTCCTACAAGATTGTTAGCAGATTAAATGTGTATTACAGAGCAGAAGCTCCATCATTATTTTTGGATTCTAAGGTCTGCAAAAATTGAATAACCATCTGACTTGTCTACTAAATATCATTGTATATCATTTTAATAGTGTGCAATGACATGCAACAGACATATTGATTCCAGCTCGCGAGCACTGGCAAAATGCCAGGACGGCATGAAACAATAAAGTACGGTACAACATCGAGAATGGAAAAGCTTATAAAACTAGAAGATCTGATCTACTGTTGAGGACCACGGATGATGGGTGCAATGACGAGGCAAGGTATCTTCCAATGATCATGTCTATGAATCAGGAAACCTAATTTTTAAGGATGAGGAACAAAAATGGACTCTTTAACTACTTAAAGGGAGTTTCCCACTTTTTTGGACCCCCATGGTCAATATTTAATTCTTTATCCTCCTACCGGGGTTACTATGGCATCATGGGTTAACTGGGGTATTACACAGGGCTATAAATTAGCGTAAAGTTTTCCAAATGCAAAAATAAATAAATGTCAACAGAGAGAGAGAGACAGAAAAATTGCCCTCATTGTCTTCAGGATTTTTGTATTTGTTGGAGCAGTCTCGTAGCAATCTTAGAGAATCTAATTATCAGTTTCCCCTGGTTTCCTTTATGTTCATCTCACAGAAAAAATTGACTAATGAAAAGTGAATCTTGAAGTTTAGACATAGATATGGAGAACTTCTGCTGGGGTCAGTTGCCTTATGGCCAGAGATTAGTTTGCAAAAATTATAAAGAGGAAAAGTCTTAATATATTTCCAGTTGTGACTGTAAAAGAAAGTAGGGTATAGTTATTATATAAGTAAAGTTAATAAATAAAAATAAATCTTAAATGGGTAAAACTACAAAGGGCTGTGAGGAAGGGGATTTCTGCTGCAGTGAGTTGCCAAACAGCCACAGATGAGTTTGTAAAAATCAGAAGGGTAAAAGTCTACATATAGTTCAAGTTCTCATTAGAATGAGGAAAAGGGTAGAGTTACAAGAGAGGAGGAAAATTTGTCTGATTTTCTTAAATGGGTAAAGATGCAAAGTGCTTGTAAAAACAAATGACCTTGTAAGTTACTTCTTATTAAAAATCCTAGCCTTTCTAAAGAATGGAGATATTTTAATTGTATTGTTTACTGCTCATTACCTATAATTGGACATATTGTATTTTAACAAGCCTGATCCTGTGTTCTTTAATGGTAAGAAGAGCAGAATATATTTTACGACTCGGTTTCTTCTTCATTTTATGACAATGTACCACTGGTAGTGTTGAGCGATACTGCCCGATATCCAGAAATATCGGAACGGATTGGATCGGCCCGATACTCAAAAAGTATCGGGTATCGCTGATTCCGATACCGGAAACCCAATGCAAGTCAATGGGACAGAAATATCGTAATTAAAAAAAACCCTTTCTTTCCTTGTAAACACTAGATATACACACATAGAATACATATATATATATATACATGTCATTGTGACATATATATATATATACATATATTTATTAGTTCATACACTTCCACATAGTAAAATAGCCGCTGATTCAACTGCCGGGCAATGCCGACTTTTGTGAAATTACAGAACCACCCGACATGAAATGACACATGGTTTACATAGAGTTAACCATGTCATTTCATGTAGTTTGATATATGGTTCTCACTAACAATTACATGATGTATGTGTGCAAAATTTCACACACGTAGGGGTTAATTAAAGGTGTAAATTCGTTGTAAAAAAAACGCATCTTGATGCCAAGATATTAAAAAATAAATAAAAAAGTGATTTTGTGATATTCTGTCGGGAGATGTTTATGCTGGTTGTGACTATATGTGGCCATGCAGCAGTTGTGATGTGAATTGCAGCCTACTGAATGTTTTGCCATTATGTAAAGATACCGTACTGTATTTGTGTTGGGATAAATTGGAATTTTTATTGAAATTTGTGGAAAGTTAAGGACGGACATCTGTAGTTTGTCACTTTGCTGGTGGCAAGTTAACTTTAAGTCGATTTACAACTGAAACTGTGAAAATCCCTCCTATTCTGACTCATTCTAAAGTACTGTACCGACCTATTAATAAAACTATTCTACTCAATGGGGCTTTAATTTTGGAAACAGAAGGGAGATTTGTGCTTTTTCTGAAAGCCAGCAAGCAA